>OZ038392.1:57392649-58033645 GCA_964036045.1 Eutreptiella sp. 'Long Island Sound 2002' | reverse complement strand
AACCCTAACCCTAACCCTAACCCCCTAACCCATAGCCCTAACCCTAACCCTAACCCTAACCCTAACCCTAACCCTAACCCTAACCCTAACCCTAACCCTAACCCAAACCCTCCAACCCTAACCCCTAACCCTAACCCTAACCCTAACCCTAACCCTAACCCTAACCCTAACCCAGAACCCTAACCCTAACCCTAACCCTAACCCTAACCCTAACCCTAACCCTAACCCTAACCCTAACCCCTAACCCTAACCCTAACCCTAACCCTAACCCTAACCCTAACCCTAACCCTAACCCTAACCCTAACCCTAACCCTAACCCCTAACCCAACCTAACCCTAACCCTAACCCTAACCCTAACCCTAACCCTAACCCTAACCCTAACCCTAACCCTAACCCTAACCCTAACCCTAACCCTAACCCTAACCCTAACCCTAACCCTAACCCTAACCCTAACCCTAACCCTAACCCTAACCCTAACCCTAACCCTAACCCTAACCCTAACCCTAACCCTAACCCTAACCCTAACCCTAACCCTAACCCTAACCCTAACCCTAACCCTAACCCTAACCCTAACCCTAACCCTAACCCTAACCCTAACCCTAACCCTAACCCTAACCCTAACCCTAACCCTAACCCTAACCCTAACCCTAACCCTAACCCTAACCCTAACCCTAACCCTAACCCTAACCCTAACCCTAACCCTAACCCTAACCCTAACCCTAACCCTAACCCTAACCCTAACCCTAACCCTAACCCTAACCCTAACCCTAACCCTAACCCTAACCCTAACCCTAACCCTAACCCTAACCCTAACCCTAACCCTAACCCTAACCCTAACCCTAACCCTAACCCTAACCCTAACCCTAACCCTAACCCTAACCCTAACCCTAACCCTAACCCTAACCCTAACCCTAACCCTAACCCTAACCCTAACCCTAACCCTAACCCTAACCCTAACCCTAACCCTAACCCTAACCCTAACCCTAACCCTAACCCTAACCCTAACCCTAACCCTAACCCTAACCCTAACCCTAACCCTAACCCTAACCCTAACCCTAACCCTAACCCTAACCCTAACCCTAACCCTAACCCTAACCCTAACCCTAACCCTAACCCTAACCCTAACCCTAACCCTAACCCTAACCCTAACCCTAACCCTAACCCTAACCCTAACCCTAACCCTAACCCTAACCCTAACCCTAACCCTAACCCTAACCCTAACCCTAACCCTAACCCTAACCCTAACCCTAACCCTAACCCTAACCCTAACCCTAACCCTAACCCTAACCCTAACCCTAACCCTAACCCTAACCCTAACCCTAACCCTAACCCTAACCCTAACCCTAACCCTAACCCTAACCCTAACCCTAACCCTAACCCTAACCCTAACCCTAACCCTAACCCTAACCCTAACCCTAACCCTAACCCTATCTTTACCCCAAAGCGAGGGGATAATTTAAAATTATCCCCTCGCGCGAGGGGATAATTTAAAATTATCCCCTCACGCGAGGGGAAAATTTAAACCTATCCCCTCACATCATACAACGTTTTCATAATCTCCTTTCGCGTCAAGGGAGAATTTCCAACCCTAACCCTAACCCTTTACCCCAAAGCGAGGGGATAATTTGAAATTATCCCCTCGCGCGAGGGGATAATTTAAAACTATCCCCTCACATCATACAATGTTTTCATAATCTCCTTTCGCATCAAGGGAGAATTTCCAACCGTAACCCTATCTTTACCCTAAAGCGAGGGGATAATTTAAAAGTATCCCCTCGCGCGAGGGGATAATTTAAAACTATCCCCTCACGCGAGGGGATAATTTAAAACTATCCCCTCACATCATACAACGTTTTCATAATCTCCTTTCTCGTCAAGGGAGAATTTCCAACCCTAACCCTATCTTTACCCCAAAGCGAGGGGATAATTTAAAATTATCCCCTCGCGTGATGGGATAATTTAAAATTATCCCCTCACATCATACAACATTTTCATATTCTCGTTTCGTATCAAGGGAGAATTTCCAACCGTAACCCTATCTTTACCCTAAAGCGAGGGGATAATTTAAAAGTATCCCCTCGCGCAAGGGGATAATTTAAAAGTATCCCCTCACGCGAGGGGATAATTTAAAACTATCCCCTCACATCATACAACGTTTTCATAATCTCCTTTCGCGTCAAGGGAGAATTTCCAACCCTTACCCTATCTTTACCCCAAAGCGAGCAGATAATTTAAAATTATCCCCTCGCGCGAGGGGATAATTTAAAACTATCCCCTCACATCATACAATGTTTTCATAATCTCCTTTCGCATCAAGGGAGAATTTCTACCCCTAACCCTATCTTTACCCTAAAGCGAGGGGATAATTTCAAAGTATCCCCTCGCGCGAGGGGATAATTTAAAACTATCCCCTCACGCGAGGGGATAATTTAAAACTATCCCCTCACATCATACAACGTTTTCATAATCTCCTTTCGCGTCAAGGGAGAATTTCCAACCCTAACCCTATCTTTACCCCAAAGCGAGGGGATAATTTAAAATTATCCCCTCGCGTGATGGGATAATTTAAAATTATCCCCTCACATCATAAAACATTTTCATAATCTCCTTTCGCATCAAGGGAGAATTTCCAACCGTAACCCTAGCTTTGCCCTAAAGCGAGGGGATAATTTAAAAGTATCCCCTCGCGCGAGGGGATAATTTAAAACAATCCATCACGCGACGGGATAATTTAAAACTATCCCCTCACATCATACAACGTTTTCATAATCTCCTTTCGCGTCAAGGGAGAATTTCCAACCCTAACCCTAACCCTTTACCCCAAAGCGAGGGGACAATTTAAAATTATCCCCTCGCGCGAGGGGATAATTTAAAACTATCCCCTCACATCATACAATGTTTTCATAATCTCCTTTCGCATCAAGGGAGAATTTCCAACCGTAACGCTATCTTTACCCTAAAGCGAGGGGATAATTTAAAAGTATCCCCTCGCGCGAGGGGATAATTTAAAACTATCCCCTCACGCGAGGGGATAATTTAAAACTATCCCCTCACATCATACAACGTTTTCATAATCTCCTTTCGCGTCAAGGGGAAATTTCCAACCCTAACCCTATCTTTACCCCAAAGCGAGGGGATAATTTAAAATTATCCCCTCGCGTGATGGGATAATTTAAAACTATCCCCTCACATCATACAACGTTTTCATAATCTCCTTTCGCGTCAAGGGAGAATTTCCAACCCTAACCCTAACCCTTTACCCCAAAGCGAGGGGACAATTTAAAATTATCCCCTCGCGCGAGGGGATAATTTAAAACTATCCCCTCACATCATACAATGTTTTCATAATCTCCTTTCGCATCAAGGGAGAATTTCCAACCGTAACGCTATCTTTACCCTAAAGCGAGGGGATAATTTAAAAGTATCCCCTCGCGCGAGGGGATAATTTAAAACTATCCCCTCACGCGAGGGGATAATTTAAAACTATCCCCTCACATCATACAACGTTTTCATAATCTCCTTTCGCGTCAAGGGGAAATTTCCAACCCTAACCCTATCTTTACCCCAAAGCGAGGGGATAATTTAAAATTATCCCCTCGCGTGATGGGATAATTTAAAATTATCCCCTCACATCATACAACATTTTCATAATCTCCTTTCGCATCAAGGGAGAATTTCCAACCGTAACCCTAGCTTTACCCTAAAGCGAGGGGATAATTTAAAAGTATCCCCTCGCGCGAGGGGATAATTTAAAAGTATCCCCTCACGCGAGGGGATAATTTAAAACTATCCCCTCACATCATACAACGTTTTCATAATCTCCTTTCGCGTCAAGGGAGAATTTCCAACCCTAACCCTAACCCTTTACCCCAAAGCGAGGGGATAATTTAAAATTATCCCCTCGCGCGAGGGGATAATTTAAAATTAGCCCCTCGCGCGAGGGGATAATTTAAAACTATCCCCTCACATCATACAATGTTTTCATAATCTCCTTTCGCATCAAGGGAGAATTTCCAACCGTAACCCTATCTTTACCCTAAAGCGAGGGGATAATTTAAAAGTATCCCCTCGCGCGAGGGGATAATTTAAAACTATCCCCTCACGCGAGGGGATAATTTAAAACTATCCCCTCACATCATACAACGTTTTCAAAATCTCCTTTCGCATCAAGGGAGAATTTCCAACCCTAACCCTATCTTTACCCCAAAGCGAGGGGATAATTTAAAATTATCCCCTCGCGTGATGGGATAATTTAAAATTATCCCCTCACATCATACAACATTTTCATATTCTCCTTTCGCATCAAGGGAGAGTTTCCAACCGTAACCCTATCTTTACCCTAAAGCGAGGGTATATTTTAAAAGTATCCCCTCGCGCAAGGGGATAATTTAAAAGTATCCCCTCACGCGAGGGGATAATTTAAAACTATCCCCTCACATCATACAACGTTTTCATAATCTCCTTTCGCGTCAAGGGAGAATTTCCAACCCTAACCCTATCTTTACCCCAAAGCGAGGGGATATTTTAAAATTATCCCCTCGCGCGAGGGGATAATTTAAAACTATCCCCTCACATCATACAATGTTTTCATAATCTCCTTTCGCATCAAGGGAGAATTTCTACCCCTAACCCTATCTTTACCCTAAAGCGAGGGGATAATTTAAAAGTATCCCCTCGCGCGAGGGGATAATTTAAAAGTATCCCCTCACGCGAGGGGATAATTTAAAACTATCCCCTCACATCATACAACGTTTTCATAATCTCCTTTCGCATCAAGGGAGAATTTCCAACCCTAACGCTAACCCTTTACCCCAAAGCGAGGGGATAATTTCAAATTATCCCCTCGCGCGAGGGGATAATTTAAAACTATCCCCTCACATCATACAATGTTTTCATAATCTCCTTTCGCATCAAGGGAGAATTTCCAACCGTAACGCTATCTTTACCCTAAAGCGAGGGGATAATTTAAAAGTATCCCCTCGCGCGAGGGGATAATTTAAAAGTATCCCCTCACGCGAGGGGATAATTTAAAACCATCCCCTCACATCATACAACGTTTTCATAATCTCCTTTCGCGTCAAGGGAGAATTTCCAACCCTAACCCTATCTTTACCCCAAAGCGAGGGGATAATTTAAAATTATCCCCTCGCGTGATGGGATAATTTAAAATTATCCCCTCACATCATACAACATTTTCATATTCTCGTTTCGCATCAAGGGAGAATTTCCAACCGTAACCCTATCTTTACCCTAAAGCGAGGGGATAATTTAAAAGTATCCCCTCGCGCGAGGGGATAATTTAAAAGTATCCCCTCACACGAGGGGATAATTTAAAACTATCCCCTCACATCATACAACGTTTTCATAATCTCCTTTAGCGTCAAGGGAGAATTTCCAACCCTAACCCTAACCCTTTACCCCAAAGCGAGGGGATAATTTAAAATTATCCCCTCGCGCGAGGGGATAATTTAAAACTATCCCGTCACATCATACAATGTTTTCATAATCTCCTTTCGCATCAAGGGAGAATTTCTAACCCTAACCCTATCTTTACCCTAAAGCGAGGGAATAATTTAAAATTATCCCCTCACGCGAGGGGATAAAGCTTTCTACTTGCAATCCATGCCTCATCAATTGAGGTTTTTTGTGCGCCTCAGCTTTATCAACCAGAAAATGGTTCACACGTACATGCCAGGTGGGAAGCGCTTTGGTTTTGGAAGGAGATTGGCCCATTGGCCTCCACAAAGTGGCGCTGAAAGCACCAAAGCTGCCTACGAAGGAGCAAGTATATACGGAAAAAAAATAGACACTCAGAAAGTGTACCTCTGTCAGCGTGTGCGTGGCATCACGTGTGCGTGGCAGCTTTTTCACGCGCACGCATGTTGGCAGGGGGGTTTTTCGGACCCCCCACCGCTCGTTAGGACCCCCCTCCGCCATAGATCAACGCCACTGTCTCGGATTTGCAATGTGAGTGACGTTTTGGACTCAGCGACCCCGAGATAGGGGGGGGTTATTGTGTCAATAGCTCATTTTAGGATATGGGTGACTATTACCGACTCGGTAAGCTCTGCCCGTTCCTAACCGGACTCGGTAGGATCTGCCTGTCTAGGAACGGGCAGATCCTACCGAGTCACCCATATCCTGAAGGTAGTAGGAGGCCGTGGTGCAGTGCAAAGTATACCCAGCACCCTCCTTGTGTGGCGAAAAACATCCCCAATTTTTACCCCGATTTTACTAGTGAGCGGTGGACCTTAATGGAGCTGCGGCGGCTGGACAATGTTTTGGTTTGGCAAAGCGGGTTCGATGTCCATGCCCTGATCCCAGAGACCTCACCAACGCCATTGGCTTGGGGCACAGAAGCTGTGGATACATCCTGAAGGGGTCCCTTGGGTTGCCGACTATGCCTAGGGAGAACTACCCAGAAACATGCCTTTTTTGTATGTATGGTTTGTGGTAAACAGCGGAGAGACCAGCAAGGGGAGCATCCCGGGTGAGCAACTATGGGTTGGAATGTGATGTAATCATAGGAAGGAAGGCATTTGTGAAGTGGAATGCATTCTGAAGGTGGTAGGAAGCCGTGGTGCAGTGCAAAGTATACCACGCACCCTCCTTGTGTGGCGAAAAACATCCCGAATTTTTACCCCGATTTTAATAGTGAGCGGTGGACCTTAATGGAGCTGCGGCGGATGGACAATGTTTTGGTTTGGCAAAGCGGGTTCGGATGTCCATGCCCTGATCCCAGAGACCTCACCAACGCCATTGGCTTGGGGCACAGAAGCTGTGGATACATCCTGAAGGGGTCCCTTGGGTTGCCGACTATGCCTGTGGAGAACTACCCAGAAACATGCCTTTTTTGTATGTATGGTTTGTGGTAAACAGCGGAGAGACCAGCAAGGGGAGTGCCATGCATTTTGAATGACAATGCATGGTGGCTTTTTGTGCAATTGCTACGGGAACAAATCCACCAATGAACATCTCATCACATTAATGCCAGAGAGTCACCCCTGAGGCTCAACCTTTACTAGGTAGCACGTTCAGCGTGGATAATCCACGTTGTCTTGCAGGGTGCTCAGAGGCTCTGCAATCGCCCTGCATTTTTTTGCTTCACTGTTGACTACCCTAGCCACAGCTGTGCTACCCAGCTGGGTGCAGTGCATGAGCTTTTGAATCACAATGCATGCTGTGGTTCGGTTAAAGCACCAGGGCAGCAGGGTTCACCCAGATAGCTAGGATGCATAGAGCGAAAAAAAAACCAAAAAAAAATGTCCGACGGACAATAGGATATTCCCCCTAACCTTATCCTTTTGTCCGACGGACAATTTTAAATTGTCCGTCGGACAATTTTTCATTGTCCGTCGGACGATTTGTCCTTCGTAGCATTTGACGGACATAACTTTATTCGTTGTTTCACAGCCACTTTTACTTACCACAGGCTGCAATGAGTTGTCCCGCTGACGATTTTTTCGGACAATTTTAAATTGTCCGTCGGACAATTTTTTATTGTCCGTCGGACGATTTGTCTTTCGTAGCATTTGACGGACAGAACCTTATCCTTTTGTCCGATGGACAATTTTAAATTGTCCGTCGGACAATTTTTTATTTCCCGTCGGACGATTTGTCTTTCGTAGCATTTGACGGACAGAACTTCATTCGTTGTTTCACAGCCACCTTTACTTACCACAGGCTGCAATGAGTTGTGCCGCTGACGTTTTTTTTCGGACAATTTTAAATTGTCCGTCGGACAATTTTTTATTGTCCGTTGGACGATTTGTCTTTCGTAGCATTTGACGGACAGAACCTTATCCTTTTGTCCGACGGACAATTTTAAATTGTCCGTCGGACAATTTTTCATCTCCCGTCGGACGATTTGTCTTTCGTAGCATTTGACGGACAGAACTTTATTCGTTGTTTCACAACCACTTTTACTTACCACAGGCTGCAATGAGTTGTCCCGCTGACGATTTTCTTCGGACAATTTTAAATTGTCCGTCGGACAATTTTTTATTGTCCGTCGGACGATTTGTCCTTCGTAGCATTTGACGGACATAACTTTATTCGTTGTTTCACAGCCACTTTTACTTACCACAGGCTGCAATGAGTTGTGCCGCTGACGATTTTTTTCGGACAATTTTAAATTGTCCGTCGGACAATTTTTTATTGTCCGTCGGACGATTTGTCTTTCGTAGCATTTGACGGACAGAACCTTATCCTTTTGTCCGACGGACAATTTTATATAGTCCGTCGGACAATTTTTTATTGTCCGTCGGACGATTTGTCTTTCGTAGCATTTGACGGACAGAACTTTATTCGTTGTTTCATAGCCACTTTTACTTACCACAGGCTGCAATGAGTTGTCCCGCTGACGATTTTTTTCGGACAATTTTTTAAATGTCCGCTGGACGATTGTGCATTTTCTGTCGGACCGTTGGAGCGGGGAATGGAGCATCCCGCAAGGGTGGAAGATGAAAGGGAAGGGGGAACGGGACCCCAAGGGACGGATAGGGGGGGAGAGAGACCCCCGGGAGGGACATGTGTGCGGACTAAATGATGGGTGCTAAGCATGAGCCTATGAACGGGATTCCACGTGGAAAGGACTTTGGTTTTGGAGGAGATTGGCCCATTGGCCTCCACAAAGTGGCGCTGAAAGCACCAAAGCTGCCTAGTAAGGAGCGAGTAGATACCGAAAAAAAATAGACACTCAGAGTGTGTACCCGTGTGCAGCGTGTGTGTGGCATAAGGTGTGCCAGGCGACGCCTTTACGCCAACGCATGTTCGCAAGCGGGGTTTTCGGACCCCCAACCGCTCGTTAGGACCCCCCTCCCCCATAGCTCGACGCCACCGTCTCGGATTCGCAAAATGAGTGACGTTTTGGACTCAGCGACCCCGAAATAGGGGGCGGTTACTGTGTCAATAGCTCATTTTAGGATATGGCTGACTATTACTGACTCGGTAGGCTCTGCCCGTTCCTAACCAGACTCGGTTGGATCTGCCTGTCTAGGAACGGGCAGATCCTACCGAGTCACCCATATCCTGAAATGATCTCAAGAGTACGACTGCAAAAAGTGGGTACTTATGTGTTTTGCGAACCGCTTGACCTTTTGAGGCAGGTGATGGGATACCACAAAGTACCGCGCCCAATCATTTTGCTACCGACCCTAAGTATGTGAAAGTATTTCTACTTAATTCTGATAAGAAACTTCTAAAGTTGCTTTTTTTATTACCACTTTGCTGAAACTAGGAAAAACAAAGTGAGCATGCCGGATGAGCTACGTTGGGTTGAAAAATGATGTACTGATACAGACGAAGGCATTTGTGAAGTGAAAAGCAGCGTGAAGGTGGTAGGAGGCAGTGGTGCAGTGCAAAGTATAACCAGCAGCCTCCTTGTGTGGCGAAAAACATACCCAATTTTTACCCCGATTTTATTGGCGAGCGCCGGACATTAATGCAGCTCGGAGAAATTCTAACCCTAACCCTATCTTTACCCTAAAGCGAAGGGCGTGAAAGCGACACTAGTCTCTAGAGGAAGGTGCCGGGAGTGCAAAAAAGCCATGAACACCCTAGAAAACGTAGCCGTTGGGAAACCAACCCAAGCGGGGGGTGGCCCAAAGCGGTCTATAAACTAGGGCTATAGACCAATGAAACGGTCTATAGACCACGTCTATAGATCATACAACCGCCTATGGACCAGGTCCATAGACAATGGAACGCTCATTTGAAAGGATCCACAGTATACATCCAGCTCGTCTATAGATCCAATAGAATCTGGTCTTTGGACCAAGTCTCTGGATGGTGGACTGACTGTCTATAGACCAGGTCTATAAACCAGGTCTATAGACCAGGTCTATAGACCATGGAATCGTCTATAGACCAGGTCTATGGATCTTGCAACCATCAATCAAAAACAAAACGAGCTTCAATATTCAACATTTTCTGTGTTTAGACGCCTTCGTCTCATATTTTTGCATTCTGGGACCAAGACCGACCCATTTTACCGAATTTTGGAGCAAGGCCCACCCTTTTCAAGAGTAACTGGAGCCAACCGCACCCGTCTGAAAGGATTTTACTCTTTTGAAATGCTTTTGGACCAAGGCCCACCCATTTCAAAAAACTTTGGAGCAAGGCCCAGCCTTTGAAAAGGTGTTGGGAACAAGGCACACCAATTTGAAGGCTATGGGGCGAGGACCAACCCCTTTTTACCGAATTTTGGAGCAAGGCCCACCCTTTTCAAGAGTAGTTGGAGCAAACCGCACCCGTTTGAAAGGATTTTGCTTTTTTGGAATGCTTTTGGACAAAGGCCCACCCCTTTCAAAGGACCATTTCAGTGTGTGACTTTGGGCATTGTATGAAAAGGGAAGAAACCCTCTTGTCTTTGGATGTTACCCTTTGGTCCTTGGGTTCTACCTTTTGGTCCTAGGGGTTTTCCCATAGACGTTTTGCATTTACCCTTCGCTGCCTGCATTTTAACTTGCGGTCCTTGGATTTTACCCTCGAATGATTGGTTTTGGCCCACCGTCCTTGTACACATCAAAGCAAATGAAAAGCACCAAGCTGCGGTTCAAAATACACGGTGCCAAAGGATGCCATCCCGCCCCAAAAGCCCCCCCCCTCCCCTTGCCGTAAAAGCACCCCCTCCTTTGAAATGCTGAAAGGCCCACCCCTTTCAAAGGACGTTAGAGCAAGGCCCATCCTTTGAGTGGCGCACAGTGTCCTATCATACGCAGGGGGTGGGCATCGTAGCGGTGCAGCAACGGACACTCCAACTCTCATTGTCACTATGGAACCCGGGGAAATGGGGGGGGGTCCACTTATTCGGGCTCAAGGTTTCAGGCTGAAGTAAATGATCATAAAGCAGTGCACGTGCTGCATTTTGGTTTCAAATACTCAGTCCCAGTCCCCTCAACACTCTCCGGTTACCCATTGTCCCCCCCCCCCAAGCCTCCAAAAATTCGAAGAGGGCTTGACATTGGGGCATTTCAGGATCGCAAAAGGGTCCAAGAGGGGTCAAACACTTTTGCATAATTATCCTCTCGCGCGAGGGGATAATTTAAAATTATCCCCTCACACGATGGGTTAGAGATAATATAGCTAACCCTAACCCTAACCCTAACCCTAACCTCAAGACATTTAAGTGCACCAAAGCACACTTTAGTTGTCCAATATAGCTCAATCTTTAGGATACTTAATGGCTATTTAGTTGGAACTTAAGTGGTTGTAAGGGTTCTTAAGTCCCTTGTGCTACCTCAGCTCTAACCAAAGGCATTGATAGTCCAAGTGCTTTAAAGTACACTTACGTGGGCTTAAGCCCTCTTTAGTAACAAGTATATTTAAGTGGCATTAAGTATTCTTGATTGCTGGATGTGCACACTTAAGTATCGGGAAAAGGAAAGAGTCGCCCAATATAGCTTGATCTTTAGGATACTTAATCGCTATTTAGTTGGAACTTAAGTCGTTGTAAGGGTTCTTGAGTCCTGTGTGCTTTCTCAGCTCTGACCAAAAGCACTAAAAGTCCAAGTGTTTTAAAATGCACTTACGTGCGCTTAAGCCCTCTTTAGTAACAAAAACACTTCAGGCACAACAAGTATATTTAAGTGGCATCAAGTATTCTTAATCAGTGGATGTGAACTTAAGCACCCTTTGGTAAGAAAGCACATTGTGCATTCCACTAGCATTAAGTACCACTGTATCACTGTGCACATCGATCGGCAACGTCACCGAGTGCAACAGATTGGAAAAAACATCACATGGCACAAATCATTGTCCGCGTCCGAACGGGCCAGCAACGAACAGATTCGGCCGTTAAGCACCGCACATGGGGCACAATCAGACAAAGATACCCTGCAAACGGGGAACCAGGGCCCAAGTAAGCAAGAAGCACACACAAATGGGCCGACAAAATGTGACCGCGGCCTCAACTGCGCGCATGCCCCCCCCCACCCCACCCCACCCCGTCGTCTCCTGCGCAGGAGGGACATGGACAAACCCTACCCCCCTAGGGGGGAGGGGCGGAAGGGGCGGGGCAGCGCATGCCGCGATACCCCCAGGGAAGGAAGGGCAGGGTGTCACGCAAAGGGAAGGGACATGTGTGCGGACTAAATGATGGTTCCTGAGCATGAGCCTATGAACCGGATTCCAGGTGAAAGATTTTGGTTTTGGAGGAAGATTGGCCCATTGGCCTCCATAAAGTGGTGCGAAAAGCACCAAAGCTACCTAGTAAGGAGCGAGTATATACTGAAAAAAAATAGACACTCAGAAAGTGTACGAGTCTACTGCGTGTGCGTGCAATAACGTGTGCATGGCAGCCCATACACGCGAGTGCATAATGGCAGGGGGCTTTTTCGGACCCCCCACCGCTCGTTAGGACCCCCCTCCCCCATAGCTCGATGCCACCGTCTCGGATTCGCAAAATGAGTGACGTTTTGGACTCAGCGACCCCGAAATAGGGGGGGGTTACTGTGTCGATAGCTCATTTTAGGATATGGGTGACTATTACCGACTCGATAGGCTCTGCCCGTTCCTAACCAGACTCGGTAGGATCTGCCTGTCTAGGAATGGGCAGATCCTACCGAGTCACCCATATCCTGAAATGAGCTCAAGACGGCGTGGAAGGGGGCCGCCGGGAGCATGGCGGCACGCAGTGGCACATGCGCCATGTGTGCAGCAGGTTGGGAGGGAGGGGAGGAAGCTGATTGGAGGGGGGACGTGGGGTGCACTGCGGGGGGGTGCCGGAAAAGGGGCAATAAAAAAGCGTACAGCACCCAGTGTTCCCAAGTGGTCTCCCACCTCAGTACTAACTGGGCCTGACTAAGCTTAACTTCTGAAGTCGGACGGGTTCAGGTGTGTTCCCAGTAGTATGGCGGTACGCATTGGTCATGCGCGGACGCCTGGTTTGGCGCCTAGAAAAAGGGGGGAGGGTGGACCGCGTCCGAACGGGCCAGCAACGAACAGATTCGGCCGTTAAAAGCCGCACATGGGGCACAATCAGACAAAGATACCCTGCAAACGGGGAACCAGGGCCCAAGTAAGCAAGAAGCACGCACAAATGGGCCGAGAAAATGTGACCGCGGCCTCAACTGCGCGCATGCCCCCCCCCACCCCACCCCACCCCATTGTCTCCTGTCTTTGTGGGCCATCTCTTCAGCTTGAGGTTTATGAACCTCTAGAGGACACCTAGGAGGTCACACTCATGCTGTCAGGCTCCATGACAATGCATCCACGTTGCCCTGGGGGGGTGCCTTGGGTTGCCGACTATCACTGAAAACAGCCATCCTGAAAAGGCCGAAAAGTTACGTAGTAGAACGGTGAGTGTGTGTCAGCCCTTGCATGTGGCCTAGTGGCTGCGGCAAGGGCTTGGCCGGGGGTGTGACGGGTTGATGCCCAGTTGGGGTTGCCCGCAGCCAGAAAGAGCGCGCGTGCGATCACGGTATTCAATACATAGTTGTACAGGACAGAAAGACAAAGAGAAATGCAGGAGATTTTGTGCATCGCATTGTTCGATACAGGGTATTTTTATGGAGTACAAGGATCTCAGACATTCTGGATAAGGATCTTGGTGTCGTACTCCTGTGCATTCTGAGGGATTCGGATTTGAATATAAGAGGATAGAAGTCAATTTCGATAACACGTCTGTACTTTATTCTATACTAAACTTTATGCTAAGGACGAAGAAAAAGTCAATACTAAAGTCCAAAGTAGAGCACATATCAAAGTCAGTGGCTCGCAGACTCCACATTAAAGTCAACACAAAAGTCCATACGAAAGTCCATACTAAAGTCAAAATTGAAGTCCAACGTCTTCAACTTGAGTCATTGTCTTAGGTCCAAATAAGAGCACTTAAGGAACCTTTACTGCTATAATTGCCATGGACTTAGTAAATGACCAAACATATCAAAGTGTACTAAGGTAGATTTCAGAACAATAGAGACTTCAACACGATGAAGTACCAAAAATGTCCTTAAGTTGCTTCAATGTTTCATCTACCGGAGGATGTAAACATAGACTTGGGTAGCCGTAACATGAAAAATACGCTCAAGTGCTTAAGTGCAACTAAGTGCCCTAAGCCTAAGTGCAACCTCATGTACAACGAATTTTGTTACTTTAATTTGCACTGGGAAGTGGACCAGATACCAGGTCTTCCGATTCCTCGGTTTCCAGCTGATTCCTGATTTCACTGATTTCTGCCAATCTGGCGGCTGCCGGGTAGTGGGAGTTTTCCTTCCACCAGTGGAACGAAAACTCCATCGCCGCAACAACGCGGCAACAGTCGAGATTTTTGTTTAGGATGCTCGATCGAGATCTTTTTTTCATTTTCGTCTAATGGATAATGGATCGGCCCGAGAATATGCAGGGGATTCCCAAAAAAGATCAAAAAAGGCTGTGGCACACTGTGCATACTGCCGACGGCCCCAAACTCACCAAGTCTTACTTACACCCACCTTCCGATGTAGAAACCAGTAGCTAGCAACCAAGGATAGTGAAATAGTGAGCACTCGGCCCTGTAAGCTATTCGCGCTTGCAGGTCATGATCAGATTGCTGGTTGTCCCTTCCCTCTGCCCTTGCCTCCACCTCCACGTGCCCTGATTAGGTTCAATTGGTCAGAATTGGTTTCGTTTGGTTGCACTTGTCCCTCCCTCCCTCCAGCAGGCCATCATTCAAGTGGAATTCCTTCAAATTGTTTGATCTGGTCCATTCCTCCCTCCACCATGCTTGCTTTTGCCATCCTTGAAATGGAACCGGTTCAAATGGTTGATTTGAATGATTGATCAGATTGGTGTCACATTGGGCGGTACATTTGGAAGGCAATGTACCGGTACATTTAGGACCCCTATCACATTTAGGACCCCTATCACATTTAGAGCCACAACAGGCATGCACATACAAGAGGCGGGCACACAACGGAGCAAATCGAGATGGCGTTGGGCACATCACTGATACTTAGTGCTGAAGGAAAGTGCACAGGGAACGTTGTTGTGAGACGACAAAAGTTCTTGATGTAGCAAAGCAACAAATTCAAAACAAACAAAGTCACAACAACGTTGTTGATGTACAATTTGCACCGTTTGGTGGGGGAGGGGGGCAATTGCATGTATCCATGCCAACCCATTTTCAATGCCTCAATCCATGTCTACCCCCCCCCCCCGGGGACCCACTGAGCCAAAGGCCCTGGTCTCTTAAAGTGTACTTTTCCAAGTGCGTCTCTTATGTTGTAGAGCCAAGCCCTATTGTGAATCTACTTTGTTGTGTGCATGTCCATTGTGGCTTCGCATCTTTGGAACTAGCCATTGCTCTATCAACATCGCCCGCCCCCGCCCCACACAAACACATGGTGCCATTGATAATTGGGAGGTCAAAATGAGATATCTAGTTTGTTGTAATTGGCCAAAACATCACAACCATAAAAATGAGCAATTCTGGGATGGGGCTTTGTGGCCGTTGTTCAAAGTTAAGGAAAGTGACAAAAAGTAATCCACAAGAGCAGTGCTTCGTTTCCGTGGCAAGGAGCTAGGAGGGATTGGAGGTTTGACGGTACATCTTGGTCATGCATTTTCGATTTGTTCTCATTTTTGACAGGGTGCAACATCAATGTGTTCCTTGCAAAGAGCGTTTCATTTAGTCATGGAAGCTGAGAACCGTATGGGACAAGCTTTGTCTACAAGTGGTGTCGCCGGGAACATGGCCTCACACGGGTTGCATGCCACGCCTGCTCATTGGATGAGCAACGGTGGAACCAAACAATACCAATATGAGGTTATTGCACCTAATAGCAGGTGTGGAACCAATTCTTGTTTTCTCAACGCTCACAACAGTTTTGACCCGAGGCATGGGAGGGGGGGAAATTGGATTGTTTTGCGATTCATTGGCAGTATGTGCCATGTGTTACTAGACTAGTAGGACTAAACAGTATTTGTTTGTTGGCGCAGGCGGGCCGAAGTAAATCTAAAGGCCGAGGATGTCGATACCTTCTCCGTTGGTAATTAGTAGTTATTGCTCCAAGTGAAAAAAGTGCCACGAGCAATTCGTAATCCATCTTGTTATTGCTCATACTCTCACTCCTGTCAACGGTGGCCAAGTCAACGTTTAGTGGCACCGTCGGTATAAGTCGTTCTCAAGGAAAAGATTGGGCGCCGAGAAATGATTTCCTTCTCATTTTTGAGTGAGTTTTACAGTACCAAGGGGCCTAGCTGTTCTGGTCTTCGGGGGGGAGGGGGCGGGGCGGGGGGCGGGCTCTGGCCACCCAGCAACCCAGCCACCCAGCCACCTAGCTAGCCACCTTGCTACCCAGCCACCTAGCCGTGTAGCCACCATATTGGGTTGGGCCTTGCATTTTTCCCTTTTGCCTCATTGCCTTTGCTCTCAAGATCACATCACGTCACATCACTGTAGCCATCCAGCCACCCAGCCGCCTAGCCACGCAGCCACCTAGCTAACCGCCCAGCCACCCAGCCACCCAACCACCTAGCCACCTATGCCGTTGTTCAAAGTTTAGAAAAGTGACAAAAAGTAATCCACAAGAGCAGTGCTTCGTTTCCGTGGCAAGGAGCTAGGAGGGATTGGAGGTTTGACTGTACATCTTGGTCATGCATTTTTGATTTGTTCTCATTTTTGACAGGGTGCAACATCAATGTGTTCCTTGCAAAGAGCGTTTCATTCAGTCATGGAAGCTGAGAACCGTATGGGACAAGCTTTGTCTACAAGTAGTGTCGCCGGGAACATGGCCTCACACGGGTTGCATGCCACGCCTGCTCATTGGATGAGCAACGGTGGAACCAAACAATACCAATGTGAGGTCATTGCACCTAATAGCAGGTGTGGAACCAATTCTCGTTTTCTCAATGCTCACGTTTTGACCCGAGGCATGGGAGGGGGGGAAATTGGATTGTTTTGCGATTCATTGGCAGTATGTGCCATGTGTTACTAGACTAGTAGGACTAGACAGTATTTGTTTGTTGGCGCAGGCGGGCCGAAGTAAATCTAAAGGCCGAGGATGTCGATACCTTCTCTGGTAATTAGTAGTTATTGCTCCAAGTGAAAAAAATGCCATGAGCAATTCCTAATCCATCTTGTTATTGCTCGTACTCTCACTCCTGTCAACGGTGGCCAAGTCAACGTTTAGTGGCACTGTCGGTATAAGGCGTTCTCAAGGAAAAGATTGGGCGCCGAGAAATGATTTCGTTCTCATTTTTGAGTGAGTTTTACAGTACCAAGGGGCCTAGCCATTCTGGTCTTGGGGGGGAGGGGGCGGGGCGGGGGGCGGGCTCTGGCCACACGGCCACCCAGCCACCCAGCCACCTAGCTAGCCACCTCGCTACCCAGCCACCTAGCCGTGTAGCCACCATATTGGGTTGGGCCTTGCATTTTTGCCTTTTGCCTCCTTGCCTTTGCTCTCAAGATCACATCACGTCACATCATTGTAGCCATCCAGCCACCCAGCCGCCTAGCCACACAGCCACCTAGCTAGCCGCCTAGCCACCCAGCCACCCAACCACCTAGCCACCTAGCCACCATATTGTGTGGGGCCTTGCATTTTGCCTGCTCTCAAGATCACATGACGATGATGATGTGTCCAACACAAATTTTCTTTCAACGGAAATCTTTTTGTTCAACACCACAATTTCGTGTTGAAGGATGTTTTTCAACACAACAATTTTTGTGTTCAAAAATTTCGTGTTGAAAAAAATACTTTTTGTTGAAAAAAAATTGTATTGAAGTATGCCAAATTGTGTGTCTTCAGCTGCACATGAAGTTAAAATTAATCAATTGAATTGAGCATGGGAGGGAGGGGGCGTCATTTTGCACTTCAAAAGAGGCCAGACAACCTAGTTGCCCCAAATGCACTGGCATACATAGCCACAAGTCATAAGGGGATGGCTTGCACCCCTAGGGACCCCAAGTGTGGCCGTTGTTTCTTCATTTTCCTTGATTTTGGCCCAGCCATTTCTAGCCAGCTGTGGCTAGCCAAGGGGGGGGGGGGATGGGGGGCGGGGGAGTGGGGGGTCAACCCACCTAGGCTCGCTTGACGGGGCCGTCGGCAACGAGTGGCGACACCACGCCCCAAAATTGCCCCCCGAACGACAGGATTTGTCCAAATGGATGGCTATCCTACGGTGCTTGGATTTTGCGCTTCGATACTTAGTATTTGCCCTGCGGTCCTTAGATTTCACCCTTGGATCCTTGAATTTTGCCTTTCCGTCCATGGACATCAACCGTTGGTGCTACGATTTTACCCTCCGGTCCATGGGCTTAGCCGCTCGGTGCTTACATTGCACACTTCTAATCTTCCGTGTTTCCTTGCCTTCTTCCATTTTAACCTTAAGTCCCCCCACTGGAAACCCTTCGGATAGCCTTTGTGACCGCTTCAGCAAAGGCCTGTGATACAAAGATGCAGAGTTGGGGACTCCCAACTAACTAGGCTTGATCTTTTGGCCTTCGGTTGTTGAGATTTGCCTTGCGGTCCTTGGCCTTTGCCTGGCTTCTTTTGAAAGTAATATTGGCCTTGGGTTAAAGCCCTATGATAGGGGTAGGCCCGGCTGCGGGAGACTAGGAAGGGGGTAAGTCTTGCCCTAAAAGCAGCTCAAAGGGCTCAGCAAAATGATCCGCAATGCCCGCACATATTCGCCTCACTTGAGCATGCAGGGCAAACCCCACTTCTTTAGACTCCACTGCGACTCACAAACCAATTCTGGCTCGATGACCTGAACTAGTTCCTCGGATCCCAACCCTCGGAACGTCATGTGCCACACACATCATAATTCGGCTGCAACTCCTTGCAACATTTTGTTTTCATGTTGTGATGCCTTCACCACCTTTAGTGCATGGCTTTCCCCCCCCCCCCAAAAAAAAAACAAAACGAGCTTCAATATTCAAAATTTTCTGTGTTTAGACGCCTTCGTCTCATATTTTTGCATTCTGGGACCAAGACCGACCCCTTCTACCGAATTTTGGAGCAAGGCCCACCCTTTTCAAGAGTAGTTGGAGCAAACTGCACCCGTTTGAAAGGATTTTACTCTTTTGACATGCTTTTGGACCAAGGCCCACCCCTTTCAAAGGACTTTGGAGCAAGGCCCAGCCTTTGAAAAGGTGTTGGGTACAAGGCACACCCATTTAAAGGCTATGGGGCGAGGACCAACCCCTTTTTACCGAATTTTGGAGCAAGGCCCACCCTTTTCAAGAGTAGTTGGAGCAAACCGCACCCGTTTGAAAGGATTTTGCTCTTTTGGAATGCTTTTGGACCAAGGCCCACCCCTTTCAAAGGACCATTTCAGTGTGTGACTTTGGGCATTGTATCAAAAGGGAAAAAACCCTCTTGTCTTTGGATGTTACCCTTTGGTCCTTGGGTTCTACCTTTCGGTCCTAGGGGTTTTCCCATAGACGTTTTGCATTTACCCTTCGCTCCCTGCATTTTAACCTGTGGTCCTTGGATTTTACCCTCGAATCATTGGTTTTGGCCCACCGTCCTTGTGCACATCAAAGCAAATGAAAAGCACCAAGCTGCAGTTCAAAATACACGGTGCCAAAGGATGCCATCCCGCCCCAAAAGCCCCCCCCCTCCCCTTGCCGTAAAAGCACCCCCCCCTTTGAAATGCTGAAAGGCCCACCCCTTTCAAAGGACGTTGGAGCAAGGCCCAGCCTTTGAGTGGCGCACAGTGTCCTATCACACGCAGGGGGTGGGCATCGTAGCGGTGCAGCAACGTACACTCCAACTCTCATTGTCACTATGGAACCCCAGGAAACGGGGGGGGGTCCACTTATTCGGGCTCAAGGTTTCAGGCTGGAGTAAATTATCATAAAGCAGTGCACGTGCTGCATTTCGGTTTCAAATACTCAGTCCCAGGCCCCCAACACTCTCTGGTTACCCATTGGTCCCCCCCCCCCCAAGCCTCCAAAATTCCAAGAGGGCTTGACATTGGGGCATTTCAGGATCGCAAAAGGGTCCAAAAGGGGTCAAACACTTTTTCATAATTATCCTCTCGCGCGAGGGGATAATTTAAAATTATCCCCTCACACGATGGGTTAGAGATAATATAGCTAACCCTAACCCTAACCCTAACCCTAACCCTAACCCTAACCCTAACCCTAACCCTAACCCTAACCCTAACCCTAACCCTAACCCTAACCCTAACCCTAATCCTAACCCTAACCCTAACCCTAACCCTAACCCTAACCCTAACCCTAACCCTACCCCTAACCCTAACCCTAACCCTAACCCTAACCCTAAAATCTTTAGAAATCGAGAAATAAATCCTCGATCCTGGGCCGCGTCGCGCAGGCGACGACTGTCGTCGCCAGCCCAAAAATGACGAAAAAAGACGATTTCCTGGGTATTTTACAGAAATCCCACAGAAATCGAGATGCCGTAACATCAATAGGAAAATTCCTGATCCAGCCTGGCGAAGAGCGCCACAGGCTGTGCAGCGGGTATCGGTGAAGCACCCCATACCGCTTCACCCCCCTCCTTATAAGCCTTGCCTATATCCAAAGGAAGGCAAGGCCAAGGAGGCGCTCTGACCCCTGCGCTGCCCTGGTTTCAACCTGATTCAGCAGGACAGTGGGGGGGGGGGGGCTTCGTGAGTAATATACATGCCACATACATGTATTTTTTTTTTGATCTTGATATATTCATAGGGCAATTGCCCCCCAGGCGACCACACTGGTCCCTGGCACTCCTCTTAGCCTCTGGTGACCAAACCAGGGGCGCTGCAGGGCCTTCCGCCCTGACTGATGGCGCTTAGGCGCACATATTGGCCCTTTTTCTCCATGGGCATGGAAATCAATAATTCAATAAATTCGGAAAAAATTATTTAGGGTCAAACCCAAGGCAACGAATTCCTCGCGCCTGAATTTAGGGCCATTTCCTGCCCAAGGCAACCCGTGCCTGTTTAGGGTCGATTCCCAACCCAGGGCGACGAATTAACGCGCCTAATTTGGGGGATATAGGGTCATTTCCGACCCAAGGCGCCCCACGCCTATTTAGGGTGGGACCTCCGGAGGGTCAACCAACCCAAGGCGACGAATTAACGTGCCAGCTTGTGCGGTTCGCAGACGTCGTCGTCGTCGCTGTGGTCGTCGCCCAGCCACATGATGGACTTGGGGGCTCCATAGGGTCTTCCACCCATCGTAGGAGTCAAGGAGTTCCTCGCGGACGCACCATTCATCAAGTTGATGCCCTGGACCTTAGGTCCTGCAGTTTCCCAGCGATCAGCGATCAGCGATCAGCGTACTCCTGCAGTCTGGGCGTCGTCGCCGTCCGCAGGCCGTCACCCCGCCTTGGTGGCCTTGGCGTCGGCAGAATACTTTTGAAGCATTTGGGGGGAGGGCAACCTCGAAGCTTCGCTTCGCATGCACGACCTCAAAACCCCCAAACCCATGAAATCCAAGACTTCCTCTCGAATTCAGGATTGTCCAAAGTATTCTGGGATCCTTGCCTCGGCCATGACACAATCTGGCGTCCTGGGCAAGAGATGAAGGTATATGTAGACAATAATAAACATGTAGACAAGTAATATGTATATGTAACAATTCTATACTATAAAATAGCTTAGAAAAGAAGACGAAATGAAGGCGACGGCGTCGCCGCCATCAGAAAATCTGACAGCTACGAGGCGTCGCCATCAGGATCTCCACTGAGATCCTGCCCAAACTGGGCCAAACAGTGGTTTTTGGGCGAAAAACAATGAAATATAGTGATTTTTGAGCCAAAAACACTCATTTCACGCGTCTCCCCCCAACGCGTCGCGTAGCCGACACGACGCGTTTCTGTGCCAAATCAAACTACATATGAAAAGGCCCACTGTTGAGCCACACCATGGGCGCCTGGGCAATTCCTGGGATCGCCTCAGGATTTTTTGAAAAATGCGTGAACGTGACTTTTTTCGCAAAAATTGACCTTCGCGGAACGCCGCGAAAAAGGTCACGCTATAATCTTTTATTTCCAAAAACGATAAAACAATAATAAAATTGCCTAAAATCTTTACAAATCGAGAAATAAATCCTCGATCTGGGGCTGGGGTATTTTACAGAAATCCCACAGAAATCGAGATGCCGTAACATCAACAGGAAAATTCCTGATCCAGCCTGGCGAAGAGCGCCACAGGCTGTGCAGCGGGTATGGGTGAAGCACCCCATACCGCTTCAATAGTGATGCGTTCCCGTGGGGGGCCTGGCCACGGGACGCTGCGGTGACACGCACAAGCAAGCAGGCAGGCAAAGCACTGCGCTCACAGGGGCATCAATACGCTCGTGTCATGAGACAAAGCGTTTCACGATCCTTGCCACTCTGCAACGAGGGAACAAAAGTATGTACAGCAACACATCATGATATGTACACATGGGGTTAAGACTAGACTGGGTTAAGAGCATCACAGGACAATAGACACTGAGTCCCAACTCATATCCCAATCCCAGGTCCGACCCTCTCAGTGACTGGTGGGGGCGGGGGCTCAAACACAACCCATGCCCTGCTCAGTCCGGACCCCGAAACCCTGCCAATAGGGGGGATGTGTAAGTGCGGCTAACCCCCATCTGCTCTGATTTTAGCAGATCTGCCCCAGATTGACTACATTTTGGTCATTTTCTTTGCTTCGGCGGAATCGCCGCCTCGCAGCTCAGTCTCAGGATCAGACCTATATATTTCTGATATGCCGGATCTGATTCTGCGGTCCATTCTCCGTAAATCCGCCGCGCAGCGTTCAGGTCGACTCCTCGCGTGCCTGCCCCACTGGTCTTGCCGGCCCCGAGCCCTCCGGCACCATCAACGACCCAGGGCAGCACTTTCATGGTAGCAGAGGCTACCTGAATGTTGTTCCTTTGGTGTCCCAACCACAGTTCGCTCCCCAGTACGGCCCCGTAGACTCCGCCGCTCCTGGAGACGTAACGATTACGCTGCCATGGTGCTGCGCGAACGAGGCCTTGAGAGGAATGCCTTGCGCAAGCCCAAGTTGCCTAAGAAGGGCGCAAATCAGCAGCTGTGGAGGCCCAGATTACCATTATGATCCCAGTCGAAATTGGCCATCAAGCAGCTGGAATCTGCCAGCCTGCGACGATGGTAAAGCTCCGGTGGAGCTTACGGACCTGGCAGGTACCAACACTCCTTACCAATGTCCAACATTTGAGACCATTGACGCCGATCTGAACGACATTGAGATGGGTGGTCCAGGTGAGGTACCTAGCTATAATCGACCAGCCTCTTGTGCACAATGGGGCGACCATTTGTACCCAGAAGTGACCCGTAACCTTGAGGCCCTTGAGGCCCTTTGTCTATTAGCCACGTCTAAGCTGATAGGACAAGAAAGAATCGCCTCTGAATTTTTAATGGAATATTTTTTCCTCCTTCAGGACGAAATTAATACCAGGATGTGGTGGCGTTCTCAAGAAGATGACTCTTTTGCCATTTTTTTGCAGATCTGGAAGGCAAGTCCCTTCCCGAAGGAGAAGACCAAGGCACCTGTTGCCGGGCCCTCCGCCCCTCATCCCCCTGTTTCCATCCGCGACGATCTAGCCGCCGCGGTTGAGGAAGGAATTTTAGAGGCGGCCAGGCAGGCAAGCCTGGAAATTAGGGCTGAAGGAGCTCCCCAAGTGGACTCCTGGCTGCGGACCACCGAGATCAGCGGTCCGACAGCCTGCTCAGGCCCTTCAGGACACGGTATGTATTGTCCTGCCGACTGCTCCTGCAGATTCCAGCGAGATTCTGAGCTCCAATTGCTCAAGGATCAAATGCAACTCATCATTCAGACGCTGGGAATAAAAGATCTTTTCAAGACGCACATGCGATCTGAGGGCGCATCATCGGTGGAACAAGTAACAGAACCGTCGGAGGAGGCAACAGAAATTTTTTCAATTGCTCCATCGGTGGACTCCAAGACCACCGATGCAAGGATCAGCAGGACCAAGCTAAAGGAAAGGGTTACAATCTCTCGATCTCAGAGTAGGACGGCGAAGGCTAGGACTGAGGCTCAGAATGCCAAGCGAACTGCCTCCCGTACTGCCCCTCCTGCTGCTGATTCCAATGCCTTAGCCCAGCTGTTGCTCGCCCAGACCCTCGCCGGAGCTGGTGTGGCGAATGATGCCGCCAAGGTGTCTGCCATTACGGCCGGTGTTGGGCTGGATTCGCTTCTCAATCCTACTTCATTGCGACTTCGTCAGGTTGCCAAGCAACCGAAGTATAATGGAAACCCCAGACGTTGGCCTCAGTTCCAACGGGAATTTAAACTGTGGGTTAAGACTCAAAAACTCCAAGATGATCAGTTCCTGATGGCCCTCTTGGATTGCCTTGAGGGAGCGCCGGCAAACACTTGGCTCAGGACTTGGAGTGATCGTGAGGATTCAAGTTCCCCCCTTACCTTTGATGAGGTGTGGGAACAGTTGGAGGTACGTGGATCCCGGCTGCCAGAGGACCATTACCACCAAATGTTGAAGAATTTTCCTTCATTCTCGCGATTAATCTTGCACGAAGTGCAAGACAAGAGACAGCGCTTCTGGAACTTAGTGGAAGAAGCTGAACATTCAGGCGAAATATTTTCTAGTGCCGAGCTGAAAAATCTGATTTTTGACAAGATCCCCTCAGAAACTGCCGCCACCCTTCGGAACAAACAGTCCGAAGAAAAGGTCAAGACCTGGTGGGCGGAGGTCGAAGGCTTCGATGCCTCGGCCAACAGGTTTTCCGTCAGGGAGGCACTTCAGAAGTGCTCCCCCACGTCCTTTTCCAAGGTGAAATTCACTGAAAACACGTGGAAAATCAAGTTTAATGAACACGAGGATCGGGACTTGTTTGTCCAAGTCCTCAACAAGGGAGTAAGCTTCCATGGCCATCGCCTGAAGGCCAAAAACTGGGTGTTTTCTTTTACCCCGAAGGAATTGTGGGAAGAGGTTGAGCGGCTCGCCGACGCCGCCAATCAGAATTTCCATGAGGGTCTTGGGGGAAACAAGAATACCCAGCAAAACACCCAAAATGGGGCCCAAAAGGGCAACAAAAAGGTGAATGACACCCGGAATGTTCAGGATCACTGTAGCATCTGCCTTCTTTTAGGTTCTACGAACCGAGCTAAGACGCATTCTACTGGTAATCACCGATGGTCTCCTTACGATCACAAGGTGATTGGTGAAAATATCAGTAATCCGCAGAATTCAGACAGGAATGACAGACAGGTGCATGGTGGGAAGGCTGGAAAAGGGAATCCGACCCCCTCCGGTGGAAACAAAAATACTGGAGGCCCTGGCGGGTCCCAAGGCAAAGGAAATCGGACTCCATCCGGCTCCGGTGGGCAGCCGAACGGCCAGACAAATCCCAATAGCAACGCCGGAGGCGGAAATCGAAATCCAGGCCAAACCCCTCAATCCGGTACAAACAAGGGAAATGCTCCAGGATTCCAGGGTAAAGGTAAGGGAAATCCTTCGGGAACCCCTTCCTCTGGTAAGGGCAGAGGGCGTGGCGACGGTGGAGGTCCATCATCCGGCGGCCGTGGCCGTGGACGTGGAAAGGGCAACCATCGTGGGGATCAGGTCTCAGGTGCAGATCAGCTGTCCGATGCGGATCGAGATTACGCTGAAAATGCCTTGAATCCAGCAGATGATCCGTTCCAAGATGAGTGGGTTGACGAATCAGGGTGTGTCCACAACGTTAACGCAGCAACTGGAGGTCAGAACGCCTAGGGGAGCCACGAAAATCGCCCCTCCCCAGGCGATTTCAGGCATGATCCCCAGATTCCATCTCGACCATTACTTGATGTAGGGTCGCTTGTCTCCTCTCCCCTGGATCCGGCAGCGGATCCTTCTGTTGTAGTGGACGAGGTTGGTGTACAGTCCAAGCACAGGGCCCGTCAGTTTGTCACAAAGATGTGGGTCTCTGATTGCAAGGGCAATTTCCACCTCGCCACTTGTTTGTGTGACAATGGATCGGAGGTAAATCTCGAATCCAATTCTTTCTTACCCGATGACTGCGTGGGTGATTCGCTTTATCCTGTTACCCTCGAGGGAGTTTCTGGACATTCTCTCGCAGGTGGGCAACGCGGTTGTTATATATCAACTCATTTGGTCGCTCAAGACCTTTGGGAAGAGCGCAATGTGGAGGAAGTTATTCTTAAGAATGACTACTTCTATCGTGCCGACATAAAGTATGACCTTTACTTGGGCCATCCTTGGCTTAGCAAGAACAGGGTGGAGCCCGTAGGTCATCGGCGTTGTTTTTTGCTGGAGTCACGTCCCTTGGAGCGTCCCGAATTTCGTTTTTTGCACGCAGGGTTTAAAAGTGCAGAAGAATTTTTGAAGCAAAAGGTTACACGAAAATTTGGCGAAGATGTCACCATTGCAGAGGTGAATGGGAGTGCCGATTATTCCCGAGAGTTAGAATGTCTTCGTAGGGACTCCCAGCCACGACGCCCTTCGCGCTGGCACTCTTCATCCTACAGAGTTGTCGACAAATGGCGCGATACAATTTGTGAATATTTTCATGAACACCATTCCTTTTGGCCACAGTATGATGCCTTTGCTAACCGCGAGAACAAGCGCTTTGATAAGCATTTTCGCGACGCTTGGACCCATAAATGGGACAAGAAGTTGTGGATTAATCCTCCGTTTCACTTAATCCAGCAGGTCATCCACAGAATCAAGCAACATAAAACCCAGGCGATTTTAGTTGTGCCCTTGTGGGACGACAAGCCTTGGTTTCAGGAATTGCAAGACATTTGTGTAGATTACATCGAACTTCCCAGGAAGATTAAGCTGTATGCCAGGGACGACACAGGTCCCCTGCCACAGCGGTCCTGGAGTTCGCTTGCATTCCTGGTGGATGGAAAGCTTTCTGACTCTAATTCTGCTGATTCTAGTACAGATTCCTGTGTTGGGTCTGAATCTGAGGTTGAGCGTGGTACTGATGATGAATCTATTTTTTCTGATTTTTGTCCGTCAGATACCCAAGAGGATCCAACGTCAAATGGATCCGCCTCGGCTCCCTCTTCCCCAATACGATCGACATCGAAAAGAATCTTCAGTGCACCGGCGAAGAAAAATTTTAAATCGCGCCGCAAATTCAGAGTTTTTTATGAAAAACCCCGTGTGGAAGCTTTCATAGATCCTTTCGAGGAGCTGGATCACGAAGATAATCTCTGGAATGTCGACACTCGACCCACCTATCTTCAAGAGGCAGTTGATACGCACCTGTTTAGGGACATCTGTAAGAAGATTCTTCCTGCCAAGGCCGAAGAAGTCGCCAAAGTTCTTTCGACAGTAATTCCTGGCGATCAGGTGGACACTGAGTTGTGTTCCAAGACAAGAGAAAAGATTTTTGAGGAACGGAAGGACACAACCCTTTCGGGGAAGTTGATCAAGGACCCCCCTGTCCGTGGGCAGTTCGGTGAAGCCTTCATCGAGCTTCGTGAAGGTTACAAGGCGAAGAAACAGCGTCCTTATGAGAACCATGGACATAAACATGAGATCCTCAGAAAAAAAATCGAGAGAAATCTCAGGGAATTTGGTTGGCTTGAGGGTTGTATGACCAGCGAATGGTGCTGTGCACCCTTCACAGTCCCGAAGCCGCCGCCTGCAGACCAGAACACTATTGATGGTTGGCGAATGGTTGTTGATTTTCGCAATCTCAACGCCGAAACCAAGGCGGATTCGCACCCCCTGCCCCTCATTGAGGAGGAAATCGCCAAGAGGGCAAGAGGTCGTTTGTTTTCTGTGCTGGATCTCCGTCAGGGCTTTCACCAAATGCCGTTGAGGAAGGACAGCCGACCTCTCACCTGTATGTGCACGCCATGTGGCCCAGTCCAGTGGACGGTCATGCCCATGGGCCTGAAGAACGCCCCTTAGTTTTTTCAAAGAATGATGGAGGATGTGCTTTTTACAGCTCATCCTGAGCTTCGTGCCTTCGTGAGTGTGTACAGAGATGACATAATCATCGCGACAGAGGGGGAGGGACTGACCGAAGCCGAGCTGGTGGCCCTACATGAAAAGCAGCTGAACCAAGTTTTGGACATTCTTGATGCCAATCAGCTGATTTGTGGGCCAAAGAAGGGAAAATTATTTTTAAAATCAGTCGAATTTTGTGGTTCTCTCCTTGAGAATGGCACCCGACGACCCAGTCCAGGGAAGCTCGTCGCTATTCAGAAGTGGAAGCGCCCTGAGACGATCACGGAATTGAGAGGATTCCTGGGTTGTTGCAATTTTTACCACACTTTTGTGCCGAATTATGCCAAATTTGCTGCCCCCCTCACTGAATTATTGAAGGTAGGGAGAGATGCGGGCAAGGCAGGTTCAAAGGTTCGTGTCAAGTGGAGTGACGAGTGCCAGGAGGCGTTCCATCACTTGAAGGCGGCCCTCTGCGAAGTCGCCACGTTGCATGTGCCGCAATTTGACCGACCCTTCTACATAAGAACCGACGCTTCTAGGTACGCGATCGGAGCTGTTCTTGAACAGGTTGATGAAGCCACCGGCGATCATTACCCTCTTGCATTTTGGTCTCGGAAGCTAGCCCCACGCCAAATGCAATGGTCGCCGCGTGAGCAAGAAACCTACGCCAGAATCTGTGCTTTGAAAAAGTACCAATCGTGGGTTGGCACCAATCGAGTCGAGGTCCTGACGGATCATCGATCTCTGGAGTATTGGGCCACCGAACACATTGATACTGTCGCGAGCCCAGCTGGTCGACGGGCCAGATGGCACGAATTTCTCAGTCTGTTTGACCTCCATGTGTCGTATTTGCCTGGAACACATAACACGGTAGCGGATGCTCTGAGCCGATGGGCTTACCCCGCTTCAGAGGGGCTGCAAAGTACCAACATCCATGGTACGGAGCAGGACCGCCATGTCATAATCGAATCGGATCAGGAAGAAAAAAAGCTCATTCGACGTGCATGCATGCAATGCGCTGTTAAACAGCACGCATTACCGTGCCATGACATCACGGCCATCTCAGATCCGGCGCATGCTCATGAAATCATAACCAAATCACTGAAAGTCGTGGAAAAGGTCACCGATCCCTCCTCAGGGAGTGTGAAACAGTTTGACTATACCCGACGTGTAAGTGGATTTCGGTTGATCCAGGGCATTAAGCGTCGAGATCCGGCCAAAACTCCACCCCTGCCGAAAGATTCCCTTATCATCCGTGACTGGGCGTCCGATTATCTGCAGGATCCCATGTTTCAAGAGGTCTTTGGAAATCTCAAATCCAAAGATGCTCACAAGGATGGGATTTTTTCTGAGTACTCGTTGGATGGGGGGAAGCTGTGGATGGAGGGTAAATTGTGCGTACCAGACGCCCTGGCCCCCCGAGTGTTAAACTGGTGGCACAAATGGGAGTCCCCCCACGCACATGGCCGTAGATTGTGGTCGATGATTAAACATAGGTTGTTCGGCTCACGGCTATATACTCATTGCATGAAAGTAGCCGCCGGATGTGCCCAATGTGCTGTCTCGACGCCCCCCAGCGCGAAGAAGCACGGCCATCTGAGGCCACATCCTATTCCGGAGCGCCTCTTTAACAGAGTCACCAGTGATTTTTTCTATCTTGGTGAACTCGACGACGAAGAGTGCCATTGGACCAACAAAAAGGTCAATGGAGTGCTCCTTATTCAGTGCCGTCATTCCGGCTATATTCAGGTGTTGCCTTGTAACATCGAGTCGATGACTGGCAAGGCTGCCGCCAAATGGTGCGCGCAGACCTGGATGGGAGGTTGGGCCGTCCCATCCGAGGTGGTTACGGACTCAGGCAAAGAGTACACCTCCGAATGGTGGAGAGAATTATGTGCTCGCCTTGGAATCCACCACCTCAGATGTGAAATCCACTCACATCGAGCGCTGCCTGGCGAATAAGCCGGCCGCTCACTTATAAATATGCTTCGTAAGGAGCTCGCCAGTGAGAAGGACTTCCATTGGCTTGAGATTCTTTTCGCCATGCTTCGCCGTTACCACAACACGCCTTTGTATCATGGCCTTTCTCCAAATGAAATTGTCTTTGGACGAAAGAAGTGTTGGTGGAACATGCCGTTGAATAATCCTCGCCCTTGTAAAGATGCTTCGTTGTTCTTGGACGAAGTCCAACGAGCAGAAAAAACTGTCTCCAAATTAATCGAGAAGCATCAAGCTGACTGGCTTTGGGTCCAGAATCAAGGCCGAAAAAACCCCCACAATTTTGAAGTCGATGATCGAGTTTGGCTTCGAAAATCCGAAACCACCCTGGACGGAGATGACAAGCTTCTTCCCTTGTGGGAGGGGCCATTCGCTGTTACAGCGCGTCTAGGTGAGAACAGGTGGAGGATTCGTGTGGATGTCAGCAGGGAAATTGACGTTTCGGGCGATCGTCTCAAGAGAGAGATCCCCTCCCCCAAGGATCGGGTTAAACCCCTTTTTTGGACTTCGAAATTTTTGTCAGATCGGGTCATCGAAGGGGGGAAGTACGAACTCAAGAGGATTTTAGAAGCAAGACGTGACGCCAAGGGCGAATGGGAATTTCTATGTGAGTGGAGGGGCTTTGATTCCAGTCACAACAACTGGGAACCAGCCCATTCGTTTGTCCATGGGTACACCAAGGGGTTCATCGACTTCCTCAAGAAGCACCCCGAAATTGGCGTACTCCTGACAGACTGGTTGTCGAAACCAGACAGACAGGTGGAGAGCGACGGAAAAAGACCTGTGGTGAATCGAGATCCAGCCTTTTACGGCCCTCATTCGTCACATTCCAGGGCTGATCCGTCGATTCCCCCTCCTGCGGTCAGGCCAGCCCAGGAGCCAAATGAGGACCAAGCTTCGAGTTCGGCCGCTGATTTGCAGCGCCCAAGCCGTACGAGGGCCCGACCAGACAGGTTGGTGGTCACATGTATTCGTGCTTGGCCGAACTGAGGGAGATCCGTCGGTTGTATAAACCACATTCTGCTCGATCCACTGTTCATTCTTCCTGATTTCGAAATGATGTGGAGAACTGCGAATGTTTGATAATTTGACGTCAATCAACTTTTCTTTGGTCTCCGTTCGGCAGACAAGGCGTAGATGCGCTGCCGAAAGCCACGGAGTGTGCTGCCGTGTCCAGGATAAACCAAACTCAGGCTTAATTCAGGCAGATTCGGGGTAATCTTGTCTCTGTTGGTCTGTGCATTTTTGGAATTTGGCTACTCGTGCAGATGGAAGCAAATGTACATAGTAAAAACACTGGCCGGTGACATTCACCCCTACAGGCACCCCCTGTAGTACTGGCTGCACCAGATGCGACGCCAGGAACTCAGATCTTACCTTCATTTGCCGTGATGCGGAAGCCAAAGTCCAGATTCAGATCCAGGATCCTCAAATTTGCCTTGAATTTCTCAGGTTTGTCCATCATTCTGCCACTGTTGCACGAAACCCAGACGTCAATTGTTCAGACAACCTTCAGATAGGAGCTCTAGGGACTTCTAACAGCAACCTCTGAAGTCCGTAAGCTTCGTTGTATTTTTGGCACACGCCAATGTGAGCTCAATCCGACCTGGAACTGTCGAAAATGGTGAATCCAAGTGTCTTGTGGGACTCAATCGAAAGATGGGCCTTGTCCAAGTCGATTGACACCGCCGCCACTGTAAATACGGTGTCTCTCAGTTATATACTGTCAGTAAAGCGCCTTCAGCGAACCTTCGGCGCGTTACATGCCAAGGATCCAGGGCTATCATGTCCCATCATGATGCATCATCACATGATCCAGATTTTGATGTAATCTGTTGGATGCTCGCGAACCAACGTGCCGGAAAGCACAATTGAGCTGAATAAACGACAATATATATTAACTTTAGTCTAAACGAAAGTGTTAGTAGTTTCAGTTCTAGACATTCCGCTTCATTTCACCTTCATCTTAGGGAATTTGCTGATCTTAGGACATTTTAGATTGATTTCCTTGTCATCTCCTCTCATTCCTCAAAGATCTGTGTACGGCTTTGCCTAACGCCGCTGACGCTGATGTTTTTCTATTCATTTAGGGACTGTAGACTACATTTGTATTTGTTCTCCCTCTCTGGGATTGTTTCATCTCCTTCATCTCTGCTCAATTTGATTCCCAATCTTGCTGAATCTTGTGATCATCCACCAGATGCGCCAAATCTGAAGCACATGCTGCACTTTTCAGAACGAGAAAAGCGGGACTAACACGATGTAGAGTTCGGCGAGGACACCGTAGCGTGCCCGCGACAGCGAAACTGTGCCAGAGCGCTGAGATGTCACTCCATTTCTTGATTCCCCCACTCAATCCACCAATAATCTACCTCATCCTCAACCAGTGCATGGTTTGGTTTACTGCACGGAGGACTGTTCGTCACTCCTCATTCTGTCTCATTTCAGGTTCATCCATCCTGATTCACTGCCAATTCAGCCCAAATCAGGTCAGATCAAGCAGATTTCGCCCCATCGAGGCTACATTTCTATTTTTTCTGGGACTTACCCGCACTACGTTCTTCGTTGACGTAGCGACACACCCCAGTGTGTTTTTGGAGGGGGAGTGTAAGTGCGGCTAACCCCCATCTGCTCTGATTTTAGCAGATCTGCCCCAGATTGACTACATTTTGGTCATTTTCTTTGCTTCGGCGGAATCGCCGCCTCGCAGCTCAGTCTCAGGATCAGACCTATATATTTCTGATATGCCGGATCTGATTTCGCGGTCCATTCTCCGTAAATCCGCCGCGCAGCGTTCAGGTCGACTCCTCGCGTGCCTGCCCCACTGGTCTTGCCGGCCCCGAGCCCTCCGGCACCATCAACGACCCAGGGCAGCACTTTCAGGATGTCCGTCCAGCCACAGGCGAGTTCCTGCGAACGAAGTAACCCCAAGGCCAACCAACAGTGGCCCTCTATGCTCCCTTAACGGCAGGTCCGAACTCTCCTCTGAGCAAGAGATATGGCCCCGCCATTATCCCCCAGGAGTTGGTAGCTGAAAATGGGCCGTTTCAGTCCAAACTGATATTAGCTCAAAAATCACCAAAATTGACCCCTCGTCGGGACCCGCCAGTGGTAGAAACGAGGCAAATGACCCTATGCCCTTCGTATACCAACTCCCTGGAGCCCTCACCCAACCTGGTTCCCTCTGAGGTCCCGGCATCAGGGCACCACGGGTTCGTCAAGTGGGGTCATGATTGCCAAAATGGCAAAATCGGCCGTCTCGGGCGACCGTCCAGGGTAAGAAATCTTGGCGATATTGACGCGCCAAGCCTTGATTCACAACCCTTGATATCCCCTCTGGTCCCATGCCCTAGGTTATGGCTTGCTGTCACACTGGCTGCTTGCTGTTCATCGAGGGGATGAACACGCGGATGGGGCAGAAAGCAACATGCGGTGCAAAGGGGGGGATCATGGATCGCACCAAAAGTTGAATCACTCCGGATGGGCCGGAGGAGCAAATACGAAACTCAATGGCGTTCAACCCTTAATTATATGGTACAATATTCTTCCCTTCTGCCTGGCTAGATCCCGTGCCCCATGGAGATATTGTAATTCCAATATGGCATACAATGGCAAAAACAGCGAAATATGGCCAAAATGGCCCACACTCATGATTCCATATCTCCATGGCCACGGCGAGGATCCTTTCAACCAAAGGGGCTGTAGACACATTGGACTTAGGTCCCAATATATGCCACTTGCCAACCCTCATGGTCGCCTCTAGCTTTTTTTCCCATTGAAAAGAAAGTGACACACAAATGGGGCAGAATGGCAACATACCCCAAAATAGGTGACTCACAACTCTCCCATCGAGAGGAGAGGCCACATGGGGAAACACCCCATTCGATGCGGGTTTATGTGCCCTCTCCGAATTGCCCTTACTCTTGGTCAAGTGGCGCACGCAACCTCGGGGGTGAAATCAGGGGGAGAAGGAGTTTGTGGCCATTTTGGGCAAAACGGCCAAAATTCGGCCAAAAGTGGTCCCTCCAAATATCGTATCTCCGTATCGCAAGAGAAAGGAGCCTCGGGCTTTTGCATGGATGCAAACCGAAGCTTTCCTTCCCTTTTGCAACAAGGGTTGAGGTTCAAAGCATAATGGAAACATTTTTAATACCTCAATCCTTGAAGCGCACTATTTATGGGAAAAAGTGCATATATCGGCGATATTGGCATGAACATATCTTTTGGTCATTGAGGAACAAAAATATGAGCAAACACTTTTGGAGTAGGCCCATAGTAGGTGCTTTCAAATATGCACACTATGGTTAGATTGTCTCCGCCCACTCGTGTCATTAGTGCTTGCATATGAGCGCGTGTGCAAAGAGGCAATATGGCACGCGTGCTCACAAGGCGAAATTATATAAAATAGAAGACAAGGTTGTAAAAATCAACCAAGCCATCCACGATGTCCTTCGTGGTCTCTACTTTACATATTGCCTTGTTTCGAGGCTCCACTCCCCATAGGCTTCGGGTACGAGCCTCGGGGGTTTGGCCATTTTGGCCTAATTTTCGACCAAAACTTGCCCTCTTTGGAAGATAGAGTTTTGGTACGCATTGAATTGCGTGGAGCCATCGTTGAGTTGGCTCGAAAAACAGAAATAGCTTGGGGCTTTTGGTCTTGTGAGCATTGTGTTCAGTTTCTATCGTTCATGCTCACAAGGCCACAAAGTTAGTGTTTGCGCACGCAAACGACTTGGGTTTGCGAGACCCATAGGCTGCCTAAAACACCGCCATTTCCCGCTTCCCTATACAAAAGGATATGCCCACGTGAAAGGGGCATGGATGAAAGGTACAGGGGGGAGATGTAAGGTTCCGTCCGAACTCATGGTCCTTGAGAACCATAAGTTCGCACGATCGACGGAAAGCCTTGCGCGTTGATTTTCTCGAAGACGCAACGGCGAAAAATTCTGGTGAACACACCAGATGAAAGTACATTAAATACCCTCTAGATGCAGCCCTTAAGTTCTCTTAGAACCTCACAGGTACTCGAGAAAAGTTCATCACAAAACTCGCCACGGAGAAGCGACGAAGGCGCGCAAACAGGCGACATCAGGCGGCGATTTCACGACAATTAGAAATCGCTGTAGAAATCGGGTATTTCACCGATTTCTGACCGAAAATTGATCAAGACAAAAAAATTACGGTAATTCTACATCGATTTATTGGTTAGAAGTCGGATTCCAGATTTCGCGGGTTAGAGACAAGAGATATCGCGCTGACAGCCGGTGTCAACGGCTTCCGCACGGGTGTGACGGCTCACAGGTTTCCGGGCCATGGGCCATAGGTTCTGGGTACCGCTTCACCCCCCTACTTAGAGCAAACCCCCGGGGGGGCTCGATAACACCCAAGCATGGCAGCGGGTACCCAGGACCATCCCCTGAAGGGGGGGGGTGTCACATCCTCACTTCAGGCTGATTTCCAGGTTAGGCTGCCCAACCCACAGTAAGACAGGTACGGTGCTGTAGCTGTTAGTAACTGGAAGTATAGTATCAAGTATCAAGTCCCGGGTCCTGGCGGCGATTGTTCGGCATCCAAAGGACCCGTTAACCCATACCAGGCGCACCGGCTGCCGGCTGCGACGGTCACTACCACAGTGGCAGTGGCATACACGGCCAACATAGGCGTCACACGACGACCGAGGTGGTCCCACAGGTCGAAAGCGACCGCAAAGATCCATCAGGCTACCCCAGGCTTCCCAAGGCCCGCAGGCTGGGGGAGAGTCCCCACGGGTCCTTCCTTGGGCGCACCATGTCCATATCCACGACGCGAGTCCAGAGTGGTACAGCCGAACGAGCTGCTCCTTAAGGGATCGGGCATCAAGGCCGTCTTTTTCTTGCCCTATTACCGCGAATGCCATACATGAGGGAGTCCTCATGCAGTGTGGGCGGAGGCGTCGACTCCTCAAACCACCAGTTTCCCAGGCAGACCCACCGAGGTCAGGACACCGGAGGTCGCCACCCGACTGCAAGTGCGTCTGCGAGTCGGTAGGCTCACACTGGGACTGACAGTGGCGGACCGCTGGGAGTGTAGTCAGGCAACTGGGCTTCCCGCCTGGCGCCATCAGGATCTCAGCACATCACAGCCACTAGGGCACATGGTATCACAGGCACTCAAACAAAAGAATCTGTACTTAGGTACTGGTCCAGGCTGGACCTTACGTAAGAGCATGTAAACGGCGACTCAAGGCGCCCTCGTATTACGATTCGCATCCCCTCGGGGGGAAAAACAGTCCACATCTCAGTGATGGGCTGACAACACTTAACATACAGATGCACATATCCTGGGGCGCAGAAAAAAAGGGCAATAAGCGGGGTAATAGGCGTGTAAACACACTTTGAACAGAGCGCCAAACCACGCCCCGGTTAGGATAAGTCATATGCCGAAGGGTGGACAGGAAAACGCCTGAGTTCAGGCCATACATAGTCTGCAGACACACGTAGACTGGTCTGGATCCCGTAAATGCCATGGGACCAGACCACACACCAAAAAATGGCAATGCCGATGACAGCGGCATCCGTTGCGCAACGTCGTATGGGCTTCAAGGCCCTAAGAGCACAAAAAATATGAAGGTCAGTCGCCTTCCCTGGTTTCCCAAGGATTCAGCAGGCGGGGAGTGACAAATAGAAGTGGAAGAGAGGGGTCATCCTCCCCTGGATTCAGCAGGGGGGGGTATATGGCCACTCTGATGGCAGGTCACTGGAAGATGGGAGAGAGCAAGCAAGTAAGGGACGATCCGTCGACCTCACAAGCGCTCAAAGCGCATCAGGGGAGAGCTCAGGGCGATGATCAGGCACCCCTGGCTGCAATCGCCCGGGTGAGTGCTGCCAAGTCCAAGACATGGATCTTGGTCTTGTGCTTGCGGATGTAGTCCATGAAGGAAGTATTAATCCGCGGTACGAATGAGGAGACGGGTTCCCAGGTGTCGTGGGACGGCCCATAGCCTCACCAACGAACCTTGAACTCCAGGCCTCCGGCTGCCGAGGCGTTCGGACGCTGAGCCAGGATCTTCTCGACTGTATAGTCGTCCTGCTCAGCATAGTCGTCGTCGGAATCAGCCTCATGTGCGGCATAGTTCAGGGACACATGTCGGCCACGGAGGTCGGGTTCCCGCAAACGGAGTTGACTCTCGTGGCGCTCCCGGAACTGTCCGTGACCCACCTTGATGCGCTAGGTGTCCTCACCAATCCTGCGGACCTCCTCTCCGGGTGTGAACCAGGTTTTGGTGCGGTGGGTGCCCATAGGGCGGGGTCTGATCACCCACACCGGGTCTCCCACCCTGAACTTTTGCGCTGTTGAGCTCGGGGCGGACTTCTGACGCACAGCATGCTCCTTCTCGAGCTGCTGGCGGATGTCCCGCGCCGTTGCCTCTTGCCGCGCAAAGAATTCCTTGGCATCCATGGCCATACCATCACCAGACAAGGGAAGTCCCCGACCAAGGGGGTCCCTGCCGAACAGAATCTGGTGAGGGGACAAACCACCCGGAGTGGGGGTGTCATGATGGGCCTTCAGAGCGGGCCACATCTCCTCAAACCAGTTCCGACGTGGATTGGTGATGTGAATCTTGCGCAGCTTCTCGAACAGCTGCCGTCCAGCCACTTCAGCACGGCCATTGGACCGGCTGAGATAGGCAACGCTCTTGGCATGACGTATTCCCATGAGGGAACACATAGCCTTGAACCAGCCAACAGTAAACTGGGGCCCTCGGTCACTGCAAATGGTGCGGGGGATGTCAAAGACGGTCAGCCAATGACGCATCATCATGACTGCCACTTCCTTGGCAAGCAACCCCTTTTTGCGTGCCGGAACGGCTACTACGTAGCCACTGTGGCGATCCACACAAAGAACCACACAGTCAAAGGTCTCTTTGCCAATGTGCACTTCGGGCATTGAGAAGACGTCCATGGCCACGCCCTCCACGGGTTGGTAAGGCACCGGAGTCCACTGGGCTTCCCCATTGACGTTCCGGTTATCAGGATTGCAGGCCTGACAGACCGAGCAACCCTTCCTGACCTTCTTGATGGCGGTGTAGAGACCGATCTGGTCGATCTCGAACCGGCGCTGCATGTCAAGGGCTTGCTTCCTGACCCCTGGGTGTAGCATGTGGTGGTGCCAAGCTTCACATAGCTCGAGGACTCGGGACTCTGGTACTAGCAGCTTACCGTTCCGGTAGAGCTTGCCATCTTCCTCAGTCAGCCCCTTTGGCCACTTCTGCCCGTCATCAGGGTCGGTCACAGCCCTATACTCGGCCGCAAAGGCCTCAGACTTGGCGTAGTCGTCGGTCCAGTTGTCCTGGAGGCAAGACTCAGGGAAGAGGTGCTTGTCGGACTCAGCTTCATCAGCAGCGAGTACTCTGACCGCTCTGCCCATCCTCGTTCCGAGGGGGGCATCCGCAGCCATGACGACGAAGCATTTAACACCCTCCTCCTCCATCAGGCACTCCATTTCGATGATCTTCTTGGCTTCAGCGGCCTCAGCCTCATCGCCATGGGCAGACACGTCGGTCATGCCCTTGCTGGCGGGATAGGCCCACCTACTGAGACAGTCCGCCACGGTGTTGTCCTTACCAGGAACATACACAACCGTGAGGTCGAACTTGGCCAATGTCTCACGCCATCTTGCCCGTCGGGAGGTGGGACCAGAGGGGGTGTCCACGTGCTCTTTGTGCCACGACTGCAGACTCTGATGGTCGGTGCAGACGGTGACGGGATGGAGGGCTATGTACCCAGCCTATTTCCTGAGAGCCATGACGATGGCATACGCCTCCTTTTCTCGAGGCGTCCACGTCCGTCTCTGGCCTTCCGCCAGGACTCGGCTCCAGAAGGCCACGGGCACGTGCCACCCATCGTCAAGCACTTGTTCCAACACAGCGCCAACGGCGTAGTCGGAGGCGTCGGTGCGCAGGACGAACCCTCGGTCAGGATCCACGAGGTGCAGACCCACTGCGGATAGCAGCGCCTGCTTCATCCCCTCAAAGGCACGGTCGGACTCAGCGCTCCAGACCAGAGCCTTCTTGGACCCCTTTTTGGTCTCCTCTCGGTTGCCCTTGAGCATGGTCGTCATGGGGGCTGCATACTCGGCATACATCTTGATATACCCCGAGTAGTAATTGCAGAACCCCAAGTACGCCCGTAGCTCAGAGACCGTTTTGGGCTTTTCCCAGTGCTCAATCGCAGCCACCTTGCCGGGTATGGGCTTTTGCTGCCCGTTCCCAACTACGTGGCCAGCGAATACCACCTCGCTTACCGCAATGGTGGCCTTGTCACTGCTGCCCGTGAGTTTGTGCCGAACCAGAAGGTCCAGCACTCGAGTGACGTCCCTCTCATGTGCCTCCAGGAGCTCCTCGTAGCTCATACTGGGGTCCCCGGACGCGATGATCACGTCGTCCACGAAGGGGTCCGCACAGTCACGCACCGGCTCAAGCAGGTTCTCCAGCATCCGCTGAAAGGCCGCATTGCCGTTGGTAACGCCCATGGGCATCACCTTCCACTGGAGAGGTCCAAGTGGGGTGCTCATGGCTGTGCAGGCACGGGACTCCTCGGCGAGAGGCATCTGATGATAACCATGTTTCAGGTCAATCACCGTGAAGATCCTCCGCCGGTGTTGTTTTTGCAGCATGTCCTCAATGAGAGGCAGCGTATAGCTGTCATGCTGCGTTTGGGCGTTTAGGCCGCGGTAGTCGAGTACGAGCCGCCATTAACCGGCCACCTTCTTGGGGACGACGAAGCACGGAGAGGCCCACTCGGAGTGGCACGGCTCCAGCCAGCCTCTCTCGATGAAGTCACGGAGGATCTTCTCCATCGCCTCCTTGCTTTCGCCCCTCAGGGCAAACTCCCGGTGCCGATACACACGGGGGTCCTGCTTCAGTCGTATCTTGGCCTCGCCATACGGTCCACGCACCGGTGGGGGAAACACAGGCTTTCCGCTGAAGAAGGTATCGCCATACTTCTGCTTCAGCCTGGCCCTCAATGCCTGGATCTTGGGGCAATCATCGGATTCAGCCTTGGCTTTTCCGGGCACCTGGACCACGGAGCTTACTTGAGGGGTAGCGACCCCACTCGGTTTTGGCTCAGGTGGTCTTCCCAGCTGGCCCAAAGGGCCATCACTGGTCTTGCCTCGGAACAGATCGCCGTAGGTGGGTGGGTTACCGCCAATTGGCTCGTCCTGGCTGGACATGTGGTCCAGTACCCTCCTTACGAAGGTATCTCCATCATAGGAACCAGAGACGATGGCGTCCACCTCCCACGATGCTTTGTCCTGACCCTTGCCCTCACGCTGGCTTCCCCAGTTGTGAAAGGGCTGATCCATATACCCCTGAACCAGATCCAACTCCTCTTCAGTGAGGGGGTCTTCCGATTCTCCGATGTCAACAGGGGAAACCGCGAAGCATTGCCGCCATGGCTCCGCTACGATGCGGTTGACACACACGAAATCCGTGGTGTCGGCCTGATCAAGGCCCCCGTCCACATAGTGGAATTCCGTTGGCCATCTCTGGGGTGGCATGGGCTGTCCCTTAGCGTCCTGATAGACACTCTCTCCAGCCGGTAGGACGACCTTGTTTAAGGTCATGTTGGTCAATGAGACCACCCAATGTCGGGTACTTTCCTCCTCGGTGCATCCCATAGGAACAACCAGCACTGCCTTGGAGCGGTCCTTGCGAATCTTCGCTATCGCTCTTGGAATGTCCCATCGGGGGCAATGGATCCACATCAAGCCCTGATGCGGACCCCAGTGCTTCTCCCACGCAGAGTCCTGGGCGCTGCAGTACTTCTCACAAACCCGAAGATGGGCGGAGGTTCCTGAAGAGAACACATCCAGGGCCAGATCCGAAGCTCCCAGGTCCGCAACCACTCGGCTCGCCACTTCCGGCATTACGCCGTACTCCTGGTTTGCTGGCCCAGTTGGCTCAGTGCCCAGCGCGGCTACTTCGAGCTGATTGCGTTCGGGGTGGATCCATTGGCATTCCACATGGTGCTCAGGTGACGAGAGCCACGAGAGCTGGTCGTCCTGGTACAGGGTCATTGAGGCCTGGGCCGGTAGAACGCCGGAATCCGTCTCCATCATGAAGTCGTACCCAACGATCATGTCCCAGTCCATCTCGGCCTCGTAGAGGCGACCATGCAGGAGGATTTCCTTGCCGAGGTCTGGGCGGCTCAGCTCACGGTGGTTCAAGAACTGCAGCCCAATGGCCGCTTCCTTCGTGCCTCCCACCATGTACTGGCCGTTCGCCACCTTCAGCCTGACAGGTTTCCGACTGTCGGTCAAACACTCTGGTGGAAGTAGGCCAGCCTTGACCAAGCTGACCTGAGCTCCCGTGTCGACCAACAAGTCGAAGACCTTCTCCACTTCCTCGCATAAGGCACGGACCTTAAGATGCAACTGCCGCTCACGCCCAACTCGGCGCACGGCGTGCAAGCTCAGGATCTCCGGCCGTTCCAGAAGCTCAACAAGCGACTGGTGCAGGTCGTGGACAATGGGCTCAGGCTGCCCATCTGCAGCATCCAGCTGCGGTCCGGGTGATCCTCCGATACTCTCGGATAGATCTTGAAGTACATCAAACACATTCTTGGTCGCGAAGGATGGACGGGTGCAAGGGTTCGTGCCTTCACTTGTCCTCACCCCGCCACCGCGACTGGGTGCTGGACCGGGCCTTCCACCCGCAGCTGTCCCTTTGTGCTTATCGACTCCCGACTGGGATGGTGTCGCGCTTCCCACGACACCATCCTGCGACCGCCCTAGCTGGGGCCCTTGGCTGCAGGGGCTCCGCTAGGGGGCGTCGGTTGTGGAAGTAGGGGTATTCTCCTCCGCATCAACCTCGTTGACACCCTTCTTCCTTCCCCTATTCCTAGGCTTCTTGTCCTTGTCCTTGTTCTGGTTGTTCTCTTTGTTCTCCTTGTTCTTGTTGTCCGACCTGGGGACCCAGTTCCTCTTGATCTCCTGGATCTCCTTGGCCAACTCGGTCCACACCGACATCAGCTTGGAGAGCTCGTCCTTGTCGACCTCCACTTTGGCCTCCCGGATACCCGCGGGTGCACGCTTCTTCAACCCGTGCGCCTTCTTGTAGGCCTCCGTGTCGGCCTGGTGGATGGGGCATGTTCGGTGGTCATGGTTGAAGCCTTTCTTCCTCCCATAACACATGAAACAGCCCTGCGGGTGAGCTCGTATGAACTCCCCAAAGGACAGCGGAGGGTCGCCAATGCGGCGGGGGTCCCTCTTCTCCTTCTTCTTCCAACCCGGCTGCAGGGGCTTCCAGCTTCCCTGTTTGCTCCCCGCGTTCAGGTTGTTGGCCAAGAAGGCACAAACGGCCATCTCGGCGGGCTCATTGTCGTCGTCATCGTCGACGAGAGTCTCATCGCCGTCGGCTCCCGCTGGGTTCATGGCAGATTCCCCGCCAGATTCCTCGCCAACGTAGTTGACGTCACGGTCGCCGGGCCTCAACCCGCGGGTGTGGTGGAGGTTCCGGTACTCCTTGAGCACCTCCTCTCCAACCCACTCCAGGATCTCGTCACAGCTCATCCGCGCCGGGATAGCCTGCAGACGGATGGTCTGGCCGCTCATGTCACACTCGTCAAGGCGCCACATCGCGGTCTTCTCGCAATCGCCCGAGACGGTGATGAGGAGAGCGTTCCGCAGGGAGTGCCGTTTGACATCCCGGGCCACGTTCTTCCTCGTCCAAGCCACCAAGTTCGTATGATACTCTTTGGGGAGCATCATCTTGACCGTGTGGTTGGACTTGGCCCTTTTGGCTTCCTCCTTTGTGACCCTCTTGATCCATGCTTCCGGCAGCATGGAGAGCAGGTGAGCCTGCTCGTCACCCTCGTTCCAGTCCTCCACGTTGCGGCAGAAGAGGGTGTATTGCCCTCGGAAGTCTCGCCAGTCCCGTAGGCGGATCTCCTGTTCATCATGCTGAAGCTTGATGGACTTCCACCGCTTGGCAGCCACCTGCGGAGCGTCCACCCGCTCGTGCTCGTTGAGCGGCTTCTTGGCTTCCTTGAGGGTCTTGATTTTCCCCTCTTTGGTTGCCACGAAGTATAGCTCTTGGAGCACTTCCGGCAGGCGGTACCTGAACCGTCTGAAGACATATTTCTCCGCATCTGCGGGATCCATGTCCTCAATGACGGTCACCCCCCCATCGTCCAGCTTCTCCAAGAAGCGGTCGAGGTTGAGGGGGTTACCATCGTACATGGGGGGCTTGATGTCCTTCAAGTCTTCCCACACGGCGGCATCCGCGGCCTTAGAGACCATGAACGCCGGCCGCGAGGTCGACCGAGGTTCCCATCGGCCTCTCCCACGGACTCCCACGGCTGCCACTTCCATCTCCTCCCCGGTATCTGCGTGGCTACGCCGTGGTTCCTCCATGTACGCTGAAGCTAGATGTTTACGCCGTACTCCTTCCATGTATGCCTCCTCATCACGGCGCCGGCGGCTGCGTTCAGCGGCCTCCCGTCGTACACCACGCGGCGGGGAAATGTTGAACTCCTCCAGGTCCAGGTCCAGGTCCTCACCTCCGCCGACATCCCACTCCACGTCTCCTCTGGGGACCTCATCCCTGAGTCCACCATAACGTCCACCAGCAATTGGGATTGGCTCCAGGGGCTCTAGCGGGGCGTCGGGGGCGTACCGGTGTCCGCGGTGGAGCACGGCGGTTGTGGTACTCCGCGCTGAGCCACTCATCACACCAATCCTCACTGCGACTGCCGGGCGGCACGCGCTCGTTGCGGCGGCCAGCGCTGTGGTGAGAGGGGGCGGTGAGAGAGGGGACACTGGCACTGGGGCGACTCCTGGGGGCTCCGCCGGGAACGTGGGGTCTGCCCGGACCTGGCCCAGGTCCCCAGCCGTCGTCCGACGAGCCAGACTCCAGGGGTGGGTGGTCGCTACCGACGCTCCCACGGCCTTCCAGCGCGTCCAGCCTCTGCTGCAGGCCGCTGATGACCTTGTTCAGCGACCTGGTCTCGCCCCTGGCGATGTCCAGCAGCTTCTGGGTGGCAGTGGCGACCTTGGCGCTCTTGACCATCTCGATCTTGGCGATGTCCAGCTCCCTCCGTGCGCGCGCGGCGACCCTGGCGATGCGAGTCATTTCGCCCTTGCCCGTGTCTACCTCGCGCTCGAGGGACTGGACCCTCCTGCGGAGGTAGACAATCCACCGCCGGGTGGCATCTGGGTCGCCGTCCCCTGGTGGGTCGTCGGGGTCCCCAGGGGGTCCTCCAGGAGGGCCTCCGCCAGGTCCGCCCGGTCCAGGGGGTCCTCCCCCGCCCGGTGGTCCGCCTCCAGGGGGTCCACTTGGTGGGCGTCCTCCAGGGGGTCCTGATGGTCCTCCGCCAGGGGGTCCCGGTGGGTCTGCGCCGGGTCGCCTCGGTGGGTCCGAGGATGGGGGCTTCTTTGTTTAGTCGAAGTCCATGTCATCATCCTCGTCCATGTTGCCCCACCTGGGCGTCTCGGTCTCGGAAGACTCCAAGCTCCGGTAAGGAGGAGGGAGATCCTCATCCTCACCTTCCGGCTCCAAGGGGACGTCTCCGCCTATTCCGCCAGCCACTCCTCGGCGATGTCGGCGGCCTCGTTCATCCCCGTCGCTGGCGGTGAAGAAGGGGTCGGAGTCGTGGGGGTGTCCGCCCGCTGGCCTCCGTGGCCTCTCGGGGGTCTTCCCCTTACCCTTCCTCCGTCGGTGGGCGGTGGGGCCACTGCTCCCACTGCTGCCTGTGTCAACCTCGTCCAGCGTCATCTTGGAGGAGGCGTCCCCTTCGAAAAGCTTTCGAAGGGTCTCCACTCGGGATTCTCCCGGGGGAGTCTCGCGGCGGAGCTTGGCCTCCGCCTCCTCCATCGCGGCGGCTGTGGCTGCGGCAGCTCGGCCTTCGGCTTCCTCCCGGGCATGAGCCGCCTTGGCTTCCCGGGCCTGCTGCAGCCGAGCCTTCTCCGCTTCCAAAGCCGCCAACTCCGCCTCCGTCTTGGCCCTCTCCTCAGCGACCTTCCGTCGCGCGGCCTCGATGGCGTCCTTCTTGGCGGCGTCCACATGGACCTTGGCCGTCGCTTCGGCGTGGGCCCTTTCCTCCGCCTCCTTCTTTGCCCTCTCTTGGGCAAGCGCCTCTTCCAGTGCCTTCACCTCGGCCTCCTTGCAGGCAATGGCCTCCTGCGTCAGGCGGGCTTCCTCGGCGGCTGCCGCCACCTCACCCTTGACCTGGGCAGTCGCTGCCTCATGGGCGGCTCCGGCCGTGAGTCCGGCCGCAATGGCCGCCACGGTCGAGGCGTGGATGGCCATGCCATGCTGCCACTCCGCAGCCTCCTGCTGGGCGATGCAGACGGCGCCCTCCATGGCAGCGTTCTGCTGCGTGGCCCGTTGCCGGGCAACCCGAAGGTTGCAGGGCACCCCACAGGCGCGCTCACAGGCGCGCGCCACGTCCCTTTGGTCGGGAGCGACGTTGCTGCTGGAGCTGGCCTGGTCGGCCGGCATCCTCCCGCGGTGGGCCGGCTCCACGTCGCTGCTGGGGCCTGACTTCCTCAGGTGCAGCTGACGGGGCTTGGCCTTGGCGTGCTTGGCGACTTGGAGGAAGTCGCCAAGGGTGGTGTGGCCGGGCTGGTGACCGCCACTGGCCCGTTGGAGACTGGGGACTGGGGTTCCGCCCTTGGCGCCTTGGGCAGCTTCGGCGGCCAGGGACTCCTGGTACTCCCGCCACTTCCGGTCCCTCTTCCTGTCCCCGGCGGACCGCTTCTCCTTGGTTAGGGTTAGGGTTAGGGTTAGGGTTAGGGTTAGGGTTAGAGTGAGGGTTAGGGTTAGGGTTAGGGTTAGGGTTAGGGTTAGGGTTAGGGTTAGGGTTAGTATTAGGGTTAGGGTTAGGGTTAGGGTTAGGGTTAGGGTTAGGGTTAGGGTTAGGGTTAGGGTTAGGGTTAGGGTTAGGGGGAATATCCTATTTTTCGCTCTATGGATCCTAGCTATCTGGGTGAACCCTGCTGCCCTGGCGATTTAACCGAACCACACCATGCATTGTCATTCAAAAGCTCATGCACTGCACCCAGCTGGGTAGCACAGCTGTGGCTAGGGTAGTCAACAGTGAAGCAAAAAAATGCACGGCGATTGCAGAGCCTCTGAGCACCCTGCAAGACAACGTGGATTATCCACGCTGAACGTGCTACCTAGTAAAGGTTCAGCCTCACGGGTGACTCTCTGGCACTAATGTGATGAGATGTTCATTGGTGGATTTGTTCCCGTAGCAATTGAACAAAAAGCCACCATGCATTGTCATTCAAAATGCATGGCACTCCCCTTGCTGGTCTCTCCGATGTTTACCACAAACCATACATACAAAAAAGGCATGTTTCTGGGTAGTTCTCCATAGGCATAGTCGGCAACCCAAGGGACCCCTTCAGGATGTATCCACGGCTTCTGTGCCCCAAGCCAATCGCGTTGGTGAGGTCTTTGGGATCACGGCATGGACATCTGAACTCGCTTTGCCAAACCAAAACATTGTCCAGCCGCCGCAGCTCCATTAAGGTCCACCGCTTACTGGTAAAATCGGGGTAAAAATTGGGCATGTTTTTTCGCCACACAAGGAGGGTGCTGGGTATACTTTGCACTGCACCACGGCCTCCTACCACCTTCAGAATGCATTCCACTTCACAAATGCCTTCCTGGTTAGCTGTTTACCACAAACCATACATACAAAAAAGGCACGTTTCTGGGTAGTTCTTCCCGGGATTCGGTTCGGAGCGGCGATCAACAGGGGTACATACTTTTCCTTGAAGCAATCAAAGGGGAAGGTCCTTGGAGCAAGGTACGCAGCTGACCAGATGCCCACCACTGACTGTGACAACGGATGGACACTGGTGAAGCGAAGACGACGTTCTGTTCGTGTGCCGACCGCAGCTCCATTAAGGTCCACCGCTCACTAGTAAAATCGGGGTAAAAATTGGGGATGTTTTTCGCCACACAAGGAGGGTGCTGGGTATACTTTGCACTGCACCACGTCCTCCTACCACCTTCAGAATGCATTCCACTTCACAAATGCCTTCCTCTCTATCATTACATCACATTCCAACCCATAGTTGCTCACCCGGGATGCTCCCCTTGCTGGTCTCTCCGCTGTTTAGCACAAACCATACATACAAAAAAGGCATGTTTCTGGGTAGTTCTCCATAGGCATAGTCGGCAACCCAAGGGACCCCTTCAGGATGTATCCACGGCTTCTGTGCCCCAAGCCAATCGCGTCGGTGAGGTCTCTGGGATCAGGGCATGGACATCCGAACCCGCTTTGCCAAACCAAAACATTGTCCAGCCGCCGCAACTCCATTAAGGTCCACCGCTCACTAGTAAAATCGGGGTAAAAACTGGGGATGTTTTTCGCCATACAAGGAGGGTGCTGGGTATACTTTGCACTACACCACGTCCTCCTACCACCTTCAGAATGCATTCCACTTCACAAATGCCTTCCTCTCCATCATTACATCACATTCCAACCCATAGTTGCTCACCCGGGATGCTCCCCTTGCTGGTCTCTCCGCTGTTTACCACAAACCGTCTTTTTTCTCATCATTCATTCATGACTGACTTTGCATCACCCATGGTGAAAAACTCCATTTGGATCCCCTTCCTCGTTAACACAAATCAACCAGCCACGCAGGGACAAATCATGCAACTCGTCACAAATATATTTCCAAACTGTGCGTTACTGTTGTCAAGTTGGTCAACGGTGTCCTCTTCATTGGTCGCGCCGGCCTGCCTGTCCACTGGTCGCGCAGACTACTGACCTTACCGCAGCGGTACCCCACCTCCACCGTCAGCCAGCCTCCACATCACACCAAACCAAGTCTGCCTCCTCACCAAGGAGGCAGATCGCGGATCCCGGATCCGCTCAGGCGCGCGGGCCTGCCTGAACACTGGTCGCGCAGACTACTGACCTTACCGCAGCGGTAAGCTCCTTACCTCTGCAGCTGCCTTCTGAACCGTTTCAGCAATAACAATAACAACAAAATACTGATGATTCTCCCACCAGCTCAATGACAAAATTTTGCACCTTCAGGTTAGGATCTTCACGGCACCTTCAGGTTAGGATTAGGATTAGGGTTGGGTTCAGGCTAGGCTAGGGTTAGGACAGGCGGTTGTACAGGCTCAACAGTAGCGTAAACCTCTCATTAGACAGCGGGTCGCCCTGATTTTTGTCTTAGCCCACGCAAACTGCACCCTGTTTTTCACCTCAAAGGTGGCATTTGTGTGCAAAAAAAAGACGCGCAGTTTCCGCGTGTTTCCACCTGAAAACTGAGAATTAAAAAACAAAGGAATCTCAAGTATATTTTTTTAGGCTATCAGCGGAATGCAAGTAGTCAGAGGTATGAAAAATTTTTTGCATGTTGAGTGCGCGAGGCCTCGCGCACTCAATTATGCAGAATGTGTATTTCCTAATGGTCCTGAATAAACAGTATTCCATGCCGAATGAGGCTCTGATGTCTTAATGAATGCCTCATGGTGTACCGTTGGGGTCATGTCAGCAGCCAGAGTGGTCAATCAATGGACGTTTTGTACACGCCATGCACTATGTAAGGTGTAATAGATCTAACAAGGCGGGTTGTCCTCAGTCCTTGCTAAACACACGATTTTCAGTTAGTTTACCTACAAATGAGGTGCCCAGCCTCCCATCTTTTGGGGCTGTACAACAATTTGTCAGAAGCGCTAGGTCACAGGACGTACGAAGCAAGTGCTCTAGAGGAGGATAGTCTAATCGCTACTCTTGAGCTCACTGTTTTCACAGGATTCCAAAAGGGAGGAATCTCAAAAAGCCTTTTGGAGGCTATCGGCAGAATGCAAGTAGTCAGGGGTATTCAAAAACCCATGCTTCTAGCATGTTGAGTGCGCGAGCCCTCGCGCACTGAGTGTTCCGCTGTGCAAGTCTTTAACCCATATTGAATCTTGCAGTTTTGCTTTTGCTCCATCCTTGCTTTATGCCACTTCCAATGTCAAAAAATGATCTCAAAAAAGCCTGAAAATCTCACTCCAGCTGGCTGAGTGCGCGAGGCCTCGAGCACTCAGGCTCCCATAATAAGTATTTCTTCATGTGGACATGTACAGGATGTGTGAACAGTGCCCATCTTTAATAGTTTTCCAGACGATCCAAAAATTGGTATTCTTCAAATTAGCCAACAAAAGCTTTTTTCGGGGAAAATGACTGGTAAGCCCTCTGATTTTGGAGTAAAGAATGGTTATTTGACCCCCCTGAAAACAGCAAAAAATGGGCAAGCCTGATGAAAAATGCATTATTTGGGAGGGTTTGAAAAACAGTATTTCCAAGGTGGCAAAAAAAACTATTTTTTTCGGTGACAAAATCTAGGTGCTTAGGTGAAAAAAAAGGGGGTGCAGTTTGCGTGGGCTAAGTTTGTCAGGATGCACCTTAAGAGACCGCCTTAAATAGTTTTTACGAATGGTCTTCTCATCCGCCGCCTCCCCCAGTTCCAAAATCTGTCTGTGTGTCGGCGTGTGCTGTGAGTGTCATTTGAGTGTTCGCGCGTGCTGTGACTTTCATGTGAGTGTCGGCGCGTGCTGTGAGTGTCATTACTTTGTTCGCCAAACCACAGCACAGCACACCACACCACCACACCGCACCACACCACAGCACCACACCACACCAATGGTTTCTGATGCACAGGGTGTCAAAGCCGATATCGCAATGAGAGTGAATGAGAAGATGAGCGAAGTGAGCAACCACTATCATTGACTGGCCGGATTTCAATGCTGTGGAAGGCAGTACTCCGTTGCTATTCTCTCCCGAGTTGACTGTATGCAGAGAACCAAGGTCCCCTGGAAACCAACGAAAGTCCCGTCGCCTCGCAACCACTCGATGTGCGACACACTGGACCGCAAAGCCCCGCAAGCACGAAATCGTTCGAAAGTCCGACGGATTTGGTGACACGCAGGACCACAGGCCCTTCCACCGACCGCAACACCTGTGAACCCCTGCCCCAGCCCCTTCCATATGCTCACAACACAATTGCCTCCTATTGTCCACACACACCCCTGTGTCGTGTGAAGGCCATGGTGTGAAGAAGTTATGATTCTTATTCAAACCTGCATTCTCCCCACTAGGGGTGCTTTGGTTGTTTATCCACAATTTCAAGTGGCTCAGGCTCATTCAGAACCTTTCCCAGTCCCTGCTCACCCTGTTGCCGTTGTTGTTACAGTACAGATGCGCTGCTGTTTACTGCCACCTGCTCCTTTGCTGTGCACCATCCAGATGTTTGACGAGTCTTGGTCTGAGCACATTGGGGCTCTCCCTCAGTTATTGTTGGAGAGATCATTACTGTCAATGTTGGTGCCAACATTTTTCCAGATTCAATTGACACTTTGGCGGTGAGCAGACGGAGAATGTGACAATGGGAATGCCATGCTGATTTGCTTTGTGCCAGTGTGTGTGCCAGGAATCCAGCTTTTTGAACGCTGTGCTGAAAATTCCGAAGGAGCACAATGGCTCACCCCATTTTCAGTAATCCTTGACAGTTTTCCTGCAGTAGGTTTCTTGCATATGTTTTATTTTTTTTTGTTTGATGCCAGTGCTCAGAGTGTATTGCATGACTACCCCCCTTTCCCCCGCCCGCAGACCGGGCGTCCGCGCATGGCTAATGCGTATGGCCATACTACTGGGAACACACCTGAATCCGTCCGATTTCAGAAGTTAAGCCTGGTCAGTACTGAGATGGGAGACCACTTGGGAACACTGGGTGCTGTACGCTTTTTTATTGCCCCTTTTCCGGCACCCCCCCGCGGTGCACCCCACGTCCCCCCTCCAATCCGCTTCCTGCCCTCCCTCCCAACCTGCTGCACACATGGCGCATGTGCCACTGCGTGCCGCCATGCTCCCGGCGGCCCCCTTCCACGCCAACCCGCCGCCCGCGCCGTCTTGAGCTCATTTCAGGATATGGGTGACTCGGTAGGATCTGCCCGTTCCTAGACAGGCAGATCCTACCGAGTCCGGTTAGGAATGGGCAGAGCCTACCGAGTCGGTAATAGTCACCCATATCCTAAAATGAGCTATTGACACAATAAGCCCCCCCTATTTCGGGGTTGCTGAGTCCAAAACGTCACTCATATTGCAAATCCGAGACAGTGGCGTCGAGCTATGGGGGAGGGGGGTCTTAACGAGCGGTGGGGGGTCCGAAAAACCCCCCTGCCAACATACGTGCGCGTGAAAAAGCTGCCACGCACACGTGATGCCACGCACACGCTGACAGAGGTACACTTTCTGAGTGTCTATTTTTTTTTCGGTATATACCTGCTCCTTTGTATGCAGCTTTGGTGCTTTCAGCGCCACTTTGGGGAGGCCAATGGGCCAATCTCCTTCCAACGAAGTGCTTCCCACTTGGCATGTACGTTCGAACCATTTTCTGGTTGATAAAGCTGGGCCGCACAAAAAACCTCAATTGATGAGGCATGGATTGCAAGTAGAAAGCTTTGTACATTGGCAAAAGCATGGGATGCAAGAACGACATGTTTGAAAGGGGTATAATCAGGATGGGCATGGCCAATGAATGGCTTTCCTGATTAATCAGTAAAAAATGGTTCCAAAGTTAAGTAGAAGGCAAAAAAACCATAAGTAGACGCGGCATGGAATGTAAGGCGAAAGCAGCTGTGCTTTGTCAAAAAGCATGGGCTGTAAAAAACAACATGTTTGAAAGGGTTCAGAAATAGAATTATGGGCCAATCTCCTTCCAAAACCAAAGTGCTTCCCACTTGGCATGTAAGTTCGAACCATTTTCTGTTTGGCATGGAATGTTTGATTGGATAATTTTCCCATTCGCGAAGTAGGGTCGGCATGGTTTTGAACCATTCAAATTGCGGAGTGGCAAAAACAAACATAAAAAAAAAGACTAGGCATGGAATGCGAATTGAAACCTATTTTGCACTGGCAAAAGTGTGGGCTGCAAAAACAACATGTTTGAAAGCTTCCGAATAGCTTGGGTATTGAACGTATGATTGGAGCTAGATGAGGGGCAGGGTGCGTCAGGATGTCGTCAGGAAGGCGTCAGGATGGCCTCATGATGGCGTCAGGAATGTTTCACGTATGCGTCAGGAAGCGTCAGGGTAGCGTCAGGATGGCGTCAGGATGGCGTCAGGAAAGTGTGAGGAAAGCGTCAGGATGGCGTCAGGATGGTGTTAGGGAACGTCAGGATAGTGCAATCGCGTCAGGAATGCGTCAGGATGCGTCAGGATGGCGTCAGGATGGCGTCAGGATGGCGTCAAGATGCGTCAGAATGGCGTCAGGCAGGCATCAGAGGTGTGTCAGGGTAGTGGTGTAGGCGTTAGGAGCACGTCACGATGCATCAGGATGCGTCAGGAAGGCGTCAGAGTGGCGTCAGGAAGGCGTTAGGATAATTTAGCGTCAGGATGGCGTCAGGATGACGTCAAACGACACGGGGCCGGAATCAATTGTCCGCGGGACAACTGATTGCCGCCTGTGGTAAAACTGGCCATGAAACGAACAATGAAGTTGCTTCGGTCAACGGCTAAAAAAAGAAAATGCACAATCGTCCAGCGGACTTTTCAAAATTGTCCGAAAGAATCGTCAGTGGGACAACTCATTGCAGACTGTGGTAAGTAAAAGTGGCTGTGAAACAACGAATAAAGGTCTGTCCGTCAAATGCTACGAAAGACAAATCGTCTGACGGACAATAAAAAATTGTCCGACGGACAATTTAAAATTGTCCGTCGGACAGAAAACAATCGTCTGCGGAACAGCTGATTGCAGCCTGTGGTAAAACTGGCTATGAAACAAGCAAGGAAGTTGTGTGCGTGAACGGCTAAAAAATGAAAAATCGTCCGACCGTCGATGTCGAAATGTCTGACAGAAAATGCACAATCGTCCAGCGGAAATTTCAAAAATTGTCCGAAAAAAAACGTCAGCGGGACAACTCATTGCAGCCTGTGGTAAGTAAAAGTGGCTGTGACACAACGAATAAAGTTCTGTCCGTCAAATGCTACGAAAGACAAATCGTCCGACGGACAATAAAAAATTGTCTGACGGACAATTGAAAATTGTCCGAAAAAAATCGTCAGCGGGACAACTCATTGCAGCCTGTGGTAAGTAAAAGTGGCTGTGAAACAACGAATAAATTTCTGTCTGTCAAATGCTACGAGAGACAAATCGTCCGACGGACAATAAAAAATTGTCCGACGGACAATTTAAAATTGTCCGTCGGACAAACGGATAAGGTTCTGTCCGTCAAAGGCTACGAAAGACAAATCGTCCGACGGACAATGAAAAATTGTCCGACGGACAAATTAAAATTGTCCCAAAAAAATCGTCAGCGGGACAACTCATTGCAGCCTGTGGTAAGTAAAAGTGGCTGTGAAACAACGAATGAAGTTCTGTCCGTCAAATGCTACAAAAGACCAATCGTCCGACGGACAAGAAAAAATTGTCCGACGGACAATTTAAAATTGTCCGTCGGACAAAAGGATAAGGTTCTGTCCGTCAAATGCTACGAAAGACAATTCGTCCGACGGACAATAAAAAATTATCCGACGGACAATTTAAAATTGTCCGAAAAAAATCGTCAGCGGGACAACTCATTGCAGCCTGTGGTAAGTAAAAGTGGCTGTGAAACAACGAATAAAGTTCTGTCTGTCAAATGCTACGAAAGACAAATCGTCGGACGGACAATAAAAAATTGTCCGACGGACAATTTGAAATTGTCCGTCGGACAAACGGATAAGGTTATGTCCGTGAAAGGCTACGAAAGACAAATCGTCCGACGGACAATAAAAAATTGTCCGACGGGCAATTAGAAATTGTCGGAAAAAAATCGTCAGCGGGACAACTCATTGCAGCCTGTGGTAAGTAAAAGTGGCTGTGAAACAACAAATAAAGTTCTGTCCGTCAAATGCTACGAAAGACAAATCGTCCGACGGACAATAAAAAATTGTCCGACGGACAATTTAAAATTGTCCGTCGGACAAAAGGATAAGGTTAGGGGGGTTAGGGTTAGGGTTAGGGTTAGGGTTAGGGTTAGGGTTAGGGTTAGGGTTAGGGTTAGGGTTAGGGTTAGGGTTAGGGTTAGGGTTAGGGTTAGGGTTAGGGTTAGGGTTAGGGTTAGGGTTAGGGTTAGGGTTAGGGTTAGGGTTAGGGTTAGGGGGAATATCCTATTGTCCGTCGGACATTTTGTTTTTGGTTTTTTTTTCACTCTATGGATCCTAGCTATCTGGGTGAACCCTGCTGCCCTGGCGATTTAACCGAACCACACCATGCATTGTCATTCAAAAGCTCATGCACTGCACCCAGCTGGGTAGCACAGCTGTGGCTAGGGTAGTCAACAGTGAAGCAAAAAAAAGCACGGCGATTGCAGAGCCTCTTAGCACCCTGCAAGACAACGTGGATTATCCACGCTGAACGTGCTACCTAGTAAAGGTTCAGCCTCACGGGTGACTCTCTGGCACTAATGTGATGAGATGTTCATTGGTGGATTTGTTCCCGTAGCAATTGAACAAAAAGCCACCATGCATTGTCTTTCAAAATGCATGGCACTCCCCTTGCTGGTCTCTCCGATGTTTACCACGAACCATTCATACAAAAAAGGCATGTTTCTGGGTAGTTCTCAATAGGCATAGTCGGCAACCCAAGGCACCCCTTCAGGATGTATCCGCGGCTTCTGTGCCCCAGGCCAATCGCGTTGGTGAGGTCTTTGGGATCAGGGCATGGACATCTGAACTCGCTTTGCCAAACCAAAACATTGTCCAGCCGCCGCAGCTCCATTAAGGTCCACTGCTTACTGGTAAAATCGGGGTAAAAATGTTTTTCGCCATACAAGGAGGGTGCTGGGTATACTTTGCACTGCACCACGGCCTCCTACCACCTTCAGAATGCATTCCACTTCACAAATGCCTTCCTGGTTAGCTGTTTACCAAAAACCATACATACAAAAAAGGCATGTTTCCGGGTAGTTCTTCCCGGGATTCGGTTCGGAGCGGCGATCAACAGGGGTACATACTTGTCCTCGAAGCAATCAAAGGGGAAGGTCCTTGGAGCAAGGTACGCAGCTGACCAGATGCCCACCACGGACTGTGACAACGGATGGACACTGGTGAAGCGAAGACGACGTTGTGTTCGTGTGCCGACCACAGAGACTCTTCAACTACAGCTTCAGGATGGTTGTGTCGAAGAAATTACCATAACCTGGCTGCCAGACCATCAACATCAGGATGGTGGAATGAAAGCCAACATCAAGAATGTTCAACGCCTACTGCGTACTGCACATGCACACTATTCCCAAGTCCGTCCGGATGTGGAGGGTGGCATGGTAGGAATCGGACAACACGGGCAATCCTACCTCCGGCGGGTTTGCTTTCATCGTGCAACCACGGGGTGCAAAAATGAGAATCACGAAAAGGCAGTGGAGGCACAGGTTGCCTCCAGGCTTGGGGACCTTGCGCCAACGTTCCACAAGACCTTTGGGGAAAAAATGCAACATCAAATTTCATCTCTTCAAATGTATCATCCTCACTGTCTTTGGCGGCAAAGGTTCCGTTGATCTGACCAACGCTCCGCATTGCGACCTACAGGATTCTACGGGAAGCTTTGCCGTGTGGATCCGTGAACAATGTAGGGAACACATTGATGAGCCTGCTTGGTTCCTACGTCCCGACTACGGTGTTGCCATCCAGCTTTGCCTCGTTGCAATGACGTGGTCGGGCGCAGTTCTGAGGCACTGTAGTCTCACAGGGCCTCCACCATTGGTGTCCGATCGGTGGTGAAGGCCGAGGTTCAGCACCAGTAGTGCAGCCTTTCTTAGTGGATCATATTCGCTTTTTGAAGACGCCAAAGTCAAAACTGCCAGGTGTCGATGTCGGATTATGAAAACGGCTATCATCAGGCCACCACAGCCGCGACACCAGGTTCCCTTGAACCTATACACTGTATATATATATACATATATATATACATATATGTGTGTGTGTGTTTATAGATGTAGACCCGCAGACGTTCCGGGAAAGCTTTTTGTTCCTTCTCGCCCTATACAGACATTCTTTTCTTCCATTTCTTGCACATGTTCGAGGAATCCCAAACTTTTTGCTGTGCTGAGACCCAAGAATTGTCGGAAGATGTCTGTATTCTGGCTTGTGTCGTTCTTTTTTGAAATTTTGAGATTCCCACGCGGTTAACCACGCACTAGTCAACAGAAAACGCCGGTGGTAGGCAAGCATCGTGGGCTTTCGTTCAAACCTGTTGGCACGACCTGTGGTGGTTCTAAGATGCCGCACCAAGGAACCCACTCAGCCACTCCGAGGAATCTGCCCCCTCCCCTCGGGGTGCCCTTCATGCAATAATTTGCAACAAACTTAGGGCCGGTGGCAAAATGATTGGGCCCGGTACTTTGTGGTATCCCATCACCTGCCTCAAAAGGTCAAGCCGTTCGCAAAACACATAAGTACCCACTTTTTGCAGTCGTACCCCGTAATCCAACCTTCACGTCAGGGAGTGCAATGAGGTGGACAATTTTCATGAAATAATGGGTGAAATCATCAATCAAAAATGCTTGAATTAGCAGTTGCACTACACTTTCGTTTCCTTGAGCATCATTGTCCTTGTTACCTGTGCGCGCCGTAAAAGTGGTGTTGAAATTGAAAAGACATCTTCGCAATGAACCTTCTCTCCTCAAGTTGTCGTTTTCGAGAAACTGCAGAATGCATTTGCAAGGCTGCAATGATGGTACTAACTAAAGCATTATGCAAGTCCGAGCAATATGACACAAATACGATCAATTTGCAGGTAATTTATAGTTGCCATAGTTCACCGCTCCCTACTAAAATCGCGGCAAAAATTGCGTATGTTTTCCACCACACAAAGAAGGTGTTGGTTGTACTTTGCACAGCACCACGGCCTCCTACCACCTTCATGATGCATTCCACTTGACAAATGCCTTCCCCCCTATCCCTCCCTCTGGGTCCCGTTCCCCCTTCCCTTTCCTCTTCCACCCTTGCGGGATGCTCCATTCCCCGCTCCAATACCAACCCGCTTAGCCAGATTCAAACCCCGCACCCGCAGGGCGAGTCTGCCACACCAAGCACTACCCTGATAATACCTTCTGCAACCCACACCGCCACTCCCGGGGGTCTCTCTCCTTCCCTCTCCCTCCCTCGGGGTCCCGTTCCCCCTTCCCTTTCCTCTTCCACCCTTGCGGGATGCTCCATTAGCCGCTCCAACACCAGCCCGCTTAGCCAGATTCAAACCCCGCACCAGCAGGGCGACTCTGCCACACCAAGCACTACCCTGAAAATACCGTCTGCAACCCACGCCGCCACTCCCGGGTGTCTCTCTCCCCCCCTATCCCTTCCTCGGGGTCCCGTTCCCCCTTCCCTTTCCTCTTCCACCCTTGCGGGATGCTCCAGTCCCCGCTCCAACACCAACCCGCTTAGCCAGATTCAAACCCCGCACCCGCAGGGCGAGTCTGCCACACCAAGCACTACCCTGATAATACCTTCTGCAACCCACATCGCCACTCCCGGGGGTCTCTCTCCCCTCCTATCCCTCCCTCGGGGTCCCGTTCCCCCTTCCCTTTCCTCTTCCACCCTTGCGGGATGCTCCATTCCCCGCTCCAATACCAACCCACTTAGCCAGATTCAAACCCCGCACCCGCAGGGCGAGTCTGCCACACCAAGCACTACCCTGATAATACCTTCTGCAACCCACACCGCCACTCCCGGGGGTCTCTCTCCTTCCCTCTCCCTCCCTCGGGGTCCCGTTCCCCCTTCCCTTTCCTCTTCCACCCTTGCGGGACGCTCCATTAGCCGCTCCAACACCAACCCGCTTAGCCAGATTCAAACCCCGCACCAGCAGGGCGACTCTGCCACACCAAGCACTACCCTGATAATACCGTCTGCAACCCACGCCGTCACTCCCGGGTGTCTCTCCCCCCCCCTATCCCTTCCTCGGGGTCCCCTTCCCCCTTCCCTTTCCTCTTCCACCCTTGCGGGATGCTCCACTCCCCGCTCCAGGTTAGGGTTAGGGTTAGGGTTAGGGTTAGGGTTAGGGTTAGGGTTAGGGTTAGTAAGGGGTAGTAACCCTAACCCTAACCCTAACCCTAACCCTAACCCTAACCCTAACCCTAACCCTAACCCTAACCCTAACCCTAACCCTAACCCTAACCCTAACCCTAACCCTAACCCTAACCTGGAGCGGGGACTGGAGCATCCCGCAAGGGTGGAAGAGGAAAGGGAAGGGGGAACGGGACCCCGAGGAAGGGATAGGGGGGGGGAGAGACACCCGGGAGTGACGGCGTGGGTTGCAGACGGTATTATCAGGGTAGTGCTTGGTGTGGCAGAGTCGCCCTGCTGGTGCGGGGTTTGAATCTGGCTAAGCGGGTTGGTGTTGGAGCGGCTAATGGAGCATCCCGCAAGGGTGGAAGAGGAAAGGGAAGGGGGAACGGGACCCCGAGGGAGGGAGAGGGAAGGAGAGAGACCCCCGGGAGTGGCGGTGTGGGTTGCAGAAGGTATTATCAGGGTAGTGCATGGTGTGGCAGACTCGCCCTGCGGGTGCGGGGTTCGAATTTGGCTAAGCGGGTTGGTATTGGAGCGGGGAATGGAGCATCCCGCAAGGGTGGAAGAGGAAAGGGAAGGGGGAACGGGACCCCGAGGGAGGGATAGGAGGGGAGAGAGACCCCCGGGAGTGGCGGTGTGGGTTGCAGAAGGTATTATCAGGGTAGTGCTTGGTGTGGCAGACTCGCCCTGCGGGTGCGGGGTTGGAATCTGGCTAAGCGGGTTGGTGTTGGAGCGGGGACTGGAGCATCCCGCAAGGGTGGAAGAGGAAAGGTAAGGGGGAATGGGACCCCGAGGAAGCGATAGGGGGGGAGAGAGACACCCGGGAGTGGCGGCGTGGGTTGCAGACGGTATTTTCAGGGTAGTGCTTGGTGTGGCAGAGTCGCCCTGCTGGTGCGGGGTTTGAATCTGGCTAAGCGGGTTGGTGTTGGAGCGGCTAATGGAGCATCCCGCAAGGGTGGAAGAGGAAAGGGAAGGGGGAACGGGACCCCGAGGGAGGGAGAGGGAAGGAGAGAGAACCCCGGGAGTGGCGGTGTGGGTTGCAGAAGGTATTATCAGGGTAGTGCTTGGTGTGGCAGACTCGCCCTGCGGGTGCGGGGTTTGAATCTGGCTAAGCGGGTTGGTATTGGAGCGGGGAATGGAGCATCCCGCAAGGGTGGAAGAGGAAAGGGAAGGGGGAACGGGACCCAGAGGGAGGGATAGGGGGGAAGGCATTTGTCAAGTGGAATGCATCATGAAGGTGGTAGGAGGCCGTGGTGCTGTGCAAAGTACAACCAACACCTTCTTTGTGTGGTGGAAAACATACGCAATTTTTGCCGCGATTTTAGTAGGGAGCGGTGAACTATGGCAACTATAAATTACCTGCAAATTGATCGTATTTGTGCCATATTGCTCGGACTTGCATAATGTTTTAGTTAGTACCATCATTGCAGCCTTGCAAATGCATTCTGCAGTTTCTCGAAAACGACAACTTGAGGAGAGAAGGTTCATTGCGAAGATGTCTTTTCAATTTCAACACCACTTTTACGGCGCGCACAGGTAACAAGGACAATGATGCTCAAGGAAACGAAAGTGTAGTGCAACTGCTAATTCAAGCATTTTTGATTGATGATTTCACCCATTATTTCATGAAAATTGTCCACCTCATTGCACTCCCTGACGTGAAGGTTGGATTACGGGGTACGACTGCAAAAAGTGGGTACTTATGTGTTTTGCGAACGGCTTGACCTTTTGAGGCAGGTGATGGGATACCACAAAGTACCGGGCCCAATCATTTTGCCACCGGCCCTAAGTTTGTTGCAAATTATTGCATGAAGGGCACCCCGAGGGGAGGGGGCAGATTCCTCGGAGTGGCTGAGTGGGTTCCTTGGTGCGGCATCTTAGAACCACCACAGGTCGTGCCAACAGGTTTGAACGAAAGCCCACGATGCTTGCCTACCACCGGCGTTTTCTGTTGACTAGTGCGTGGTTAACCGCGTGGGAATCTCAAAATTTCAAAAAAGAACGACACAAGCCAGAATACAGACATCTTCCGACAATTCTTGGGTCTCAGCACAGCAAAAAGTTTGGGATTCTTCGAACATGTGCAAGAAATGGAAGAAAAGAACGTCTGTATAGGGCGCGAAGGAACAAAAAGCTTTCCCGGAACGTCTGCGGGTCTACATCTATAAACACACACACACATATATGTATATATATATATGTATATATATATACAGTGTATAGGTTCAAGGGAACCTGGTGTCGCGGCTGTGGTGGCCTGATGATAGCCGTTTTCATAATCCGACATCGACACCTGGCAGTTTTGACTTTGGCGTCTTCAAAAAGCGAATATGATCCACTAAGAAAGGCTGCACTACTGGTGCTGAACCTCGGCCTTCACCACCGATCGGACACCAATGGTGGAGGCCCTGTGAGACTACAGTGCCTCAGAACTGCGCCCGACCACGTGTAAGTGCGGCTAGCCCCATCTGCTCAGATTTTCAGACATTCTGTCCAGATTGGCTACATTTTTGTCATTTTCTTTGCTTCGGCGGAATCGCCGCCTCGCAGCTCAGTCTCAGGATCAGACCTATATATTTTCGAGATGCCGGATCTGATTCCGCGGTCCATTCCCCGTAAATCCGCCGCGTTCCGATCATTTAGCTGGAATCGCCATTTGCCGCTGACGCGCGCTCGCGGGCCAGATCGGCCAAACATTTTTCATAATTGGATTTATATAAATCTTTTCAGACAGTTTTGGACACTCAGATGTATTTAGAATAATCCGCATCAATTTTCTTCATAGACTGGGATTTTCTGCCGGATAACACTCAACATGGATCTTGCTTCAGTTGTTGCTGCTCTTGCCTCCGTTGGTGTCCGAGTCTCCGGTTCTACCCCCAATAACAACGTTCAGGTCGACTCCTCGCGTGCCTGCCCCACTGTTCTTGCCGGCCCCGAGCCCTCCGGCACCATCAACGACCCAGGGCAGCACTTTCATGGTAGCAGAGGCTACCTGAATGTTGTTCCTTTGGTGTCCCAACCACAGCTAGCTCCCCAGTACGGCCCCGTAGACCCCGCCGCTCCTGGAGACGTAACAATTACGCTGCCGTGGTGCTGTGCGAACGAGGCCTTGAGAGAATTGCCTTGCGCAAGCCCAAGCTGCCCAAGAAGGGCACAAATCAGCAGCTGTGGAGGCCCAGATTACCATCAAGATCCCAGTCGAAATTGGCCATCAAGCAGCTGGAATCTCCCAGCCTACGCCGATGGCAACGCTCCGGTGGAGCTTACGGACCTGGCAGGTACTAATACTCCTTACCAATGTCCACATTTTGAGACCATCGACGCCGACATTGACGACATTGAGATGGGTGGTCCAGGTGAGGTACCTACCTATAATCGACCAGCCAATTGGGCACAATGGGACAACCATTTGTCTTCAGAAGTGACCCGTAACCTTGAGGCGCTTGAGGCCCTTTGTCTATTAGCCACGTCTAAGCTGATAGGACAAGAAAGAATCGCCTCTGATTTTTTATTCGAATATTTTTTCCTCCTTCAAGAAGAAATTAATACCAGGATGTGGTGGCGTTCTCAAGAAGATGACTCTTTTGCCATTTTTTTGCAGATCTGGGAGGCAAGCCCCTTCCCGAAGGAGAAGACCAAGGCACCTGTTGCCGGGCCCTCCGCCCCTCATCCCCCTGTTTCCATCCGCGACGATCTAGCCGCCGCGGTTGAGGAAGGAATTTTAGAGGCAGCCAGGCAGGCAAGCCTGGAAATTAGGGCTGAAGGAGCTCCCCAAGTGGACTCCTGGCTGCGAACCACTGAGATTAGCGGTCCGACAGCCTGCTCAGGCCCTTCAGGACACGGTATGTACTGTCCTGCCGACTGCTCCTGCAGATGCCAGCGAGATACTGAGCTCCAATTGCTCAAAGATCAAATGCAACTCATCATTCAAACGCTGGGAATTAAAGATCTTTTCAAGACACACATGCGGTCTGAGGGCGCATCATCGGTGGAACAAGTAACAGAACCGTCGGAGGAGGGGACAGAAATTTTTTCAATTGCTCCTTCGGTGGACTCCAAGACCACTGATGCACGGATCAGCAGGACCAAGCTAAAGGAAAGGGTTACAATCTCTCGATCTCAGAGTAGGACTGCGAAGGCTAGGACTGAGGCTCAGAATGCCAAGCGAACTGCCTCCCGTACTGCCCATCCTGCTGCTGATTCCAATGCATTAGCCCAGATGTTGCTCGCCGAGACCCTCGCCGGAGCTGGTGTGGCTAATGATGCCGCCAAGGTGTCTGCCATTACGGCCGGTGTTGGGCTGGATTCACTTCTTAATCCTACTTCATTGCGACTTCGTCAGGTTGCCAAGCAACCGAAGTATAATGGGAACCCCAGACGTTGGCCTCAGTTCCAACGGGAATTTAAACTGTGGGTTAAGACTCAAAAACTCCAGGATGATCAGTTCCTGATGGCCCTCTTGGACTGCCTTGAGGGAGCGCCGGCCAACACTTGGCTCAGGACCTGGAGTGATCGTGAGGATTCAAGTTCCCCCCTTACCTTTGATGAGGTGTGGGAACAGTTGGAGGTACGTGGATCCAGGCTGCCAGAGGACCATTACCACCAGATGTTGAAGAATTTTCCTTCATTCTCGCGATTAATCTTGCACGAAGTGCAAGACAAAAGACAGCGCTTCTGGAATTTAGTGGAAGAGTCTGAACATTCAGGCGAAAAATTTTCTAGTGCCGAGCTGAAAAATCTGATTTTTGACAAGATCCCCTCCGAAACTGCCGCCACCCTTCGGAATAAAAAATCCGAAGAAAAGGTCAAGACCTGGTGGGCGGAGGTCGAAGGCTTCGATGCCTCGGCCAACAGGTTTTCCGTCAGGGAATCACTTCAAAAGTGTTCCCCCACGTCGTTTACCAAGGTGAAATTCACTGAAAACACGTGGAAAATCAAGTTTAATGAACACGAGGATCGGGACTTGTTTGTCCAAGTCCTCAACAGGGGGGTAAGTTTCCACGGCCATCGCCTGAAGGCCAGGAAATGGGTGTTTTCGTTCACCCCGCAGGAACTGTGAGAAGAGGTTGAGCGGCTCGCTGACGCCGCCAATCAAAATTTCCATGAGGGTCTTGGGGGAAACAAGAATACCCAGCAAAACACCCAAAATGGGGCCCAAAAGGGCAACAAAAAGGTGAATGACACCCGGAATGTTCAGGATCACTGTAGCATCTGTCTTCTTTTAGGTTCTACGAACCGAGCTAAGACGCATTCTACTGATAATCACCGATGGTCTCCTTACGATCACAAGGTGATTGGTGAAAATGTCAGTAATTCGCAGAATTCAGACAGGAATGACAGACAGGTGCATGGTGGAAAGGGGGGAAAGGGTAATCCGACCCCCTCCGGTGGAAACAAAAATACTGGAGGCCCTGGCGGGTCCCAAGGCACAGGAAATCGGACTCCATCCGGCTCCGGTGGGCAGCCGAACGGCCAGGCAAGTCCCAATGGCAACGCCGGAGGCGGAAATCGAAATCCAAGCCAAACCCCTCAATCCGGTACAAACAAAGGAAATGCTCCAGGATTCCAGGGTAAAGGTAAGGGAAATTTTTCAGGAACCCCTTTCTCTGGTAAGGGCAGAGGGCGTGGCGACGGTGGAGGTCCATCATCCGGCGGCCGTGGTAGTGGACGTGGAAAGGGCAACCATCGTGTGGATCAGGTCTCAGGTGCAGATCAGGTGTCCGATGCGGATCGAGATTATGTCGAAAATGCCCTGAATCCAGCAGATGATCCGTTCCAAGATGAGTGGATCGACGAATCAGGCTGTGTTCACAATGTTAACGCAGCCACTGGAGGTCAGAACGCCTAGGGGAGCCACGAAAATCGCCCCTCCCCAGGCGATTTCAGGCATGATCCCCAGATTCCAGATCGACCATTACTTGATGTAGGGTCGCTTGTCTCCTCTCCCCTGGATCCGGCAGCGGATCCTTCTGTTGTAGTGGACGAGGTTGGTGTACAGTCCAAGCACAGGGCCCGTCAGTTTGTCACAAAGCTGTGGGTCTCTGATTGCAAGGGAAATTTCCATCTCGCCACTTGTTTGTGTGACAATGGATCAGAGGTAAATCTCCAATCCAATTCTTTCTTACCCGACGACTGCGTGTTTGAATCGCCTCATCCTGTTACCCTCGAGGGAGTTTCTGGACATTCTCTCGCAGGTGGGCAACGCGGTTGTTATATATCAACTCATTTGGTCGCTCAAGACCTTTGGGAAGAAGGTAATGTGGAGGAAGTTGTCCTTAAGGATGACTACTTCTATCGTGCCGACATGAAGTATGACCTTTACTTGGGCCATCCTTGGCTTCGCAAGAACAGGGTAGCGCCCGTAGGTCATCGACGTTGTTTTTTGCTGGAGTCAGGTCCCTTGGAGCGTCCTGAATTTCGTTTTTTGCACGCAGGGTTTAAAAGTGCAGAAGAATTTTTGAAGCAAAAGGTTACACCAAAATTTGGCGAAGATGTCACCATTGCAGAGGTGAATGGGAGTGCCGATTACTCCCGAGAGTTAGAATGTCTTCGTAGGGACTCCCAGCCACGACGCCCTTCGCGCTGGCACTCTTCATCCTACAGAGTTGTTGACAAATGGCGCGATGCAATTTGTGAATATTTTCATGAACACCATTCCTTTTGGCCACAGTATGATGCCTTTGCTAACCGTAAGAACAAGCGCTTTGACAAGCACTTTAGCGACGCTTGGACCCATAAATGGGACAAGAAGTTGTGGATTAATCCTCCGTTTCACTTAATCCAGCAGGTCATCCACAAAGTCAAGCAGGATAAAACCCAGGCAATTTTAGTTGTGCCCTTGTGGGACGACAAGCCTTGGTTTCAGGAATTACAAGACATTTGTGTAGATTACATCGAACTTCCCAGGAAGATTAAGCTGTATGCCAGGGACGACACAGGTCCCCTGCCACAGCGGTCCTGGAATTCGCTTGCATTCCTGGTGGATGGAAAGCTTTCTGACTCTAATTCTGCTGATTCTGGTACTGATTCCTGTGTTGGGTCTGAATCTGAGGTTGAGCGTGGTACTGATGATGAATCTATTTTTTCTGATTTTTGTCCGTCAGATACCCAAGGTGATCCAACGTCCAATGGATCCGCCTCGTCTCCCTCTTCCCCAATACGATCGACATCGAAAAGAATCTTCAGTGCACGGGCGAAGAAAAATTTCAAATCGCGCCCCAAATTCAGAGTTTTTTATGAAAAACCCCCTGTGGAAGCTTTCATGGATCCTTTCGAGGAGCTGGATCACGAAGAGAATCTCTGGAATGTCGACACTCGACCCACCTATCTTCAAGAGGCAGTTGATACGGACCTGTTTAGGGACATCCGTAAGAAGATTCTTCCTGCCAAGGCCGAAGAAGTTGCCAAAGTTTTTTCGACAGTAATTGCTGGTGATCAGGTGGACACTGAGTTGTGTTCCAAGTCAAGAGAAAAGATTTTTGAGGAACGGAAGGACACAGCCCTTTCAGGAAAGTTGATCAAAGACCCCCCTGTCCGTGGGCAGTTCGGTGAAGCCTTCATCGAGCTTCGTGAAGGGTACAAGGCGAAGAAACAGCGTCCTTATGAGAACCATGGACATAAACATGAGATCCTCAGAAAAATCATCGAGAGAAATCTCAGGGAATTTGGTTGGCTTGAGGGTTGTATGACCAGCGAATGGTGCTGTGCACCCTTCACAGTCCCGAAGCCGCCGCCTGCAGACCAGAACACTATTGATGGTTGGCGAATGGTTGTTGATTTTGGCAATCTCAACGCCGAAACCAAGGCGGATTCGCACCCCCTGCCCCTCATTGAGGAGGAAATCGCCAAGAGGGCAAGAGGTCGTTTGTTTTCTGTGCTGGATCTCCGTCACGGCTTTCACCAAGTGCCGTTGAGGAAGGACAGCCGACCTCTCACCTGTATGTGCACGCCATGTGGCCCAGTCCAGTGGACCGTCATGCCCATGGGCCTGAAGAACGCCCCCTCATTTTTTCAAAGAATGATGGAGGATGTGCTTTTTACAGCCCATCCTGAGCTTCGTGCCTTCGTGAGTGTGTACATAGATGACATAATCATCGCGACGGAGGGGGAGGGACTGACCGAAGCCGAGCTGGTGGCCCTACATGAGAAGCAGCTGAACCAAGTTTTGGACATTCTTGACGCCAATCAGCTGATTTGTGGGCCAAAGAAGGGAAAATTATTTTTAAAATCAGTCGAATTTTGTGGTTCTCTCCTAGAGAATGGCACCCGACGACCCAGTCCAGGGAAGCTCGTCGCTATTCAGAAGTGGAAGCGCCCTGAGACGATCACGGAGTTGAGAGGATTCCTGGGTTGTTGCAATTTTTACCACACTTTTGTGCCGAATTATGCCAAATTTGCTGCCCCCCTCACTGAATTATTGAAGGTAGGGAGAGATGCAGGCAAGGCAGGTTCAAAGGTTTGTGTCAAGTGGACTGACGAGTGCGAGGAGGCCTTCCATCACTTGAAGGCGGCCCTCTGTGAAGTCGCCACGTTGCATGTGCCCCAATTTGACCGACCCTTCTACATTAGAACCGACGCTTCTAGGTACGCGATCGGAGCTGTCCTTGAACAGGTTGATGAAGCCACAGGTGATCATTACCCTCTTGCATTTTGGTCTCGGAAGCTAGCCCCACGCCAAATGCAATGGTCGCCGCGTGAGCAAGAGACTTACGCCATAATCTGCGCTCTAAAAAAGTACCAATCGTGGGTTGGCACCAATCGAGTCGAGGTCCTGACGGATCATCGATCTCTGGAGTATTGGGCCACCGAACACATTGATACTGTCGCGAGCCCAGCTGGTCGACGGGCCAAATGGCACGAATTTCTCAGTCTGTTTGACCTCCATGTGTCGTATTTGCCTGGAAAACACAACACGGTAGCGGATGCTCTGAGCCGATGGGCTTACCCCGCCTCAGAGGGGCTGCAAAGTACCAACATCCATGGTACGGAGCAGGACCGCCATGTAATAATCGAATGGGATCAAGAAGAAAAGAAACTCATTCGACGTGCATGCATGCAATGCGCTGTTAAACAGCACGCATTACCGTGTCACGACATCACGGCCATCTCAGATCCGGCGCATGCTCATGAGATCTGCACCAAAACACTGAAAGTCGTGGAAAAAGTCACCGATCCCTCCTCAGGGAGTGTGAAACGGTTTGACTATACCCGACGTGTAAGTAGATTTCGGTTGATCCAGGGCATTAAGCGTCGAGATCCGGCCAAAACTCCACCCCTGCCGAAGGATTCCCTGATCATCCGTGACTGGACGTCCGATTATCTGCAGGATCCCATGTTTAAAGAGGTCTTTGGAAATCTCAAATCCAAAGATGCTCACAAGGATGGGATTTTTTCAGAGTATTCGTTGGATGGGGGGAAGCTGTGGATGGAGGGTAAATTGTGCGTACCAGACGCCCTGGCCCCCCGAGTGTTAAACTGGTGGCATAAATGGGAGTCCCCCCACGCACATGGCCGTCGACTGTGGTCGATGATTAAACATAGGTTGTTTGGCTCACGGCTATATACTCATTGCATGAAAGTAGCCGCCGGATGTGCCCAATGTGCTGTCTCGACGCCCCCCAGCGCGAAGAAGCACGGCCATCTGAGGCCTCATCCTATTCCGGAGCGCCTCTTTAACAGAGTCACCAGTGATTTCTTCTATCTCGGTGAACTCGATGACGAAGAGTGCCATTGGACTAACAAAAAAGTCAATGGTGTGCTCCTTATTCAGTGCCGTCATTCCGGCTACAGGGAGGTGTTGCCTTGCAACATCGAGTCGATGACTGGCAAGGCTGCCGCCAAATGGTGCGCGCAGACCTGGATGGGAGGTTCGGACGTCCCATTTGAGGTGGTTACGGACTCAGGCAAAGAGTACACCTCTGAATGGTGGAGAGAATTATGTGCTCGCCTTGGAATCCACCACCTCAGGTGTGAAATCCACTCGCATCGAGCGCTGCCTGGCGAAAGAGCCGGCCGCTCAATTATAAATATGCTTCGTAAGGAGCTCGCGAGTGAGAAGGATTTCCACTGGCTTGAAGTTCTCTTCGCATTGCTTCGCCGTTACCACAACACGCCTTTGTATCATGGCCTTTCTCCAAATGAAATTGTCTTTGGACGAAAGAAGTGTTGGTGGAACATGCCGTTGAATAATCCTCGCCCCTGTAAAGATGCTTCGCTGTTTTTGGACGAAGTCCAACGAGCAGATAAATCTGTGTCGAAATTAATCGAGAAGCATCAAGCTGACTGGCTTTGGGTCCAGAATCAAGGCCGAAAAAACCCCCACAATTTTGAAGTCGATGATCGAGTTTGGCTTCGAAAATCCGAAACCACCCTGGACGGAGATGACAAGCTTCTTCCCTTGTGGGAGGGGCCATTCGCTGTTACAGCGCGTCTTGGTGAGAACAGGTGGAGGATTCGTGTGGATGTCAGCAGGGAAATTGACGTTTCGGGCGATCGTCTCAAGAGAGAGATCCCCTCCCCCAAGGATCGGGTTAAACCCCTTTTTTGGACTGCGAAACATTTGTCTGATCGGGTCATCGAAGGGGGGAAGTACGAACTCAAGAGGATTGTTGAAGCAAGACGTGACGCCAAGGGCGAATGGGAATTTCTGTGTGAGTGGAGGGGCTTTGATTCCAGTCACAACAACTGGGAACCAGCCCAATCTTTTGTCCATGGATACACCAAGGGGTTCATCGACTTCCTGAAGAAGCACCCCGAAATTGGAGTACTCCTGACAGACTGTCTGTCGAAACCAGACAGACAAGTGGAGAGCGACGGAAAACGACCTGTGGTGAATCGAGATCCAGCCTTTTACGGCCCTCAGCAGCCACATTCCAGGGCTGATCCGTCGATCCCCCCTCCTGCGGTCAGGCCAGCCCAGGAACCAAATGAGGACCAAGCTTCAAGTTCGGCCGCTGATTTGCAGCGCCCAACCCGTACGAGGGCCAGGCCAGACAGGTTGGTGGTCACATGTATTCGTGCTTGGCCGAATTGAGGAAGCCATCCCACCACATTCTGCTCAATCCACTGTTCATTCTTTCTGTTTATGTCATGATGTGGAGAACTGCGAATGTTTGATAATTTGACGTCAATCAATCAATTTTTCTTTGGTCTCCGTTCGGTAGCGTATCGAAAGTCGAAAGCCGAAAGCCACGGAGTGTGCTGCCGTGTTCAGAAAAAACCAAACTCAGGCTTAATTCAGGCAGATTCGGGGTAATGTTGTCTCTGTTGGTCTGTGCATCTTTGGAATTTGGCTACTCGTGCAGATGGAAGCAAATGTACATAGTAAAAACGCTGGCCAGCGACATTCACCCCTACAGGCACCCCCTGTAGTACTGGCTGCACCAGATGCGACGCCAGGAACTCAGATCGTACCTTCATTTGCTGTGATGCTAACGCCAAAGTCCAGATTCAGATCCAGGATCCTCAAATTTGCCTTGAATTTCTCAGGTTTGTCCATCATTCTGCCACTGTTGTACGAAACCCAGACGTCAATTGTTCAGACAACCTTCAGATAGGAGCTCTAGGGACTTCTAAAAGCAACCTCTGAAGTCCGTAAGCTTCGTTGTATTTTTGGCACACGCCAATGTGAGCTCAATCCGACCTGAAACTGTCGAAAATGGTGAATCCAAGTGTCTTGTGGGACTCAATCGAAAGATGGGCCTTGTCCAAGTCGATTGACACCGCCGCCACTGTAAATACGGTGTCTCTCAGTTATATACTGTCAGTAAAGCGCCTTCAGCGAACCTTCGGCGCGTTACATGCCAAGGATCCAGGGCTATCATGTCCCATCATGATGCATCATCACATGATCCACATTTTGATGGAATCTGTTGGATGCTCGCGAACCAACGTGCCGGAAAGCACAATTGAGCTGAATAAACGACAATATATATTAACTCTAGTCTAAACGAAAGTGTTAGTAGTTTCAGTTCTAGACATTCCGCTTCATTTCACCCTCATCTTAGGAAATTTGCTGATTTTAGGACAATTTAGGTTGATTTCCTTGTCATCTTCTCTGATTCCTCGAAGATCTGTTTAGATCTAAGTGAATAGAAAAACATCCCTACCCTCTGTGGTTCATTTAGGGCCTGCAGACTTCATTGGTATTTGTTTACCCTCTCTGTGATTGCTTAATCTCCTCCATCTCTGTTCGAATTGATTCAGCAATTGTGAATTTTGTGATCATCCACCAGATGCGCCAAATCTGAGACACATGCTGCACTTTTCAGAACGAGAAAAGCGGGAATAACACGATGTAGAGTTCGGCGAGGACACCGTAGCGTGCCCGCGACAGCGAAACTGTGCCAGAGCGCTGAGATGTCACTCCATTTCTTGATCCCCCCACTCAATCCCCCACTCAATCTGCCTCATTCTCAACCAATGCATGGTTTGGTGTCGATTCTCGATACGCTTACATGCTTTTTAGCCCTTAACCTAATGTTTTACTGCACGAGGGACTGTTCGTCACTCCTCATTCTGTCTCATTTCAGGTTCATCCATCCTGATTCAGTGCCAATTCAGCCCAAATCAGGTCAGATCAAGCAGATTTCGCCCCATCGAGGCTACATTTCTATTCTTTTCTGGGACTTACCCGCACTACGTTCTTCGTTGACGTAGCGACACACCCCAGTGTGTTTTTGGAGGGGGAGTGTAAGTGCGGCTAGCCCCATCTGCTCAGATTTTCAGACATTCTGTCCAGATTGGCTACATTTTTGTCATTTTCTTTGCTTCGGCGGAATCGCCGCCTCGCAGCTCAGTCTCAGGATCAGACCTATATATTTCTGAGATGCCGGATCTGATTCCGCGGTCCATTCCCCGTAAATCCGCCGCGTTCCGATCATTTAGCTGGAATCGCCATTTGCCGCTGACGCGCGCTCGCGGGCCAGATCGGCCAAACATTTTTCATAATTGGATTTATATAAATCTTTTCAGACAGTTTTGGACACTCAGATGTATTTAGAATAATCCGCATCAATTTTCTTCATAGACTGGGATTTTCTGCCGGATAACACTCAACATGGATCTTGCTTCAGTTGTTGCTGCTCTTGCCTCCGTTGGTGTCCGAGTCTCCGGTTCTACCCCCAATAACAACGTTCAGGTCGACTCCTCGCGTGCCTGCCCCACTGGTCGTGCCGGCCCCGAGCCCTCCGGCACCATCAACGACCCAGGGCAGCACTTTCACCACGTCATTGCAACGAGGCAAAGCTGGATGGCAACACCGTAGTCGGGACGTAGGAACCAAGCAGGCTCATCAATGTGTTCCCTACATTGTTCACGGATCCACACGGCAAAGCTTCCCGTAGAATCCTGTAGGTCGCAATGCGGAGCGTTGGTCAGATCAACGGAACCTTTGCCGCCAAAGACAGTGAGGATGATACATTTGAAGAGATGAAATTTGATGTTGCATTTTTTCCCCAAAGGTCTTGTGGAACGTTGGCGCAAGGTCCCCAAGCCTGGAGGCAACCTGTGCCTCCACTGCCTTTTCGTGATTCTCATTTTTGCACCCCGTGGTTGCACGATGGAAGCAAACCCGCCGGAGGTAGGATTGCCCGTGTTGTCCGATTCCTACCATGCCACCCTCCACATCCGGATGGACTTGGGAATAGTGTGCATGTGCAGTACGCAGTAGGCGTTGAACATTCTTGATGTTTGCTTTCATTCCACCATCCTGATGTTGATGGTCTGGCAGCCAGGTTATGGTAATTTCTTCGACACAACCATCCTGAAGCTGTAGTTGAAGAGTCTCTGTGGTCGGCACACGAACAGAACGTCGTCTTCGCTTCACCAGTGTCCATCCGTTGTCACAGTCCGTGGTGGGCATCTGGTCAGCTGCGTACCTTGCTCCAAGGACCTTCCCCTTTGATTGCTTCAAGGAAAAGTATGTACCCCTGTTGATCGCCGCTCCGAACCGAATCCCGGGAAGAACTACCCGGAAACATGCCTTTTTTGTATGTATGGTTTGTGGTAAACAGCTAACCAGGAAGGCATTTGTGAAGTGGAATGCATTCTGAAGGTGGTAGGAGGCCGTGGTGCAGTGCAAAGTATACCCAGCACCCTCCTTGTGTGGCGAAAAACATTTTTACCCCGATTTTACCAGTAAGCAGTGGACCTTAATGGAGCTGCGGCGGCTGGACAATGTTTTGGTTTGGCAAAGCGAGTTCAGATGTCCATGCCCTGATCCCAAAGACCTCACCAACGCGATTGGCCTGGGGCACAGAAGCCGCGGATACATCCTGAAGGGGTGCCTTGGGTTGCCGACTATGCCTATTGAGAACTACCCAGAAACATGCCTTTTTTGTATGAATGGTTTGTGCTAAACATCGGAGAGACCAGCAAGGGGAGTGCCATGCATTTTGAATGACAATGCATGGTGGCTTTTTGTTCAATTGCTACGGGAACAAATCCACCAATGAACATCTCATCACATTAGTGCCAGAGAGTCCCCCGTGAGGCTGAACCTTTACTAGGTAGCACGTTCAGCGTGGATAATCCACGTTGTCTTGCAGGGTGCTAAGAGGCTCTGCAATCGCCGTGCATTTTTTTGCTTCACTGTTGACTACCCTAGCCACAGCTGTGCTACCCAGCTGGGTGCAGTGCATGAGCTTTTGAATGACAATGCATGGTGTGGTTCGGTTCAATCGCCAGGGCAGCAGGGCTCACCCAGATAGCTAGGATCCATAGGGTAAAAAAAAAACCAAAAACAAAATGTCCGACGGACAATAGGATATTCCCCCTAACCCTAACCCTAACCCTAACCCTAACCCTAACCCTAACCCTAACCCTAACCCTAACCCTAACCCTAACCCTAGCCCTAACCCTAACCCTAACCCTAACCCTAACCCTAACCCTAACCCTAACCCTAACCCTAACCCTAACCCTAACCCTAACCCTAACCCCCCTAACCTTATCCTTTTGTCCGACGGACAATTTTAAATTGTCCGTCGGACAATTTTTTATTGTTCGTCGGACGATTTGTCTTTCGTAGCATTTGACGGACAGAACTTTATTTGTTGTTTCACAGCCACTTTTACTTACCACAGGCTGCAATGAGTTGTCCCGCTGACGATTTTTTTCCGACAATTTTAAATTGCCCGTCGGACAATTTTTTATTGTCCGTCGGACGATTTGTCTTTCGTAGCCTTTCACGGACATAACCTTATCCGTTTGTCCGACGGACAATTTTAAATTGTCCGTCGGACAATTTTTTATTGTCCGTCCGACGATTTGTCTTTCGTAGCATTTGACAGACAGAACTTTATTCGTTGTTTCACAGCCATTTTTACTTACCACAGGCTGCAATGAGTTGTCCCGCTGACGATTTTTTTCGGACAATTTTAAATTGTCCGTCGGATAATTTTTTATTGTCCGTCGGACGAATTGTCTTTCGTAGCATTTGACGGACAGAACTTCATTCGTTGTTTCACAGCCACTTTTACTTACCACAGGCTGCAATGAGTTGTCCCGCTAACGATTTTTTTGGGACAATTTTAAATTGTCCGTCGGACAATTTTTCATTGTCCGTCGGACGATTTGTCTTTCGTAGCCTTTGACGGACAGAACCTTATCCGTTTGTCCGACGGACAATTTTAAATTGTCCGTCGGACAATTTTTTATTGTCCGTCGGACGATTTGTCTTTCGTAGCATTTGACAGACAGAACTTTATTCGTTATTTCACAGCCACTTTTACTTACCACAGGCTGCAATGAGTTGTCCCGCTGACGATTTTTTTCGGACAATTTTCAATTGTCCGTCAGACAATTTTTTATTGTCCGTCGGACGATTTGTCTTTCGTAGCATTTGACGGACAGAACTTTATTCGTTGTGTCACAGCCACTTTTACTTACCACAGGCTGCAATGAGTTGTCCCGCTGACGTTTTTTTTCGGACAATTTTTGAAATTTCCGCTGGACGATTGTGCATTTTCTGTCGGACATTTCGACATCGACGGTCGGACGATTTTCCATTTTTTAGCCGTTCACGGACACAGCTTCCTTGCTTGTTTCATAGCCAGTTTTACCACAGGCTGCAATCAGCTGTTCCGCAGACGATTGTTTTCTGTCCGACGGACAATTTTAAATTGTCCGTCGGACAATTTTTTATTGTCCGTCAGACGATTTGTCTTTCGTAGCATTTGACGGACAGAACTTTATTCGTTGTTTCACAGCCACTTTTACTTACCACAGGCTGCAATGAGTTGTCCCACTGACGATTCTTTCGGACAATTTTGAAAAGTCCGCTGGACGATTGTGCATTTTCTTTTTTTAGCCGTTGACCGCAGCAACTTCATTGTTCGTTTCATGGCCAGTTTTACCACAGGCGGCAATCAGTTGTCCCGCGGACAATTGATTCGGGCCCCGTGTCGTTTGACGTCATCCTGACGCCATCCTGACGCTAAATTATCCTAACGCCTTCCTGACGCCAATCTGACGCCTTCCTGACGCATCCTGATGCATCGTGACGTGCTCCTAACGCCTACACCACTACCCTGACACACCTCTGATGCCTGCCTGACGCCATTCTGACGCATCTTGACGCCATCCTGACGCCATCCTGACGCCATCCTGACGCATCCTGACGCATTCCTGACGCGATTGGACTATCCTGACGTTCCCTAACACCATCCTGACGCCATCCTGACGCTTTCCTCACACTTTCCTGACGCCATCCTGACGCCATCCTGACGCTACCCTGACGCTTCCTGACGCATACGTGAAACATTCCTGCCGCCATCATGACGCCATCCTGACGCCTTCCTGACGACATCCTGACGCACCCTGCCCCTTATCTAGCTCCAATCATACGTTCAATACCCAAGCTATTCGGAAGCTTTCGAACATGTTGTTTTTGCAGGCCACACTTTTGCCAGTGCAAAATAGGTTTCAATTCGCATTCCATGCCTAGTCTTTTTTTTTATGTTTGTTTTTGCCACTCCGCAATCTGAATGGTTCAAAACCATGCCGACCCTACTTCGCGAATGGGAAAATTATCCAATCAAACATTCCATGCCAACCAGAAAATGGTTCGAACGTACATGCCAAGTGGGAAGCACTTTGGTTTTGGAAGGAGATCGGCCCATAATTCTATTTCTGAACCCTTTCAAACATGTTGTTTTTTACAGCCCATGCTTTTTGACAAAGCACAGCTGCTTTCGCCTTACATTCCATGCCGCGTCTACTTATGGTTTTTTTGCCTTCTACTTAACTTTGGAACCATTTTTTACTGATTAATCAGGAAAGCCATTCATTGGCCATGCCCATCCTGATTATACCCCTTTCAAACATGTCGTTCTTGCATCCCATGCTTTTGCCAATGTACAAAGCTTTCTACTTGCAATCCATGCCTCATCAATTGAGGTTTTTTGTGCGGCCCAGCTTTATCAACCAGAAAATGGTTCGAACGTACATGCCAAGTGGGAAGCACTTTGTTGGAAGGAGATTGGCCCATTGGCCTCCACAAAGTGGCGCTGAAAGCACCAAAGCTGCATACAAAGGAGCAAGTATATACCGAAAAAAAAATAGACACTCAGAAAGTGTACCTCTGTCAGCGTGTGCGTGGCATCACGTGTGCGTGGCAGCTTTTTCACGCGCACGTATGTTGGCAGGGGGGTTTTTCGGACCCCCCACCGCTCGTTAAGACCCCCCTCCCCCATAGCTCGACGCCACTGTCTCGGATTTGCAATATGAGTGACGTTTTGGACTCAGCAACCCCGAAATAGGGGGGGCTTATTGTGTCAATAGCTCATCTTAGGATATGGGTGACTATTACCGACTCGGTAGGCTCTGCCCGTTCCTAACCGGACTCGGTAGGATCTGCCTGTCTAGGAACGGGCAGATCCTACCGAGTCACCCATATCCTGAAATGAGCTCAAGACGGCGCAGGCGGCGGGTTGGCGTGGAAGGGGGCCGCCGGGAGCATGGCGGCACGCAGTGGCACATGCGCCATGTGTGCAGCAGGTTGGGAGGGAGGGGAGGAAGCGGATTGGAGGGGGGACGTGGGGTGCACCGCGGGGGGGGGTGCCGGAAAAGGGGCAATAAAAAAGCGTACAGCACCCAGTGTTCCCAAGTGGTCTCCCATCTCAGTACTAACTGGCCCTGACCAGGCTTAACTTCTGAAATCGGACGGATTCAGGTGTGTTCCCAGTAGTATGGCCATACGCATTAGCCATGCGCGGACGCCCGGTCTGCGGGCGGGGGAAAGGGGGGTAGTCATGCAATACACTCTGAGCACTGGCATCAAACAAAAAAAAATACAACATATGCAAGAAACCTACTGCAGGAAAACTGTCAAGGATTACTGAAATTGGGTGGAGCCATTGTGCTCCTTCGGAATTTTCAGCACAGCGTTCAAAAAACTGGATTCCTGGCACACACACTGGCACAAAGCAAATCAGCATGGCATTCCCATTGTCACATTCTCAGTCTGCTCACCGCCAAAATGTCAATTGAATCTGGAAAAATGTTGGCACCAACATTGACAGTAATGATCTCTCCAACAATAACTGAGGGAGAGCCCCAATGTTTTCAGACCAAGACTCGTCAAACATCTGGATGGTGCACAGCAAAGGAGCAGGTGGCAGTAAACAGCAGCGCATCTGTACTGTAACAACAACGGCAACAGGGTGAGCAGGGACTGGGAAAGGTTCTGAATGAGCCTGAGCCACTTGAAATTGTGGATAAACAACCAAAGCACCCCTAGTGGGGAGAATGCAGGTTTGAATAAGAATCATAACTTCTTCACACCATGGCCTTCACACGACACAGGGGTGTGTGTGGACAATAGGAGGCAATTGTGTTGTGAGCATATGGAAGGGGCTGGGGCAGGGGTTCACAGGTGTTGCGGTCGGTGGAAGGGCCTGTGGTCCTACGTGTCACCAAATCCGTCGGACTTTCGAACGATTCCGTGCTTGCGGGGCTTTGCGGTCCAGTGTGTCGCACATCGAGTGGTTGCGAGGCGACGGGACTTTCGTTGGTTTCCAGGGGACCTTGGTTCTCTGCATACAGTCAACTCGGGAGAGAATAGCAACGGAGTACTGCCTTCCACAGCATTGAAATCCGGCCAGTCAATGATAGTGGTTGCTCACTTCGCTCATCTTCTCATTCACTCTCATTGCGATCTCGGCTTTGACACCCTGTGCATCAGAAACCATTGGTGTGGTGTGGTGCTGTGGTGTGGTGCGGTGTGGTGGTGTGGTGTGCTGTGCTGTGGTTTGGCGAACAAAGTAATGACACTCACAGCACGCGCCGACACTCACATGAAAGTCACAGCACGCGCGAACACTCAAATGACACTCACAGCACACGCCGACACACAGACAGATTTTGGAACTGGGGGAGGCGGCGGATGAGAAGACCATTCGTAAAAACTATTTAAGGCGGTCTCTTAAGGTGCATCCTGACAAAAATCAGGGCGACCCGCTGTCTAATGAGAGGTTTACGCTACTGTTGAGCCTGTACAACCGCCTGTCCTAACCCTAGCCTAGCCTGAACCCAACCCTAATCCTAATCCTAACCTGAAGGTGCCGTGAAGATCCTAACCTGAAGGTGCAAAATTTTGTCATTGAGCTGGTGGGAGAATCATCAGTATTTTGTTGTTATTGTTATTGCTGAAACGTTTCACAAGGCAGCTGCAGAGGTAAGGAGCTTACGGCTGCGGTAAGGTCAGTAGTCTGCGCGACCAGTGTTCAGGCAGGCCCGCGCGCCTGAGCGGATCCGGGATCCGCGATCTGCCTCCTTGGTGAGGAGGCAGACTTGGTTTGGTGTGATGTGGAGGCTGGCTGACGGTGGAGGTGGGGTACCGCTGCGGTAAGGTCAGTAGTCTGCGCGACCAGTGGACAGGCAGGCCGGCGCGACCAATGAAGAGGACACCGTTGACCAACTTGACAACAGTAACGCACAGTTTGGAAATATATTTGTGACGAGTTGCATGATTTGTCCCTGCGTGGCTGGTTGATTTGTGTTAACGAGGAAGGGGATCCAAATGGAGTTTTTCACCATGGGTGATGCAAAGTCAGTCATGAATGAATGATGAGAAAAAAGACGGTTTGTGGTAAACAGCGGAGAGACCAGCAAGGGGAGCATCCCGGGTGAGCAACTATGGGTTGGAATGTGATGTAATGATGGAGAGGAAGGCATTTGTGAAGTGGAATGCATTCTGAAGGTGGTAGGAGGCCGTGGTGTAGTGCAAAGTATACCCAGCACCCTCCTTGTATGGCGAAAAACATCCCCAATTTTTACCCCGATTTTACTAGTGAGCGGTGGACCTTAATGGAGTTGCGGCGGCTGGACAATGTTTTGGTTTGGCAAAGCGGGTTCGGATGTCCATGCTCTGATCCCAGAGACCTCACCGACGCGATTGGCTTGGGGCACAGACGCCGTGGATACATCCTGAAGGGGTCCCTTGGGTTGCCGACTATGCCTATGGAGAACTACCCAGAAACATGCCTTTTTTGTATGTATGGTTTGTGCTAAACAGCGGAGAGACCAGCAAGGGGAGCATCCCGGGTGAGCAACTATGGGTTGGAATGTGATGTAATGATAGAGAGGAAGGCATTTGTGAAGTGGAATGCATTCTGAAGGTGGTGGGAGGCCCTGGTGCAGTGCAAAGTATACCCAGCACCCTCCTTGTGTGGCGAAAAACATCCCCAATTTTTACCCCGATTTTACTAGTGAGCGGTGGACCTTAATGGAGCTGCGGTCGGCACACGAACAGAACGTCGTCTTCGCTTCACCAGTGTCCATCCGTTGTCACAGTCCGTGGTGGGCATCTGGTCAGCTGCGTACCTTGCTCCAAGGACCTTCCCCTTTGATTGCTTCAAGGAAAATTATGTACCCCTGTTGATCGCCGCTCCGAACCGAATCCCGAGAAGAACTACCCAGAAACGTGCCTTTTTTGTATGTATGGTTTGTGGTAAACAGCTAACCAGGAAGGCATTCGTGAAGTGGGGTGCATTCTGAAGGTGGTAGGAGGCCGTGGTGCAGTGCAAAGTATACCCAGCACCCTCCTTGTGTGGCGAAAAACATGCCCAATTCTTACCCCTGATTTTACCAGTAAGCGGTGGACCTTAATGGAGCTGCGGCGGCTGGACAATGTTTTGGTTTGGCAAAGCGAGTTCAGATGTCCTGCCGTGATCCCAGAGACCTCACCAACGCCATTGGCTTGGGGCACAGAAGCCGTGGATACATCCTGAAGGGGTCCCTTGGGTTGCCGACTATGCCTATGGAGAACTACCCACAAACATGCCTTTTTTGTATGTATGGGTTGTGTCACTTTTACTTACCACAGGCTCTCAAAGATCTCCATGCCACTTGGCGTGGTGGGTTTGATTCTGGCTAAGCGGGTTAGTGGTGGAGCGGGGAATGGAGCATCCCGCAATGGTGGAAAAGGAAAGGGAAGGGGGAACGGGACCCCGAGGGAGGGATAGGGGGGGAGAGAGACCCCCGGGAGTGGCGGTGTGGGTTGCAGAAGGTATTATCAGAGTAGTGCTTGGTGTGGCACACTCGCCCTGCGGGTGCGGGGTTTGAATCTGGCTAAGCAGGTTGGTGTTGGAGCGGGGAATGGAGCATCCCGCAATGGCGGAAGAGGAAAGGGAAGGGGGAACGGGACCCCGAGGGAGGGATAGGGGGGGAGAGAGACCCCCGGGAGTGGCGGTGTGGGTTGCAGAAGGTATTATCAGGGTAGTGCTTGGTGTGGCAGACTCGCCGTGCGGGTGCGGGGTTTGAATCTGGCTAAGATGGAGGGGCGCTATGGGTTGGAATGTGATGTAATGATAGAGAGGAAGGCATTTGTGAAGTGGAATGCATTCTGAAGGTGGTAGGAGGACGTGGTGCAGTGCAAAGTATACCCAGCACCCTCCTTGTGTGGCGAAAAACATCCCCAATTTTTACCCCGATTTTACTAGTGAGCGGTGGACCTTAATGGAGCTGCGGTCGGCACACGAACAGAACGTGGTCTTCGCTTCACCAGTGTCCATCCGTTGTCATAGTCCGTGGTGGGCATCTGGTCAGCTGCGTACCTTGCTCCAAGGACCTTCCCCTTTGATTGCTTCAAGGAAAAGTATGTACCCCTGTTGATGCCGCTCAGAACCGAATCCCGGGAAGAACTACCCAGAAACATGCCTTTTTTGTATGTATGGTTTGTGGTAAAGAGCTAACCAGGTAGGCATTTGTAAAGTGGAATGCATTCTGAAGGTGGTAGGAGGCCGTGGTGCAGTGCAAAGTATACCCAGCACCCTCCTTGTGTGGCGAAAAAACATGCCCAATTTTTACCCCGATTTTACCAGTAAGCGGTGGACCTTAATGGAGCTGCGGCGGCTGGACAATGTTTTGGTTTGGCAAAGCGAGTTCAGATGTCCATGCCGTGATCCCAGAGACCTCACCAACGCGATTGGCTTGGGGCACAGAAGCCGTGGATACATCCTGAAGGGGCCCCTTGGGTTGCCGACTATGCCTATGGAGAACTACCCAGAAACATGCCTTTTTTGTATGTATGGTTTGTGGTAAACATCGGAGAGACCAGCAAGGGGAGTGCCATGCATTTTGAATGACAATGCATGGTGGCTTTTTGTTCAATTGCTACGGGAACAAATCCACCAATGAACATCTCATCACATTAGTGCCAGAGAGTCACCCGTGAGGCTGAACCTTTACTAGGTAGCACGTTCAGCGTGGATAATCCACGTTGTCTTGCAGGGTGCTCAGAGGCTCTGCAATCGCCGTGCATTTTTTTGCTTCACTGTTGACTACCCTAGCCACAGCTGTGCTACCCAGCTGGGTGCAGTGCATGAGCTTTTGAATGACAATGCATGGTGTGGTTCGGTTAAATCGCCAGGGCAGCAGGGTTCACCCAGATAGCTAGGATCCGTAGAGCGAAAAATAGGATATTCCCCCTAACCCTAACCCTAACCCTAACCCTAACCCTAACCCTAACCCTAACCCTAACCCTAACCCTAACCCTAACCCTAATACTAACCCTAACCCTAACCCTAACCCTAACCCTAACCCTAACCCTAACCCTAACCCTCACCCTAACCCTAACCCTAACCCTAACCCTAACCCTAACCCTAAACAAGGAGACAGGAAGAGGGACCGGAAGTGGCGGGAGTACCAGGAGTCCCTGGCCGCCGAAGCCGCCCAAGGCGCCAAGGGCGGGACCCCAGTCCCCAGTCTCCAACGGGCCAGTGGCGGTCACCAGCCCGGCCACACCAGCCTTGGCGACTTCCTCCAAGTCGCCAAGCACGCCAAGGCCAAGCCCCGTCAGCTGCACCTGAGGAAGTCAGGCCCCAGCAGCGACGTGGAGTCGGCCCACCGCGGGAGGATGCCGGCCGACCAGGCCAGCTCCAGCAGCAACGTCGCTCCCGACCAAAGGGACGTGGCGCGCGCCTGTGAGCGCGCCTGTGGGGTGCCCTGCAACCTTCAGGTTGCCCGGCAACGGGCCACGCAGCAGAACGCTGCCATGGAGGGCGCCGTCTGCATCGCCCAGCAGGAGGCTGCGGAGTGGCAGCATGGCATGGCCATCCACGCCTCGACCGTGGCGGCCATTGCGGCCGGACTCACGGCCGGAGCCGCCCATGAGGCAGCGACTGCCCAGGTCAAGGGTGAGGTGGCGGCAGCCGCCGAGGAAGCCCGCCTGACGCAGGAGGCCATTGCCTGCAAGGAGGCCGAGGTGAAGGCACTGGAAGAGGCGCTTGCCCAAGAGAGGGCAAAGAAGGAGGCGGAGGAAAGGGCCCAGGCCGAAGCGACGGCCAAGGTCCATGTGGACGCCGCCAAGAAGGACGCCATCGAGGCCGCGCGACGGAAGGTCGCTGAGGAGAGGGCCAAGACGGAGGCGGAGTTGGCGGCTTTGGCAGCGGAGAAGGCTCGGCTGCAGCAGGCCCGGGAAGCCAAGGCGGCTCATGCCCGGGAGGAAGCCGAAGGCCGAGCTGCCGCAGCCACAGCCGCCGCGATGGAGGAGGCGGAGGCCAAGCTCCGCCGCGAGACTCCCCCGGGAGAATCCCGAGTGGAGACCCTTCGAAAGCTTTTCGAAGGGGACGCCTCCTCCAAGATGACGCTGGACGAGGTTGACACAGGCAGCAGTGGGAGCAGTGGCCCCACCGCCCACCGACGGAGGAAGGGTAAGGGGAAGACCCCCGAGAGGCCACGGAGGCCAGCGGGCGGACGCCCCCACGACTCCGACCCCTTCTTCACCGCCAGCGACGGGGATGAACGAGGCCGCCGACATCGCCGAGGAGTGGCTGGCGGAATAGGCGGAGACGTCCCCTTGGAGCCGGAAGGTGAGGATGAGGATCTCCCTCCTCCTAACCGGAGCTCGGAGTCTTCCGAGACCGAGACGCCCAGGTGGGGCAACATGGACGAGGATGATGACATGGACTTCGACTAAACAAAGAAGCCCCCATCCTCGGACCCACCGAGGCGACCCGGCGCAGACCCACCGGGACCCCCTGGCGGAGGACCATCAGGACCCCCTGGAGGACGCCCACCAAGTGGACCCCCTGGAGGCGGACCACCGGGCGGGGGAGGACCCCCTGGACCGGGCGGACCTGGCGGAGGCCCTCCTGGAGGACCCCCTGGGGACCCCGACGACCCCCCAGGGGACGGCGACCCGGATGCCACCCGGCGGTGGATTGTCTACCTCCGCAGGAGGGTCCAGTCCCTCGAGCGCGAGGTAGACACGGGCAAGGGCGAAATGACTCGCATCGCCAGGGTCGCCGCGCGCGCACGGAGGGAGCTGGACATCGCCAAGATCGAGATGGTCAAGAGCGCCAAGGTCGCCACTGCCACCCAGAAGCTGCTGGACATCGCCAGGGGCGAGACCAGGTCGCTGAACAAGATCATCAGCGGCCTGCAGCAGAGGCTGGACGCGCTGGAAGGCCGTGGGAGCGTCGGTAGCGACCACCCACCCCTCTCGTCTGGCTCGTCGGACGACGGCTGGGGACCTGGGCCAGGTCCGGGCAGACCCCACGTTCCCGGCGGAGCCCCCAGGAGTCGCCCCAGTGCCAGTGCCCCCTCTCTCACCGCCCCCTCTCACTACAGCGCTGGCCGCCGCAACGAGCGCGTGCCGCCCGGAAGTGGCAGTGAGGATTGGCGTGATGAGTGGCTCAGCGCGGAGTACCACAACCGCCGTGCTCCACCGCGGACACCTGTACGCCCCCGACGCCCCGCACCAGCCCCTGGAGCCAATCCCAATTGCTGGTGGACGTTATGGTGGACTCAGGGATGAGGTCCCCAGAGGAGACGTGGAGTGGGATGTCGGCGGAGGTGAGGACCTGGACCTGGACCTGGAGGAGTTCAACATTTCCCCGCCGCGTGGTGTACGACGGGAGGCCGCTGAACGCAGCCGCCGGCGCCGTGATGAGGAGGCATACATGGAAGGAGTACGGCGTGAACATCTAGCTTCAGCGTACATGGAGGAACCACGGCGTAGCCACGCAGATACCGGGGAGGAGATGGAAGTGGCAGCCGTGGGAGTCCGTGGGAGAGGCCGATGGGAACCTCGGTCGACCTCGCGGCCGGCGTTCATGGTCTCTAAGGCCGCGGATGCCGCCGTGTGGGAAGACTTGAAGGACATCAAGCCCCCCATGTACGATGGCAACCCCCTCAACCTCGACCGCTTCTTGGAGAAGCTGGAGGATGGGGGGGTGACCGTCATTGAGGACATGGATCCCGCAGATGCGGAGAAATATGTCTTCAGACGGTTCAGGTACCGCCTGCCGGAAGTGCTCCAAGAGCTATACTTCGTGGCAACCAAGGAGGGGAAAATCAAGACCCTCAAGGAAGCCAGGAAGCCGCTCAACGAGCAGGAGCGGGTGGACGCTCCGCAGGTGGCTGCCAAGCGGTGGAAGTCCATCAAGCTTCAGCATGATGAACGGGAGATCCGCCTACGGGACTGGCGAGACTTCCGAGGGCAATACACCCTCTTCTGCCGCAACGTGGAGGACTGGAACGAGGGTGACGAGCAGGCTCACCTGCTCTCCATGCTGCCGGAAGCATGGATCAAGAGGGTCACAAAGGAGGAAGCCAAAAGGGCCAAGTCCAACCACACGGTCAAGATGATGCTCCCCAAAGAGTATCATACGAACGTGGTGGCTTGGACGAGGAAGAACGTGGCCCGGGATGTCAAACGGCACTCCCTGCGGAACGCTCTCCTCATCACCGTCTCGGGCGATCGCGAGAAGACCGTGATGTGGCGCCTTGACGAGTGTGACGTGAGCGGCCAGACCATCCGTCTGCAGGCTATCCCGGCGCGGATGAGCTGCGACGAGATCCTGGAGTGGGTTGGAGAGGAGGTGCTCAAGGAGTACCGGAACGTCCACCACACCCGCGGGTTGAGGCCCGGCGACCGTGACGTCAACTACGTTGGCGAAGAATCTGGCGGGGAATCTGCCATGAACCCAGCGGGAGCCGACGGCGATGAGACTCTCGTCGACGATGAGGACGACAATGAGCCCGCCGAGATGGCCGTTTGTGCCTTCTTGGCCAACAACCTGAACGCGGGGAGCAAACAGGGAAGCTGGAAGCCCCTGCAGCCGGGTTGGAAGAAGAAGGAGAAGAGGGACCCCCGCCGCATTGGCGACCCTCCGCTGTCCTTTGGGGAGTTCATACGAGCTCACCCGCAGGGCTGTTTCATGTGTTATGGGAGGAAGAAAGGCTTCAACCATGACCACCGAACATGCCCCATCCACCAGGCCGACACGGAGGCCTACAAGAAGGCGCACGGGTCGAAGAAGCGTGCACCCGCGGGTATCCGGGAGGCCAAAGTGGAGGTCGACAAGGACGAGCTCTCCAAGCTGATGTCGGTGTGGACCGAGTTGGCCAAGGAGATCCAGGAGATCAAGAGGAACTGGGTCCCCAGGTCGGACAACAAGAACAAGGAGAACAAAGAGAACAACCAGAACAAGGACAAGGACAAGAAGCCTAGGAATAGGGGAAGGAAGAAGGGTGTCAACGAGGTTGATGCGGAGGAGAATACCCCTACTTCCACAACCGACGCCCCCTAGCGGAGCCCCTGCAGCCAAGGGCCCCAGCTAGGGCGGTCGCAGGATTGTGTCGTGGGAAGCGCGACACCATCCCAGTCGGGAGTCGATAAGCACAAAGGGACAGCTGCGGGTGGAAGGCCCGGTCCGGCACCCAGTCGCGGTGGCGGGGTGAGGGCAAGTGAAGGCACGAACCCTTGCACCCGTCCATCCTTCGCGACCAAGAATGTGTTTGATGTACTTCAAGATCTATCCGAGAGTATCGGAGGATCACCCGGACCGCAGCTGGATGCTGCAGATGGGCAGCCTGAGCCCATTGTCCACGACCTGCACCAGTCGCTTGTTGAGCTTCTGGAACGGCCGGAGATCCTGAGCTTGCACGCCGTGCGCCGAGTTGGGCGTGAGCGGCAGTTGCATCTTAAGGTCCGTGCCTTATGCGAGGAAGTGGAGAAGGTCTTCGACTTGTTGGTCGACACGGGAGCTCAGGTCAGCTTGGTCAAGGCTGGCCTACTTCCACCAGAGTGTTTGACCGACAGTCGGAAACCTGTCAGGCTGAAGGTGGCGAACGGCCAGTACATGGTGGGAGGCACGAAGGAAGCGGCCATTGGGCTGCAGTTCTTGAACCACCGTGAGCTGAGCCGCCCAGACCTCGGCAAGGAAATCCTCCTGCATGGTCGCCTCTACGAGGCCGAGATGGACTGGGACATGATCGTTGGGTACGACTTCATGATGGAGACGGATTCCGGCGTTCTACCGGCCCAGGCCTCAATGACCCTGTACCAGGACGACCAGCTCTCGTGGCTCTCGTCACCTGAGCACCATGTGGAATGCCAATGGATCCACCCCGAACGCAATCAGCTCGAAGTAGCCGCGCTGGGCACTGAGCCAACTGGGCCAGCAAACCAGGAGTACGGCGTAATGCCGGAAGTGGCGAGCCGAGTGGTTGCGGACCCCGGAGCTTCGGATCTGGCCCTGGATGTGTTCTCTTCAGGAACCTCCGCCCATCCTCGGGTTTGTGAGAAGTACTGCAGCGCCCAGGACTCTGCGTGGGAGAAGCACCGGGGTCCGCATCAGGGCTTGATGTGGATCCATTGCCCCCGATGGGACATTCCAAGAGCGATAGCGAAGATTCGCAAGGACCGCTCCAAGGCAGTGCTGGTTGGTACCCGACATTGGGTGGTCTCATTGACCAACATGACCTTAAACAAGGTCGTCCTACCGGCTGGAGAGAGTGTCTATCAGGACGCTAAGGGACAGCCCATGCCACCCCAGAGATGGCCAACGGAATTCCACTATGTGGACGGGGGCCTTGATCAGGCCGACACCACGGATTTCGCGTGTGTCAACCGCATCGTAGCGGAGCCATGGCGGCAATGCTTCGCGGTTTCCCCTGTTGACATCGGAGAATCGGAAGACCCCCTCACTGAAGAGGAGTTGGATCTGGTTCAGGGGTATATGGATCAGCCCTTTCACAACTGGGGAAGCCAGCGTGAGGGCAAGGGTCAGGACAAAGCATCGTGGGAGGTGGACGCCATCGTCTCTGGTTCCTATGATGGAGATACCTTCGTAAGGAGGGTACTGGACCACATGTCCAGCCAGGACGAGCCAATTGGCGGTAACCCACCCACCTACGGCGATCTGTTCCGAGGCAAGACCAGTGATGGCCCTTTGGGCCAGCTGGGAAGACCACCTGAGCCAAAACCGAGTGGGGTCGCTACCCCTCAAGTAAGCTCCCTCGTCCAGGTGCCCGGAAAAGCCAAGGCTGAATCCGATGATTGCCCCAAGATCCAGGCATTGAGGGCCAGGCTGAAGCAGAAGTATGGCGATACCTTCTTCAGCGGAAAGCCTGTGTTTCCCCCACCGGTGCGTGGACCGTATGGCGAGGCCAAGAAACAACTGAAGCAGGACCCCCGTGTGTATCGGCACCGGGAGTTTGCCCTGAGGGGCGAAAGGAAGGAGGCGATGGAGAAGATCCTCCGTGACTTCATCGAGAGAGGCTGGCTGGAGCCGTGCCACTCCGAGTGGGCCTCTCCGTGCTTCGTCGTCCCCAAGAAGGTGGCCGGTGAATGGCGGCTGGTACTCGACTACCGCGGCCTAAACGCCCAAACGCAGCATGACAGCTATACGCTGCCTCTCATTGAGGACATGCTGCAAAAACAACACCGGCGGAGGATCTTCACGGTGATTGACCTGAAACATGGTTATCATCAGATGCCTCTCGCCGAGGAGTCCCGTGCCTGCACAGCCATGAGCACCCCACTTGGACCTCTCCAGTGGAAGGTGATGCCCATGGGCGTTACCAACGGCAATGCGGCCTTTCAGCGGATGCTGGAGAACCTGCTTGAGCCGGTGCGTGACTGTGCGGACCCCTTCGTGGACGACGTGATCATCGCGTCCGGGGACCCCAGTATGAGCTACGAGGAGCTCCTGGAGGCACATGAGAGGGACGTCACTCGAGTGCTGGACCTTCTGGTTCGGCACAAACTCACGGGCAGCAGTGACAAGGCCACCATTGCGGTAAGCGAGGTGGTATTCGCTGGCCACGTAGTTGGGAACGGGCAGCAAAAGCCCATACCCGGCAAGGTGGCTGCGATTGAGCACTGGGAAAAGCCCAAAACGGTCTCTGAGCTACGGGCGTACTTGGGGTTCTGCAATTACTACTCGGGGTATATCAAGATGTATGCCGAGTATGCAGCCCCCATGACGACCATGCTCAAGGGCAACCGAGAGGAGACCAAAAAGGGGTCCAAGAAGGCTCTGGTCTGGAGCGCTGAGTCCGACCGTGCCTTTGAGGGGATGAAGCAGGCGCTGCTATCCGCAGTGGGTCTGCACCTCGTGGATCCTGACCGAGGGTTCGTCCTGCGCACCGACGCCTCCGACTACGCCGTTGGCGCTGTGTTGGAACAAGTGCTTGACGATGGGTGGCACGTGCCCGTGGCCTTCTGGAGCCGAGTCCTGGCGGAAGGCCAGAGACGGACGTGGACGCCTCGAGAAAAGGAGGCGTATGCCATCGTCATGGCTCTCAGGAAATAGGCTGGGTACATAGCCCTCCATCCCGTCACCGTCTGCACCGACCATCAGAGTCTGCAGTCGTGGCACAAAGAGCACGTGGACACCCCCTCTGGTCCCGCCTCCCGACGGGCAAGATGGCGTGAGACATTGGCCAAGTTCGACCTCACGGTTGTGTATGTTCCTGGTAAGGACAACACCGTGGCGGACTGTCTCAGTAGGTGGGCCTATCCCGCCAGCAAGGGCATGACCGACGTGTCTGCCCATGGCGATGAGGCTGAGGCCGCTGAAGCCAAGAAGATCATCGAAATGGAGTGCCTGATGGAGGAGGAGGGTGTTAAATGCTTCGTCGTCATGGCTGCGGATGCCCCCCTCGGAACGAGGATGGGCAGAGCGGTCAGAGTACTCGCTGCTGATGGAGCTGAGTCCGACAAGCACCTCTTCCCTGAGTCTTGCCTCCAGGACAACTGGACCGACGACTACGCCAAGTCTGAGGCCTTTGCGGCCGAGTATAGGGCTGTGACCGACCCTGATGACGGGCAGAAGTGGCCAAAGGGGCTGACTGAGGAAGATGGCAAGCTCTACCGGAACGGTAAGCTGCTAGTACCAGAGTCCCGAGTCCTCGAGCTATGTGAAGCTTGGCACCACCACATGCTACACCCAGGGGTCAGGAAGCAAGCCCTTGACATGCAGCGCCCGTTCGAGATCGACCAGATCGGTCTCTACACCGCCATCAAGAAGGTCAGGAAGGGTTGCTCGGTCTGTCAGGCCTGCAATCCTGATAACCGGAACGTCAAGGGGGAAGCCCAGTGGACTCCGGTGCCTGACCAACCCGTGGAGAGCGTGGCCATGGACGTCTTCTCAATGCCCGAAGTGCACATTGGCAAAGAGACCTTTGACTGTGTGGTTCTTTGTGTGGATTGCCACAGTGGCTACGTAGTAGCCGTTCCGGCACGCAAAAAGGGGTTGCTTGCCAAGGAAGTGGCAGTCATGATGATGCGTCATTGGCTGACCGTCTTTGACATCCCCCGCACCATTTGCAGTGACCGAGGGCCCCAGTTTACTGGTGGCTGGTTCAAGGCTATGTGTTCCCTCATGGGAATACGTCATGCCAAGAGCGTTGCCTATCTCAGCCGGTCCAATGGCCGTGCTGAAGTGGCTGGACGGAAGCTGTTCGAGAAGCTGCGCAAGATTCACATCACCAATCCACGTCGGAACTGGTTTGAGGAGATGTGGCCCGCTCTGAAGGCCCATCATGACACCCCCACTCCGGGTGGTTTGTCTCCTCACCAGATTCTGTTCGGCAGGGACCCCCTTGGTCGGGGACTTCCCTTGTCTGGTGATGGTATGGCCATGGATGCCAAGGAATTCTTTGCGCGGCAAGAGGCAACGGCGCGGGACATCCGCCAGCAGCTCAAGAAGGAGCATGCTGTGCGTCAGAAGTCCGCCCCGAGCTCAACAGCGCAAAAGTTCAGGGTGGGAGACCCGGTGTGGGTGATCAGACCCCGCCCTATGGGCACCCACCGCACCAAAACCTGGTTCACACCCGGAGAGGAGGTCCGCAGGATTGGTGAGGACACCTAGCGCATCAAGGTGGGTCACGGACAGTTCCGGGAGCGCCACGAGAGTCAACTCCGTTTGCGGGAACCCGACCTCCGTGGCCGACATGTGTCCCTGAACTATGCCGCACATGAGGCTGATTCGGACGACGACTATGCTGAGCAGGACGACTATACAGTCGAGAAGATCCTGGCTCAGCGTCCGAACGCCTCGGCACCCGGAGGCCTGGAGTTCAAGGTTCGTTGGTGAGGCTATGGGCCGTCCCACGACACCTGGGAACCCGTCTCCTCATTCGTAGCGCGGATTAATACTTCCTTCATGGACTACATCCGCAAGCACAAGACCAAGATCCATGTCTTGGACTTGGCAGCACTCACCCGGGCGATTGCAGCCAGGGGCGCCTGATCATCGCCCTGAGCTCTCCCCTGATGCGCTTTGAGCGCTTGTGAGGTCCACGGATCGTCCCTTACTTGCTTGCTCTCTCCCATCTTCCAGTGACCTGCCATCAGAGTGGCCATATACCCCCCTCTGCTGAATCCAGGGGAGGATGACCCCTCTCTTCCACTTCTATTTGTCACTCCCCGCCTGCTGAATCCTTGGGAAACCAGGCAGGGCGACTGACCTTCATATTTTTTGTGCTCTTAGGGCCTTGAAGCCCATACGACGTTGCGCAACGGATGCCGCTGTCATCGGCATTGCCATTTTTTGGTGTGTGGTCTGGTCCCATGGCACTTACGGGATCCAGACCAGTCTACATGTGTCTGCAGACTATGTATGGCCTGAACTCAGGCGTTTTCCTGTCCACCCTCCGGCATATGCCTTATCCTAACCGGGGCGTGGTTTGGCGCTCTGTTCAAAGTGTGTTTACACGCCTATTACCCCGCTTATTGCCTTTTTTTTCTGCGCCCCAGGATATGTGCATCTGTATGTTAAGTGTTGTCAGCCCATCACTGAGATGTGGACTGTTTTTCCCCCCGAGGGGATGCGAATCGTAATACGAGGGCGCCTTGAGTCACCGTTTACATGCTCTTACGTAAGGTCCAGCCTGGACCAGTACCTAAGTACAGATTCTTTTGTTTGAGTGCCTGTGATACCATGTGCCCTACTGGCTGTGATGTGCTGAGATCCTGATGGCGCCAGGCGGGAAGCCCAGTTGCCTGACTACACTCCCAGCGGTCCGCCACTGTCAGTCCCAGTGTGAGCCTACCGACTCGCAGACGCACTTGCAGTCGGGTGGCGACCTCCGGTGTCCTGACCTCGGTGGGTCTGCCTGGGAAACTGGTGGTTTGAGGAGTCGACACCTCCGCCCACACTGCATGAGGACTCCCTCATGTATGGCATTCGCGGTAATAGGGCGAGGGAAAAGACGGCCTTGATGCCCGATCCCTTAAGGAGCAGCTCGTTCGGCTGTACCACTCTGGACTCGCGTCGTGGATATGGACATGGTTCGCCCAAGGAAGGACCCGTGGGGACTCTCCCCCAGCCTGCGGGCCTTGGGAAGCCTGGGGTAGCCTGATGGATCTTTGCGGTCGCTTTCGACCTGTGGGACCACCTCGGTCGTCGTGTGACGCCTATGTTGGCCGTGTATGCCAACGCCACTGTGGTAGTGACCGTCGCAGCCGGCAGCCGGTGCGCCTGGTATGGGTTAACGGGTCCTTTGGATGCCGAACAATCGCCGCCAGGACTCGGGACTTGATACTTGATACTATACTTCCAGTTACTAACAGCTACAGCACCGTACCTGTCTTACTGTGGGTTGGGCAGCCTAACCTGGAAATCAGCCTGAAGTGAGGATGTGACACCCCCCCCCTTCAGGGGATGGTCCTGGGTACCCGCTGCCATGCTTGGGTGTTATCGAGCCCCCCCAAGGGTTTGCTCTAAGTAGGGGGGTGAAGCGGTACCCAGAACCTATGGCCCATGGCCCGGAAACCTGTGAGCCGTCACACCCGTGCGGAAGCCGTTGACACCGGCTGTCAGCGCGATATCTCTTGTCTCTAACCCGCGAAATCTGGAATCCGACTTCTAACCAATAAATCGATGTAGAATTACCGTAATTTTATTGTCTTGATCGATTTTCGGTCAGAAATCGGTGAAATACCCGATTTCTACCGCGATTTCTAAGTGTCGTGAAATCGCCGCCTGATGTCGCCTGTTTGCGCGCCTTCGTCGCTTCTCCGTGGCGAGTTTTGTGATGAACTTTTCTCGAGTACCTGTGAGGTTCTAAGAGAACTTATGGGCTGCATCTAGAGGGTATTTAATGTACTTGCATCTGGTGTGTTCACCAGAATTTTTCGCCGTTGCGTCTTCGAGAAAATCAACGCGCAAGGCTTTCCGTCGATCGTGCGAACTCATGGTTCTCAAGGACCATGAGTTCGGACGGAACCTTACATCTCCCCCCTGTACCTTTCATCCATGCCCCTTTCACGTGGGCATATCCTTTTGTATAGGGAAGCGGGCAATGGCGGTGTTTTAGGCAGCCTATGGGTCTCGCAAACCCAAGTCGTTTGCGTGCGCAAACGCTAACTTTGTGGCCTTGTGAGCATGAACGTTAAAAACCGAACACAATGCTCACAAGACCAAAAGCCCCAAGTCATTTTTGTTTTTCGAGCCAACTCAACGATGGCTCCACGCAATTCAATGCGTACCAAAACTCTATCTTCCAAAGAGGGCAAGTTTTGGTCGAAAATTAGGCCAAAATGGCCAAACCCCCGAGGCTCGTACTCGAGGCCTATGGGGAGTGGAGCCTCGAAACAAGGCAATATGTAAAGTAGAGAACACGAAGGACATCGTGGATGGCTTGGTTGATTTTTACAACCTTGTCTTCTATTTTATATAATTTCGCCTTGTGAGCACGCGTGCCATATTGCCTCTTTGCACACGCGCTCATATGCAAGCACTAATGACACGAGTGGGCGGAGACAATCTGACCATAGTGTGCATATTTGAAAGCACCTACTATGGGCCTACTCCAAAAGTGTTTGCTCATATTTTTGTTCCTCAATGACCAAAAGATATGTTCATGCCAATATCGCCGATATATGCACTTTTTCCCATAAATACTGCGCTTCAAGGATTGAGGTATTTAAAATGTTTCCATTATGCTTTGAACCTCAACCCTTGTTGCAAAAGGGAAGGAAAGCTTCGGTTTGCATCCATGCAAAAGCCCGAGGCTCCTTTCTCTTGCGATACGGAGATACGATATTTGGAGGGACCACTTTTGGGTGAATTTTGGCCGTTTTGCCCAAAATGGCCACAAACTCCTTCTCCCCCTGATTTCACCCCCGAGGTTGCGTGCGCCACTTGACCAAGAGTAAGGGCAATTCGGAGAGGGCACATAAACCCGCATCGAATGGGGTGTTTCCCCATGTGGCCTCTCCTCTCGATGGGAGAGTTGTGAGTCACCTAATTTGGGGTACGTTGCCATTCTGCCCCATTTGTGTGTCACATTCTTTTCAATGGGAAAAATAGCTAGAGGCGACCATGAGGGTTGGCAAGTGGCATATATTGGGACCTAAGTCCAATGTGTCTATAGCATCTTTGGTTGAAAGGATCCTCGCCGTGGCCATGGAGATATGGAATCATGGGTGTGGGCCATTTTGGCCATATTTCGCTGTTTTTGCCATTGTATGCCATATTGGAATTACAATATCTCCATGGGGCACGGGATCTAGCCAGGAAGAAGGGAAGAATATTGTACCATATAATTAAGGGTTGAACGCCATTGAGTTTCGTATTTGCTCCTCCGGCCCATCCGGAGTGATTCAACTTTTGGTGCGATCCATGATCCCCCCCTTTGCACCGCATGTTGCTTTCTGCCCCATCCGCGTGTTCATCCCCTCGATGAACAGCAAGCAGCCAGTGTGACAGCAAGCCATAACCTAGGGCATGGGACCAGAGGGGATATCAAGGGTTGTGAATCAAGGCTTGGCGCGTCAATATCGCCAAGATTTCCTACCCTGGACGGTCGCCCGAGACGGCCGATTTTGCCATTTTGGCAATCATGACCCCACTTGACGAACCCGTGGTGCCCTGATGCCGAGACCTCAGAGGGAACCAGGTTGGGTGAGGGCTCCAGAGAGTTGGTATACGAAGGGCATAGGGTCAGTTGCCTCGTCCCTACCACTGGCGGGTCCCGACGAGGGGTCAATTTTGGTGATTTTTGAGCTAATATCAGTTTGGACTGAAACGGCCCATTTTCAGCTACCAACTCCTGGGGGATAATGGCGGAGCCATATCTCTTGCTCAGAGGAGAGTTCGGACCTGCCGTTAAGTGAGCATAGAGGGCCACTGTTGGTTGGCCTTGGGGTTACTTCGTTCGCAGGAACTCGCCTGTGGCTGGACGGACATTCTGAAAGTGCTGCCCTGGGTCGTTGATGGTGCCGGAGGGCTCGGGGCCGGCAAGACCAGACGGGCAGGCACGCGAGGAGTCGACCTGAACGCTGCGCGGCGGATTTACGGAGAATGGACCGCGAAATCAGATCCGGCATATCAGAAATATATAGGTCTGATCCTGAGACTGAGCTGCGAGGCGGCGATTCCGCCGAAGCAAAGAAAATGACCAAAATGTAGTCAATCTGGGGCAGATCTGCTAAAATCAGAGCAGATGGGGGTTAGCCGCACTTACACTCCCCCTCCAAAAACACACTGGGGTGTGTTGCTACGTCAACGAAGAACGTAGTGCGGGTAAGTCCCAGAAAAAATAGAAATGTAGCCTCGATGGGGCGAAATCTGCTTGATCTGACCTGATTTGGGCTGAATTGGCAGTGAATCAGGATGGATGAACCTGAAATGAGACAGAATGAGGAGTGACGAACAGTCCTCCGTGCAGTAAAACATTAGGTTAAGGGCTAAAAAGCATGTAAACGTATCGAGAATCGATACCAAACCATGCACTGGTTGAGGATGAGGTAGATTATTGGTGGATTGAGTGGGGGAATCAAGAAATGGAGTGACATCTCAGCGCTCTGGCACAGTTTCGCTGTCGCGGGCACGCTACGGTGTCCTCGCCGAACTCTACATCGTGTTAGTCCCGCTTTTCTCGTTCTGAAAAGTGCAGCATGTGCTTCAGATTTGGCGCATCTGGTGGATGATCACAAGATTCAGCAAGATTGGGAATCAAATTGAGCAGAGATGAAGGAGATGAAACAATCCCAGAGAGGGAAAACAAATACAAATGTAGTCTACAGTCCCTGAATGAATAGAAAAACATCAGCGTCAGCGAAGTTAGGCAAAGCCGTACACAGATCTTTGAGGAATGAGAGGAGATGACAAGGAAATCAATCTAAAATGTCCTAAAATCAGCAAATTCCCTAAGATGAAGGTGAAATGAAGCGGAATGTCTAGAACTGAAACTACTAACACTTTCGTTTAGACTAAAGTTAATATATATTGTCGTTTATTCAGCTCAATTGTGCTTTCCGGCACGTTGGTTCGCGAGCATCCAACAGATTCCATCAAAATGTGGATCATGTGATGATGCATCATGATGGGACATGATAGCCCTGGATCCTTTGCATGTAACGCGCCGAAGGTTCGCTGAAGGCGCTTTACTGACAGTATATAACTGAGAGACACCGTATTTACAGTGGCGGCGGTGTCAATCGACTTGGACAAGGCCCATCTTTCGATTGAGTCCCACAAGACACTTGGATTCACCATTTTCGGCAGTTCCAGGTCGGATTGAGCTCACATTGGCGTGTGCCAAAAATACAACGAAGCTTACGGACTTCAGAGGTTGCTGTTAGAAGTCCCTAGAGCTCCTATCTGAAGGTTGTCTGAACAATTGACGTCTGGGTTTCGTGCAACAGTGGCAGACTGATGGACAAACCTGAGAAATTCAAGGCAAATTTGAGGATCCTGGATCTGAATCTGGACTTTGGCTTCCGCATCACGGCAAATGAAGGTAAGATCTGAGTTCCTGGCGTCGCATCTGGTGCAGCCAGTACTACAGGGGGTGCCTGTAGGGGTGAATGTCACCGGCCGGTGTTTTTACTATGTACATTTGCTTCCATCTGCACGAGTAGCCAAATTCCAAAAATGCACAGACCAACAGAGACAAGATTACCCCGAATCTGCCTGAATTAAGCCTGAGTTTGGTTTATCCTGGACACGGCAGCACACTCCGTGGCTTTCGGCAGCGCATCTACGCCTTGTCTGCCGAAAGGAGACCAAAGAAAAGTTGATTGACGTCAAATTATCAAACATTCGCAGTTCTCCACATCATTTCGAAATCAGGAAGAATGAACAGTGGATCGAGCAGAATGTGGTTTATACAACCGACGGATCTCCCTCAGTTCGGCCAAGCACGAATACATGTGACCACCAACCTGTCTGGTCGGGCCCTCGTACGGCTTGGGCGCTGCAAATCAGCGGCCGAACTCGAAGCTTGGTCCTCATTTGGCTCCTGGGCTGGCCTGACCGCAGGAGGGGGGATCGACGGATCAGCCCTGGAATGTGACGAATGAGGGCCGTAAAAGGCTGGATCTCGATTCACCACAGGTCTTTTTCCGTCGCTCTCCACCTGTCTGTCTGGTTTCGACAAAAGGTCTGTCAGGAGTACGCCAATTTCGGGGTGCTTCTTGAGGAAGTCGATGAACCCCTTGGTGTACCCATGGACAAAAGAATGGGCTGGTTCCCAGTTGTTGTGACTGGAATCAAAGCCCCTCCACTCACATAGAAATTCCCATTCGCCCTTGGCGTCACGTCTTGCTTCTAAAATCCTCTTGAGTTCGTACTTCCCCTCTTCGATGACCCGATCTGACAAAAATTTCGAAGTCCAAAAAAGGGGATGTAACCCGATCCTTGGGGGAGGGGATCTCTCTCTTGAGACGATCGCCCGAAACGTCAATTTCCCTGCTGACATCCACACGAATCCTCCACCTGTTCTCACCTAGACGCGCAGTAACAGCGAATGGCCCCTCCCACAAGGGAAGAAGCTTGTCATCTCCGTCCAGGGTCGTTTCGGATTTTCGAAGCCAAACTCGATCATCGACTTCAAAATTGTGGGGGTTTTTTCGGCCTTGATTCTGGACCCAAAGCCAGTCAGCTTGATGCTTCTCGATTGATTTGGAGACAGTTTTTTCTGCTCGTTGGACTTCGTCCAAAAACAACGAAGCATCTTTACAAGGGCGAGGATTATTCAACGGCATGTTCCACCAAAACTTCTTTCGTCCAAAGTCAATTTCATTTGGAGAAAGGCCATGATACAAAGGCGTGTTGTGGTAACGGCGAAGCATGGCGAAACGAATCTCAAGCCAATGTAAGTCCTTCTCACTGGCGAGCTCCTTACGAAGCATATTTATAAGTGAGCGGCCGGCTCTTTCGCCAGGCAGCGCTCGATGTGAGTGGATTTCACATCTGAGGTGGTGGATTCCAAGGCGAGCACATAATTCTCTCCACCATTCGGAGGTGTACTCTTTGCCTGAGTCCGTAACCACCTCGGATGGGACGTCCCAACCTCCCATCCAGGTCTGCGCGCACCATTTGGCGGCAGCCTTGCCAGTCATCGACTCGATGTTACAAGGCAACACCTGAATATAGCCGGAATGACGGCACTGAATAAGGAGCACTCGATTGACCTTTTTGTTGGTCCAATGGCACTCTTCGTCGTCGAGTTCACCAAGATAGAAAAAATCACTGGTGACTCTGTTAAAGAGGCGCTCCGGAATAGGATGTGGCCTCAGATGGCCGTGCTTCTTCGCGCTGGGGGGCGTCGAGACAGCACATTGGGCACATCCGGCGGCTACTTTCATGCAATGAGTATATAGCCGTGAGCCGAACAACCTATGTTTAATCATCGACCACAATCTACGGCCATGTGCGTGGGGGGACTCCCATTTGTGCCACCAGTTTAACACTCGGGGGGCCAGGGCGTCTGGTACGCACAATTTACCCTCCATCCAAAGCTTCCCCCCATCCAACGAGTACTCAGAAAAAATCCCATCCTTGTGAGCATCTTTGGATTTGAGATTTCCAAAGACCTCTTTAAACATGGGATCCTGCAGATAATCGGACGTCCAGTCACGGATGATAAGGGAATCTTTCGGCAGGGGTGGAGTTTTGGCCGGATCTCGACGCTTAATGCCCTGGATCAACCGAAATCCACTTACACGTCGGGTATAGTCAAACTGTTTCACACTCCCTGAGGAGGGATCGGTGACCTTTTCCACGACTTTCAGTGATTTGGTTATGATTTCATGAGCATGCGCCGGATCTGAGATGGCCGTGATGTCATGGCACGGTAATGCGTGCTGTTTAACAGCGCATTGCATGCATGCACGTCGAATGAGCTTTTTTTCTTCCTGATCCCATTCGATTATGACATGGCGGTCCTGCTCCGTACCATGGATGTTGGTACTTTGCAGCCCCTCTGAAGCGGGCCAAGCCCATCGGCTCAGAGCATCCGCTACCGTGTTATGTTTTCCAGGCAAATACGACACATGGAGGTCAAACAGACTGAGAAATTCGTGCCATCTGGCCCGTCGACCAGCTGGGCTCGCGACAGTATCAATGTGTTCGGTGGCCCAATACTCCAGAGATCGATGATCCGTCAGGACCTCGACTCGATTGGTGCCAACCCACGATTGGTACTTTTTCAAAGCACAGATTATGGCGTAGGTTTCTTGCTCACGCGGCGACCATTGCATTTGGCGTGGGGCTAGCTTCCGAGACCAAAATGCAAGAGGGTAATGATCGCCGGTGGCTTCATCAACCTGCTCAAGAACAGCTCCGATCGCGTACCTAGAAGCGTCGGTTCTTATGTAGAAGGGTCGGTCAAATTGCGGCACATGCAACGTGGCGACTTCGCAGAGGGCCGCCTTCAAGTGATGGAAGGCCTCCTCGCACTCGTCAGTCCACTTGACACGAACCTTTGAACCTGCCTTGCCCGCATCTCTCCCTACCTTCAATAATTCAGTGAGGGGGGCAGCAAATTTGGCATAATTCGGCACAAAAGTGTGGTAAAAATTGCAACAACCCAGGAATCCTCTCAATTCCGTGATCGTCGCAGGGCGCTTCCATTTCTGAATAGCGACGAGCTTCCCTGGACTGGGTCGTCGGGTGCCATTCTCAAGGAGAGAACCACAAAATTCGACTGATTTTAAAAATAATTTTCCCTTCTTTGGCCCACAAATCAGCTGATTGGCATCAAGAATGTCCAAAACTTGGTTCAGCTGCTTTTCATGTAGGGCCACCAGCTCGGCTTCGGTCAGTCCCTCCCCCTCTGTCGCGATGATTATGTCATCTATGTACACACTCACGAAGGCACGAAGCTCAGGATGAGCTGTAAAAAGCACATCCTCCATCATTCTTTGAAAAAGCTAAGGGGCGTACTTCAGGCCCATGGGCATGACCGTCCACTGGACTGGGCCACATGGCGTGCACAAACAGGTGAGAGGTCGGCTGTCCTTCCTCAACGGCACTTGGTGAAAGCCGTGACGGAGATCCAGCACAGAAAACAAACGACTTCTTGCCCTCTTGGCGATTTCCTCCTCAATGAGGGGCAGGGGGTGCGAATCCGCCTTGGTTTCGGCGTTGAGATTGCGAAAATCAACAACCATTCGCCAACCATCAATAGTGTTCTGGTCTGCAGGCGGCGGCTTCGGGACTGTGAAGGGTGCACAGCACCATTCGCTGGTCATACAACCCTCAAGCCAACCAAATTCCCTGAGATTTCTCTCGATTATTTTTCTGAGGATCTCATGTTTATGTCCATGGTTCTCATAAGGACGCTGTTTCTTCGCCTTGTAACCTTCACGAAGCTCGATGAAGGCTTCACCGAACTGCCCACAGACAGGGGGGTCCTTGATCAACTTCCCCGAAAGGGTTGTGTCCTTCCGTTCCTCAAAAATCTTTTCTCTTGTCTTGGAACACAACTCAGTGTCCACCTGATCGCCAGGAATTACTGTCGAAAAAACTTTGGCGACTTCTTCGGCCTTGGCAGGAAGAATCTTCTTACGGATGTCCCTAAACAGGTCCGTATCAACTGCCTCTTGAAGATAGGTGGGTCGAGTGTCGACATTCCAGAGATTATCTTCGTGATCCAGCTCCTCGAAAGGATCTATGAAAGCTTCCACACGGGGTTTTTCATAAAAAACTCTGAATTTGCGGCGCGATTTAAATTTTTTCTTCGCCCGTGCACTGAAGATTCTTTTCGATGTCGATCGTATTGGGGAAGAGGGAGCCGAGGCGGATCCATTTGACGTTGGATCCTCTTGGGTATCTGACGGACAAAAATCAGAAAAAATAGATTCATCATCAGTACCACGCTCAACCTCAGATTCAGACCCAACACAGGAATCTGTACTAGAATCAGCAGAATTAGAGTCAGAAAGCTTTCCATCCACCAGGAATGCAAGTGAACTCCAGGACCGCTGTGGCAGGGGACCTGTGTCGTCCCTGGCATACAGCTTAATCTTCCTGGGAAGTTCGATGTAATCTACACAAATGTCTTGCAATTCCTGAAACCAAGACTTGTCGTCCCACAAGGGCACAACTAAAATCGCCTGGGTTTTATGTTGCTTGATTTTGTGGATGACCTGCTGGATTAAGTGAAACGGAGGATTAATCCACAACTTCTTGTCCCATTTATGGGTCCAAGCGTCGCGAAAATGCTTATCAAAGCGCTTGTTCTCGCGGTTAGCAAAGGCATCATACTGTGGCCAAAAGGAATGGTGTTCATGAAAATATTCACAAATTGTATCGCGCCATTTGTCGACAACTCTGTAGGATGAAGAGTGCCAGCGCGAAGGGCGTCGTGGCTGGGAGTCCCTACGAAGACATTCTAACTCTCGGGAGTAATCGGCACTCCCATTCACCTCTGCAATGGTGACATCTTCGCCAAATTTTGGTGTAACCTTTTGCTTCAAAAATTCTTCTGCACTTTTAAACCCTGCGTGCAAAAAACGAAATTCAGGACGCTCCAAGGGACCTGACTCCAGCAAAAAACAACGCCGATGACCTACGGGCTCCACCCTGTTCTTGCTAAGCCAAGGATGGCCCAAGTAAAGGTCATACTTTATGTCGGCACGATAGAAGTAGTCATTCTTAAGAATAACTTCCTCCACATTGCGCTCTTCCCAAAGGTCTTGAGCGACCAAATGAGTTGATATATAACAATCGCGTTGCCCACCTGCGAGAGAATGTCCAGAAACTCCCTCAAGGGTAACAGGATAAAGCGAATCACCCACGCAGTCATCGGGTAAGAAAGAATTGGATTGGAGATTTACCTCCGATCCATTGTCACACAAACAAGTGGCGAGGTGGAAATTGCCCTTGCAATCAGAGACCCACATCTTTGTGACAAACTGACGGGCCCTGTGCTTGGACTGTACACCAACCTCGTCCACTACAACGGAAGGATCCGCTGCCGGATCCAGGGGAGAGGAGACAAGCGACCCTACATCAAGTAATGGTCGAGATGGAATCTGGGGATCATGCCTGAAATCGCCTGGGGAGGGGCAATTTTCGTGGCTCCCCTAGGCGTTCTGACCTCCAGTTGCTGCGTTAACGTTGTGGACACACCCTGATTCGTCGACCCACTCATCTTGGAACGGATCATCTGCTGGATTCAAGGCATTTTCAGCGTAATCTCGATCCGCATCGGACACCTGATCTGCACCTGAGACCTGATCCACACGATGGTTGCCCTTTCCACGTCCACGGCCACGGCCGCCGGATGATGGACCTCCACCGTCGCCACGCCCTCTACCCTTACCAGAGGAAGGGGTTCCCGAAGGATTTCCCTTACCTTTACCCTGGAATCCTGGAGCATTTCCCTTGTTTGTACCGGATTGAGGGGTTTGGCCTGGATTTCGATTTCCGCCTCCGGCGTTGCTATTGGGATTTGTCTGGCCGTTCGGCTGCCCACCGGAGCCAGATGGAGTCCGATTTCCTTTGCCTTGGGACCCGCCAGGGCCTCCAGTATTTTTGTTTCCACCGGAGGGGGTCGGATTCCCTTTTCCAGCCTTCCCACCATGCACCTGTCTGTCATTCCTGTCTGAATTCTGCGGATTACTGATATTTTCACCAATCACCTTGTGATCGTAAGGAGACCATCGGTGATTACCAGTAGAATGCGTCTTAGCTCGGTTCGTAGAACGTAAAAGAAGGCAGATGCTACAGTGATCCTGAACATTCCGGGTGTCATTCACCTTTTTGTTGCCCTTTTGGGCCCCATTTTGGGTGTTTTGCTGGGTATTCTTGTTTCCCCCAAGACCCTCATGGAAATTCTGATTGGCGGCGTCGGCGAGCCGCTCAACCTCTTCCCACAATTCCTTCGGGGTAAAAGAAAACACCCAGTTTTTGGCCTTCAGGCGATGGCCATGGAAGCTTACTCCCTTGTTGAGGACTTGGACAAACAAGTCCCGATCCTCGTGTTCATTAAACTTGATTTTCCACGTGTTTTCAGTGAATTTCACCTTGGAAAACGACGTGGGAGAGCACTTCTGAAGTGCCTCCCTGACGGAAAACCTGTTGGCCGAGGCATCGAAGCCTTCGACCTCCGCCCACCAGGTCTTGACCTTTTCTTCGGACTGTTTGTTCCGAAGGGTGGCGGCAGTTTCTGAGGGGATCTTGTCAAAAATCAGATTTTTCAGCTCGGCACTAGAAAATATTTCGCCTGAATGTTCAGCTTCTTCCACTAAGTTCCAGAAGCGCTGTCTCTTGTCTTGCACTTCGTGCAAGATTAATCGCGAGAATGAAGGAAAATTCTTCAACATTTGGTGGTAATGGTCCTCTGGCAGCCGGGATCCACGTACCTCCAACTGTTCCCACACCTCATCAAAGGTAAGGGGGGAACTTGAATCCTCACGATCACTCCAAGTCCTGAGCCAAGTGTTGGCCGGCGCTCCCTCAAGGCAATCCAAGAGGGCCATCAGGAACTGATCATCTTGGAGTTTTTGAGTCTTAACCCACAGTTTAAATTCCCGTTGGAACTGAGGCCAACGTCTGGGGTTTCCATTATACTTCGGTTGCTTGGCAACCTGACGAAGTCGCAATGAAGTAGGATTGAGAAGCGAATCCAGCCCAACACCGGCCGTAATGGCAGACACCTTGGCGGCATCATTCGCCACACCAGCTCAGGGTCTGGGCGAGCAACAGCTGGGCTAAGGCATTGGAATCAGCAGCAGGAGGGGCAGTACGGGAGGCAGTTCGCTTGGCATTCTGAGCCTCAGTCCTAGCCTTCGCCGTCCTACTCTGAGATCGAGAGATTGTAACCCTTTCCTTTAGCTTGGTCCTGCTGATCCTTGCATCGGTGGTCTTGGAGTCCACCGAAGGAGCAATTGAAAAAATTTCTGTCGCCTCCTCCGACGGTTCTGTTACTTGTTCCACCGATGATGCGCCCTCAGATCGCATGTGCGTCTTGAAAAGATCTTTTATTCCCAGCGTCTGAATGATGAGTTGCATTTGATCCTTGAGCAATTGGAGCTCAGAATCTCGCTGGAATCTGCAGGAGCAGTCGGCAGGACAATACATACCGTGTCCTGAAGGGCCTGAGCAGGCTGTCGGACCGCTGATCTCGGTGGTCCGCAGCCAGGAGTCCACTTGGGGAGCTCCTTCAGCCCTAATTTCCAGGCTTGCCTGCCTGGCCGCCTCTAAAATTCCTTCCTCAACCGCGGCGGCTAGATCGTCGCGGATCGAAACAGGGGGATGAGGGGCGGAGGGCCCGGCAACAGGTGCCTTGGTCTTCTCCTTCGGGAAGGGACTTGCCTTCCAGATCTGCAAAAAAATGGCAAAAGAGTCATCTTCTTGAGAACGCCACCACATCCTGGTATTAATTTCGTCGTGAAGGAGGAAAACATATTCCATTAAAAATTCAGAGGCGATTCTTTCTTGTCCTATCAGCTTAGACGTGGCTAATAGACAAAGGGCCTCAAGGGCCTCAAGGTTACGGGTCACTTCTGGGGACAAATGGTCGCCCCATTGTGCCCAGGAGGCTGGTCGATTATAGCTAGGTACCTCACCTGGACCACCCATCTCAATGTCGTTGAGATCGGCGTCAATGGTCTCAAATGTTGGACATTGGTAAGGAGTGTTGGTACCTGCCAGGTCCGTAAGCTCCACCGGAGCGTTGCCATCGTCGCAGGCTGGCAGATTCCAGCTGCTTGATGGCCAATTTCGACTGGGATCGTAATGGTAATCTGGGCCTCTGGGACAGCTGCTGATTTGCGCCCTTCTTGGGCAACTTGGGCTTGCGCAAGGCATTCCTCTCAAGGCCTCGTTCGCGCAGCACCATGGCAGCGTAATCGTTACGTCTCCAGGAGCGGCGGAGTCTACGGGGCCGTACTGGGGAGCGAACTGTGGTTGGGACACCAAAGGAACAACATTCAGGTAGCCTCTGCTACCATGAAAGTGCTGCCCTGGGTCGTTGATGGTGCCGGAGGGCTCGGGGCCGGCAAGACCAGTGGGGCAGGCACGCGAGGAGTCGACCTGACCGCTGCGCGGCGGATTTACGGAGAATGGACCGCGGAATCAGATCCGGCATATCAGAAATATATAGGTCTGATCCTGAGACTGAGCTGCGAGGCGGCGATTCCGCCGAAGCAAAGAAAATGACCAAAATGTAGTCAATCTGGGGCAGATCTGCTAAAATCAGAGCAGATGGGGGTTAGCCGCACTTACACATCCCCCCTATTGGCAGGGTTTCGGGGTCCGGACTGAGCAGGGCATGGGTTGTGTTTGAGCCCCCGCCCCCACCAGTCACTGAGAGGGTCGGACCTGGGATTGGGATATGAGTTGGGACTCAGTGTCTAGTGTCCCAGTCTAGTCTTAACTTCATGTGTACATATCATGATGTGTTGCTGTACATACTTTTGTTCCCTCGTTGCAGAGTGGCAAGGATCGTGAAACGCTTTGTCTCATGACACGAGCGTATTGATGCCCCTGTGAGCGCAGTGCTTTGCCTGCCTGCTTGCTTGTGCGTGTCACCGCAGCGTCCCGTGGCCAGGCCCCCCACGGGAACGCATCACTATTGAAGCGGTATGGGGTGCTTCACCCATACCCGCTGCACAGCCTGTGGCGCTCTTCGCCAGGCTGGATCAGGAATTTTCCTGTTGATGTTACGGCATCTCGATTTCTGTGGGATTTCTGTAAAATACCCCAGAAATCGTCTTTTTTCGTCATTTTTGGGCTGGCGACGACAGTCGTCGCCTGCGCGACGCAGCCCCAGATCGAGGATTTATTTCTCGATTTGTAAGGATTTTAGGCAATTTTCTTATTGTTTTATCGTTTTTGGAAATAAAAGATTATAGCGTGACCTTTTTCGCGGCGTTCCGCGAAGGTCAATTTTTGCGAAAAAAGTCACGTTCACGCATTTTTCAAAAAATCCTGAGGCGATCCCAGGAATTGCCCAGGCACCCATGGTGTGGCCCAACAGTGGGCCTTTTCATATGTAGTTGGAATTGGCACAGAAACGCGTCGTGTCGGCTACGCGACGCGTTGGGGGGAGACGCGTGAAATGAGTGTTTTTGGCTCAAAAATCACTATATTTCATTGTTTTTCGCCCAAATACCACTGTTTGGCCCAGTTTGGGCAGGATCTCAGCGGAGCTCCTGATGGCGACGCCTCGTAGCCGTCAGATTTTCTGATGGCGGCGACGCCGTCGCCTTCATTTCGTCTTCTTTTCTAAGCTATTGTATAGTATAGAATTGTTACATATACATATTACTTGTCTACATATTTATTATTGTCTACATATACCTTCATCTCTTGCCCAGGACGCCAGATTGTGTCATGGCCGAGGCAAGGATCCCAGAATACTTTGGACAGTCCTGAATTCGAGAGGAAGTCTTGGATTTCATGGGTTTGGGGGTTTTGAGGTCGTGCATGCGAAGGGAAGCTTCGAGGTTGCCCTCCCCCCGAATGCTTCAAAAGTATTCTGCCGACGCCAAGGCCACCAAGGCGGGGTGACGGCCTGCGGACGGCGACGACGCCCAGACTGCAGGAGTACGCTGATCGCTGATCGCTGATCGCTGGGAAACTGCAGGACCTAAGGTCCAGGGCATCAACTTGATGAATGGTGCGTCCGCGAGGAACTCCTTGACTCCTACGATGGGTGGAAGACCCTATGGAGCCCCCAAGTCCATCATGTGGCTGGGCGACGACCACAGCGACGACGACGACGTCTGCGAACCGCACAAGCTGGCACGTTAATTCGTCGCCTTGGGTTGGTTGACCCTCCGGAGGTCCCATCCTAAATAGGCGTGGGGCGCCTTGGGTAGGAAATGACCCTAAATCCCCCAAATTAGGCGCGTTAATTCGTCGCCCTGGGTTGGGAATCGACCCTAAACAGGCACGGGTTGCCTTGGGCAGGAAATTGCCCTAAATTCAGGCGCGAGGAATTCGTTGCCTTGGGTTTGACCCTAAATAATTTTTTCCGAATTTATTGAATTATTGATTTCCATGCCCATGGAGAAAAAGGGCCAATATGTGCGCCTAAGCGCCATCAGTCAGGGCGGAAGGCCCTGCAGCGCCCCTGGTTTGGTCACCAGAGGCTAAGAGGAGTGCCAGGGACCAGTGTGGTCGCCTGGGGGGCAATTGCCCTATGAATATATCAAGATCAAAAAAAAAAATACATGTATGTGGCATGTATATTACTCACGAAGCCCCCCCCCCCCCACTGTCCTGCTGAATCAGGTTGAAACCAGGGCAGCGCAGGGGTCAGAGCGCCTCCTTGGCCTTGCCTTCCTTTGGATATAGGCAAGGCTTCTAAGGAGGGGGGTGAAGCGGTATGGGGTGCTTCACCCATACCCGCTGCACAGCCTGTGGCGCTCTTGGCCAGGCTGGATCAGGAATTTTCCTATTGATGTTACGGCATCTCGATTTCTGTGGGATTTCTGTAAAATACCCCAGAAATCGTCTTTTTTCGTCTTTTTTGGGCTGGCGACGACAGTCGTCGCCTGCGCGACGCAGCCCAGGATCGAGGATTTATTTCTCGATTTCTGAAGATTTTAGGCAATTTTATTATTGTTTTATCCTTTTTAGAAACAAAAGATTATAACGTGACCTTTTTCGCGGCGTTCCGCGAAGGTCAATTTTTGCGAAAAAAGTCACGTTCACGCATTTTTCAAGAAATCCTGAGGCGATCCCAGGAATCGCCCAGGCGCCCATGGTGTGGCCCAACAGTGGGCCTTTTCATATGTAGTTTGAATTGGCGCAGAAACGCGTCGTGTCGGCTACGCGACGCGTTGGGGGGAGACGCGTGAAATGAGTGTTTTTGGCTCAAAAATCACTATATTTCATTGTTTTTCGCCCAAATACCACTGTTTGGCCCAGTTTGGGCAGGATCTCAGTGGAGATCCTGATGGCGACGCCTCGTAGCCGTCAGATTTTCTGATGGCGGCGACGCCGTCGCCTTCATTTTGTCTTCTTTTCTAAGCTATTTTATAGTAGAGAATTGTTACATATACATATTACTTCTCTACATGTTTATTATTGTCTACATATACCTTCATCTCTTGCCCAGGACGCCAGATTGTGTCATGGCCGAGGCAAGGATCCCAGAATACTTTGGACAATCCCAAATTCGAGAGGAAGTCTTTGATTTCATGGGTTTGGGGGTTTTGAGGTCGTGCATGCGAAGGGAAGCTTCGAGGTTGCCCTCCCCCCAAATGCTTCACTATCTGTGGCCCCTGCAAGACTGTGGATATGTAGGCGCTTCTGGTGCCTATCAACTGCAATGAAAAGAGCAACTCGCCTGTCCAGCGCCGCGAGCGGAAAACAAGGTATGCACGCTGACATCTCGGGTGGTGCACACAATGGTGGTGAACAGACAGAGCGGTGCATACACGAGGCAGACTATGGCCACGGCCTTTGTGTTGGCACCTTTCTCCAAAACACCTGGCATGCACGATGGCTCCACTTCTCTTAGATCACGATGTCCTTGATGCAACGCCAAGGGCATAAATTATTTAGGATTAGGAAATCCTTCAAGTATCTCGGTTTGCAGTCCCCCACCAGCTCTAAAGCAGGTGAGGCTAGGATAGCCTCATGTACAAGACCCATACAATTATCAAGACATAGGTCTTAGCCAAGTGGAGGATCACATGCAAACAACACGGAAGCTGCAAATCCTTCTGAGGAAAAGGACAACAAACTCTCTTGCAGGTCCATTGACCCGCAGGTCTTTGTGTCAATATTTTCAAACTGGCTAATAAGCAGAAGGAAAGCGTGTTCCTGCGTAGAGTTCTTTCAACACTCCCATGGCTGGGAAGTGAAACCTTTGCTTGAAAGAACGATTCCTTGCAGTGATGACATTCATAACATGATGTACTAAACATGTAGGATGACCACTTAGTGTCCCACGATTCTCATCATTGCAGTGTCCGGCAACCCCTTAGCGTCGTATGCAGAGGGCCTGACGATGTGCTGCCATGATGGAACAGTAGCTTCAAGCTTGGAGAGCTCTCAACGCTATGGCCGTGAAGGATTGCTTTGAGACCCCCGGGAGTGGCGGTGTGGGTTGCAGAAGGTATTATCAGGGTAGTGCTTGGTGTGGCAGACTCGCCCTGCGGGTGCGGGGTTTGAATCTGGCTAAGCGGGTTGGTGTTGGAGCGGGGAATGGAGCATCCCGCAAGGGTGGAAGAGGAAAGGGAAGGGGGAACGGGACCCCGAGGGAGGGATAGGGGGGGAAAGAGACCCCCGGGAGTGGCGGTGTGGGTTGCAGAAGGTATTATCAGGGTAGTGCTTGGTGTGGCAGACTGGCTCTGCGGGTGCGGGGTTTGAATCTGTCTAAGCGGGTTGGTGTTGGAGCGGGGAATGGAGCATCCCGCAAGGGTGGAAGAGGAAAGGGAAGGGGGAACGGGACCCCGAGGGAGGGATATGGGGGGGAGAGAGACCCCCGGGAGTGGCGGTGTGGGTTGCAGAAGGTATTATCAGGGTAGTGCTTGGGGTGGCAGACTCGCCCTGCGGGTGCGGGGTTTGAATCTGGCTAAGCGGGTTGGTGTTGGAGCGGGGAATGGAGCATCCCGCAGGGGTGGAAGAGGAAAGGGAAGGGGGAACGGGACCCCGAGGGAGGGATAGGGGGGGAGAGAGACCCCCGGGAGTGGCGGTGTGGGTTGCAGAAGGTATTATCAGGGTAGTGCTTGGTGTGGCAGACTCGCCCTGCGGGTGCGGGGTTTGAATCTGGCTAAGCGGGTTGGTGTTGGAGCGGGGAATGGAGCATCCCGCAAGGGTGGAAGAGGAAAGGGAAGGGGGAACGGGACCCCGAGGGAGGGATAGGGGGGGAGAGAGACCCCCGGGAGTGGCGGTGTGGGTTGCAGAAGGTATTATCAGGGTAGCGCTTGGTGTGGCAGACTCGCCCTGCGGGTGTGGGGTTTGAATCTGGATAAGCGGGTTGGTGTTGCCGCAAGGGTGGAAGAGGAAAGGGAAGGGGGAACCGGACCCCAAGGGAGGGATAGGGGGGAAGGCATTTGTCAAGTGGAATGCATCATGAAGGTGGTAGGAGGACGTGGTGCCGTGCAAAGTACAACCAGCACCTTCCTTGTGTGGTGGAAAACATACGCAATTTGTGCCCCGATTTTACTAGGGAGCGGTGAACTATGGCAACTATAAATTACCTGCAAATTGATCGTATTTGTGCCATGTTGCTCGGACTTGCATAATGTTTTAGTTAGTACCATCATTGCGGCCTTGCAAATGCATTCTGCAGTTTCTCGAAAACGACAACTTGAGGAGAGAAGGTTCATTGCGAAGATGTCTTTTCAATTTCAACACCACTTTTACGGCGCGCACAGGCAACAAGGACAATGATGCTCAAGGAAACCAAAGTGTAGTGCAACTGCTAATTCAAGGATTTTTGATTGATGATTTCACCCATTATTTCATGAAAATTGTCCACCTCATTGCACTCCCTGACGTGAAGGTTGGATTACGGGGTACGACTGCAAAAAGTGGGTACTTATGTGTTTTGCGAACCGCTTGACCTTTTGAGGCAGGTGATCGGATACCACAAAGTACCGGGCCCAATCATTTTGCCACCGGCCCTAAGTTTGTTGCAAATTTTTGCATGAATGGCACCCCGAGGGGAGGGGGCAGATTCCTCGGAGTGGCTGAGTGGATTCCTTGGTGCGGCATCTTAGAAGCACCACACGTCGTAACAACAGGTTTGAACGAATGCCCCCGGTGCTTGCCTACCACCGGCGCATTCTGTTGACTAGTGCGTGGTTAACCGCGTGGGAATCTCAAAATCTCAAAAAAGAACGAGACAAGCCAGAATACAGACATCTTCGGACAATTCTTGGGTCTCAGCACAGCACAAAATTTGAGATTCTTCGAACATGTGCCAGAAATGGAGGAAAGAAACGTCTGTATAGGGCGAGAAGGAACAAAAAGCTTTCCCGGAATGTCTGTGGGTCTACATCTATAAACACACACATATATTACTACACCCCTCTCCCCTTAAATTTAGCTAACAAGCAACAACAACAACAACAGCAACAACAACAAGCAATTCTCCGCGCCGTTTTGGCCATTGTCCCGTCCCAACGCCTCGGATCTTTTGCCCATGTCGCCATCTTGAAGCCTAGGTTGTGCCCTTGCCAAATCCAAGTTTTGAGCCAGAAAATCACCGGTGGCGGCCCAGGGGCGGTGGCGCCAAGTCGGGAGGTGCCCTCCCAAATCTGCGCAGTTTTTGGCCAAAGGACGAAGGCAAACGGCTGCTACACTCCACGTGCGGCTTGACTTTCTCGTGACCAAGGGTCCTTTGGTACCCTCTAAGCCCACGATATGTCTGAGAAACGGCCCAAAAAGGCGCCAAAAAGCCCCAAAAACTGCGCAATGTGCACCAGCACCCCGAAACCAAGAACGGGCCGTATCTTGGGCTACGTGGCTCAAATCCGAATTCCGAGGGCACCTAGTCCACCCGTACCAGTGGTCACTTGGTGCAGCCGGAGGGCCGGCCAGCCCACGCACAGTGGGGGCCAAAGGTGGGTCCACCAGGGTCCCCGGGGCGAAAAAAATCATTTTTTCCAAAGTTGTTCCTAGACCACTTGGGATGCTCAAACAAGTGTTTTTAGGCCGTTTTGAGCCTGTGGTGGCGCGTTTTGGGCCATGGAAAATCCCAAAATACCTTGAAAATGGGCCGTTTTGGGACCAACAATGCGTCAAAAATGGGTGAAAAACGCGTTTTTCCAAAAGTGATCCTGGACCATTTATGATGCTCAAACAAGGGGTTTTAGCCCATTTTGAGCCCGTGGCGACAAGTGTGGGCTCATGGAAAATCCCAAAATGCCTTGAAAATGGGCCAATGGGTCAAAAATGGGTCAAAACGCGTTTTTCCAAAAGTGATCCCAGACCATTTGGGATGCTCAAACAAGTATTTTTAGCCCGTTTTGAGCCCGTTTTGACCGAGTTTAGCCTCTTCCACCACATGTATGCACCACTTTGTGCCCTTCGCCCGTACCTTAGAGCCGTGTGGTGGAGGCACCTAGAGTTGGGAGAGGGGTGTAGATTAGAGGATATATATATATATATATATGTATATATATATACAGTGTGTGTGTGTGTATAGGTTCAAGGGAACCTGGTGTCGCGGCTGTGGTGGCCTGATGATAGCCGTTTTCATAATCCGACATCGACACCTGGCAGTTTTGGCTTTGGCGTCTTCAAAAAGCGAATATGATCCACTAAGAAAGGCTGCACTACTGGTGCTGAACCTCGGCCTTCACCACCGACCAGACACCAATGGTGGAGGCCCTGTGAGACTACAGTGCCTCAGAACTGCGCCCGACCACATCATTGCAACGAGGCAAAGCTGGATGGCAACACCGCAGTCGGGACGTAGGAACCAAGCAGGCTCATCAATGTGTTCCCTACATTGTTCACGGATCCACACGGCAAAGCTTCCCGTACAATCCTGTAGGTCACAATGCGGAGCGTTGGTCAGATCAACGGAACCTTTGCCGCCAAAGACGGTGAGGATGATACATTTGAAGAGATAAAATTTGATGTTGCCTTTTTTCCCCAAAGATCTTGTGGAACGTTGGCGCAAGGTCCCCAAGCGTGGAGGCAACCTGTGCCTCCACTGCCTTTTCGTGATCCTCGTTTTTGCACCCCTGTGGTTGCACGATGGAAGCAAACCCGCCGGGGGTAGGATTGCCCGTGTTGTCCGATTCCTACCATGCCACCCTCCACATGCGGACGGACTTGGGAATAGTGTGCATGTGCAGTACGTAATAGGCGTTGAACATTCTTGATGTTTGCTTTCATTCCACCATCCTGATGTTGATGGTCTGGCAGCCAGGTTATGGTAATTTCTTCGACACAACCATCCTGAAGCTGTAGTTGAAGAGTCTCTGTGGTCGGCACACGAACACAACGTGGTCTTCGCTTCACCAGTGTCCATCCGTTGTCACAGTCCGTGGTGGGCATCTGGTCAGCTGCGTACCTTGCTCCAAGGACCTTCCCCTTTGATTGCTTCAAGGAAAGGTATGTACCGCTGTTGATCGTCGCTCCGAACTGAATCCCGGGAATAACTACCCAGAAACATGCCTTTTTTGTATGTATGGTTTGTGGTAAACAGCTGACCAGGAAGGCATTTGTGAAGTGGAATGCATTCTGAAGGTGGTAGGAGGCCGTGGTGCAGTGCAAAGTATACCCAGCACCCTCCTTGTTGGGCCAAAAACATGCCCAAGTTTTACCCCGATTTTACCAGTAAGCGGTGGACCTTAATGGAGCTGCGACGGCTGGACAATGTTTTGGTTTGGCAAAGCGAGTTCAGATGTCCATGCCCTGATCCCAGAGACCTCACCAGCGCGATTGGCTTGGGGCACAGAAGCCGTGGATACATCCTGAAGGGGTCCCTTGGGTTGCCGACTATGCCTACGGAGAACTACCCAGAAACATGCCTTTTTTGTATGTATGGTTTGTGGTAAACATCGGAGAGACCAGCAAGGGGAGTGGCATGCATTTTGAATGACAATGCATGGTGGCTTTTTGTGCAATTGCTACGGGAACAAATCCACCAATGAACATCTCATCACATTAGTGCCAGAGAGTCACCCCTGAGGCTGAACCTTTACTAGGTAGCACGTTCAGCATGGATAATCCACGTTGTCTTGCAGGGTGCTCAGAGGCTCTGCAATCGCCGTGCATTTTTTTGCTTCACTGTTGACTACCCTAGCCACAGCTGTGCTACCCAGCTGGCTGCAGTGCATGAGCTTTTGAACGACAATGCATGGTGTGGTTCGGTTAAATCGCCAGGGCAGCAGGGTTCACCCAGATACCTAGGATCCATTGAGCAAAAAAAAAACCAAAAAAAAATGTCCAACGGACCCTAACCCTAACCCTAACCTTAACCCTAGCCCTAACCCTAACCCTAATCAAGACTGAATATTGGGACCGAGCTGGTGGGGGAGGGAACATCAGCTATGACTGGTGAGGGACATCAAGAATGATTAACACATTGATGGCTCTTGACAAAGTGAAATCAGATTGCAAGTCAACCCCATCACCATGAGGCCCACTTTCAAGGGTTTTTGGACTTCTGAGGGGCCAAAACACCCCAAAATGGGCTCAAAATGGGCTCATTTCACCTGTTTGTGCACCCCAAATGGTCTAGGATGAGGTTTGGAAAGATGCGTTGTTCACCCATTTTTTACCCATTTTTGGTCCCAAAACAGCCCATTTCCAAGGCATTTTCGGATTTGCGGAGGACCAAAATGGGCCACCACAAGCTCAAAACGGTCCAAAAACACTTTTTTTAGCGTCGCACATGGTCGAGGATCATTTTTGAGAAAAGTCATCTTTTTGCCCCTACTAGACCCTGTTGACCCATTTGGGCACCCACCTGTTTGGGCTTGAGCTCGCACCTTGCCGCAACCTAGTGGGCCTAGGTATGGGGGTCTAGACGTCCATTTGGGCAATTTTGAGGGTCGGAAACCAGAAAAAGTGGGGGGTTGCGGCTGGAGTAGGTGCCCTCGGAATCGCATTTGGAGCCATGTAGCCAAAGATATGGCCTATTCTTGGTTCGTGGCTGTCGGCATTTCGAGCTTCTTGGGGCCTTTTTGGGCCGTTTCCACGACATATCATGGAGTTAGAGGGCTGCAAAGAGCTCGTTGACATCGAAAACTCAAGCCGCACGTGGGATGTACCCACCGTTTCACTTTGTTTGGCCGTTTTGAATGTGTTCCAGGGCTTTTTAAGCCCAAAAATGGCTGTTTTTGGCTCTAAACTGCAGTTTTTGAAACTGAGGTCCGCCACTTGCGAATCCCGTTCCTGGCCGCCACTGTTGAGTTTCCTGCTCAACTTTTGTGTGATTGTACTTCACACCCATAGGTATTATCCACCAAAATTTCACCCAGATCCGAAGCACCACTACGGAGTTCTGATTTTGGCCAATTTCGCGCGTGCTGCTTGCTTGCTGCTTGCTGCTTGCTTGCTGCTTGCTGCTTGCTTGCTAAACCTGGTAGGTCCACCCTAGACACTAAAGAGGGTTATAAAACCAAGACTGGTTCCACCAGCTCGGTGACCCTAACCCTAACCCTAACCCTAACCCTAACCCTAATCAAGACTGAATATTGGGACCGAGCTGGTGGGGGAGGGAACATTAGATATGAATGGTGAGGGACATCAAGAATGATTCACACATTGATTGCTCTTGACAAAGTGGAATGCACCTGACCCCCATCACCAAGACGCCCACTTTCAAGGCTTTTTGGACTTTTCAGGGGCCAAAATGCCCCAAAATGGGGTTAAAATGGGCTCATTTCACCCTTTTGTGAACCCCAAATGGTCTAGGATGAGGTTTGGAAAAATGCGTTTTTGACCCATTTTTGACCCATTTGTGGTCCCAAAACAGCCCATTTTCAAGGCATTCTGGGATTTTTGGAGGACCCAAATGGGCCACCACAAGCTCAAAACAGTCCAAAAAACACTTGTTTTAGCGTCGCACATGGTCTAGGATCATTTTGGCGGGAAGTCACATTTTTACCCCTTTCGGACCCTGTTGACCCATTGCGGTACCCACCCGTTTGGGCTTGAGCTTGCAGCTTGCCACAGCCTAGTGTGCCTAGTTATTGGGGTCTAGGCGTCCGTTTGGGCAATTCTGAGGGGTGGAAACCACAAAACGTGGGGGGTTGCGAGTGGACTAGGTGCCCTCGGAATCGCATTTTGAGCCATGTAGCCAAAGATATGGCCTATTCTTGGTTTGTGGCTGTCGGCGGTTGGAGATTCTGGGGGCCTTTTTGAGCCGCTTCCGCGGCATATCATGGAGTTAGAGGGCCGCAAAGAGCTCGTTGACACGGGGAAGTCAAGCCGCACGTGAAGTGTAGGCACTGTTTCCCTTTGTTTGGCCGTTTTGAATGTGTTCCAGGGCATTTTTGGCCCAAAAATGGCTGTTTTTGGCCCTAAACTGCAGATTTTGAAACTGAGGTCCGCCACTTGCGAATCCCGTTCCTGGCAGCCACCGTTGAGTTTCTTGCTCAACCTTTGTGTGATTGTACTTCACACCCATAGGTATCATCCACCAAATTTTCACCCGCATCTGAACCACCACGACGGAAATGTGATTTTTACCTATTTCGCGCGTGCTGCTGCTTGCTGCTTGCTGCTGCTGCTTGCTGCCTGCTGCTGCTGCTGCTAAACCTGGTAGGTCCACCCTAGACACTAAAAATGGTTATAAAACCAAGACTGGTTCCACCAGCTCGGTAACCGTAACCCTAACCCTAACCCTAACCCTAACCCTAACCCTAACCCGAACCCTAACCTGGTTGTCCCTACTTCTACATGTATTTTGATGCCTATTTGGTGGGTCCCAAGCATGTTTCATGTATTGGGGGATCCCAAGAGTATACCTAGGCCTAAGCCAAGTCCCAAACACAAGAGGAGAGAAGAGAGATAGATAGGGGAGAGGCGCCTGACGGCGACACCAGGGAGCACGTGGTGCTTCCTAGGTAAGTCCTAACTAGGTGTATTTTACTACAAGAGGGATATATGTGTCTGGTGAGAGTGGAAGAGAGGTAAGGAGTGAACATGAGTGTAAAAAATGATTGTGTTTCATAGTCCCTTTTTGCTATGGACTAAGCTAAAAGACTACGGTTCTATGAGTCCATTACTTTGCTGTTATTGAGGAGGGTGCCAAATCTAACTGGTCTCAGGTAGTTATCACACCCTGGCAAATGGTCCACGTAGTGGCGCGCAAAACTCGGGCACTGTGGGGCACCTGAACCGAGGTGTGCTTGTTAGACCCCACCTTGTTAGATCCCCCCTTGTCAGGTCCCCCTCGTTAGACCCCCCATTGTCAGACCCCCCTTGTTAGAACCCGCCTTGTTAGACCCCCCCTTGTTAGACCCCGCCTTGTTAGGCCCCCCCTTGTTAGACCCTCCCTTGTTAGACCCCCCTTGTTAGATCCCCTCTTGTTGAACGCCCCCTTGTTAGGCCCCCCCTTGTTAGACGGCCCCTTGTTAGACCCCCCTTGTTAGACCCCCCCTTGTTGGACCCCCCTTCTTAGGCCCCCCCTTGTTAGACCCCCCCTTGTTAGACCTTCTTGTTAGACCATCCCTTGTTGGACCCCCCCTCGTTAGGCCCCCCCTTGTTAGACCCCATGTTGTTAGACCCCCCCATGTTAGACCCCCCCCTTGTTGAGCCCCCCCTTGTTAGATCCCCACTTGTTAGGCCCCCACTTGTTAGACCCCCCCTTGTTGGATCCCCCCTTGTTAGACCCCCCCTTGTTAGACCCACCCCTGTTAGACCCCCCCTTGTTAGGCTCCCCCTTCTTAGGGCCCGCATTGGTAGGCCCCCCCTTACTAGACCCCCCCTTGTTAGACCCCCCTTGTTAGACCCCCCCTTGGCTGACCACCCTTGTTAGGGCCCCCCTTGTTAGGGCCCTATGGTCAGACCCCCCCTTGTAAGGCCCCCCTTTGTTAGACACCCCTTGTAAGAGTTCCCCTGTCTTAGGCCCCCCGATGTTAGACCCCGCCTTGTGAGACCCCCCTTGTTAGACCCCCCTTGTTAGACCGACCCTTGTTAGACCCCCCCTTGCTAGGCCCCGCTGTATTAGACTCCCCTTGTTAGACCCCCCTTGTTAGAAACCCCCTTGTTAGACCCCCAGTTGTTAGACCCCTCCGCTGTGATCTCCTCCACACGCCTGCACAGGAGCCCTGCCACCCCCTCGTCCCGCGCACACAGCAGGCGCATGTGGCCAATGTCCTCCTCCGGCCCCCCACAGAAGATACAGGGGTGGGCCGGTATTGCCATACGCGTTAGCTTCTGTCTCCACCATCGCATGACCTGCATTGTGGACAAGCGACCGTCACGTGCCCGCAGCATATTTCTGTGCGTTGGGCCGTGGTGTACAGCTCCCAGGGGCACCGTCTCGCAGGCGCCAGCCAGTGGCGTGTGCGCCCTGGTGCGTGCCGCTAGCGAACGCCACTCCATCTCCCGGATTTGCTGAAGGGATTGCATGGATGGCACACGCGGCTCGAGCTCTCCATTATCCCCCGGCACCAAGAAGATGGCGTGCTCCTTTGGTAAGACGAGATGGACAGACACCTTATTAGATCCCCCCTTGTTAGGCCCCCCTCTTTAGACCCCCCATTGTCAGAAACCCCTTGTTAGAACCCGCCTTGTTAGACCCCCCCTTGTTAGACCCCACCTTGTTCGGCCTCCCCTTGTTAGACCCTCCCTTGTTAGACCCCCCTTGTTAGACCCCCCCTTGTTGAACGCCCCCTTGTTAGGCCCCCCCTTGTTAGGAGCCCCCTTGTTAGATCCCCCTTGTTAGACCCCCCTTGTTGGGCCCCCCTTCTTAGGCCCCCCCTTGTTAGACCCCCCCTTGTTAGACCCCCCTTGTTGGACCCCCCCTTGTTGGACCCGCCCCCTGTTAAGCCCCCCCTTGTTAGACCCCCCCGTGTTAGGCCCTCTCTTGTTAGACCCCCCTTGTTAGACCCCCCTTGTTAGACCCCCCCATTGTCAGACCCCCCCTTGTTAGATCCCCACTTGTTAGGCCCCCCCTTGTTAGGCCGCCCCTCGTTAGACCCCCCCTTGTTAGACCCCCCCTTGTTAGAACCCCCCTTGTTAGACCCCCCCCTGTTAGGCCCCCCCTTGTTAGACCCAACGTTGTTAGACCCCCCTTGTTAGACCCCCCCCTTGTTGGACCCTCCCTTGTTAGGCCCCCCCTTGTTAGACCCCCCCTTGTTAGACCCCCCCTTGTTAGACCGTACCCTGTAAGACCCCCCCTTGTTAGGTCCCCCCTTGTTAGACCCCCCGTTGTTAGAACCCCCTGTGTTAGGCCCTCCCTTGTTGGACCCCCCCTTGTTAGACCCCCCTTGTTAGACCCCCCCATTGTTAGACCCCCCCTTGTTGGATCTCCACTTGTTAGGCCCCCCCTTGTTAGACCGGCCCTTGTTAGGCCCGACTTTGTTAGACCCCCCCTTGTCAGAACCGCCCTTGTTAGACCCCGCCTTGTTAGACCCCCCCTTGTGAGACCCCACGTTGTTAGACCCCCCTTGTTGGACCCCCCCCTTGTTGGACCCTCCCTTGTTAGGCCCCCCCTTGTTAGACCCCCCCTTGTTAGACCCCCCCTTGTTAGACCCCCCCTTGTTAGACCGCCCCCTGTAAGACCCCCCCTTGTTAGGCCGCCCCTTGTTAGACCCCCCCTTGTTAGACCCCCCCTTGTTAGACTAGCCCTTGTTAGGCCCCCCCTTGTTAGATCCCCCCTTGTTAGACCCCCCCTTGTTAGACCCCCCCTTGTTAGACCGCCCCCTGTAAGACCCCCCCTTGTTAGGCTGCCCCTCGTTAGACCCCCCCTTGTCAGGTTCTCCCTTGTTAGACTAGCCCTTGTTAGGCCCTTCCTTTTTAGATCCCCCCTTGTTAGACCCCCCCTTGTTAGACCCACCCCTGTTAGACCCCCCCCTTGTTAGGTTGTCCCTTGTTAGAGCCCCCCTTGGTAGGCCCCCCCTTACTAGACCCCCCCTTGTTAGAGCCCCCTTGTTAGACCCCCCTGTGATTGACCAACCTTGTTAGGGCCCCCCTTGTTAGGGCCCTATGGTCAGACCCCCCCTTGTAAGCCCCCCCCATGTTAGACCCCTCATTGTTAGACCCCCCCTTGGTAGACCCTCCCTTGTTAGACCCCACCTTGTTAGAACCCCCCTTGTTAAACCCCCCCTTGTAAGGCCCCCCCTTGTTAGACCCCCCCTTGTTAGACACCCCGTGTCAGACCCCCCCTTGTTGAACCCCCCCTTGTTAGGCCCCCCCTTGTCAGATCCCCCCTTGTTGGACCCCCCTTGTTAGACAAGGGGGGTCTAACAGGGCTGGGTCTAACAAGGGGGGGTCTACCAAGGGGGGCCTAACATGCTTTTCACAGGATTTTTGGTTCTTGTGTTTTGGGTCCCCCCGAAAAGAACTATTTTTTCGCAGTGCTGCGGAGAGGCAGCTTTGGGCGCATTTTGACCATGCAACTTGAGCCGCCTAAGACATGGGAAGGTCAAACAAGGGGGGGTCTAACAAGGGGGGGTCTAACAAGGGGTGTCTAACAATGGGGGATCTAACAAGGGGGGGTCTAACAAAGGGGGGTCTAACAAGGAGGGGCCCAACAAAGGGGGGGTCTAAACAGGGGGGGTCTAACAAGGGGGGTCTGACAAGGGGGGGCCTAACAAGGGGACGCCTAACAGGGGGGGGTCTAACATGGGGGGTCGAACAAGGGGGGCCTAACAGGGGGGGGTCTAACATGGGGGATCTAACAAGGGGGGCCTAACAAGGGGGGGTCTAACAAGGGGGCGTCCAACGAGCGGGGTCTAACAAGGGGCAGTCTAGCAAGGGGAGCTCTAACAAGGGGGGGTCTAGCAAGGAGGGATCTAACAAGGGGCTGTCTAACAGAGGGGGGGTCTAACAGGGGGGGGGGGCTAACAAGGGGGGGCCTAACAAGGGGGCGTCTAACAGGGGAAGGTCTAACATGGGGGGTCTAACAAGGGGGGGCCTAACGAGGGGGTTCTAACAAGGGGGCATCCAACAAGCGGGGTCTAACAAGGGGGGGTCTAACAAGGGGGGGCCTAACAAGGGGGTGTCTAACAAGGGGGGGCTAACAAAGGGGAAGGCTAATAAGGGGGGGTCTAACAAGGGGGGCCTAACAAGGGGGGGTCTAACAAGGTGGGGTCTAACAAGGGGGGTCTAACCATGGGGGGCCTAACAAGGGGGGGTTAGGGTTAGGGTTAGGGTTAGGGTTAGGGTCAGGGTTAGGGTTAGGGTTAGGGTGAGGGTTAGGGTTAGGGTTAGGGTACCCTAACCCTAACGCCCTTGGGCTCCAACCCCCCCCTCCATGTCCCAAGGACACATGGAGGCCCCACACACGTCGTAGGCGTCCCCCATGCCCCATGAGAGGGGTGAGGACACTGAAAATCGGTGCCCTACGCCATATCCGGTCTCCTCTTGATCTACAACATGGACCAAGGGGATCAAAGATAGAGAAACGTCGTCGGTTGACCTAAATAAGTATACCACAATGAAATATATATGTGGAGATCGAGTGAAGGGGGTATATGGCCACTCAAGGCCGAAAAATCCCCGGATGAACGCCCTCACCCGTCTCCCCAAGCACATAAACAAGCAAAAAGCCAAGGGGGGATCCATTACGGTGCTACAGCAGCAACCAAATGGACCAACACGTCCTTGACATCCAAAGAAATATTCTTTTTCTTTAGGTAGTCCATCCAGACCGTGGTGTACCTCGGCACAAAACTGCTCGGAGGCTCCCACGAGTCCCTGGATGCGGCGAAACCCTTCCAACGGACTTTATAAAGCCTCCCCCCAGGCGTCCCCGGGTCCGGCTTGTCCGCCAGGATTCTCTCGGCGGTGAAGTCGTCGTCCTCACCCTCGTCGTCCGAGTCCACATCGCCGGCCGTGAACTCGAAGGTGACGGGACGTCCGCTGGGGTCTGGTGCTCGAGGACGAAGCTGGGTGTGGTCGCGGTCCAGGATCTTGTTATCCCCCACACGAACCGCATACACGTCCTGCCCGACCTTCCGCACGATTACCCCCGGCACATACCAAGATGCCTGCCGATGCCTGGACAGGACATTCTTTTGGTGCCGCTCCACCCACACGGTGTCTTGGAGAGCATATTTCTGGACCTTTCCCTGCTTGAAGTACTTGGCCCTCTTGTCATGCTCGTCCTGAAGTGCCTTGCACACCTTGGCCGCCGTGTCGTCCGCCTCAGCCATCATTGCGTTCGCATCCCGGACCACTTTGCCATGGTTCAACCACGGGAGAGTGCGTGACACTCGATCCCGTAGGAACAGAATGCGATGAGGCGACAGTCCAGTGGGTCCTGGAAGGTCATGGTACGCTTGGAGCACTCTCCACAGCGAATTGTACCAGTTCCGGCCCGGTTCGTCGATGTGCAGCTGGCGGAACTTCTCGAACATCTGCCGCCCGGCCACCTCAGCTCGGCCATTCGACCGGCTGTGGTACGCCACGGTCTTGGCGTGCCGAATGCCCATGTGCTTGCACATCGTCTTGAAGCACGTCCCCACGAATTGACTGCCCCGATTGCTGCAGATGACAGCCGGGACATCGAAAATCGTCAACCAATGCCTGATCATGGCATTAGCGACGGTCTTGGCCTGCAGCCCCACTCCATGCTTGTCCTTCTTGTCCTTCTTCTTGGACTTCTTGCCAGGGACCGCCACGATATACCCACTGTGCCTATCCACCGCCAGGATGACACAGTCGTAGGTCTCTCCTTCCACGGTGACCTCAGGCATGGCGAATACATCCATGGCCACGGACCGCATAGGGGCCTCCGGTATAGCCGTATACACCGGGTTGCCCGCTGTGGAGTGGTTGGGGCTCTTCGTGGCCCGACACACGGCACAGTCGCTGCAGTACCTATCCAGGATGGCGTAGTACCCCGGAGGGAACTTGAAACGCCACTCCAGGTCCTGCTGCATCTTGTCTCGGCCAGGGTGCATGAGCTGAACGTTGTGCCAATGGTCAATGAGCTCCTCCACTCGGCTTTCGGGCACCAGCAGCTTGTCCTTGAGGAACAACTTGTCGCCATCCTCGGTCAGGCCCTCGGGCCATTCGTCGTCCGACGGGGCGCTCACGGCATTCCAGTACTTGCTCCAGTGCTCGGATGCCGCGTAATCATCCGACCAATCCTCTGTGAGCACCGACCTGACTAGCTCTACAGGGGCCACCATCGATTGCTCGAGGGTTTCCTCTCGAATAGCTTGGACGCGGGCACCCCGGAACTTGGCCAAGTCCGTACGGTTTGCCATTACCACAAAGCACTTGACCCCCTCTTGCTCCATGACCTTCTCCATCTCGATTATGCGCTTGGCCTCCTCGGTCTCCTCGGCGTCTCCATGGCTGGATATGTCCATCCAAGCCTTGCCCGCGGGGTAGGCCCAGCGACTGAGGCAATCTGCCACAGTGTTGTCCTTCCCCGGGATGTACACGACGCTGAGGTCGAACTTGGCGAACGTCTCGTGCCATCGGGCCCTCCTAGCCGCTGGTCCTGAGGGGGTGCCGACATGCTCCTTGTGCCAGCTCTGTAGGGACTGGTGGTCCGTGCAAACCACCACCGGCTGCAGTCCGATGTGGCCAGACCACTTCCTGAGCGCACATACAATGGCGTATGTCTCCTTCTCCCTCGCGGTCCATGTTCGGCGTTGGCCCTCGGCCAGGATCCTGCTCCAAAACGCCACGGGAACATGAGTCCCGTCGTCCCGGACTTGCTCGAGGACTGCCCCCACGGCATAGTCTGAGGCGTCTGTCCGTAGCACGAATCCCTTGTCCGGGTCCACCAGGAACAGCCCCAACTGCCCCAGGAGTCGCTCCTTCAGGCGGTTGAACGCATCCTCAGCCTCAGGGGTCCAAGCAAGCTTCTTCTTGCTCCCCTTCCGGCCATCGAACTTGCCCACTTGCAGCATCTTGTGCAGCGGCCCCGACAGCTCTGCATACATTCGGACGTAGCCCGAATAGTAGTTGCAGAACCCCATGAAGGATCGGAGTTCGCTGATGGTCTGCGGCTTCTCCCAGTGGTGCAGGGACGCCAGCTTCCCAGGCATGGGACGGCGTTGCCCGTGACCAACCACGTGACCTGCGAACTCCACTTCCTTCACGAAGAGTGAGGCTTTGGTGGGCTTGCACACCATGTTGTGCTTGTTCAGCTCACTGAGCACTCGGCGCAGATCCTTCTCATGCGCATCGATGAGCTCGTCCTCAGTCATGTTCTCCGTGCCGGACCCGATGATGATGTCATCCACGAAGGGATCGGCACAGTCCCGGACTGGACCGAGTAGGTCCTCCATCATGCGCTGGAAAGCGGCGTTGCCATTCTTGGCGCCCATAGGCACCACTTTCCACTGCATGGGCCCCAGCGGCGTCGACATCGCTGTGCAGGGCCTGGAGTCCGGGTGTAGCGGCATCTGGTGATAGCCATGTTTCAGGTCTAACACCGTGAAAATCCGCTTTTTCTGTTGCTTTTGGAGGATGGAGTTGATCAGGGGAAGCGAGTACGAGTCGTGCTCGGTCTGCTCGTTCAAACCTCTGTAATCAACCACCAACCTCCACTCGCCCTTCTCCCTCTTGGGCACGATGAAGGCTGGGCTGGCCCACTCACTGTCGGAGGGTTCGATCCATCCCCGCTCAATGAACTCGGCCAACAGCTTCTTCATGGCCTCGGCCCGATCGCCCTGAAGTTGGTACTCCCGATGACGATAGATCTTGGGGTTCGGCTTCAGCTTGATCTTCGCTGTATCAAACCTCCCACGATCTGGAGGGTTCTTGTTGGCGACGCCACTGAATAGCCGCGGATAGGCCTTGATCAGCCTCTTCTTCAGCTCGGCGACCTTCGGGTTCTCCTGGGCCTCTTCAGCCGCTTGCTTCGGTATCGATACAACCGACCGCACTGCGGTATAGGCCTCTTCTGGGTCCGAGTCCGACTTCTCCTCGTCCGATATGCCGTCTTCATCGTCGTGGGTCTCGACTCCCACCGATAATCTTCGAAAATTTGCGGCCTCGTGCTGGTGCCCGTCGCTACCGGTTCCCACTCTTGGAAAACCCCACGTTGGTGGGTCCGACCCAACCGGACCATCGTATTGGTCCGCGATGTGATCCATGACCCTCGCCACGAACTCATCCTTCTCGTACTTGCCGGTGACCAACATCTTGTCGTCCCACCAATGCGGAGATGTGACCATGGCCCGCCTCTTCTTGGCTGCCACACGGTCGTGCATCCCCATCCGCATGTAGTTGACGATGTCATCGATCTCGGCGTGGGACAGGACGTCAATGCCATCAATGGGCTGATCCGTCCCCTCCTTGGGCTCAAACATGACCTTCATGGGCACCGCCTCCACCCTACGGATGAATGCTTCATCACCCGTGGGCTGGGCTTGCGCCCCATCCACCAGGAAGGCCTTGGTACCCCACGCTTGACCCGGGGAGGGCATTGATACACCCTTGGCGTCGATGAACAACTCCTCCTCTGGCCCGAATGACATCTCGTTCAGGGTGATGGAGTCCAGCGTCGACTTGAGACCCTCCAGCGGACATGGGGTGGATCCTATGCCGGTTATGACCAGGATCGCCTTCGCCCTATCCGCGACGATCTTCTCCACCGTACGTCTGGTATTATCCAGGGAGCCATGCCAATACATGGGCCCCCACTCCTTCAAACCCCAATGCCTGTGCCAGGCTGAGTCTCCTCGATGCCAATGCCTCCTACACTTCCGCAGAAGTGGGGCATCCCGGGAAGCGAAGATGTCCGTCTCGGGCACTTCAGCTCCCAGCGTCTGAATCATCCTGGCGTACACTTGCGGCGCCATTCCATACTCCGTGAGCTGAACTCCACGGTCTCCTCTGGACTTGGCACCCACAGCTTGCACCGCTCGGACGATCCGATCCTCTTCCTCAGCATTCCATTGGGATGACCCGCACGCATAATCCGTGGACAGCCATGTGAGGCATTCATCGTCCTCCCGGACCAGCGTTGCGCGATGGGGAAGGGCTCCAATGGCGTTGGCCACCATGAAGTCGTACCCCATGATCATGTCCCAATCAGTAATGTCGGCCACATAGAAGTTCCCGGATAGAGTGCTTCTCTTCGCCTGATCAGGGCGGTTCAGGCGCTCATGCTCCCAGAATTCCATACTGATAGTGGCCTCATGGGTGCCACCACCCATAATCTCCCCGTTGGCGACCTTCAGGCGGACCGGTCTCTGGCTAGGCTGCAGGAATTCCTCCTTGAACAACCCTCTCCGGATCAGGCTCACCTGGGCACCCGTATCCACCAACACATCCACCACCTTCTCCTCTCGTCCGCACTGTACTCGCACTTTCAAGTGCAACTGCCGCTCGTCGCCATGAGGTGTATGGACGACTCTCACGGCATGCAACTCTAGCACGTCCGGGTGCATCAGGACTTCAAGGGTATGGTCACGGATGGTGTAGATCTTGGGTTGGTCCTGCCCGTCCACGGGGCTCTCCGTGGTCGCTCCTTCCTTCTTGCCATGTCCCGTACCCACATGTACTTCCCTTGGCAGGGCGCTCCAGGGGTTGGGAGTGGCGAAACTCAGTGGTTTTGGCTCTTCCGGAGCCTTCTTCGGCACCCGATGTGCCTTCGCTTTCTCTGGGATTCCACTGATTTTCGGAGGAGAGACCCCCGAGGTCCCACTCCCGTGGGGGCTCCTCTAGACTTGGCTTCCCGCAGCCCCTTCCGGCTGCGATCCGCCAGGACTTTGTCCACCACGTCGCTGGGCTTTGAGTTCCTCCAACGTCCTCAACATGTCCTCAGCAACCTCCCCGATCGACCTCACTCGTCGGTCTTGGCCAGGTCCACCACCATAGCCTCTTCCTCCGCCTTTTCCTTGGCCTTTGCCTTGGCCTTTTCCCCCGTCTCCGCCCTTCGCTTTCCAATCGGAAATCCGCTGCTCCTTGGGCTTCTTCTCGGGGTGACCGGCGAAGTAGGCCTTCTTGTCCGCCTCGTACACCTTGCAATGACGGTGGTCGTGTGCATGGTTGTTTCCCTTGCCATAACAGACCCAGCACCCGTCGTGCTGAGACCTGTACTCTCGGAACGAGAGCGGTGGGTTCCCGATCCTCCTTGGCTCTCTGCTCTTCTTGGGTCCCAGCTGGCTCCATCTGGACCGATCCTGCCCATGGTTCTTCACGTTGTGCGCCACAAACGCGAAGAAATGGGCCTCCTCGTTATCCTGCCGGGACCCGGTCCAGTGGTCTTGGCCACTTCCACTGCCGTCCTCCGCGGAGTTGGCCGTGTCCTCCTGGATCTCCCGATGATGACAGTCTTCTCGGTGGCCTCGTTGTCCATGACCATGTCGATCCTGCACGTGGGCCTCGTTCTTCGCATTGAGCTTCAACTCCACCGTGATGTACTTCACGATCTCGTCCAGGCTCATGCGGGCGAAGATGACCTGCATCCTCAGCGGCTCCCCGCGCCTCCACTCCACGTTGTTGAGGCGCAGCAACCTTTTCCCCATGGAGTCTCCAAATACCTCCACGTACACGGCGTTCTTCAGTCCCAACATCCGGTTGGGCTCGCCCAGGTTCCTCCTGAAGAACTCCATGATACCCGCATGGGTATCCTCCGCCGCCATAATCCTCACCGCCACCCGCTTCTTGGCGCGCTTCTTCTCCTCGTCCTCCACTCTCCTCTTCCAGTTGCCGGGGAGGACGTCCTTCAGGAGGTGGCGGATCTCGCTGGCCTCGTTCCAGTCCTCCACCAACTTGAGGCATCTGCGGTACTTCCGCAGATACCGGTTCGACTCCCGGACCCGCAACTCACCGCGGTCCAGCGGCAGTGGAATGGACCACAGGTCCTCCAGCTTCTGGTTCGGAGCGTCCACCCGCTCCTCGTCCTCCAACCACTGGAGGCAGGCCTGCTCCGTACGGATCAATCCTTCCCGGATCTGATCCCGCAGCTCCTCCTTCAGGTCCTGCGCCAGCCGGTGTGGGAATGTCCGACATACCCACTTGTCCCGCGGCGCTCCCCGCATCTCGCCGACAACCTCCTCGGCGAAGTCCTCCCAGTCCAGGATGAAGTCATCCAGGTTGGACGGGTTCCCATCGTAATAGGGGATCTTGATTCCCCTGAGGTCGTCAATCCTGATGGCGTCTCCGACGTCTCCAGCCACCACTCCACCGAGACGGATACCACCTGTGGCCGGGGGGTGTGAGTACACTCCCCTTACATCCCTCTCCTCCATGGAGTGCGGTCCAGTTGGGCCTGAACCCATGGGGTCTGGAATGCGGGAAGGATTTGCTCCATCGGCCGTCCATATCCCTGTATTGGGGTCCTTCGCCCACAGGTTTCCGCCTGGATGACCTCGACCATGTCCGTCGGCGCTTCCCATGGTTCGCCCCTGCATGGTGTGGTTCTCGATCTTCTCTTCCGCATAAACTACCATGTTCGTCGTGATCAGTACATCCTGGGCGGCATGGGACATCTGTACCGTCAGGCTCCTCGGGTCCGTGGTTACGTGCCCTTCCCGCATGGACCCAGCCGGTGCCGTGTGTTCCCCGAGCATTGTGGATTCGCTGAACATGGGAACAAACGGCAGCGCACCCGGGTCAACACGCGGAGGCGCGTATGGTGCCTCTGCAGGGCCGCCCATGGGTTTCTCCATGGCGCTCCTGAGGGTCTTAACCCGCTCCACCAGCTCCACCGCAACCGGCTTTGCCGGGAGCTCCGGACCCGAGGCGAGGGGCTGTCGCTCCTCTAGCCTTTTCAGGCGTCCTGACATGTCCTCCACTAAGTGGAGGAGGCTGTCCACCACTTGCTGCTGCTTCTGCAGGGCCAGCTCAAGATTCTCCCGGTACCGGGCCTGATCCGCTCGCAGCTCCTCCATGTGGTTCTCCGCGGCCGACTGGTCATCCAGAATCCCCGCGACGTCCTCCTCTAGACCGTCCTTGGCTTTGTCCAGGCGGTCAAGGCGATGCACGATGGCGTCCATACCCATCTTCGGGTACTTGCCCATGAGGAAGGACACGTGCTCACAGTGGCACGCAGCGTGTTTTACGCCGGATTCAGCGCATCCCGCGGTTCCCGGCACCTCAGACTCCTCACCCATAGGCGTATCGCCTATGGCGTCCGTCTCTGGTCCCGTGTGCCGGGGCACAGGTGCCGTCCGGGCCCTGGCTGGCCTCTCCAAGCCCTCGGCATCGTGCTTCAGGGCGGGCTCGGGGGCTGTATGCGCCCTGGCAACCGGCGCGGACATCTCCGACTCCGAAGGTGGCTCGTGGGCTGTCCGATAGCCCTCGGAGTGCCCCTCGGATTCCCACAGCCTGACCGGGCTGGGGTCCGTGTCCATAGCCCCAGCGTCCCTTGCCGCGGACTTGGGTGACCCGCGCTTCTGGTAGCGCCGGGCCCGTCCTCCACTGCTGCCTGAATGGCAGGCCTCATCAGAGTCCTCCGCGGCGGAACGGAGGTTGCATGCCTTTCGGCAGCGACGCTCACACATGGAGACCAGATCCTCCATGTCACGTCCTCCTCTTCCCGAATGTCGTTCTTCTCTTCGGGCTTCAACTTCCGGAGTTCGCCATGCTCTTGAACGTCTCGGTCCTTCTATGGCTCCAATCTCCGGTGTGGTCTCCACCGAGTCCACAATACGCACCTGGGGCGTACTTGGGCAGGGCTCATAAGGGCCCAAGTCCCCGGGTCGGCGGTAGGTAGGGGCAGCAGGTAAGCCTCTGCTACCATAAATAAGGTCCCTACCAGGACCGGCCCCCGCTGTGCCCCTTCCGCCTGTAACCCCTGCCGATTTGCTCCTGATCAACGATTGCATTGCTCAAAATCCAAGGTTCCAAATCCAAAAATATAGAAAATCGAAAATACAATCCTCCTTCAACCCTGAACAGCAATCAGATCCCACAAATACAGCAATAACCCAATTCACAATCCAAATCAGGCTGCGGGCTTTCGTTCAGCACACCGGTCTTCCCACGGTGGCGGGCATGTACAAGAATTGCAACAAGGAAGAAAGCCCTGAAATTGGCATATGAACACAAATAAAGCAAAGTTGGGGAAAGATGGAAACTTACACAATCACAGCCATAGACCCCTCATTCCCTGGACTCAAGACCTTCCCTTGACTCACCAACATGATGCCCTGAACCCAGTCCAATAAGATGGTTAAATGCCATGTATCAAAAGTCACTACATAAACCCCAAAAATGTGTTCACTCCCATGCCTCTAATTCCTAGCCCAAAAGGGGAGGTGGCGTGTCATGGCCTAGAGTGGCACTCAGGACCATGCCCTACCCTGACATAACCTTGGTTGGACTTGGAGTCAAATGGGCTTGGAGAACTGCCCCATGAAGATGACCTCACAACATGGCAAAATCAGGCAAATCACATCATTATGCCCAAAAATCAATTATATACTCAAAAATGCATTTGGCAAATGTTCATATGCTCCATGCATGTGTCAAACCGGAAGGTAATATACAAGGGTGATATAGACCAAAGGTCCATGCCCAAGAATATCCCATCATTGGCTCCGAAACTCCTCCGGTTATGTACATGGCATGCTTCACAAGTCAGCTCATGAGTTTGAGACCTAATTTTGTGAGGCCTCGTGTGCCAAGCCAAATTGACCACGTGATCTGGCATATGGTGAGGTACAACACCGAAGCATTTGCCAACATATAAGCAACATACCATAGTTCACGGATCTCTAGGCACTTTGCTGTTAGCCGACCAGTTGAGCACATAAAACACAAAAATGAGCATAAAATGAGGTCAAAAACATGAAAATATGTCCAAATACCAAGTTGTCATGATACTATATCTCTATGCTCACCCATGATATCCGCTCATGGTTCAATACACAAATGATTGGAACCATTTGCGAACAATTCCCCCACTTGGATCCCCAATCAGGCGCATGGAGATACCTTCGCCACCCATATCTACATGCCCCATGAAAATTGGAGTGCACTCATGGATCTCTTTCCCAAACATACCATGAGCAATACATATGCGGTAGACTTAGTCTAGCGCTTTGAATTCCACAATTGGGACATGGGCGAACCCTTGTCACGTATGGCTCCCCATCTCTTCGGCCACACGAAGATATATAACATGGGCGTGAGCATATCAAGACATATACCATGCATATAAAACATACCCTCAAAAGTGGCTCCCACCATGATATGCCATGCCCCTCCATGGGCATAACTTCACGTTAGAAATACGTAGGAACCCAAGAAAAGTATCTATGCAACCCCAACACTCATGCGGTACACTCGAAAGTCGCATTAAAATATTCGGTTGCATGGTCCAAGAGTTAGATATCACTTTATACCCTCTTGACCATTATTCCTTGCTACACCGGGCATGTGTACACACCAAAGGCGTTTGATGCTTCCCCAATTAACTTGAGACCAATGCGCTTGCAACGCAACCCTTCTTATTCTCTTTCCTCACACTCGCGCGTAGATATGGCCCTTCAAAGTGGTCCCACGATTCGCTTTTGTTTCCCTTATATCTCCAAGTCAAATGGGGGGCGGCAAGTATAAGGGAAACCTGATTCGGGCATAGGGAAAAGAGTATGACCACTCGAAGAAGTCCAAATCAAGTGCGGCGATGTCGAAGTCAAAAATCCGATTTGGACATCGCGAAAAATTCAGAATAAAATTTCGAGTGCTTATTTAGAAAATTGCGGAAGCAACGAACCCTTTGCTGATGAAATCTGACCCTTCAACGGAGTATCCGCCAAAATATCTGGAAATAACAGTTAACCAATCGGTTAACGCAAAATCGCGAGCCAACTGACAGTCGCCGATACATTGACCATCAGAACGAAAGGCTGAAAAATTACGGAAACATTATGATAATAAAACCCTGTTGATTCCTGATATTCCGATATATAAATCTCCGCTGGCGGCGCCTCGGTTCTGAATATGGCCGCTCATAGCCGGAACGGCCAAACCTATCACACTATCACATCGAGTTCGATCAGATGGATGGGAGAGTATGATATCAGCCAATGGCGGCTTGCCAACACAGAGATACACACCCCAAGTGACCCCAAGATGGCCACGGGGGTCCGAACCGGCTTCAGGTCAAACAAGGGGGGGTCTAACAAGGGGCGGTCTAACAAGGAGGGGTCTGACAAGGGGGGGCCTAACAAGGGGGGGTCTAACAAGGGGGGGCCTAACAAGGGGGGGTCTAACAAGGGGGGGTCCAATAAGCTGGGCTTAAGAAGGGGGGGTCTAACAAGGGGAGCTCTAACAAGGGGGGGTCTAACAAGGGGGATCTAACAGGGCGGAGTCTAACGAGAAGGGGCCTAACAAGGGGGGGTCTAACAAGGAGTGGTCTAATAAGGGGCGTCTAACAAGGGGGGGCCTAACAAGGGGGGGGTCTAACAAGGGGGGGCCTAACAAGGGGGGGTCCAACAACTGGGGGTCGAACAAGCGGGGTCTACAAAGGAGGCGTCTAACAAGGGTGGCTCTAACAAGGGGCACACATAGGTGGGGAGGGTGAGGTTGCTCTTCCTCTCCACCCCCCCCTCCTTCTCCGTGATGGTGACCTGCCGGTACCATCCCGTCCCCCCCATCCGGCAGGCCTCGTCCGCCGGCTCCCCCCAGCGCCAGGCCGCCCCCTTCGCGAGCCTCTTTTCCCCCTCCTGCTCCGCACGGGCCGCCACCGGCCTGGCGGCCGATGGCGCTGCTGCTTCTGCTGCTCCTGCTGCTGCTGATGGTGCCTCGGCTGGGTCCTTGACAAAGAGACGCGGCAGCTGAAGGACGGTGGCCTGCGAAGAACAAAAGAAACAAAAAAAACACACGATAACTATTACGATAAGTTGGGCGATAACCTAGTTAGAACGTGATAACCCACGCGATAACCCCTGCGATAACCCCCGCGATAACTAGTTAGAATGCGATAACGTAGCGCGATAACTAGTTAGAGCACCTAGTTAGAAGGCCATAACCTAGCGTGATGACTAGTTAGAGCAGGGGTTAGTGCAAGGTCTCGTGGGCAATTTTCGCATCTGGTGCCATGGGCACATGCCTTTGCCCTCCATCTTGGGGTCGTCCAGCACCAGGTTCATCCTCTGCAGCCACACGAAGTCAGTGACGGCTGCATACTCCCCCGCTTGCCTCAACTCCACCAAGTGGGCCACCCCCTACACCTCAGGAGCCACCCTTGCCACTCCTCCATTCGATCCCTTCCTCAACACCAAAATGGACCCCGGTGGCAGCCTAATCCCCACATGCCCTTGCAAGGTGGGCCAGGGCAGTGCCTCCCCATGGCACACCTTGGCCAAGGGGCACTGAGCAGGCCGGCCTGCGACCCCCCCCGCCGCATCATTATTGAGGGGGGCAACCACCTCCCTCCAAGTTCCCCACCCGGGGAACAAAAAATACCCGATGGTTGTTCCCACCTCGAGCGTGCACTGAGCACATTGCTCAATGCTGACCCCGTTGGGGTCCTCCGCCAACTCCTACTCCTCAGTCCCCTCCGGCTCCTCCTCCTCCTGGCATGGCACACAAAGGCCATCTTTGTGGAGGGCGCACAAAGCTGCCCGGTCTGTAGCACTTGGCTACAACCTTCCCCCTACACCTAACCACCCCCTCACAGGGGACGGTCTTGGCCACCCGGCCACTAGGTGCCCCCAGTTGATGGACTAGGTGACATGCAGGTTGGTAATTCGAGGATGAGGGCCTTGGGTTAGCACAATTGCAAAGAATGCCATGAGGCGCGCATGGGTCACACCAGTGGGCGAGGCCTTTGGAATGCCCGACCCCCGGTGGACATCAAGGGCATTAAAAAAAATAAAGCAGTTCCCCTCTCGAATGGCACAGCCCTGTCCACCCAAGGGTCAAAGAAACCTGAATCGCTGGAGGGCACAAGAAGAAAGTGCGACCCATCCTTGGCCCCATGATTATGGGTGAGAATAATGAGGCAATTGACAATCAATGTGCCTTCAGGAATGGTGTAGGGGGGGGGCATCGCGATGGAGGTGCTGGGATGTGTTGTCATAGCTCGAAATTTCGGCCATGTCATGGATGGTGCACCCCACCCCCCCCCGACACACTCTTCTTCGCAGTCTCAAGCACTCGATCTGCGTACCTTTTGAGGACTGGCAGATCGTGAAGCTTGTGGGGGTTGTGCTTTTGTTGGTTGGCACCCCCATAGTTGCCATAGAATGTGCGGCAAGTCTGAAAATCTTGGGGCCTGCCCACAATGGGGGGGGTTGTCGTTGAAGATGGGTGCCTTCTCGTTGAGAGGCACCCTATCCAGATCTTTTAAAAGGCTGTCCAGCTGCACACCACTCAAAAAATTGTGCTCCAGGAGGTGGTTGACCACCAGCCTTCCCTCCACAGCGAGCACAACGTCATTGGGTTCCCTGTTCAAGGCCCCCAAGGGCTCGGCGGCAACCACCTCCTCCGCCTCCCCAATAAGGGGGGGTGTTGCCCCAAAAGGAAAAATATCACCTCCTGCCCCGAAATAATGTTGGGAGTGGTGCCCCATACCACTCACGCTCACACTCCCTTGTGGGGCAAAGGGAGTGCATGGGGAGCTTGGTTTTGGGTTCCTCTGTGCAGACCCGGCGGGTGTTGTCGGTGAGGGATTCAGGGAACCAACCATCCGACTTCCCCTTCCCCTTGTAAGGTCGGAACCTTACCTTCTGGACACTGATCATGAGGGGGTTGTGGGGCTTTTCCTTCCCCCTCCCAGCCCCCACCTCCACGACCTCCTGCACTTCCGTCTCCACTTCCTGGTCTTCCTCCTGACCCACATAAAGGGTCGTCTTTGTCACCGCACCATTCTTGGCATGGGCGGTGACGGACTCCACCACCGCGTCCACATCCTCGGGATGCAGCTGGATGAAAGATCCAGCAACCCCTGGATTTACCTCTAGCAACTCTAAGATGTAGTTGCTGAGAACCAGGGGGTCTTTCTCGTCGGCCATGAAGGGGGATTTATGGACGATGAGTCCAAAGTCCACACAATGTTCAAAACGACTCGCCACAGGGCGCCGTGTGTTGATGTCACCCATCGTAAACCCCTCTGTACCGCCAAGGCGACGGACCCCAAGGAGCTATTGATGGTGCTCGCACCAAGCTTGGGCAGCAACAAGGGCAATCACAACCGCACTCGAACTTAACACACAAGAGGGACTCAACAAACAATCTCCAAACACATTTGAATCCCTCCTGAATGACTGGAACACAAAAAAACAAACACAAAACCACAAGAAACTGCACTACTCTCTCATCCAGAACAAACGCATAACCAAAAATATCAACAAGATCTTACACCCACGCACTACTTCTCCTCTCTCTCGCTACGACACAAATGACAACCTCACTTCTGATCCGAACGCCATGTGTCAATCCATGGGTGAATCCCTTATCTCCCTCGGAGGTCCACCCTCCTTCGACATCGACACCTCCGTCATTGACAAGGTAATGATCAACTCTCCCAAACTCCCAGATAACGCCCCACATTCCAAATTCACGAGACAATTCCTCGACCACTTACTTTCCAATGCCAAACCGTACACCGCCCTTGGTTTTGATGACACCTCTCTCTACCTCTTCTCTGTCATCCCCCATAGCATACAAACTTTCATTTACAACTTGTGCTCTACCCTTATCACTACTGATATCCCCTTTCACTGGCTTTAAGCCAAAATCTTTCTCCTTTAGAAAAAAGGAGACCCACACCTACCTACAAATTATCGCCCTATCGCTCTCCTCAACTCAATTTACAAAATACTCGCTTCTTATGGAGCATCTACCCTTACTTACTACTCCACCACATACAAACTCACTAACAACACACAATATGGTGGTCTACCCAACCACCGAAGAACCGACCACATCTTCTCCATGATCGCCAATCTCTCCCTCCAGCCCGACATCTACCACCTCTACCTCGACCTCAACAAGGCTTTCAACTCCGTCCCTCACAACGCTCTCTAGAAAAATTCTCTCCAATTACAACATACCTACCTACCTTATTAACCTCATTAAAAATCTCCACTCCGCCCCATAGGACTACCCCATAGTCAACGGTTTTGCTCTCTTCGCTGCACACTGCATCCGAGGCCTCCGCCAAAATTGCCCCATGTCTCTCATCCTCTTCAACCTCTTTGTAGACCCCATCATAAGTCACATTAAAACTCCGCTCCCTACACATGAATTGAACGCCCTCTTGGTCTTTCATTGAGGACATCGCCCTCCAAATCAAGTCACCCCGCACCCTTCACACAGTTCTCCACTTCCTGTTCACCGAAAGAGCCCTATAGGGTCTTTCTTTCAACGCCACCAAATCTGAGCTTCATGCTCTCAATAATGCCTCCCATGTGACCATCCTCATCTCCTCTTCCACACACTTTAGCACTTTCGATAACAGCGGTATTTTTTATAAATATCTGGGTACTTATTTCTTCAACCAAAGGCAAAATACCCAAATGTACCAATGAAGCGGTACCCAGAACCCCATGGCTAGGTTACGGCATACAACCGGTCTCCGGTCCACTAACCCCATCTCCGTTCCGTGCCGTAAAGCCCCGCATCGGCAACCGATGCACCGCCAGCGGAGATTTGTGTATCAGAATATCAGGAATCAACAGGGTTTTATTCTCATATTGTTTCCGTCACCTTTTACGCTTCCGTTCTGATACTCACTATTTGGACTGCTGGCGGTTGGATCGCGACTTTACCGTAACCGCCAGTTTAACTGTTTATAATGGAAATTTTAACGCAATCCGTCACGAAGGCTCCAAAGCCTTCAGGAACTGCATGGATGCTTCTGCAATTTTCATATTCTACACTCGCAACCTTAATCCGAATTTTTCAGGATGTCGAAATCGGATTTTCGACTTCGACATCCCCGCACTTGATTTGACCTCTTTCGAGTGGACCTACGTGCTTCCCTATGCACGAATCAACTTTCCTTTTATCTTGCCCTCCATTTGACTCAGAGATATGGGCAAAACAAAGTTGATTCGTGAGGCCACTTGTAAGGGTCATATCTCGTGCCGCTTGCGAGGAATGACAATAAGGAAACGTGGGATGTATTCACAATACTCCCGACGTAATTTAGGAAGCTTTATATGCCTTGCGTTTCCACACGTGCGCGCTAGTGTAATGGATCATGGTCAAGAGGGTAGAGTTTGCGTTATAACTCTTTGGCCATGATATTGCGTGTGTTAGGATAACTTTCGAGTGTAGCGCGCAAGTGTTGGTGTTGCATAGGAACTCTCCTTGAGTTCCTATGAGCGATTGACACAAAGTTATGCCCTTGGAGGGGCATGACATATCGTGGTGGGAGCTACCTTTTGGGGCAATATGTGGTATGTGCCATGTGTTGTGTTGCGTGCCCATTTGGCGGGTCCATCACTCCAAGCCGAACCCGCCAATGGACCTCATATTGTGTAAGCCCCTTCTCCATACTCCCCACAATCAATTGCAAGCCTAACCTTCGTGAAGGGAAGCTTGTGTGGCGATCCCAAAGCGATGCGTTGGGAGCAAGGTGTGTGTTTTGCAATTTTCCATATTTTCATGTGCCCACTTGGGAAGTAGCGTTCGTAACCTTTCAAGGTGCCCCAAGTGGAGCACATATGTGGGATCGAAGGTCATTGGTGTCAAGACATTGTGTTTAGAAGGATTAGTTAATTGCACGATCCAAGCCGAAGATATTATAACATAGTTGTGCACCTTTCAATGCACTTTTGTGTGTCTTTGTGCCAATTTTGCCGTTTTTGGCCCGTCATGATGTCAAGTGGCAACCTTGTATTTCAACGTTGCGCTCAATTGACATCATGACCCAAGTATGATATGAGGGTACATACTTCGGTGCCCAACATATCTTGGACCCGGCGAATGACTCCTCTTGAGCTTGGCATACCGTGGCCACCATGTTGGCCATTTGGGACCATCCCAAATCATGGGCCCACTTGGCGACCCTGCCATTCCCAAAACCGGAGGAGTTGGGCGACGCCCAAAAGATATGTTGGACACATAGGACTTGATACCAATCCTATGGCACACTCCGGTCCAAGTCGGGCATGTGCCTCATTTGCCCCAACCATGAGTGTGCGCATTTTTGGCCATTTTGAGCAATTTTCCACTTTTGCTGCCCGCCGTGCACTATGCTCTAACCCTCGTGCACGCCGGACGCATGGACCAATGGACCATATATGACATGGGTGTTATGAGCAATGGTCCCCATGGTCCACACACCACGTGGGCGAAGCGGAGCCGCCTTCGTTAAGGCGCTAGGCCAAATTGAGTATGGGCAATTTTGCCATTTTTGCATTTGTGGACCCAATTGGGATCGTCACCACGCCAAGTAGCATGAAGATCTTTGAGAGCCAAATGCATGGGAGTCTCTGTTGGACCCCCAGTGAATCGCGTATGGAATGGCGGATCTGATCTCCAAGCTGGCGTGGAGATATACTATTGGGGGCACACCGAATTTTGGCTCATTTCAAGCAGCCAAAATGACCCCATTTTGGGACCCCAATTTCCCCCTTCCGTGTGGTCAATTGGCGGCCCCATTTCTCTATGCCCACAGGGAGCCCGGACCTAAATCCAAGTTGTGCACTCAGATGGAAGTCCTAGGTCCTGCCTCCTACCCTGTGAGCCATTGGCCTTACCTTGGCCGGGCGAGCCACGCGTGGCAATGACGCCAATTTGGGTGATTTTGGCATCATGACCCCACTTGACTCATCCGTGTTGCCCTGATGCCGGGACCTCAGAGGGAACCAGGTTGGGTGAGGGCTCCAGGGAGTTCGTACTCGAGGGGCATAGGGTCAGTTGCCTCTTCCCTACCTCTGGCGGGTCCGGACCAGGGGTCAATTTTGGGGATTTTTGAGTTAATTCCAGTTTGGGCTGAAACAGCCCATTTTCAGCTACCAACTCCTGAGGGATAATGGCGGGGCCATATCTCTGGCTCAGAGTGGAGTTGAGACCTGCCGTTAAGGGGGCATAGGGAGCCACTGTCGGTCAGATTTGGAGCGCCTTGGTTTGCAGGAACTCGCCTGTGGCTAGGCAGGACACCTCCCCCACTGGCAGGGTTTCAGGGTCCGGACTGAGCAGGGCATGGGTTGTGTTTGAGCCCCCGCCCCCACCAGCCACTGGGAGGGTCGGACCTGGGATTGGGATACAAGTTAGGATAGAGTGTCTATTGTCCTGTGATGCCCTTACCCCAGTCCAGTCTTAACCCCATGTGTACATATCCTGATGTGTTGTTGTACATACTTTTGTTCCCTCTTTGCAGAGTGGCAAGGATTCTGAAACGCTTTGTCACATGACATGAGCGCATTGATGCCCCTGTGAGCGTAGTGCTTTGCCTGCCTGCTCACTTGCGCGTGTCCCGCAGCGTCCCGTGGCCGGCCCCCCACAGGAACGCGTCAAAAGCGTTTCACCGCCGCGGGGTTACCCAGCCCTCGCGTGCCACTCGGGGCCACCAACCCCGAGCAGCGCGGCGCAGCCGCTCGCAGCTTGCAGCTCGCAGCGCAGCGCAGCAGCCCGCAGCGCAGCGCAGCAGCTCGCAGCGCCGCCCAGCGACAGCGCCGAGTTCGTCACGGAGCCCGCAGCGCCGTCCAGAGCATCGCCCTGACCGCGCAGCGACCGTGGAAGAGGTGCACAGACCAGGACTCCTGCATCAGCCCCATCGGCCGACCCGGAGTCCCATCGGCCGACCAGCAAGGCCGCGTCAACCACCTCCACAACCACCGGCTGACCAGCACCAGCCGCACTTCCAATCCAGTGCTGCAGCACCCGCCTCAACAACCACCACCAGTTCGTTGAGTAGAACGAGTGCACACCAAGGACCTCAAGACCAAGTACGCCCCCCGCTGCCCTGGTAAACTGGCAAGAAGCGGGCAGGACGTGGCCGCGGCCCCACCCCCATGCGGCACGCCTGCTGCGTGGGTTGGTCTGGGACCAGCACTACCGCCACAGCCACCCCCAGTGTGAAGGCGGCATGCCCGGGAGCTTCGAGCTCCGCGAGGACATGGGGGAGGACCGCCTGCGGGCAGTGGAGGAGTGGCTGCGGGCGGAAGGCTACGAGTGGCGCTTCCGCCGCAAGCGCTGGCGGACCTGGACCCGGCCGGACAGGCCCGGCGAAGGGCTGCGCCCCGACGGGATCGAGGAGGACGAGGACCCCAACGCCTACCCGTCGGGCGCCTCGATCAATGTCTCCCTGTGGGACATGATCGAGAAGGACTTCCCGGAACCGGGGAGCGAGCGCAGGCTGCAGGGCAGCAGCAGCGCATCTCCGGGGAAGGAGAAGCGGTCTGCCGGGGACAGGAAGAGGGACCGGAGGTGGCGGGAGTACCAGGAGTCCCTGGCCGCCGAAGCCGCCCAAGGCGCCAAGGGAGGAACCCCAGCCCCCAGTCCCCAACGGGCCAATGGTGGTCATCACCCCGGCCACGCCACCCTTGGTGACTTCATGGAAGTCGCCAAGCAGACCCAGGCCAAGCCCCGTCGGCTGCTCCTGAGGCCCCAGCAGGCCCCAGCAGGCCCCAGCAGCGACGTTGAGTCGGCCCACCGCGGGAGGATGCCGGCCGACCAGGCCAGCTCCAGCAGCAGTGCCGCTCCCGCCCAAAGGGAAGTGGCGCGCGCCTGTGAGCGCGTCTGCAGGGTGCCCTGCAACCTTCGGGTTGCCCGGCAACGGGCCACGCAGCGGAACGCTGCCGTGGAGGGCGCCGTCGGCATCGCCCATGAGGAGGCCACCGAGTGGGGCAGAGGCATGGACTACCACGCCTCGAAAGTGGCAGCCATCGCGGCCGGTCTCACGGCTGCGGCCGCCCATGAGGCAGTGGCTGCCCGGATCAGGGCAACCGACGAGGAAGCCCGCCGGACGCAGGAGGCCATTGCCTGCAAGGAGGCCGAGGTGAAGGCGCTGGAAGAGGCGCTAGCCCAAGAGAGGGCAAAGAAGGAGGCGGAGGAAAGGGCCCACGCCGAAGCAAAGGCTAAGGCCCAGTAGGACGCCGCCAAGAAGGAAGCCATCGAGGCCGCGCGACGGAAGGTCGCTGAGGAGAAGGCCAAGACGGAGGCGGAGCTGGCAGCGTTGGAAGCGCAGAAGGCGCGGCTGCAGCAGGCTCGGAAAGCCGAGGCGGCTCGTGCTCGGGAGGAAGCCGAAGCGCGAGCTGCCGCAGCCACTGCCGCCGCAATGGAGGAGGCAGAGGCCAAACTCCACCGCGAGACTCCCCCGGGAGGATCACGAGTGGAGACCCTTCGAAAGCTTTTCGAAGGGGACGCCTCCTCCAGGATGACGCTGGATGAGGCGGACACGGGCAGCAGTGGGAGCAGTGGCACCACCGCCCATCGACGGAGGAAGGGCAAGGGGAAGACCCCCGAGAGGCCACGGAGGCCAACGGGTGGACACCCCCACGACAGTGACCCCTTCTTCACCGCCAGTGACGGGGATGAACGAGGCCGTCGACATCGCCAAGTGGTGGCTTGGACGGGCGGAGAAGGCGGAGACGTCCCCATGGAACAGGAAGGTGAGGATGAGGATCTCCCTCCTCCCTACCGGAGCTCGGAGTCTTCCGTGACCGAGACGCCCAGGTGGGGCGACATGGACGAGGATGACGACATGGACTTCGGCATCAGGAGGAAGCGCCCATCCTCGGACCCACCGAGGCGACCCGGCGGAGACCCACCGGGACCCCCTGGCGGAGGACAATCAGGACCCCCTGGAGGACGCCCACCAAGTGGACCCCCTGGAGGCGGACCACCGGGCGGGGGAGGACCCCCTGGACCGGGCGGACCCGGCGGAGGCCCTCCTGGAGGACCCCCTGGGGACCCCGACGACCCACCAGGGAACGGCGACCCGGATACCACCTGGCGGTGGATTGTCTACCTCCACAGGAGAGTCCAGTTGCTCGAGCTGGAGGTAGACACGGGCAAGGGCGAGATTGCTCGCATCTCCAGGGTCGCCGCGCGCGCGCAGAAGGAGCTGGACATCGCCAGGGCCGAGACCAAGTCGCTGACCAACGTCGTCAGCGGCCTGCAGGAGAGGCTGGACCCGCTGGAAGCCCGTGGGAGCGTCGGCAGCGACCACCCACCCCTGGAGTCTGGCTCGTCGGACGACGGCTGGGGACCCGGACCAGGTCCAGGCAGACCCCACGCCCCCGGCGGAGCCCCCAGGAGTCGCCCCAGCGCCAGCGCCCCCTCTCTCACCGCCCCCTCTCACCACAGCGCGGGCCGCCGCAACGAGCGCGTGCCGCCCGGCAGTGGCAGTGAGGAATGGCGCGATGAGTGGCTCAGCGCGGAGTACCGCAACCGCCGTGCTCCACCGCGGACGCCTGTACGCCCCCGACGCCCGGCACCAGCCCCGGTGCCAATCCCAATGGCTGGTGGACGTTATGGTGGACTCAGGGATGAGGTCCCCAGAGGAGACGTGGAATGGGACGTCGGTGAAGGTGAGGACCTGGATCTGGACCTGGAGGAGTTCGACATCAGCCCGCCGCGTGGTGTACGACGGGAGGACGCTGAACTCAGCCGCCGGCGCCGTGATGAGGATGCGTACATGGAAAGAGTACGGCGTGAACATTTTGGTTCAGCGTACGTGGAGGAACCGCGGCGTAGCCACAGGGATTCCATGGAAGAGATGGACGTGGCGGCCGTGGGAGTCCGTGGGCGAGGCCGATGGGAACCTCGGTCGACCTCGCGGCCGGCGTTCATGGTCTCTAAGGCCGCGGACGCCGCCGTGTGGGAAGACTTGAAGGACATCAAGCCCCCCATGTACGACGGCAACCCTCTCAACCTCGACCGCTTCTTGAAGAAGCTGGACGATTGGGGGCTGACCGTCACTGAAGACCTGCCTCCCGCGGATGCGGAGAGATACGTCTTCAAACGGTTCAGGTACCGCCTGCCGGAAGTGCTCGGCGAGCTATACTTCGTGGCGACCAAGGGGGGGAGAATCAAGACCCTCAAGGAAGCCAAGAAGTGGTTCAACGAGCAGGAGCGGGTGGACGCTCCGCAGGTGGCTGCCAAGCGCTGGAAGTCCATCAAGCTTGAGCATGATGGACGGGAGATCCGCCTACGAGATTGGCGGGACTTCCGAGGGAAGTACACCCTCTTCCGCCGCAACGTGGAGGATTGGAACGAGGGTGACGAGCAGGCTCGCCTGCTCTCCATGCTGCCGGAAGCATGGATCAAGAGGGTCACCAAGGAGGAATCCAAGAGGGCCAAGTCCAACCACACGGTCAAGATGATGCTCCCCAAGGAGTATCATACGAACGTGGTGGCTTGGGCGAAGAAGAACGTGGCCCGGGATGTCAAACGACACTCCCTGCGGAACGCTCTTCTCATCACCGTCTCGGGCGATCGCGAGAAGACCGCGATGTGGCGCCTTGACGATTGTGAGTTGAGCGGCCAGACCATCCGTCTGCAGCCCATCCCGGCGCGGATGAGCTGCGACGAGATCCTGGAGTGGGTTGGCGAGGAAGTACTCAAGGAGTACCGAAACCTCCACCACACCCGCGGGTTGAGGCCCGGCGACCGCGACGTCAACTACGTTGGCGAGGGACCTGGCGGGGAAGATGCCATGGACCCAGCGGGAGCCGGCTGCGATGAGACTCTCGTCGACGATGACGACGACGATGAGCCCGCCGAAGTGGCCGTTTGTGCCTTCGTGGCCAGGAACCTGAGCGCGGGGAGCGAACCGGGAAACTGGAAGCCCCTGCAGCAGGGTTGGAGGAAGCAGGAGAAGAGGGACCCTCGCCGCATTGGCGACCCTCCGCTGTCCTTTGGGGAGTTCATACGAGCTCACCCTCAGGGCTGTTTCGTGTGTTATGGGAGGAAGAAAGGCTTCAACCATGACCACCGAACATGCCCCGTCCACAAGGCCGACACGGAGGCTTACAAGAAGGCGCACGGGTCGAAGAAGCGTGCGCCCGCGGGTATCCGGGAAGCCAAAATGGAGGTCGACAAGGACGAGCTGGCCAAGCTGATGTCGTCGGTGGGGACCGAGTTGGCCAAGGAGATCCAGGAGATCAAGCGGAACTGGGTCCCCAGGTCGGACAACAAGAACAAGGAGAACAACCAGAACAACCAGAACAAGGACAAGGACAAGAAGCATACTCGCAGTGAGAGGAGGAAGAAGGGCGTCAACGACGTTGAGGCCGAGGAGAACACCCCCTCTTCCACAACTGACGGGCAAGATGGCATGAGACCTTGGCCAAGTTCGACCTCACGGTTGTGTATATTCCTGGAAAGGATAACACCGTGGCGGACTGTCTCAGTAGGTGGGCCTATCCCGCCAGCAAGAGCATGCAGGATATCTCTGCCCATGGCGATGAGGCTGAGACCGCTGAAGCCAAGAGGATCATCGAAATGGAGCGCCTGATGGAGGAGGAGGGTGCAAAATGCTTCGTCGTCATGGCCGCCGATGCCCCCCTCGCAACGAGGGTGAGCAGAGCGGTCAAAGTACTCGCCCCTGATGGAGCTGAGTCCGACAAGCACCTCTTCCCGGAGTCTTGCCTCCAGGACGACTGGACCGACGACTACGCCAAGTCTGAGGCCTTTGCGGCCGAGTATAGGGCTGTGACCGACCCTGATGACGGGCAGAAGTGGCCAAAGGGGCTGACCGAGGAAGATGGCAAGCTCTACCGGAATGGTAGGCTGCTAGTACGGGAGTCCCGGGTGTTCGAGCTTTGTGAAGCTTGGCACCACCACATGCTGCACCCAGGGGTCAAGAAGCAAGCTCTTGACATGCAGCGTCGGTTCGAGATCGACCATATCGTTCTCTACACCGCCATCAAGAAGGTCAGGAAGGGTTGCTCGGTCTGTCAGGCCTGCAATCCCGACAACCGGAACGTCAAGGGGGAACCCCAATGGACCCCGGTTCCTGACCAGCCCATGGAAAGCGTGGCCATGGACGTCTTCCCCATGCCCGAGGTGCACATTGGCAAGGAGACCTTTGACTGTGTGGTTCTCTGTGTGGACCGCCACAGCGGCTACGTTGTAGCCGTTCCGGCACGCAAAAAGGGGTTGCTTGCCAAGGAAGTGGCAGTCATGATGATTCGTCATTGGCTGACCGTCTTTGACATCCCCCGCACCATTTGCAGTGACCGAGGGCCCCAGTTTACTGGTGGCTGGTTCAAGGCTATGTGTTCCCTCATGGGAATACGTCACGCCAAGAGCGTCGCCTATCTCAGCCGGTCTAACGGCCGTGCTGAAATGGCTGGACGGCAGCTGTTCGAGAAGCTGCGCAAGATCCACATCACCAATCCACGCCGGAACTGGTTTGAGGAAATGTGGCCTGCTCTGAAGGCCCATCATGACACCCCCACTCCGGGCGGTTTGTCCCCTCACCAGATTCTGTTTGGCAGGGACCCCCTGGGTAGGGGACTTCCCTTGTCTGGTGATGGCATGGCTATGGATGCCAAGGAGTTCTTCGCGCGGCAGGAGCAAACGGCGCGGGACATCCGCCAGCAGCTCGAGAAGGAGCATGCTGAGCGTCAGAAGTCCGCCCCGAGCTCGACAGCGCAGAAGTTCAGGGTGGGAGACCCGGTGTGGGTGATCAGACCCCGCCCCATGGGCACCCACCGCACCAAGACCTGGTTCACACCCGGCGAGGTGGTCCGCAGGATTGGTGAGGACACCTACCGCATCAAGGTGGGTCACGGACAGTTCCGGGAGCGCCACGAGAGTCAACTCCGTGTGCGGGAACCCGACCTCCGTGGCCAACATGTGTCCCTGAGCTATGCCGCACATGAGGCTGATTCGGATGATGACTATGCTGAGCAGGACGACTATACTGTCGAGAAGATCCTGGCTCAGCGTCCGAAAGCCTCGGCACCCGGAGGTCTGGAGTTCAAGGTTCGTTGGCGAGGCTATGGGCCGTCCCACGACACCTGGGAACCCGTCTCCTCGTTCGTGCCGCGGGTCAATACTCCCTTCATGGAGTACATCCGCAAGCACAAGACCAAGATCCACGTTTCGGACTTGGCAGCACTCACCCGGGCGATTGCAGCCAGGGGTGCCTGATCAGCGCCCTGAACTCTCCCCTGATGTGCTTTGGGGCGCCTGTGAGGCCGACGGATCGTCCCTCACTCGCTTGCTCTCTCTCATCTTCCGGTGACAGAGTGGCCATATACCCCCCCTGCTGAATCCAGAGGAGGATGGCCCCTCTCTTCAATTCTATTCGTCACTCCCCCCTGCTGAATCCTTGGGAAACCAGGTAGGGCGACTGACCTTCATTTTTCTGAGCTCTTGGGGCCTTGCAGCCCATACGACGTTGCGCAACGGATGCCGCTGTCATCGGCATTGCGATTTTTGGTGTGTGGTCTGGTCCCATGGCATTTGCGGGATCCAGACCAGTCGACGTGTGTCTCGAGGCTATATATGGCCTGAACTCAGGCGTTTTCCTGTCCACCCTCCTGCATTTGCCTTATCCTGACCGTGGCGTGGTTTGGCGCTCTGTTCAGAGTGTGTTTACACGCCTATTTACCCCGCTTGCTTTGCTTTTCTGCCCTCCAGGATATGTGCATCTGTATGTTGCTGTCTTCAGCCCATCACCGGAGTGTGGACTGTTCTTCACTGATCGAATACGAAGGCGCCTTGAGTCGCCGTGTACATGTTCATACAGCCTGGTCCAGCCTGGACCAGTACCCGAATACAGATTCTACTGATTGAGTGCCCGTGATACCGTGTTGCCCTATTCGCTGTGATGTGTGGAGATCCTGATGGCGCCAGGCGGGAAGCCCAGTTGCCTGACTACACTCCCAGCGGTCCGCCACTGTCAGTCCCAGTGTGAGCCTACCGATTCGCAGACGCACTTGCATTCGGATGGCGGCCTCCGGTGCTCCTGACCTCGGTCAGTCTGCCTGGGAAACTGTTGGTTTGAGGAGTCGACGCCTCCGCCCACACTGTATGAGGACTCCCTCATGTATGGCCTTCGTGGTAATAGGGCGAGGGAAAAGACGGCCTTGATGCCCGATCCCTTAAGGAGGAGCTCCCTTAAGATCTGGGGTTCTTAAGGAGTTCGACTATGGCACTCTGGACTCGCGTCGTATGGATATGGACATGGTGCGCCCGAGGAAGGACCCGTGGGGACTCTCCCCAGTCGGCGGGCCTTGGGAAGCTTGGGGTAGCCTGATGGATCTTTGTGGTCGCTCTCGGCCTGTGGGACCACCTCGGTCGTCGTGTGTCGCCTATGTTGGCCGTGTATGCCACTGCCACTGTGGTGGTGACCGTAGCAGCCGGCACCCGGTGGGCCTGGTATGGGTTAACGGGTCCTTTGGATGCCGAACAATCGCCGCCAGGACCCGGGACTTGATACTTGATACTATACATGTGCTACGAGCTTATACAGCATCATACCTATCTTACTGTGCCAGCCTGAAGTGAGGATGTGACACCCCCCCCCTTCAGGATATGGTCCTGGGTACCCGCTGCCATGCTTGGGTGTTATCGAGCCCCCCCCAGGGTTTGCTCTAAGGAGGGGGGTGAAGCGGTACCCAGAACCCCATGGCTAGGTTACGGCATACAACCGGTCTCCGGTCCACTAACCCCTTCTCCGTTCCGTGCCGTAAAGCCCCGCATCGGCAACCGATGCACCACCAGCGGAGATTTGTGTATCAGAATATCAGGAATCAACAGGGTTTTATTTTCATATTGTTTCCGTCACCTTTTACGCTTCCGTTCTGATACTCACTATTTTGACTGCTGGCGGTTGGATCGCGACTTTACCGTAACCGCCAGTTTAACTGTTTATAATGGAAATTTTAACGCAATCCGTCACGAAGGCTCCAAAGCCTTCAGGAACTGCATGGATGCTTCTGCAATTTTCATATTCTACACTCGCAACCTTAATCCGAATTTTTCAGGATGTCGAAATCGGATTTTCGACTTCGACATCCCCGCACTTGATTTGACCTCTTTCGAGTGGACCTACGTGCTTCCCTATGCACGAATCAACTTTCCTTTTATCTTGCCCTCCATTTGACTCAGAGATATGGGCAAAACAAAGTTGATTCGTGAGGCCACTTGTAAGGGTCATATCTCGTGCCGCTTGCGAGGAATGACAATAAGGAAACGTGGGATGTATTCACAATACTCCCGACGTAATTTAGGAAGCTTTATATGCCTTGCGTTTCCACACGTGCGCGCTAGTGTAATGGATCATGGTCAAGAGGGTAGAGTTTGCGTTATAACTCTTTGGCCATGATATTGCGTGTGTTAGGATAACTTTCGAGTGTAGCGCGCAAGTGTTGGTGTTGCATAGGAACTCTCCTTGAGTTCCTATGAGCGATTGACACAAAGTTATGCCCTTGGAGGGGCATGACATATCGTGGTGGGAGCTACCTTTTGGGGCAATATGTGGTATGTGCCATGTGTTGTGTTGCGTGCCCATTTGGCGGGTCCATCACTCCAAGCCGAACCCGCCAATGGACCTCATATTGTGTAAGCCCCTTCTCCATACTCCCCACAATCAATTGCAAGCCTAACCTTTGTGAAGGGAAGCTTGTGTGGCGATCCCAAAGCGATGCGTTGGGAGCAAGGTGTGTGTTTTGCAATTTTCCATATTTTCATGTGCCCACTTGGGAAGTAGCGTTCGTAACCTTTCAAGGTGCCCCAAGTGGAGCACATATGTGGGATCGAAGGTCATTGGTGTCAAGACATTGTGTTTAGAAGGATTAGTTAATTGCACGATCCAAGCCGAAGATATTATAACATAATTGTGCACCTTTCAATGCACTTTTGTGTGTCTTTGTGCCAATTTTGCCGTTTTTGGCCCGTCATGATGTCAAGTGGCGACCTTGTATTTCAACGTTGCGCTCAATTGACATCATGACCATAGTATGATATGAGGGTACATACTTCGGTGCCCAACATATCTTGGACCCGGCGAATGACTCCTCTTGAGCTTGGCATACCGTGGCCACCATGTTGGCCATTTGGGACCATCCCAAATCATGGGCCCACTTGGCGACCCTGCCATTCCCAAAACCGGAGGAGTTGGGCGACGCCCAAAAGATATGTTGGACACATAGGACTTGATACCAATCCTATGGCACACTCCGGTCCAAGTCGGGCATGTGCCTCATTTGCCCCAACCATGAGTGTGCGCATTTTTGGCCATTTTGAGCAATTTTCCACTTTTGCTGCCCGCCGTGCACTATGCTCTAACCCTCGTGCACGCCGGACGCATGGACCAATGGACCATATATGACATGGGTGTTATGAGCAATGGTCCCCATGGTCCACACACCACGTGGGCGAAGCGGAGCCGCCTTCGTTAAGGCGCTAGGCCAAATTGAGTATGGGCAATTTTGCCATTTTTGCATTTGTGGACCCAATTGGGATCGTCACCACGCCAAGTAGCATGGAGATCTTTGAGAGCCAAGTGCATGGGAGTCTCTGTTGGACTCCCAGTGGATCGCGTATGGAATGGCGAATCTGATCTCCAAGCCGGCGTGGAGATATACTATTGGGAGCACACCGAATTTTGGCTCATTTCAAGCAGCCAAAATGACCCCATTTTGGGACCCCAATTTCCCCCTTCCGTGTGGTCAATTGGCGGCCCCATTTCTCTATGCCCACAGGGAGCCCGGACCTAAATCCAAGTTGTGCACTCAGATAGAAGTCCTAGGTCCCGCCTCCTACCCTGTGAGTCATTGGCCTTACCTTGGCCGGGCGAGCCATGCGTGGGAATGACGCCAATTTTGGTGATTTTGGCATCATGACCCCACTTGACTCATCCGTGTTGGCCTGATGCCGGGACCTCAGAGGGAACCAGGTTGGGTGAGGGCTCCAGAGAGTTCGTACTCAAAGGGGCATAGGGTCAGTTGCCTCGTCCCTACCTCTGGCGGGTCCGGACGAGGGGTCAATTTTGGGGGTTTTTGAGTTAATTCCAGTTTGGGCTGAAACAGCCCATTTTCAGCTACCAACTCCTGAGGGATAATGGCGGGGCCATATCTCTGGCTCAGAGTGGAGTTCGGACCTGCCGTTAAGGGAGCATAGGGAGCCACTGTCGGTCGGCCTTGGAGCGCCTTGGTTCGCAGGAACTCGCCTGTGGCTAGGCAGGACACTTCCCCCATTGGCAGGGTTTCAGGGTCCGGACTGAGCAGGGCATGGGTTGTGTTTGAGCCCCCGCCCCCACCAACCACTGAGAGGGTCGGACCTGGGATTGGGATACAAGTTAGGATAGAGTGTCTATTGTCCTGTGATGCCCTTACCCCAGTCCAGTCTTAACCCCATGTGTACATATCCTGATGTGTTGTTGTACATACCTTTGTTCCCTCTTTGCAGAGTGGCAAGGATTCTGAAACGCTTTGTCACATGACATGAGCGCATTGATGCCCCTGTGAGCGTAGTGCTTTGCCTGCCTGCTCACTTGCGCGTGTCCCGCAGCGTCCCGTGGCCGGCCCCCCACGGGAACGCGTCACCAACTCCTGGTGAATCCTCCAACTCCTTCTTTACCAACCTCTCCACTCTCCCCCTAACTCACAACAAAATCATTCAACTACCGTCTATTCTACAACTCCCTTCCACGGGATAAACTTGATAAGGTGGACTCTCTCATATGGACTCACATCTCTAAGTCTGGCAAACTCTCTTACCGCACCCCTAATAAAACCAAATACTCCTCTCATGTATCTTTTGGTCTTAATATTACAAAATTTTCTATCACAACCCACTTACAAACCATCAATCACATTCTCCGCTACTCTTTCCGCCATGCCCCCCAAAAAACAAACGATACATTCATCAACACTCTGCTCACTGACTTCCGCGAACCCAATCTGCTTCAACATATGACTGCCTTTTCTGCCAATTTCTTAGGCTACTACTGTCACAACATCCCCAACATTTACCCCTGCCTTCTAAACCAAATCCCTGCACACACCCCAGCAGAAATAGCTTTCTCCTATTACCAATCTACCACTGATCCCCCCACATACTCCCTTACTCAGAACACCCAGCATCCCAAACGAACCACAATCTGGCACTTGGGCACTCTGAATCACCCCAATCGGCACAAAACCACAGCGACATTCCCTGACATGACCGTCCAGATCACTAACAACAACAGATTCCGCCTCTAACACCACTAACAATTCCAAAGCAATATCTTTCCCTACCAAACCTCCAAATCCTCCTGACACTACTTTGTTTCCTTATGCTTTCAGCAATTCCCATTTCAGTCCATCCTTCCTCCAATTCACTCTTGTGCACAACATAGCCACACCAAAACTGGACCACCTCCACTTCTGGGATTGCCACGATCTCAGACAGGCTCTCAATACCTACCCTGCAGCCACTGTATGCTACACGGATGGTTCTGAGGACCCTAAAGACGACAGACCATCTTGTTTGGCGGCCACATTCAATACTTCACCCCCTAAAACCATCTGTAATACTTCCCCCATCAAAGGCTCATACCCGGCAAAGATTTTTGCCATCATTCTCATCACTCTCTTGCAAACGATCCCTACCTTACCCCAACCTATAATCTTCGCAATAGACAACTTGAGTGTTTGCAGCACTCTTCAATTTATTCAACAGACAAAATGTAACCCATTCACTGCCAGCACAAACTCTTTCTGTCTTTGGTACTCTCATATCTGGACCTTCCTCCACTGCTCGCCTCTCCACATTATTTTAACCTGGATCAAGGGCCACGCAGATTTTCCAGGCAACGACTACTCTGACGCAATCTCTAAATGGTCCTCCCACCACATCAACTACCCCCCAGGGTCAAACGAGCCAAGCTCCACTTACTTCATTAACCACCAATACACACCACTACCTAGTAAAGTATCCTTTAAATTTGTCAAACACTTACTCCCAGCACACTCTTACAATAACAGACACCTCTCCATGAGCAGAGACTTTTACTCTCATACGTCATGGTTTTCCCGTTTCCCCTTCAAATGGGTTAATGGCCTGTATAGTTGCACAGGCTACCAACTACACTACATCCTCAACAAATATGTCTGCTCTAAATGTCAACTGAAACACCCAGTGGACCCCATCACCGCAGTGACTGAATGCACGGCACCTGAACACCTACGCCAGGCCATCATCGACGCCTGGCCCCCCCCTTCAACAGACTCATTTCCGACTGGTGGACCAGCGCAACACCACGGGACCGCCGTAATGTTGTCCGCACTCTGATACAAAACTCTGTCAGTAACATTCTTCGTTCCCCCCTACCTGCACTCAATTACACTCACCACAGAAATCACCTTCGCAAAGCCATGAAAACACGGCGCCAACGCCTCAAAACAATACTTCAAAACGTCAGGCAGTGGCTCAGGGAGAACCCCAGACGAGACTTACACACCCTACAACCAAACACCACTGACAACCCCTGGAAAAACCCTGTTTCCGTCTACAACACATCAGCTCATTACCCCACTAAACTCTCAGTCACCAAAATGAAATCATCCGCTCCCCTAAAGAAACACCCAAACAAAAAATGCTCCAGTGCAACACGCCGCACAGTCACTAAAACCAATACTCTCCACCTCAACACACCTCCAGCACCCACTGCAGTCACTTCACAGGTCACAGTTCCCTAATACTTAGGCGGCTCAAGTTGCATGGTCAAAAAAAAAACGAAGGAAAGGGTAGGAAAATGACAGGTCTCGAAAGGCATCGAAAAATAGTTGTTTTGATGGATATTATAAAAGCGTCGCAAACAAGTATGGCGGATTAAATATTTCTATAAGAATAATGTGTCCCATGGGCGAGACAGGGAAAAGTATTGTTTGGTGACCATTCTTTGCGCGAGGCCTCGCGCAAAGACGTTCATTTGCGTCAGATTAATGTGCTATGGCACGACGCATTAGGCAGGTTGTCGAAGAATGGAACCCTGTCGTATTTATACACGTAACTTAGTACCATTATCAGGATTGCGTGATAGAGATAGATCTATTAACGGATAAACTGCAACAATGGTGTACCCAAGAATCTTGAAAAGTCTAAATGTTCCGGAACAAACTGCAGTTTCAAGCGCGAGGCCTCGCGCATGGAACGGCGCATGAAAAACATTAAGGTTTCGGTGATCATTGCGCGAGGCCTCGCGCAATGGAGGTCACAAGCGCTCATAAAAACCAAAATTGGACAGATCCACCAACTGCACAGCATGTACGTTCCCTTGATGCGGCGCTGCTGCATGGGCGCCCATACAGGTCCCGCCGGCATCTGCGGTTTTCATACTGTGGTCACCGCTGACTTCACTGCCCAACAGCGATAGAAGCGGGCCGCAACTGGGTACCACAATCAGGATTAACTAGTGAAATGTGGGATCACCAGACAGTTACAGGTAACCGAAAATGGTGCATGCGACAAGCAAATCACAGAATAATTGGTCGCGCGAAAACTGAGGGACAGGTTGATGTTTGAAATCAAGAAAGCTTTTCAAACAGCGATTTTTACGCAGATACAGTTACGCAATTATTCTTTACAGCAACAATGCCCCTGCGAAAAGAGGTGGGCCTTGAGAAGACAGTGGCCGCAGCATCCGGAGTTTTCCGCGATGTCTGCTCAGAGGAACCGCCGTACCACATGGCAGAAGAACTGTGGGAAGGGCTAAAACAGGGGGACGAGGGCGCGCGATTGTGGTTTGTGTTTTTTCTGTGTCTGCGCAAAAATGAACGGACGCGTTGCAGCGTTGAAAAGGCGATTGCGGCAGAAGGGAAGAGACGGGTTGGTGTTTTGATAGAGGAGGCCTGGCGCCTTTATTTGCTGATGCGCCACCGCGCAGTTCCATACCAGGGAGAACCAAAGTCAGTTGTTGCGGTAGAGGGAAGTAGGGCGCAGCGTCGCATTTCAGCAAGGTCAGGTCTGGCGCGATACAGCGCACCTTCGCTGAAGGAGAAGGCCGCAGTCAGGTTACAGACTACATGGGACAAAATTTACCAACAGTGGGTTCTGTTGTGGATGGACAACTGGTACAACAAACAGTTTACCACAAATCCTGACAAGAACGACAAAAGCCTGAACGCAACAGCGTTGGCTGTGTTGCTACTCAAGGATGCACCGCGCTACTGGCATGGTCATCCTAGCCTGGAAGACCTTGAACGGCGTGTTCCTATTGTTGCACGCATGCTGGGAAACACCGAGGGAACGTTTGCACGTATCCTGCACGATCTAGGATTTGCAAGCACGCGACCTGTTGTGCGAAACATTAGGGCACCGCTTGACATTATTCGCCCTGTACCTGCCAAGAGACCACATTGGCGACCCCTTTGTCTAAGCCAAGAAAAGGTAAGCGGCAACCTATCGCTTCTTAACCTACTGCAATTTACTAGGGACTTGGCGCAGCACAGCCGACCAGTTGTCCCTGTCTTATGTGATGAGAACATCCATTACCGCATTTGTAAGATGATGTACGGTGAAAAAACAACGGGTTGGAACGTCCGCCTTTTTTTGCGTTTACACCCTATATTATATGGTTTCTGGCACGCGTACAAATTTTGCGTTACACAAACGTTTCGCTCATTTGGGCCGATTGTGACTTTTTTCCGTAAGGGTCTGTTGCGCAGCGGTGACACAGTCCCCTGGTTCCCCAAGCTGATCACAATGGAGATAACTGTTGGTGCACTGCTGTTGGGTATGGGCCCCCACATACGGCGCCTTAGCCGAAAATGTCTTTCCCTTGAGCTGGCACGTCCTGCAAATCGGCGAAGTCGCCTCCGTTACGCTGTGTGTAAGGCCATGCAGGTTCTGTTAACACAATACTGTCCCATGTTACTGTACCTAGGACACCTCGTTAGGCAGTGCAACTGGGCTGGGGAAACGGCCAACACGGGTGTTTTTGCTTCTGAGGGATTGCAGATTGTTATGTGTCTGTTAGACCGTTTGAACATGGGGGACACACTTTTAAAATACGAACGCACTGTTGCAACTGCGCTATTGTGCCACACTGCATGGCACACAGCCATGCCTGGACAGGCTTTTGCCGAGGAATTTTGTGAAAGTCTGCTTTCCAGCCTTGTGACAAAGAAGGGCCAGAACAGAGGTGCAGTAACCATTGAAGATGTTGACGATCTGTATCAGCTCATCACTATCCGCAAAGAAGGTCACAGGGTGAACGTCTGTAGAATCCCCCATTCCTTTGTCAATTCCGTGCGTCAGCGGTTAACTGCTTACTTGAACGCAGAGCGTGTATACGTGCCTTGGGTTAGGTGGTGTGCTGAGCCTACTTGTGCAATTCAGGCGCATTGGCCTCGCAGGGGTGTACCTAACTTTCCACCGTCTCTTATACTTCCAAAGGGTTCTAACCACTACAAACAAGTCCTTGTGTCTGTGTTGTTGGTGCTAACGCAGCAGGGGCCACTTAAGGCTGGTTTCAAGCGAAAACTGTCGGAGCTGATCCCCCAACGCAGTGTGTTGGAGGAACAGAGAGAGGCCGACACGCTGCGAAACGTTCGAAGAAGATTGGAGAACATGCAGTGATGCGCGAGGCCTCGCGCAAACAGCATGAAACAACAGGTTAGTACACCCCCTCTCTTGCGCGAGGCCTTGCGCAAGGTTGACAGTCAAAAACAGTGCCGAGCCCCTTCAGTTTTGCATTCTCAACCATACTGTACTCGTATTCGCTAAAAGCACCCCACATATGCATTATCGACGACGATTTTACCCATTTTTAATGTTATGTTTCCTTCAATACAGGCTTTCTTCTTATCGCAGAATGGCAAGCCCCGCCCAAAAAACAGCCGAGGAACGAGAGGATACCGACTATGACCCTGGGACCTCGGGATCGGAGGCTGGAACACCAAAGAAGGGGCGTAAGAAGAAGGAAACACCAGATCCTGGCTTAACCTTGGGTACTGACATCGAGGACCACCTGAAGCCGGACGGAGGGCAGGTGGAGGTTGAGCTGGACAACGTGAGAATCGACCAGGAGAAGACAAAGGGGCAGATCAGACGGAGAGATGCGAAGTTACTGCAGAAGCGTATTGAGTCACTCGAAGCAGCACCGCCAACAGGCCCATTACACGTCGTTCTCTGGGAAGATAATAGTATGTTGCCAACCGACTTTTCGCTCTTCTCGTTGCGCGAGCCCTCGCGCAAAGACGTGTCTCATATTTGCAGATGGCGATTATTGGTGTGTATCTGGACAGCACAGCGTGGAAGCGGTTGCGAAGATTCGGGAGAAGCGACGCACTGCGTGTCTGGATCTGCAGCAGTGGCATACTACATGCATCGCCGATATTCTGAAGCCTACGACACCGTGGGCCTTCCGTGCAAAGCTGGCGGGACAAGCAAAAGGAAGCGCACAAGACGTTGAGCCGATTCCGCTGTATGAGGCAGCAGATAACCTCATTCGATGTGTTGAAGATCAGCGGCGGCGAGGCCTACCTGACACGTACAGCAATCTCAAGATCGCCATTGTGGATGCTGTGCAGATGAGTGCCCTGGTTCCAACCGCTGAACTGAAGCAACCTGGTCAATTCGTATGTTCATTAATCGTTGTTTCGGCGCTCTTCGTTGCGCGAGGCCTCGCGCATAACGTTGTCACTTTCAGGACAAAACGTACAAATTGTGGAAAGATTTTATGACATTTGCCTACTATGCTGGTCCGGAAGCTGTGAAAGGTCTGCAGAAGTTCCACGACAAAGGGGAGAAGGTCACGAAGAACGCGCTGAAGAAACTAGACGGGATCCTGTTGCCAGAGTTCTACAACAAAGTGGCAGAAGTGATGCAGGAAGAAAAAACAACCCTTAAATCCTTGCAGAATTCGTTTGACGACATCATCCTTGAGCAGTGGGTCTCAATGCATCTGGACCACCCGCACAACGGCCAGTACGTTCGACCTGAGAAAGGTGTGTACCATCGACGCGACGTGGGTTCCATTTCTGCATCAGTGCGCCGCACTTTCTCCATTTCTGTTCTTTAGCCAAAGACATGCGGACCCGCAAAGAGGTTGCTGCACTTGGAAGACCTGCCCTGAAGGTGACTCTTGGTACATGGGGCTATTGGCGTGAGTCTGAAGGCAAAAGTCGCGGTCCATGGCCGGCATGGAAATCCATGATTCGCGCACCACTGTGGCAGGTGGCAGAGAAAGGCAAACCCGCCTCCCTGAAAATCCTCAACGTCCAAAAACTCCTGGGTCAAGAGCCGTGTGGTCCCCCCACCTGCTGGCGTTACTGGTGACTTCAAGACAGTGGAACAGCAGGATCCATCATTGTCAAGTCAAACTATCACAGGCGACCCGAATTGCAGCGTTGAACCACGAACCCCCGAAGCGGTTCATGGAGATTGACAAGAACCTAATTATCATCAACGGCGACATATTTGAACATCTTGCTCCTGAGACGATGTGCCCAGCCTGGCTGTATGAAGAGATGGCGCGTGCCGATACCCTTATCTGCGGCTCCAAAACTGTTGTTGACAACATGTTCAACGTGCTGGAAACGGAAACAGAGAGGCGTCTCAACGATGATTTCAACGCGCCGCGCATTGGCCACATGTTGCTTATTCCCATCTTCAGTTGGCCAGTCAAACCGAAGCCTGCAGGGGATCTTACAACGTTTGACGTTCGCTGGTTGCTGATTGCGTCACCGGATAGCTGGTCGGGAAAGGTATAATTCCCTCATTACGTCCGCTCTTTGCGCGAGGCCTCGCGCAATAACTTCTCCCTCATTGCAGATTCCGAATTATCTGACGTTTGGACCTCCTCAAGTAGAGGAGATGGATCCTGTTGAATTTGGCGGTCACCTTCCGATAACGACGGTTATGTGGTATTTCGACCTTCACCTCTTTCACCTGAAGCAGGATAAGACCTTCAAGCCTGCGTTTGTGTTCATTGATCATCAGCCGGATCTGGTGTGCAAGATCGCATCCGTCGAGCTGGATTCTCGCATGTACCTTCTTGGTGTTACCTCCGACAATCTCTCCGATTGGGTCAACAGAGTGCAGACTCAGTTGAACCATGTATTGACACAAGAGTCGAAACGGCACGCGTGTGGTGATTGGGACCAGCAAGCCAACTGGACAAACCGTGGTATTCCCCTTTGGGTTTGCGATGACAAGGTGGGTTATGAGGCGTTGTCGCTGAAGGAGGAAGAGTCTGTTGAGAAAGGTCAAGCTGCAGAAGCACTGGCCCCTGCAAAGCGGAAGTCTACTGGTGGGGAACCAGCCCCCAAGAAGAAGAAGACTGCCTCCAAGCCTCAGGCAGCGAAGTCGGTTACCGGTGCAGAATCCGACGAGAGCGATGGGGATGAAGAGGAGGAGAGCGAGGAAGAAGAGGAGGAGGAAGCGCAGGTCTCCCAGGGCAAGGCAGCGAAGAAAGTGGCAGCGAAGCCGAGGTCCGAGGAAACTGGGGCCCGAGCTCCATTCAAGCAGCCAGCCCGTCAGTCCCAACCAAGAAGCGCGCCCGCAAAGCCACCTCCTAAGGGTAACACGTCCGTTGCTAAGGCTATGGGTTCTAAGATGCAAACTGTTCCGAAGAAAAAGTAATTTCTTCGCTTGTTCTGATATATTATGCGCGAGGGCTCGCGCTATGCATTCCTCTTCGACGACCTTTATGCTGTCACCTTGTGCGCCACATTTTTCTCTGTGATGCATTTTATTGCGCTGTTGTGTTGGTGTTTGCGCGAGGCCTCGCGCAAAGAAGGGGTGCCAAAAAATGCTTCCTGTCGTACAGCGTGCAACATGGTTTTCGAAAACTGTTTTTCCAAAAGATTGAAAGCTCACGGGTGTTTTTTTTGCAAAGCATAAATGGTATAGGAAGCAAAAAGTCGTGGTTTTCCCAAAAAAGAAGTTAATTTTGGTGGAAATAAATCATTTTCCCGGGCAGTCGGTTTTGTTGAAAATAAAGGAAAATGGACCAGTTAATTGCTTTTCACGGGATTTTTGGTTCTTGCGTTTTACGTCCCCCCCAAAAAGAACTATTTTTTCGCAGTGCCGTGGAGAGGCAGTTTTGGGCGCATTTTGACCATGCAACTTGAGCCGCCTAAGTAATACTTCAGTGTGAAAGGAGGCTAAGCTCCACTAGCGACCGGGGGGTTTCCGCCCCGCACTGGAATTCCGGGAAAGGTGTCCTCCCCCCCCCCAGTTTTTTTTTACCCCGTTCTCCTGTTCATTCTTCCCTCACTGTCAACTACAGCCCCCCCCCCCCTCCCCATTGCAGTTTTCGGCAACCATGACGAGGTCAACTCCCTACTCTTCATATATAGTGAATTTTCTGTTTCTCTATTTTTTTTTCTCAGCACTTTACTCAGGTCCACCACCCAACGGGGTGTTCAGATAACCATTTGGCCACTGGTGCCAAGCAGGGCAATGCACTGCACCCAGATGATACTAGGTATGTGCCCTGGTCGAATCAAGAACAGGTTCATATACTATTTGTTGTATATACTTTTTCTTGCTTTGGACTTCGGCTCGCCATGAACGCTCTTGCCCTTGGTTAGGCGGCTTTGAGTAATGCTCGCCAGGGGGTAACCCCCATGCATCAAAAAAAGGGCAAATACAAAGAGTTTCAGAGCTGAAGCGAAGAGGGGAAAACATGGAACAAGAGAAAATGAAGCGCGATAACCTACGCGATAACTAGTGCTCTAACCCCGTTCTAACCCCGTTCTAACTAGCTAGAGCACAAAAAGAGCAGCTCGCAAAAAGTGCAAAACGGGCAATACCGAGCAAATGAGACATGGAAGGCACATTGTTGCATCATAGTGCACCCAATGAACATGTCGAATTCCGGGTTCCAATCATATTAACAACCCCCGAATTCGGGGGGCTTCCGCACCACGCCCTAGAACAGCGCATCCCATTACAGAATTTGAATGTACAATCCAGTTGGATGGATGACGGAGGTAACTATAGACCGGCGGCGCCGGAGTGGGTGTCGGGAGAGGTGGAGGAGCTGGTGTCGGTCTTGAAGAGGGATTGGCTGTTGTATGACCTACCGGGGTCCCCCACCCCCACATGTTGGCCATTCGTGATACCCAAGACCAGTGAGAAGGTATCGCTAATTCGGAGCAGAACGGCATGGATGGGTGTCCTCCACCGAGGATTTTGCTCCAGTCTTGGGAGCACTTGAGGACCCTCCTGAGTACCTACTCGCCGGGAGTGCCGTTGTACGGTACACATATTGATTTGGAAAATGCTTCTGGCGTTTTCTGTTGCATCGCAATGCACAGCATTCTATGGACCGATCCCCCTCTCCCCCGACAGTGCCCAGCAGTCTATGGGCGCAATTCTGTTTTGGGATGCACGTGGTCATATCGGAGAGTTCATCGCAGAGGATCACATGTACTATCTGAATGTTGTAAAGTAGGGTACTTAGCCACCTTGGCCGGAGCCCATGTGCACAGATTCATCTGCTCAGAGAACACGGGTCTTCCTTCGCTGGGAGACCTATGCAGAGAGTTCATCGCAAAGGATCACAGGTACTATCTGAATGTTGTAAAGTAGGGTACTCAGCCAGCTTGGCCAGAGCCCATGTGCACAGACTCATCTTCTCAGAGAACAGGGGTCTTCGTTCGCTGGGGGACCTATGCAGAGAGGTCATTTGAATGGATCATACACAATGCCTGAATTTTGTGAAGTGGCGTACTCAGCCACATTGGCCGGAGCCCAGGGGCACAATTTCAAGGGTTGGGGTAGAGTGTTCGCAGTGGAGGGCTCTGAGTGCACGATCAAGTGGCAGACAGAAAAGAAAGCCAGTTCCCATTCTATGACATATGTGTTTCTTACTGCTTTTCATAGCATTCCGAGTTCGGATAGTGCTTCAGTGGCCCTGTATCTGGAGTCTGAGCACTCAGCTACTGACCCAAAAGTGTCCCTACGCTCAGCTGCCCAGCAGAATACCCAGACGCAGGGTGATCCAGCCAAGCTTTTTCTGTTCATTTCTTCTGAAGTACCACGTGCCACCCACGAGGCTGTGCTGCAGTGTCTGACAGCCATAATTATCAACTCTTTACAACCCTGCATCTCAGCACAAAATTTCGTGCATTTTTTGCGGCTTTCGCAGTCTGCTCAGTCAGTCCCAAGTTCCAGAAGGCACTCCAGCCCTTGTCCACAACAGGTTCCTATGCCATCAAGTGGGTTGCATTATCCATCATCCTCAAGTAATCTAAAAGGTACTGCAACAGCATGTTCCGAAAGTGCATCGGGCATCAGGCAATCTTGTCGGGAGTGGTGTCATGCTGGGCGTCATGTTTTCCCTAGATGCAACGAACAGCGTGAATCACTGGTTTCTATCGCATGTTTCTTGTAGGGCCAGGGCAGGTACTTGGGGGTAGCATTATCCGTTACTTTGTTTTTTTTTAATGCGGATTTTTTTCTTTTAGGAGTTGTATTTTTTCTTAGATCCCAAAGTCTGTTCCTGAAACGTTGTTTTTTTTTTTTTTTTAGATTTGCAGCGCATTATTTTTTAGAGAGCCATCTAAAATTTTAGTCACTTTCGACCTTCCTTTTAGATGTTTTGTATTAAATTTTAGATGTTTTGTATTTTTTTAGAGGTTCTATTATTTTTTAGCGCATCTAAAAAAATATTTTCGCATCTAAAAAAAATATTATCTCCCTTGTCTTGACCAAATATGCAGTCCCGTGCCCAATTGACAGCAACGGACCTTGGGAACTTAGGCCTCCCTAGCAGTTGGCTGTGGCCATAAGCGCTAGCACTCCGATGCCAATGCCTCTGCGATATTTAAAATCCCGAGGATAGGAGGGCTCTGAAAAATAAGTGGGCAGAAATCCTCAACTCCAAGGTGGTGCAAAGCGCTGCCACTAAGGGGGCGTAGGAACCCTGGTTAGTGAACAACTAGATTTTGGACAGGTCCGAAACTCACCTTGGGCTGGTTGGGAGGCAGCAAGGATTTGGTTTGGAGATTTAGCGAGAGGCAAGTAGGGGAATGCTCTCCGTTCCCCAGCTCCTGGCCCGTAACCTTACGCCAACAACAACAGCAAGAACAAGGGCATTTACAACCTGTTCAGTCTGAGACTGCCAATGGTGGCTGCCAGTGTATTGGCCCGCTGATATGCGGACCTCCTATCCTGGCGCTGGTGCTTCTAGACAGGCCCCGCACTGCCGACACCTGACCCCACTGCCCACCTCCCTCCTCGCAAAGAGCACCCTGGGGCATAGGGAAAATCTGGTTTGTCTATATCTGGGTGCGATGAGAGTGAGCGTACGGGGCACATTCACACGTTGCCGCAACAAAAAGGGCAATCCCACAGTCTATCCTCCAAATAGTGGTGTTGAACTTCTGTCCCTATCGACTCGAGGCAGCATGCAGAGTTAGTCAACATTATCTTTTCTTCATGCAAAACAAGAGCAGAAGGCAACAAAGAATTGGCGGAAATGCAACAACCATTCCCTTTTTTTTTTTGTACGCCTGCCAGTTCGAACTCAGTTCAGGCTCGGGAACCACCTCTTTGATTGACCCTTGTGTGTCACATGTGTCATCTGAATGCAATGCATGAAACTTTCCTTTTCCTCTTTCCCTTTCTCTTGGTCAATGGTGTTATCCTTTGAGGCAAAGAGTGAGATGCTTGCTTGCTGGATGACTTGGCCTTGCCTAGAATGGGAAACTTGTCCTCAAAACTCTTCTTATCTTCCTTCAAAATGCCCTGCAACAAAAGGAATATTGAGCTTGTGATTACCAACATATTGCGCGAACAGCAGACTGTAACCATGCACAAAATGACTTGTATCTTGCCATGTGTCCTCCTCACGCCCATATCTAGGCCGACGGCATAAGAAACGGGATTTTGGATGTGGAAGAACTCCGGGGCCAACAATCTTGGAGAAATCCATGCCAAAATTATCCTTCTTGTCTCCGTCAAATAATTGCGAATTCCTTGTGGTTGGACACCAGGTGATCGCAAAAGCTGCAGTGTGTGGGTGTGGGTTAATTCAGCCAACCTTGGCATCCATTGGATGTGTCACGGCGTCCATTCCAGGAAACAGCCCACCTCTGGTTAGTTGGATTTTTTTTACCAGGATTTGTGGTTTTGATGGTAAAGCCCAGGGCCAGGGGTGAGGGAGCCTGGCAACTGGCGGAGGGCGACCCTGGGTATGAAATTGTACTGCGGCAGTGAAGCACAGAGCATCGTTCTAAAAGGTGTACAAACAGTGTCCAGATGTTAGGAACGAGGTAGGAACGGTTTGAAGGGTCTGGGAACTACCAAACAAGAATGTGCACACACTATGCACGTGAGCACTGCCATGGGAAGGACAATGAAGGAGATAACAAAATAGATTTCATAGGGAGGCCGGTTTTCGTTTCCGGGGGGTGGGGTCGATAGAGCCCTCCAGCCAGACCCCCCCCCAAAAGGGCTCAATTGACAGGACCCCAAAAATCCTACCAAGACTGACCCCCAGGCCTCGGAGGTGACCCAGACCCAAAAATCAGAGAGAATGGGATTGTTCGAATCAGCGCATCCAGGGGGTCCAGAAAATCACTTGCCATATATTTCGTGAAAAAAAAATCGACCAATTTTAATGCTCCAAAATTTTTTTCAGCACCTTTGGCGCCAGACTTCATAATGACTGATTAACGGTGCCTGTCAATTGAGCCCTTTTCCCAACCCCCCCCCCCCAGTTTTTGGGGCTCTATTGACCCCCCCCCCTCCCCCGAAGTGAAAACCCGACATGCCATACCCGCAGTACAATTCCATACCGCAATGCAGAAGAGCATTGGCATCCTTCTTAATACAAGGCTACATCGTTCCGACATTGTTCTTCCTCGTTTCTGGTCCTGCTTGTTCATAGGTTGTTTGTTATGTAATCTGTTTTTTTTTTGTGAAATTCGACCCATTGTCGTTGCTGTGGTTCATTAACCCCCCGAACCCTCTCTAAGCTGTGTAGCAAATCGTCAGAAATGGGGGGGGGGGGCAACCAGCACACAAAAAGGACTAAGGGCTACATGTACAGGGGTTAGGCAACGGATCGGGGGTTAAGACAGGCCCCAGAACTACCCTCTGTCCGAAGCCGCACCTTTTGATTGCGGCGGTGAAGGTCCTGCGGGTTTGGTGGGATGGAGCGGGGACTAGGGCCCGCACTGCGCATGTGCTCCGATCCGCGGCTCAGCCGTCGGTCCCACCCGGTCATACGCGCCCGCCCTGGCCCAAGGCACACTAACACCCCCCCCCCCAACTCTGTGCTCCCTGTCCGTGGGGAGCCCTGGGGAAGGGGGCAGGTTGTGTGGCTGCACCGCTGGCGACCAGGCCCATCGGACCACAGACGCCACTGCAGCCGCGCTGCTGGTGACCCCGCTGCCCCCAGGATCTCCTGCGCGGCCCAGTGGGCCAGTGAGTCAAGCAGCAGACCGGCACAAGTCATCAGGCAGAGGGCGGGTGTCGACTGTTGACTCTGTCTGTCTTCAGACGCAGTTCTGTCGGGACCCTGTTCTGTTGTTCTGTTGTTCGCAATGGACAAAGACGTCCACCCCCTCAGAGAGAGAGAGAGAGAGAGAGAGAGAGAGAGAGAGAGAGAGAGAGAGATGGCGGGCAAGAAGGAGCCCCTCCTCTGTGTGGACCCGACACAAAGCAGTGAAACAGGGGAAATTCAGGGAATCCGTGGCACAACCGACCAATGGAAAGGAAAGGGGTGTGGAAAGGTAAGGGTAGGCCAAGGAGGGAGAGGGAAGGCACACGGTGGCGATGGGCACCGCCGCCTACGGAGGGAAACGGTTCAAGGAAAGGGCTGCGGTCAGTGGCGAGAGGCCAATAGGCGCCGCCCGCTGCAGACAGCAGCACATCCAGGTGTCATGCCAAAGCCCCCCCCCCCCCCCTGGAAGGGAAGGGGCCCCAGACGGGGTTCCAGAAGCGTTTAAGCAGGTGCTCGGAGAAGATTAGCAAAACCACTGGGGGCGGTTACTGTCGGTGAGAAATGCCATGGAAGCTTGCAGGTCAGGAACAGGGCAGCTGGGCCATAGACGGGGGCCCCGGGGGGGGGGGGGGCTCCCCCTTTCCAATGCATCCCTGCCCCCGGGGTACTCCACCCCCTCGCCCCCCCCCCTTCCCAGGGCGTCTTTTGAGCGGGGGGGGGGAAGGGGGGGGGGGTTTGGGACCCCAAAGTTTGTGTACCAAAAATGGGCCGACAAGATGTCAGATGTTCCTGATTGTAAATGTCATTTTTTCCCACGATGGTCACTTTGGTCGGGGGGGCGGGGGGGCGCCCCCCCCCCCCCCCTTGGTTTTCAATTATTCTAAAGACAGCCTGCCCCCTTCCCTTGGTACTGACGGCTCAGTGCCATCAAGGGGCACTACGGAGGAGCTCCAGCCACCGGGCTCCCGGTCCCTTTGAAACGTGTTCCGCCCCTTTGCACTACACATGCGGTCATCGCCCTCACTGCCGGCCCCTCGGGGCGTGACGGGCCGGCCCTGCGAAGGGGTCGCGCAGAGGTGGTCTCCACCGGCGGCACCGGGCGTCACGATGGCGGTTGATGGTGCCGCTGGGCAGGGGACGGCGCCGTCGCATGAAACAAAAGCAGCAGCGCCAAAAGCCAAAACGGTGTCGAGCCAGCCCCCCGTTTGACACTCGGGCCTTGTGCCATTGCCCTTACAATTCTCACAGGCCCCCTGAACGGTCTCCCGGTCTCGCGGTGCCAGATCATCGCTGGTGCTGCGGCACGAGCCCCCACACTGCAACTCCACCGCGGGGGCACTCCCTCAGTCCCATGTCGACCGGCGCCGCGCGTGGGGCCGAGGTCGACGAGCTGGGCCCGCGAGCGCTGCGCGAGGAGCGCAGGCGGGGAGCCGCCACAGCGGGGGGCCTGGGTTGCCCCCCCTCCCCCATCCACCGCTCTTACGCGTGCTCGCCTACTTCCGTTTGGTGCTGCAGTTGGTGTGCGGCCCCCATCCCTTCCCCTTCCCCTTTTGCTCGCCCCCCCTCCCCCAACACACACACACACACACACACACACACACACACACACACGGCCGGGCACCCCCCCCCGTTGGTTGGGGTGCCGGCAATCCATGGGGAGGCGGGGGGGGGGGGTGCTGTGGACTGCTGCAGGGCGCACTGCAGGGCTCCAGCTGCGGGTGGAGGGCCATAGAGGGCCACGGACGCGCAGTCGGCCGCTGGCAAACATCACTCGACGTTGGGGAAGGCCTTTGCCAACGCCCCTCTGCCAAAGTCCAGCAAGGTCCGGTTGCGGAGGGCCACAAACTGGGCACAGTGAGGCCCTTTGGGGCAGCCGCTCCGCCACACAAACTGGTAGCCGACCGAGAGCAGACGGTCAAAGAGCGCTCGAAGGGAATGAACGCTGTTCAGGGTCCACATCCGAAGATCAGCGTCGTACTGCCACGGGGGCCCAGGATTATTTGAGGTGCGGAGGTCGATGTCAACCGCCAATTGCCTTGGGTACAGTTTCCGGGGCCCATTCAGTATGTCCGCCAGCAGCCGTAGCTCGTAGCCCTCGACATGGATGGCGACCTGGGAGCAGGCACCAGACCGACAGGTAAGCAGACACACTGCTGAGGCTCATTGAAGTGGAGGCGGGGGAGGAATGCAGCCACGGGGGTGGGGGTAGAGGCATATGCGGGGGAAGGCGGGGCTATGTGATACATGTGACCCCTGCCATATCGATTGCCGGGTTGGGCGGGGGGGGGGGGGGGGGGGGGTGATGGGGAGGAGATGTTCGGTGGTCAGCTGTGGCCAATGGTGAGCGGTATTTCTGTTTGAGGGCCTGCAGCGATCTCCCACCCATTCCGTCTTCCAAGCGGCACCCCACCGCGGCCGAAGCATCGTGCAATGCAACGATGGCGGCGGTGGTGCACGTTGAGCGACCAGATGGGGGACTTGTGTGTGAGCGCGGGTGGGAATGGGGGGTGGGAAGGTGCGACACACACACTGTGCGCCAGTGCATGTGCAGTTTGGACATGTCTAGTCCCAAGTGGGGGCCCTACCTTGGTAAGCTTGAAACACTTGGTGCGCAAGAGTGGCTACGGGCTGTGCATTGGTGTAGCATATGAGTCAACAAAAACAACCATATTGCTCCAATGGAGTGTGCCCAGTGCTGTACGGATGACGTGCCTACTTCATGAGGTTGCACTATCTGCACATCGTGTTACACTGTGCACATGTATGTTGCACATGCGCCCGCTGCAAGGGTAGTAGCGGTACTGTGCACTAAAGGCTTGCATGACAACCATCTTTCTCCATATTTGAGGTGTTCTTCACTCCGTCTGGAGAGATTGTTGCAAAGGTGTGCAACGAAGGGTCACTAGTTGCCTTCTAAAAGGCACGGTTTCGTGGCCATAGCGAACTATCGAACACTTTTGGGAAAAAGATGTCATAATTCGAGGGTTTATTTTTCACACTGTGTTGCGAGTGAAGCAAAAAAACTGAATTTGCGGGATTTGTGATGGAAGAAATCTTGAGGAAATTGATTAGCGCATTTATCAATGACACATTTGTCAAGAAATTCAAATAGCATACTTGCAAACCCCCCCCCCCCCCCGCTGTAAAAGCACCCCCCCCCTCTAAGCGGGGTGGGGTGGGAAGCCCCCCCCCCCCCCCTGCCATATGAAATTGGCCCCCGTCACAGAGCCTGACGGCAACATTTTTCTGTGTCGGCTCTTCTGGAAGGGCACAACAGACTTATGCCAGCTGAAGATGAGTCCTGCTGTGGCGCCTCATATTAGCTCCCTCATCGTACAGGACCACGCGACTCACAGATTTCACCTTGCCCCGTCTCCAAATGCTCAGGCAACTGTTGGACAGGAAGTTTTGCTAAATTTCGAAGCGGGTTTATTTCGCACAGCGGCCTGAAAATTGTGTGGGAAATTTCGCACGAATTCGAAACGCGAAATATCCCGCGCCGAAAAATTCCCACCGCAAAGTTTCACCCCCCCCCCCCCCGTATGGCAAGAAAAATTACGCATGCGGGTGGTGAGGGACAGAGGCCCGTAGGCACAATGGGTAGAGAGGCAACCTGACTGGGAGCATTAAGCTTTGGGCGGTGTTTAGAGATCCATTTGAGTGCAGTGAGCCAATAAGAGACCTGGCTCATTGGCTGGTCCTTAATGCAGAGGGATCGGAAGGTCACACGAGACTTCAGGTGTAGTGGTACCTCGTCCGGTAAAACGCACCGGAAGGAGTAGACGTCGCACTTCGTCTGTGCGAAGACCTGCTCTTCGAAGGAATGCGTCCCTGCAATCGCGATTGAGACCACATAGCACAAAGAGCCGCTGCTGAGCTGGGCCTCATTCCTGCACACCATGGATTGCTCAGCATTATTGCCGAAAGGGACGAAGTCGCAGCATGAGGGGCTAATCCGCGACACCTGCAGCAACATGTAGCACACAGTACATACAGCAGTGTACAGTGTACAGTGTACAGACACGAAGCAGCACAGCTGCAAAATCACACTATCAGAAAGTGCATATCACACAACACATGCGACAGAGCTGGGCTATACATACCATTAAGACGACTGCAAGTATGGGAGAATGTGGTGGTGATGCTGTGCCACACTGTAGCTTCACGCATGCACAATGGAGGTAAAGTGGTCCCAAGATTATTTTCACGATTGGTGTGCCGAGAAGTGATGAACGGTCACAAACTCAATGTCAACAGCAATACACACACACAGTGGAAATGCAAAAATGAGTCATAATCCAGCTCCAAGTGTTGTGAACTTCCTGTTGGGCAGCGGAGAGACAGAGAACAGAGCCCCCCCAACCCCCGCCACCCACGGCCCTTGAGAAATAACCAACTGTATGTGACGATTCCCCAACATCTCCGGCTGAAAATGGCCAAAATGACCCCCCTCCGCCCCACCCTCCACCTCCCCTAACCCTTGGGGCTGGGTGTGAGGTCTCCCCAGCGTGAACGGGCCGGAAAAGGGGGGGCAGCCGACGTGGCTGCCAGCGCTGCGACCAGTTCTTCAATCCTGAACCCCGGTGGGCAACCTGCGACTCTGTGATTCTGGGTACAAGGGCGATCAGGTTGTGGGCACAGGGCCTTCTCCATGAGCTGGGGTTTTGGTAGTGGGGAGCCTGTGCCCAAACAGGTTCCTGCCTGCAGTGTTTCGCTTTGTGTACTGTGCCCTGCTCTGTGTACAGCCCCCTGCTCTGTGACCTCTGTGACCTCTGTGACCTCGTCATCTTAAGGCGTAGGATCGATTCCCAAGTGCTCAGACCTGTGCTCTCCATCCCCATTAAGGGACAGATGGGGTAGTGTCCTCGGTACACCTTCTGGGTGCGGACCTACTCGGTACATCATGACCCCGACTAGCAGCTCTTGTGCCCTGCTCGCGCCAGGTCCACAGTGCACCTTCTGAGCGCACAATGCCCTGCTCTCTGCACAGTGCCCTGCTCTGCATGCAGTGCAGCCCTGCTCTGTGACCTTGTAGATAAAGCACTGCAGTCGCACATATTGACTCATAGGATTGTTTGCCGTGTGCTCTAACCTGTGCTCTCAATACCCATTAAGAACCTCTGCTGTCCCTTTTTTATGTGCTTATCAGGCAATTTGGTGTACGGGGCCTCCAAAAGACCATTCGTGTTGGGTTCGAGCTCTGGCTTGTCTCCGTCGCAGGGGTATCCGTGGTAGTCACCGTCCTGGCCTTATCTGCCAGGAGGGACACCGCTCGCAAGCTATGCCCGGGCGCGATACAAGGGATGCCACCTGGGTCGATCTGTGTGTACTTCTTAAAGTGGAGACACGGGGAGTGGGCACCGTTTTTCGGCGGTCAGCTGGCACGGGGCCCAGGCCATGGAACGGCAGCTCCTCCTGCTCCTCCGCCACCGGTGGGGAAATCAAAGGATGTGTGACAAAAAGCAAGACAAGCACGCAGCAAGGGTGTATCACCCACAATAGGACTACAAAATAGTTTGTGATCCGTGTTCTGGGCAACTGAGAAACAACCACTGTGAGCCGCTCTTTCCGATGGAGATGCTTGACTTTGAAGAGCTGAACATGCTCCATGGGGGTCACTAGAACGGGTTCTTCAGCTGAGGTTTGGTTGCAAGCTAGGTGAGCCCTTTGGGTGCGGGTTTGGCTGCATTCTTGGCTGAGGGTTGAGCACGACGCTTGGCAGCAGCTTTGGGAGGAGGCTTGATGGAGGGTTTGGTCGCAGCTACCCACCGGTTGACCATTGAGAGAGATGGGGTGGGCCATGGGGCCGTTTGCACATGGAAGAGAGACATGCGCGCACAACAGGAGCACACAGATAACAGCACCGAAGAACTAAACACTACCCGCTGAGGGGCCCTAAAATCTTGGCAAGCACGACACTGCCGTCTGAAAGTTGGAACTTGAAGACAGAACCAGCTGGGCACACATCAATGTGATCAACATCCATGGCTGAAATTGTGAAAGCCAAGTGTTACGTATGATACAAGGCACCATGCACTGCCTTGGATGCAAGAAATGCGTTTGCACAACAATGCACTGATAATACTACCTTGGTCAACCACTAGAAACACATGAGGACCTCAAAATCCAACCGTGGAATTAAAACGCAAAGTGACGCCCCCCCCCCACCCAGGGGCTGGGGGGGAGGTCAAGGGCGGTCACTTATCGACGTGGGGAAACATGGCACCTCTGATTGCCTTTCCGAAGATGATGTGGCAGCATGTGGCGAAGAGCTGTAGCTGCAGATAGGGCACAGCACATTGCGGTGCTGTTTGTGTGCCCATAAACACTTTGATCTACTACGTAGAGTGGCAGGCGAGGGTCAGGTCAGCAGCGGGCTAAGTAACGAAGCACAACCAGCCAGCCCTACCACCCGTTGCGGATCAGTGCCCAGCCAAGGGCTGCTGTACTGTGCCACCATCACACCCGAAGTCTGGATAAGGCACACTCCCTACAGATCACTGCCGTTGGTTGGGACGCGAAAGTCGTTTGTTGGGGTGAACGAGCAAAACAGAAAGCTGAAATCTTGGGCGCATAACACACGATACATGCCTTGCAACAATATAACACACGGCATACTGCGGCGTACACACCACTCATCACATACCACAGGGTGCACATTACACCATACATACCACAGAATACACACCACTCATAATAACTCAACACCAGGCATGCCACTCAGTACATATCCCTTTATCCCGCTCGGAATATACCCACTGGTATATACCACACAATACATAGCACACAATGACACACCGCACAACAGATACCAAACGACAGAAACCCCACAACACATACCACACAGCAGATACCACACAACATATCTCCCAGGGACGGCAGGTTTCATGCTTCACTTCGTGGGTTTTTGCTGGTCACCGTCATTCTTGCCTTATTCGTGCCGACTGGGTGTTCCAGAGGTAGGGGTATGTGGGGTATATTCAGAAAGCCCTTGAAAAGGGCTATTTGGAACACCCTGGGCCTGCATGCTGTACTGACGACATGTTTGAGATTTTCCTCCGTTTTCGACGGTGCCTGTGTTGCTCGCTGCCTCTTTTTGTCAACAGGCAGCCACCATGTCTACATACAAATTCACTCCACGGGCTGTTGCTTCCCCAGATGCACCACAAAAGCCTTTGGTTCGCAAAAGGGCACACTCTGGGGGTGAAACCTGGAGGAAGGTGACTCGGCAGCCTGCCAGGCAGGCCAAGAAGCCTCGTACCGCCGATTCACAGCAACCTTCATGCACCTCACAACCGATGGCCTGTGGGCCATGCCCATTAACGAAGGTTGGATGCCAGTGAAGGCACGTAGGTTGCAGGATTGGCAAAAATTGAAGAAATATGTCCCTGTCCACAAACAGGGGGATGTCTGCCCTAATGGGGTCCCAGCCCTGCCTGAAAAAGGGAATGCTGACGATGACAGTGATTCTGAATAAAAATGGATGAACGGTGCAGTGCCATGTTTGTGTGCACCGTCCAATGTGTTGTGCTACGCTGAAAAATGTGACCCCCCCCCAACCCATACATTTCTGAAATGGCGTTTTCTTGCAGATTTCAAAAAGTATACACATACCCCCCCCCCCCCCCCCCCAGGTGATGACATGTTTGCACATGGAAGCAAAACTTGTAGAAAATGCCGAAAAGTGCCAAAGCCCACGAAGTTGGCATGTTCTGAATGTCCCCGAGAGATATGCCCTACAATACACACCATGCAACACAGACCAGACAATACATGCCACAGCATACATACTGCATACACACCATGCAACAACAACACACAATAATACATGACACACACAGTATCTAACATGTACAAGGCACACACCTGGTCGAATGCCCGGCTGAAATTTGACAGTGGATGAGTTGCACTCATCCAGTGCGGCTTTTGGAGGGCAGTACGAAACTCATCGTTTTTGAAAAAGGGCTCTGCCAGGTCCGTGAAATATGAATGACCCTGACAGACCCACGCCCCGATCGCCGAGAAACCCCCTTTTGTAACGAGCAGGTGCTGCGCTTTGTACATCATCAGCAGGGCATTGTCTGCATCCTTGACCGCAGACATGTGCAGCTCTGCACCTGAACACTTCCGCAGATGGTCCGCCACTAGTTTGACACCCTTTCTTGTGACATCGAGGCTGCAAAAGGAAGAGGGCAAGCAAGAGAGGTGTAGTAAAATACAACCTCTAATCCACACCCCTCTCCCCAACTCTGGATACCTCCCCACCACGGCTCTAGGGTGCGCCACAAGTATGCAAGCTGGAAATGGCCTTGCGGGTAAAGGGCGAGGAGTTGGGTTTGATGGGCCAAAATGTGGGTTTAAAACAACCTAAAAATCACGTGAAGCAAGCAAGCGACACTTCATGTTTCCATTTTGCCCATTGCACAGTCCCATTGCTGCAGATTGTACTGCGATCTTGACACCTTTAGCATTGACATGTGCCCTTCCCAAATCTAGTCTGTGGCCTGAACATAACGATGGCGACCAGGGGCACCATTGGCCGTGTACCTCCTGCTCTCCTTGCTGCCGCTGTATCTCGTGCAGACCCCTTCTCAGCAATCCTGTTCGGTCTTGTTCGCTAGACACGTGGCTCCAGCCAGCAACGAACTGAGCCCAGAATGTATGGGGCCAAAATGAGTCCACCAAGTCCGCCAACGGGAAAAGAATGACGCTTTGCAAAAATGACCCAAGACCAGCCAAGCCTTCCCAAATCTGGAGTCTGAGCCTTGAACGCAACAGTGGTGGCCTAAAAAAAAACCGCTGTTTGGGGCCCAAACTGGGCCAGTTCTGCAAGTTACCTACCCAACTTGGTGCACGTGCCCCAGGCTGCCATCGTTGTGCTCAGGGCTCAAACTCTGGCCACATGTCAACGCAGAAGATGACTGCAGTACAGTAGAGCCTGAAGCGTTGGGTGCGGGTAAAATCCAAAACGGAGAGAAGAAGTGTTGCTTGTTGTGGTCTGCTTGTTGCTGCTAGATATAAGGGGAGAGAGGTGTAGTAAAATACAACCTCTAATCTACACCCCTCTCCCCAACTCTGGATACCTCCCCACCACGGCTCTAGGGTGCGCCACAAGTATACAAATTGGAAATGGCCTTGCGGGACAGTTAAAGGGCGAGGAGTTGGGTTTGATGGGCCAAAATGTGGGTTCAAAACAACCTAAAAAAGAAATGGTTCCACATTCTAACTGGGTACAATCATTTTTGAAAAAATGTGTTTCCGAATAGTTTTTGACCCTTTGTCGATCCAAAAATGGCCATTTTGCGAGCGTTTTTAAAACGTTTTTGCTGGGCCAAAAATGGGCCAAAATGTGCCCAAAATGTGCTCAATCTACTTGTTTGAGCATTCCAAATGGTGTAGGATCATTTATTGACACGTTTTCAACCCATTTTTGGTCCCAAATGGCCCACTTCTTTAAGGATTTTTGGCACTTTTTGGAGAGCCGTAACAAGCCCAAGGGTTCGAACAGCTCGCTTTGGCATCCCAAGCAGTCTGGGATGATTTTTGTCAAAGTCAGCCCCCCCCCCCCCCCCGTCTCGGGTGGACCCAGTGGACCCATTTTGGCCCAAATTAGGTTGGGCTCAAGCATGCTGTTTGCTAGAGCCAAGTGGGCGCCAGTACGGGTGTCCAAGCATGCATTTGGGCGATTTGGAGGGGTAGAAGCCAAAAAGTGGGGAGTTGCAGGTGTAGTAGGTGCCTTCAGAATCAGACTTTGAGCCACATAGCTCGCCACACAGCCCATTCTTGCATTTGGGGCTGCACAGCCAAAACTATGCAACCCCAAATGGCCCATTCAAGGTTATTTTTGGGCCCTTGTTTTTGGCCATTTCTCCGACATATTGCGGCATCAGAAGGTGGCACAAGCCCCTTCAACACAAGCAAGGCGAGATTGCCGCAGCATATGGCATTCGTTTCTCGTTGTATGCAAGTTTTTGGGGGCTTTCAGGGCTGTTTTGACCCAACAGGGGCTAGCGTAGCCAAAAACTGGGCCTACCCAACGTGATGCCCATGCCCCGGGCCCAGAAAGCTCCTCAAAATGGCCAAACAAGAACAAGTGTCATCCCCTGCATTCAGCTTGCCTTGCCTGTGTCAAAGACGGTCGTTCCACCTTAACATCACGATATGTCCAAGAAATGACAAAAAGGGGTCCCCAAAATGGCCCAGAATTTGCGCAGCGCAGCCCCAAAACCAAGACTGGGCCTTATCTCGGGCCATATGGCTATCTGGCTACGTGTCATACCCTAATTTTAGTCCCCCACCCACCCCTTGCTGAGCTCCAATGCCCCACCTCAACCATCCAAAATCTGCTCAAACATGTTTTTGTTGTGTTCCCCAGACGCCAAGAGGGGGGGGGGGGTTACTTGCCCCCCAAACCTCGCCCGGTGACAGGGGGTGGTGGTGGGTGGGGTGGCGGCGGTAGACCACCCCATACATACATACTTACAAGCCTGGGCTGGTCCCAAATTTAACCCCCACCGGAACCACTTTGCAATTGGAGCGGATCTGGTTGCCTCTTCAACCCAATTATCGCCCAGCTCCCATTGGAGGCCGGCGGTGAACTCGCACTCCCCATGCTTTGCACATGGAAGTTAGCTGAGGGTATCAGACATGGGCTTGACAATTGACGGCATTGGTTACCCGAAGTTGGTTGGTGGTTCACTGACAAAAATTGTTCAATGCTTGCCAGGTTGCCGGTTAAATGACAATAGTTGCCCTATACCCCCCAATCCTGAGCCCTGTTCTCAGTACAACAACAGAAGAAGAAACTCATGCCTCAAAAAACAGTAATGCCTTTATTCCATCGGAATTTCCTGCCACACCCCCCCCCCTTCCACCTGGGCTTGCACAGTGCAGAGATATGGGAAGCACGGGGTGCAGTGAAGGGCAGTTGTGTGCTGCATGAGGTATCTGGGTAGCAGCGTTTAAAGATTGGGGTTTTGCAGGAGGGAAAGGGGTATCGGGGCTTTGGGGTGTGGAGGTGTGCAGAAGCTACACGGGCAACAGGGAATTAGGGAATGGGAGACTGCAGGAGGTACACCTGACGTCCAGTGGCTGGCCCCTTGTGTCCCCATGAATCCCCGAGATCAGCAGGATGCGCTTGAACTGCCAGGCTATCCTGCATGCATCCACCAACCAATTTTCGAGTGACATACTTTGGGCATAATCTGCGAGACGCACATGCACAAGAAGTGTATCTGCTTGCTCTGACCAGACTTCCTCGCGTGGTACCTGCACCAGAAACGGATGCTGCCATGAGCCCTCCAGTGGCCCATCAATGAGAGCAGGCACACAGCCCCCTATCCGCCCCACACACCGGGTAATTATACACACTTCCCTACCTCGCATTTAAGGGGCATGCACACAGCTTGCTTCGGCCAATGCATGCTCGCCAGCATAAGACTCCAGTTTCCTGAGACTCCAGTTTTGTAAATCGGTCACTTCAGATGACTGAAATGTGCATTTGTGACCATGTAAACTGGTGGACGTTATGTATACATACGGCATACCCGATTTTGGAGCTCAATGAGGCACCGTGGCCCAAAGAGCGCCCCCCCCCCCCCTCCCCACACACACACACGTATTTTGGAGCCCTGAATGAGTTACGAAAAAAAAGGATCAGGTTAATCCATGATTCTGGGGAAGCGGTACGAGCTGGGCAAATTGGCCAATTCAGGGTTTTAGCGCCGCAGGCTGTGCTGTAACTGCACACAGATTCCCCTGTATGCACACATATCCCCCATGTATACACAAAAACAGCGCAATGTGCCCACATGACCCACAGGCGGGCTTCCTCGCTAGCACTGGGGTAGGCCACAACCCAGAAATGGCCTTGAAGGACATTTCAAGGGCTAGGGCCTGGATTTGATGGGCCAAAATGGGTCAAGGGCCCAAACCAAGCCAAAAACGCTTGTTTCAGCATTTTTGGTGAACATGGCCCAAGACGCGGCCCATTCTTGGTTTTGGAGGGCATAGCCAAAGGTACGCAAATTCTAGGCGATTTGTGGCCCCTCTTCAGTCATTTCCTAGACATGCACTAGCGTTAGAAGGTGAAACAGGCTTCTTTGACACAGGCAGGGCAAGCTGGTTGCAGAATGTGACATCCATTTGCCCGTCTTCATCTCGCCATTTTGAGGGGCTCTAAGGGCTGTTTCGGCCCCAAAAAGGCTGTCTTGGGTCAAAACAAGGCCAGTTCTGAAGGGTACCTGCCACTGCCCTGGGGGTCATTGGTGCATTTTGGGCTTAAACTCCAGATTTGGGAAAGCCACAGGTGAATGCAAAAAATGGCTAGAGTACAGTACAGCAGGAAGTGTTGGGACAAAGAAATGGCCAAAATGGAAACCGGCCCAGCGCTGGCCACAAAAACCGGTGGCTTACACACCCACAAGTGCGCTTGCCAAGTCCAAAGTCTAGAATTCAATGTTGCTGGCCCATGGCGGCAGTTGGGTGTCCTTGCAAAGCTGGCCCAATTTTGGCCTTTTTTTTTGGTGAAAATTGGCTGAGCCCAATACCATGCAAAAAGGGCCACACCATCTAAAAGTGTTGTGGCCCTACTGGCTTCCCTTTCTAGTGTCAGGGGAGGGCACCTAGCCCACCCAATTTTTATGGTTTACGTGGCTCAAATGGCTCAAAGACATACCCAGAGCCCGTTACCAGTGCACGCTTGGTCCGGCAAGGCTATGCAGCCCGCATGGACTGCGTGTGGCCAGATTGGATCAAAATTGGCCCAACAGTTGGCCAAAACAACCACATCATCGGAAATACCAAACCAACTTGCTTTCCTCGTGTTGTTTCACATTCTAACTTCACAATGCCCCCAAAATCCCGCAACATGGCCCAGTATTGGTGTGTCTCGCCAATAGCAGCCCCAAACCAAGATTAGGCTGTATCTCAGAGTACGTGGCTCCAAATCCTGCACTAAGGGCATGTAGTCCACCCACAACCTCCTTCTTCTTGCGGTTTCCACCCCTGAAAATGGCCAATTCGGACACCAAACCCCTGTACTAGTGCGCACTTTGGCTCAGGGATCCAACGCCTTGAGCCCACCAAGCCTCCGGCATGGGGGGAATCCTTGCACTACGCGCGCACTGCGCGCTACTTTTAGACTATGTTCCCCCCGAAGAGCCCCTAGGCACGCCCCTTGGAAACACCCTTAGAATTAGGCGACCCAAACTGGATTGGAGGGGACCTTGAGGGGGACCTTCCCGGTTCTTGTGGCAGTGGTGAAGGACTAGGGGCCTTTGGGGGGGGAACTTGACTGTGTGTTGGGCGGCGAAGATGGAGGGCAGTGAGCTGGCGAGTCTGAACTTGGGATGGCAAAGGAGATGGAATCCTTCTTGCATTGCCGATTCACCACTCTCAACCCATCTTGGTAGTATTCCAAGTGGAGGAGTCCGTCTTCAGCCGTCCCAACCACCGTGGCAGGAGGTCTCAGGCCATTGCAGCGGGTGTAGAACACCCTCTTCCCAATACTGAGATCCTCTCTCGTTACCACTGGACGAATCGTGATCTGCGGAAGACCCAGATTCCACAGAGCTTGCATCCTCCTCCGGTTTCCACTCCCAATCGGAGCGTCCAAGAGAGGCTTCAGAGAAGGACGCACTCTCGTTGTCCACCGCCTTTGCCACTTTCAAAGTGATCTTGGGCTTCATCACCATGGGGATTTTTTTGGCTCGCCCCCTTTTTTTTCTCATCGTCCTGGCCGACTACAACCCATTCCGTCAAATCAACGGTGTTTGGTGGCACAATTGGATGGCACCGTGCCAAGTGAGTTTTGATGTTCAAAACCCACGGGGTGGCACTGCACCCGGGAATAGGACATTCACAGGGCACGTTTTCTTGTATGCGCATGGCCACTGCGAGCTTCAATGGGACCACACACGGGCATGTGCTACTGATTTTCTTGCGCACAATACTTGTGGTACACTTGCCTGTTGTGTGTCCACAAAAACCATATGGTTTGGCCTCAACACGCATCCTTGGGTCCGTTACCACCTCTCCTTTCCGCAAGTGCACTGCCACATGATTGCGCATCCTTGCCAAAGCAATGGCTGCTCCACAAAACAAACAAAAATCTGTTGCTTCCGCGGGCCGCACGCTAGTATGTGCCACACCAACGTATGGCTCTGCACGCAACTGGGACAATTTCACAAAGGCAGACAAGGTGCCCACTGGAATGAGCCAACGACCATCGGCATCCATTTGGGGGCAAAATCAGAAGTGGCCCACAAGTGGGCAAGGTGGCTACATAACCCCTGCCGCCTAGGGGGTCCCCACCGCGTCAGAGCGGGGGACAAAATCAGAAGTGGCCCACAAGTGGGCAAGGTGGCTACATAACCACTCCCGCATGGGGGAACCCCACCGCTTCAGAGCGGGGGGCAAACTCAGAAGTGGCCCACAAGTGGGCAAGGTGGCTACGTAACCCCTGCCGCCTAGGGGGTCCCCACCGCTTCAGAGCGGGGGGCAAAATCAGAAGTGGCCCTCAAGTGGGCAAGGTGGCTACATAACCCCTGCCGCCTAGGGGGTCCCCACCGCGTCAGAGCGGGGGGCAAAATCAGAAGTGGCCCACACATGGGCAAGGTGGCTACATAACCACTCCCGAATGGGGGAACCCCACCGCTTCAGAGCGGGGGGCAAACTCAGAAGTGGCCCACAAGTGGGCAAGGTGGCTACGTAACCCCTGCCGCCTAGGGGGTCCCCGCCGCTTCATAGCGGGGGGCAAAATCAGAAGTGGCCCACAAGTGGGCAAGGTGGTTACATAACCACTCCCGCCTGGGGGAACCCCACCGCTTCAGAGCGGGGGGCAAAATCAGAAGTGGCCCACAAGTGGGCAAGGTGGCTACATAACCCCTGCCGCCTAGGGGGTCCCAACCGCTTCAGAGCGGGGGGCAAAATCAGAAGTGGCCCTCAAGTGGGCAAGGTGGCTACATAACCACTCCCGCCTGGGGGAACCCCACCGCTTCAGAGCGGGGGGCAAAATCAGAAGTGGCCCTCAAGTGGGCAAGGTGGCTACATAACCCCTGCCGCCTAGGGGGTCCCTACCGCTTCAGAGCGGGGGGCAAAATCAGAAGTGGCCCACAAGTGGGCAAGGTGGCTACGTAACCCCTGCCGCCTAGGGGGTCCCCGCCGCTTCATAGCGGGGGGCAAAATCAGAAGTGGCCCACAAGTGGGCAAGGTGGTTACATAACCACTCCCGCCTGGGGGAACCCCACCGCTTCAGAGCGGGGGGCAAAATCAGAAGTGGCCCACAAGTGGGCAAGGTGGCTACATAACCCCTGCCGCCTAGGGGGTCCCAACCGCTTCAGAGCGGGGGGCAAAATCAGAAGTGGCCCTCAAGTGGGCAAGGTGGCTACATAACCACTCCCGCCCGGGGGAACCCCACCGCTTCAGAGCGGGGGGCAAAATCAGAAGTGGCCCTCAAGTGGGCAAGGTGGCTACATAACCCCTGCCGCCTAGGGGGTCCCTACCGCTTCAGAGCGGGGGGCAAAATCAGAAGTGGCCCACAAGTGGGCAAGGTGGCTACGTGACCCTTGCCGCCTAGGGGGTCCCCACCGCTTTAGAGCGGGGGGCAAAATCAGAAGTGGCCCACAAGTGGGCAAGGTGGCTACATCACCCCTGCCGTCTGGGGGAACCCCACCGCTTCAGAGCGGGGGGCAAAATCAGAAGTGGGCCACAAGTGGGCAAGGTGGCTACATCATCCCCGCCGCCTAGGGGGTGCCCAGCGCTTTAGAGCGGGGGGCAAAATCAGAAGTGGCCCACAAGTGGGCAAGGTGGCTACGTAACCCCTGCCGCCTAGGGGGTCCCCACCGCTTCAGACCGGGGGGCAAAATCAGAAGTGGCCCACAAGTAGGCAAGGTGGCTACATAACCACTCCCGCCTGGGGGAACCCCACCGCTTCAGAGCGGGGGGCAGTATCAGAAGTGGCCCACAAGTGGGCAAGGTGGCTACATAACCCCTGCCGCCTGGGGGAACCCCACCGCTGCTGAGCGGGGGGCAAAATCAGAAGTGGCCCACAAGTGGGCAAGGTGGCTACATAACCACTCCCGCCTGGGAGCTTGCCACCGCTTCAGAGCGGGGGTCAAAATCAGAAGTGGCCCACAAGTGGGCAAGGTGGCTACATAACCACTGCCGCCTAGGGGGTCCCCACCGCTGCAGAGCGGGGGGCAAAATCAGAAGTGGCCCACACGTGGGCAAGGTGGCTACATAACCACTCCAGCCTAGGGGAACCCCACAGCTTCAGAGCGGGGGGCAAAATCAGAAGTGCCCCTCAAGTGGGCAAGGTGGCTACATAACCACTGCCGCCTAGGTGGTCCCAGGGGCAAAATCAGAAGTGGCCCTCAAGTGGGCAAGGTGGCTACATCACCCCTGCCGCCTAGGGGGTCCCAACCGCTTCAGAGCGGGGGGCAAACTCAGAAGTGGCCCACAAGTGGGCAAGGTGGCTACATAACCACTCCCGCATGGCGGAACCCCACCGCTGCAGAGCGGGGGGCAAAATCAGAAGTGGCCCACACGTGGGCAAGGTGGCCACATCACCCCTGCCGCCTAGGGGGTCCCCACCGCTTCAGAGCGGGGGGCGAAATCAGAAGTGGCCCACAAGTGGGCAAGGTGGCTACATAACCACTCCCGCCTAGGGGAACCCCACAGCTTTAGAGCGGGGGGCAAAATCAGAAGTGGCCCTCAAGTGGGCAAGGTGGCTACATAACCCCTGCCGCCTAGGGGGTCCCAGGGGCAAAATCAGAAGTGGCCCTCAAGTGGGCAAGGTGGCTACATAACCCCTGCCGCCTAGGGGGTCCCAACCGCTTCAGAGCGGGGGGCAAAATCAGAAGTGGCCCACAAGTGGGCAAGGTGGCTACATAACCACTCCCGCCTGGGGGAACCCCACAGCTTCAGAGCGTGGGGCAAAATCAGAAGTGGCCCACAAGTGGGCTAGGTGGCTACATAACCCCCGCCGCCTAGGGGGTGCCCACCGCTTTAGAGCGGGGGGCAAAATCAGAAGTGGCCCACAAGTGGGCAAGGTGGCTACGTGACCCCTGCCGCCTAGGGGGTCCCCACCGCTTCAGAGCGGGGGGCAATATTAGAAGTGGCCCACAAGTGGGCAAGGTGGCTACATCACCCCTGCCGCCTGGGGGAACCCCACTGCTTCAGAGCGGGGGGCAAAATCAGAAGTGGCCCACAAGTGGGCAAGGTGGCTACATCACCCCCGCCGCCTAGGGGGTGCCTAGCGCTTTAGAGCGGGGGGCAAAATCAGAAGTGGCCCACAAGTGGGCAAGGTGGCTACATCACCCCTGCCGCCTAGGGGGGAGGTTCCCCACCACTTTAGAGCGGGGGGCAAACTCAGAAGTGGCCCACAAGTGGGCAAGGTGGCTACATAACCACTCCCGCCTAGGGGGTCCCCACCGCGTCAGAGCGGGGGACAGTATCAGAAGTGGCCCACAAGTGGGCAAGGTGGCTACATAACCCCTGCCGCCTGGGGGAACCCCACCGCTGCAGAGCGGGGGGCAAAATCAGAAGTGGCCCACAAGTGGGCAAGGTGGCTACATAACCACTCCCGTCTGGGAGGTTGCCACCGCTTCAGAGCGGGGGGCAAAATCAAAAGTGGCCCACAAGTGGGCAAGGTGGCTAAATAACCCTTGCCGCCTAGGGGGTCCCCACCGCTTCAGAGCGGGGGGCAAAGTCAGAAGTGGCCCTCAAGTAGGCAAGGTGGCTACGTAACCACTCCCGCATGGGGCAACCCCACCGCTTCAGAGCGGGGGGCAAAATCAGAAGTGGCCCACACATGGGCAAGGTGGCTACATCACCCCTGCCGCCTAGGGGGTCCCCACCGCTTCAGAGCGGGGGGCAAAATCAGAAGTGGCCCACAAGTGGACAAGGTGGCTACGTAACCCCTGCCGCCTAGGGGAACCCCACGGCTTCAGAGCGGGGGGCAAAATCAGAAGTGGCCCTCAAGTGGGCAAGGTGGCTACATAACCCCTGCCGCCTAGGGGATCAATGGTCGGTTCCGATAGACTGAATGTCCCCGCCATAGACAATTCCAGCCATTAGTCCAGCAGTACTGTGTAGCTCAATCAATGCACGTGTCCCCTTCTTGGTTGGGGTGCTCCACTAGGTAAGATACAGTGAGGCGTTTCTTGCGGTTAGCTCTGTGGGTCACTTGTGTGCTTGTCCTGTCTGCCGACTCTAGTGAACAACCAGGATCAATAAAAAAAGCAGTCGTCCTTAAGGTGTGGACTGCATTCACTTGTTTACGTGCGAGCTGACTGGGCTGCAAAGCATGGCACTCACTCGGCCTTTCCCCGTCAGTTGCTGTTTAGTTTCAAGAAGTGCAGGGGGTAACATACAGATTCAGCAGGGGGGGGGGCACATACAGAAGATAAAGTATAAGAACAAGTGTGACGTGTGGGCCGAGTGCAATCTGTACTGTAAGAAGGGTGTGGCGTCATGTGTTAAGGTCCTCGTCAACAAAGGCCTGCACCACATGCTGGTAAGCTGAGACCAGACCTGCCGCCTAGGGGGTCCCAGGGGCAAATTCAGAAGTGGCCCTCAAGTGGGCAAGGTGGCTACATAACCCCTGCCGCCTAGGGGGTCCCAACCGCTTCAGAGCGGGGGGCAAAATCAGAAGTGGCCCACAAGTGGGCAAGGTGGCTACATCACCCCTGCCGCCTAGGGGGTCCCCACCGCTTCAGAGCGGGGGGCAAAATCAGAAGTGGCCCACAAGTGGGCAAGGTGGCTACATAACCACTCCCGCCTAGAGGAACCCAACAGCTTCAGAGCGGGGGGCAAAATCAGAAGTGGCCCACAAGTGGGCAAGGTGGCTACATAACCCCTGCCGCCTAGGGGGTCCCAACCGCTTCAGAGCGGAGGGGCAAAATCAGAAGTGGCCCACAAGTGGGCAAGGTGGCTACATAACCCTTGCCGCCTAGGGGGTCCCCACCGCTTCAGAGCGGGGGGCAAAATCAGAAGTGGCCCACAAGTGGGCAAGGTGGCTACATAACCCCTGCCGCCCAGGGGGTCCCAGGGGCAAAATCAGAAGTGGCCCTCAAGTGGGCAAGGTGGCTACATAACCCCTGCCGCCTAGGGGGTCCCAACCGCTTCAGAGCGGGGGACAAAATCAGAAGTGGCTCACAAGTGGGCAAGGTGGCTACATCACCCCTGCCGCCTGGGGGGTCCCCACCGCTTCAGAGCGGGGGGCAAAATCAGAAGTGGCCCACAAGTGGGCAAGGTGGCTACATAACCACTCCCGCCTAGGGGAACCCCACAGCTTCAGAGCGGGGGGCAAAATCAGAAGTGCCCCTCAAGTGGGCAAGGTGGCTACATAACCCCTGCCGCCTAGGGGGTCCCAACCGCTTCAGAGCGGGGGGGCAAAATCAGAAGTGGCCCACAAGTGGGCAAGGTGGCTACATAACCCTTGCCGCCTAGGGGGTCCCCACCGCTTCAGAGCGGGGGGCAAAATCAGAAGTGGCCCACAAGTGGGCAAGGTGGCTACATAACCCTTGCCGCCTAGGGGGTGCCCACCGCTTCAGAGCGGGGGGCAGCATCCGAAGTGGCCCACAAGTGGGCAAGGTGGCGGGGGGCAAAATCAGAAGTGTCCAAAAAAGCGCGGAAATGCAACGTCACCCATGCATTATGGGGGGTCCCTTGCTAAGGGGACAAAATCAAAAGTGGCTGAATTGGGGGCAAGAACAAAACTTTGGATGTGCGGTCAAAAAGAATACCTCCAAAAAAAATTTCGCACAAATGGTGTGTCTGCGTTGAAAAACACCTTTAAAAAACCCCCCAGAGCCAAATTTAAAAAACGGGGGGGGTTTTCAAAACCCCCCACGCTATCGGATTTCTCAGAACCCCCCCCCCCCCGTGGCAGGCACCCTCAAAGTGTATCACCATATCAATCAACCGTTAAAAAGAGAGTAGATGTGGTGGAAATGGTGGGAAAATGTGTGCAAAAAAGTAGAAATGGGTGAAATAGGGTGAACATCCAAAAATGCTAGATCCCCAATGCATCAAAATCTAGTGCCAAACAACAATGATGCCCAAAGCACCACAAAGTATGGGTTTCTACTACAACCAAACGCCCAAATAGTTGCACTGTGTGCGCCATGCACGCGCACTGCGCTTAAGGCGCCCCCATGGAGGAGGGTGTAGACTGATGGACATTACTTTCAAGCCTCTCGCAAACTGCTAGCGGGCGAAGTGGGGCAACATGGACCGAAGATCGGTCAAATTATGGAGCATTTGCGAAGAATTGTGATGTGTTGGGAAAACACATGTGCTGCCCATTGATGACCCATTTTCAAGGCGTTTTGGGACTGTTCGCAAGCCAAAAAAGGGTCAAACCGAGCTCAAAATGGGCTAAAACTGTTTCTTGAGCATCCCAAGATGTCTAGAATCAATTTTGGAAAAGCACACTTTTGACCAATTCATGACCACAATAGGAGGCATAGTTCAATGAAAAACAACTGCAAAAAGCTCAGACAGTTGCATCAACTACACCATGTGGACCAAGGGGTCGCAGTCTGATGCTGACCATGCTGATACGAGGATAAACCACTGCAAGAAGTGCCTGTCACTCCAGAACAGAGTCAGTAGCACATGTTCTAGATTTGCAAGGAAACCATTGAGCAGCCCAGCACTCTGCCGGCAGACCAAGGGGCCTTGCTTTGCTGGAGAAGGTGGCAGACAGTGATTAGCTCACGGTGAAATGGTGGCGTCTGTGGGCCATTACCCTCAACAGCTCTAACAGCTCTTCTGACAGCACCAAAGTCAGCGGAGGGATATCCGGTTGCAGCCAGTCGGTAAGCCATACCCATCAAGGTGTATCGAAGATTAGCTTGTTGGCAGTCTAGGACAGGCCATGACTAAAGGATACTTGGGGCGGGGCTGGGGTTGTTTTGGCCTTCCCAGGGTTTGGCTCACCCATGCACCCGCCCATTGTCTTACCCACCTACCCATCCCAGGAGGGGGGGGTGAAAGTTCATAGGAGTGTTGGGTGGGGGGGAGCTCGGTCTGTTGCCAAACTTTGTCCATAGACGAAAAAGACAGCAAAAAAGACTGCAGGCTTTTGAGCTGTTACACGGATCCAAAGAGTGTACAAAGTCTGCACAATGCAGAAGCACCCGATGTGTCACGATGACGCACAGTCTCTGCACGAGGTTGGCAGTCTATCCAGCAGGACAACCCACCCACCCACCCAAAAAACACGGACAATTGCATTTCTGCACATCCAAAAATAGAGGGAGCCCCAACTGACCCAGCCATCCACTCTCAGACCACCCCGACCCTCGGGGCCTGCACGGACGGGCCACGAAAGAACGGCCTGCTCCAGGACACACACTGTAACACAAATTGCGAAATGAGATCCATGTCCGAAGACCAAGTCACTGAGCATTTTCAGGGAAGGAACACAAGACATACACAAGAGGGCATTACTTTGCAAGCGCAAATGCACATGACAGTCCGATATGCACAGCTGAACATCCGGAAATGGGCAGATATATCCAAAGACAGTCACTGTGTGCTATGCTTTGGTCTCGGTCCCTGGGCGCGTGGGGGCATCTGTGGGGCGGACCTTGGACGCCATTTTAGGTGTTTTGGAGGTGGGGCTGTACGCAGTTTCTTTTGTGCCGGTTCGAGAGAGAACACAGGGCTTTTTGCTTGACACTGACGACTGTCAAAAAAATAACATGGGTTTAACATGTTTGGCTATTTCTCCAAACTTCACACAAAATGAACAGCAAAAATATTGTGACCAGATGCCGAAAGGAGGGCAGCGTATTGGTCCAGGCCAGAGCAACATCTGAAAGAGTGCGTACTTGTTATTGGTGGGCTGAGGTCATGAAAAAATTGTGCATAAAGCCGGAGACATTGTGGAAATCACATTTGCGTGGCGTATCGAAATTGGTCAGCAGAGCGTCTGCTTTGGTATGTGCATTGGGAGCTTGAGGATTTACCAGCGAGACGCATGCGTGTAATATGCTGGGGTTCGGGGGGGGGGGGGGGGTTGAGAGGGTGTCTGTTTCTCATTGCGTCGGCGGTACAACACCTGTTCAGGCAGGATGTTTCTGTTTGGGATTAAGCAATGGACACGTCGAGCAGTGGTACCATATGATGCTGGTGACTGGGTTGTCCGCCATGATTCATTGCTCAGGGCATGCGTCTGTACAGCCATCAGCATATGGGAGTACTGGTGAGCCACTATGTCGTGCAGTACATCGCACTCTCGCAGTGACTTGACGAAAGAATTCGGTACTCCAGACACAATACGCAGTGTGGAGCCTGTTCCGAAACTGAAAAGCATCAGTTTTCGACATAATCCCGCCAACATCCCCCTGTGCTCAGTCACAGCGCCCCGAACCTTGGTAACCGCAACTTCTCTCCAAAAACTCATTTGCACTACACAGAACTGACACAAAGTGGGGGTAATCCATCAATACACCAGTGGTTCTCCCAAAAGGTGCGCCACAAGTGCCGTTGGAGAGGCGTTCTCATGCACACAGCTCTGCCCCGCAAGCAGAGGCATGCACAGCTCCACCTACCTGCTTGCAATCACACCTCACGATTCGGCTTGGCGGCCCACATTTGAAGCACCGTTGTCAACCGTGTGCGGTATGGCACACGGTGCTTGCAGACAGTGTTTGGGGCGATTGAGTCGTTGTAGTACATCCCGATGACGGAGCTCTTCCGGGCCTCGGCGACGCTGAGGATCCCCGGGAGGAGGTGGGCCCAGTGCGGTCTGGGCCAACCAGCCCAGAACGACGGCATGTTCAGCAAATCTCCGATGTTGTAGCCTTGTCCTTCCCACTTCGGAAACTTCTCCGCGTCCACTGGGATGGGGATCTCATGCTCCACCCAATCCTTTTGCTTGCGGCCTGCAGTTGGTACCTGCTCTATGCCACTGGCCTCATTGTGTGGTTTTGAAGTCTTCGCCCAGCCCCAGATGATGCCACTTGTATCCACAATACCATGCATGAATAGGACCACATGCAACACAGACAACCAACACATTGGGCGGGATATGTGACCAAGGCTATCCTGCAGGTAAATGCAATAGGCTCCGTCATCCATGAACAGGCGTGCATCGGAAGGAAAGTATGAATTTTGCAAACCACACTGCGCTCACAAGGGGGCATAGGGGCCATAGCAAACTCTAGCAAAGCCAGGTAAAAAAAATCCCCCCCCCCTTGTATAAGCTACGCCAAAGTCCTAAATTAATACAGTCCCTACGCCTACTGTAGCTTGGACAAGGGCGTAGCTTGCGGGCGGCACATATGACTACCTACACCGGGCGCCCAGGTTCAAAGAGAGAGGATTGCATGGTGAGCTGGTGCAAGCAAGGGGAATATAATGCACAAGGATACCAAAAATCAGAGCTATGTGGGTTTAAGTGGGCAAACACTCACAACAAATGTGTCCATGACTCTATGTGACTCGCAAATTCGTCACGAAACCCATGTCTTATGTGGCTGAACTATGTTTGGTACCGAATTAAAATTAGGTCCCAAATTAATACGGTCCCTACGCCTACTGTAGCTTGGACAAGGGCGTAGCTTATACAGGGGGGGGGGGGGTGTACTTTGAAGAACTTTCTTTTGAAAAAAAATTCATTCAGTTGTACCAAGAAACATTTTGTCGCAACAATATTTACAAAAAAGGGGCGCGGGGGGGGGGGGGGTTGCGCAACAAGCCACCCATGGTAGGTAGTACATTTGTGTAGGGGCATAATACCCTCCGGGTCATTTCCTGACCACTCCTCACGGTGGCGCCCCAACCACGCCAAACCATGAGGCAAATGCGTGTTTTATGATAGGCAGTAGCAACATGCATGCTTGTAGATGATGTCTTGTTTTTTTACCTACATCCACAGGTTGTGCAACCTCTAGATTAGTCCTAAATGGCTTCCAATTTCACCCGTCAGCATGTTGTCCAACAAGGCAATGGAATTAATGTCATCTTCTACTTGCCCATGGGAACCTTTGGGATAACCCTTCAGCACTCCAACCCATGTACCACAAATGAACACTCATGGCCGAACTTCATCTTCCGCTAGCTACCCTATTGCCACTGCCAATGCAGTCAATGGTGTTGCCCTTGCCACTTGTACCGCCCATTTGCGCAATGCCACACATCCCTCCTCACAGACACAAATCAGAAGCATGGTCGCCACAATGAAGACAAGCCCATTCAGGGTAGGGCATGCAGGGTGTGCTGTTACAAGTGTCACAAGTTCACAGAGGAGGTTCAAGATAGTAGAAGGGGTATAGGCAGGCCACTGACCAACACACGCACTGCCGTCCGCAGGGTGGAGACACCGTACACACAATAAATATGACAATTGCCATCTAACGCAACGACAACAATCTGTTTTGCGGCATCTGAATCGTGCCATGCCAGGGCGTCTAGACATTGCATTGTACAACATAATTAGACATGCTAGGTGGCAGCAGCCATGATTCTCTTGCCTCATGAAGCTTAAGTAAAGAGGTGATATGGTAAATGCAAGCTTGCCAAAACCCTCCGCGAAATTCTATTGCCTTCAGCAAGGCACGTCGAAGAATCATACCCTGAGCCCCCCACCCCCTTCAAAGGCTGTTATTTGTTGGTTCCAGCCTCCAACCGCAGCTTCCCCTTTGAAACTGCATCCTGTTTCATGCCCTAGTCCAGCCCCAAGCCTTCAGACTGTATCATGCATCATTGCCGTTGCATACTACGTCACCCTCGCAGTTATGGGTGCAAGCCATTGCTGTTTGTGTTGATGCTTGCTTAATTTGCCCACTCAATTCTCATCAAGAGTAAGTGAAAACATTAGAGAACAAAAGCTTATCAAAGTGGCATTGAAACCAAGGTGCGGCATGTGGCTTGATAGGTGCGCTTTCGCCTCGGCACAATTTTGAGAAAAAGAGGTGTGTTTGGATGGCATTGGAGGTTAGTGCAAGTCTGGGTGGGTTTCGAGGCAGCACCTTTCTCCACACACACGCGCGCTCTTGCTTGCCTCGGCTCGCCTCACCAAGCCAAGGCAACACGTGTTCTTGTGCATGTGCATTTGTGTGATCACAGATGTGCACCGTGTACGCTCCCATGCACCATGGTCATGTGTGTACCATTGATATGTTTCCTTCCTTGTCATGCTATGCATTTTGGCTGTGCCAACCATCGTGTCCCGAAATTGAATCTTCGGGACTTTCCTTCCGAACTATCCGCCACCCAAAAGGTCTTCACTTCATTGGCATCCGCATGACAATAGTCAAATTCAATTCTGAATTCTTTTTTTTTTTGCTTCTGCCAATCCATAGTACGGGCCCATCTGGGGAGCGGAATCATGGCTGTTCGAGGTGCTGACAAACACCCCTCAAAATTCCGGTATTGGTGCATTCAACCAACAGGATATGCCTCTAGGCCGCGCGTCATTTGTCGACGCTTTTCTCTTTGGATTGTATCAGATTGTATCGTTTACCTGGTTCGCACTTTCCCTGTGCTCTCTCTCTCTCTCTCTCTTCTGCACTACTTTGAGAGGTAGAGAAGGGGTCAGGAAATGAAGGACGGCGAAATAGTGAAATTTAATTCTGAATTCTTCAAGCACCAAGTTGCCATGAAATAGCTTGGACAAACTTGCAGCCCAAGGCCTCCTATTCCACTTCCGCCATGTGTCTTATGGCCAGTACCTTGAAGCGCCGTCTCTCCTGTTGAGGGTGAGGCCTTTCATCTTGCCCCTTTGGTGGCATGACACCAAGAGGCCTCAGCACACGTGTGAAGACACGGGCATGTACAAAAAAGGCTGTGGCAGGGTGGTCGGTACTGGGCCAGGTGCCGGCGCAATTCGCCAACGTGTGCTCAAACCCGGGCCGAGCCCATGTGGGTCAACTGGCGGATATTAGACATGAGGGATCCGCATTTAGACATAGTGTCTACCGTCGGTTGAGTTATGGACGTCGGGTAGGTGCCACTCAACCTGGATAGGGCATCCGCCGGCATCATCTCTGACCTGACCCAAAACAAGCGTAGCCGGGTCCCAGACCACCATAGCCTATTGAAAATCTGGCGTGAGATTTTGTTCTGGGTGACAGCTCTTTGTGTGGTGGAAAGTTTCTTAACACTGGCAATGGCCACTGTGTTATCTCCACTACGCTGGCAGAGCTCCAACCAAATCTTTCCACAAGGCTGGTGGTGTATCCCATGCCCATGCAGTTCTCCTTGTTGCTAATTTTGCAACATGAAGGTTCGGGACCTAAACGCTCCGTTCCTACACGACACTCCCACTCGGTGCACCCCCCCCCCCCCCGCCTTTGCCGCGTCTACCGCCGCTCACGGAGCAAGCAGGGGGGGGGGGGCGTCGGAGACTGTCCCATGTGCGGCACTGTCCCAATCACGAATGCATCCACCATGCTGACCGTCATCATGCGCGAGGGTCTGCGAGAACCTAAAACCTGCATACTTCCACCTGTACCAGCCAAACATGAACACGCCGTCATGCCCCTCTAGGGCCCAAACAGCCATTGCAACCAACCCGTTACCCTCTCCACTCTCTTTGGTGTCGGGTTGGATACCGCTGCCCTTACCACCACCGGCAGTGCCTTGCAGACCGTTCCCTGTGTGTTGCGCACTGTTCCTGTGGCCACGTTAAAGGTCTTACCAATCCAAGTGACCAACGGCTCCGTCTGGCTTTTTGCCGCTGGGCCGTAAGGCCCGCCGAACGCTGTCTGGCCGCGGGGGAGGGGCCAAGCGCGCCCCCAGCGACGCTCAGCTGTAAAGCTGACCCCAATGATTATGCCGCCGGATTAGCGGTCTCTCACTGGTGGCAACGGACAGAGCTCTGGACGACCCGAAAGCACATTTTTGGATGGTACGTCGGGCCCTACAAAACTATAGTCGGGCTTTCTTTTTTTACTGGCCAGAATCCCGAGTTCTGGTCAAAATCGGTGAGCACGCGTGACCCAGGCAAGAAGACGATTTGCAAATGCAGCAGAACCGCCTGAGCCGTGAGGAGCTCCAAGAGTGGCAAAAGTGGTGGTATGTGGACATTTTGGCATACGACACAGGGTACGAGCAGAAGTCGGAGGAATTTGATAATCTGGGTCGCAAGAGATTAGTCAACTACCCTTGAGCGAAGCATTGGACAAAGTCATCCGCATTGTGGAAGATGAGGGCGAGGCCGAGGACTTTGAGCGATTGAAGACCGGTGTGGTACAGGGTGCCCACAATTCCGGATACGTTACAACGGCCGAATTGGAAGCCCCCGGACATATGGTATGTGTGCTATTCGATGAGTCTCAGATGCGTGAAGCCTTGCACACTAAACCTCCCACAATCTGCATTTCACGAGGCAATGATCAAACAGTGGCGCAATGTTTTTCGTTGGCCTACTTTTGTGGATGCCCCACTGTGACTACTAGTATGAAGAACTTGGAGGACAAAAGCAGAACAAACAACGAGGTAAAGCGAAACGTGTTCAAGGAACTTGAGCGGCTCTATTTGCCGCACTTGCTACAGAAGCAACCACATGATCACGAAATATGCCAGAGTGCGGAGTACGCAAGGCGTCATCGATACATTGATAACAGAGCAGTGGGTGTCATTTCATTTGGACAATTCAGGGAAAGTGGCGTACGCCAACCAAGCTGCTGGTATGCCATGTCAAGAGCAAATTGTGCGCACATTGTTTCATTACGCTATACCCTTATCACCTTCCCTTGTAACTACGTGCAGCAAAAGATGCAAGGCTCCGGGTGGAGGTGGCAGCGCTAGGCACGCGGCAGTTGAAGAATGGTTTGTCCGGCTGGGGGTGGTGGCGCGGCAAGTCTGTGAAGTATAGGTCACTGTGGCCCAAGTGGAAGATTGTAGTGAACGCACCTCCCTGGCGCACTGGGAACAAAGGAGCACCCCCAACATCACAAACGCCGTCCGTTCGTCGCCAACTATAGAGGCAGCCGCAAGCATCACATTCGTCGCCAACTATAGAGGCAACCGCAAGCAGCACAATCATGACGTTCTTCCAGGGGCTGTTGACGGCTGGTGAAGTTGCCAACTTGTCGAAGGAGGATCAAGAGAGGACGAAGTACATGCTGACAAGGTGTCGTATAGCCGCCATTGATGACGTGCCCGCGACACTTTTCCTACATGTGAAGAACCCTCTCTAGGTTGTGAATGCAGATCTCTTGGATGGTCGTGACCTTGGGGTTCTTGTTCTGCACTGATTGTTCGAAGTTGTTATGTTTGGCAAAGATTCATTCATTCATTCATGTTGTGGCGGCTCAGGCCCCCGCCTCGGCAAGTCCACGTGTGTTCATCCAATATACAGTAGATCATATGAAAAACCTGGGGAGCCCAACCGGGATGCCTTAGATTGGGAGTTTGCCTGCGTGTGTTCCCTTGGTTTGGGAGTGAGTCCGGTCGTGATTGCTGGGTGGAGTTGTGCTGCGGTGGTGCTAAAGTGGTGGTGAGGTGTTGCAGCTGTGGTGTCGTGGTGCTGAAGTGGTTCTGTGGGGGAATGTTTGCCCAGCGCATGCCCGGCACACTACCTTTGTATGAAGTATCTTATCTCTAGCCCCAAGTTTATCCTCACCTTGGGAAGTCCCCCAAGTAGACCGCACTATACCGCAAACCTTCTCTGCAGGGCACCTTGTATAAGCCAAAATATGCAAATTCAACAACACAAAATGCCACACCCACCACTTCCAACCACCACCCTTGCCATCGTCATAAATGGATCAATCATCAAGGGTGCAAAGGATGGGCCGAATTCTTAGACACGGCGAGAAGGTACTCCAAATTGTTTGGTGAGGTGGGGGCAAAAATAGGCACGAGTGGGGAAAGGTAAAAAAAGATGCTCGGTGCGCGCCCGGCACGCTAACGCTCCCCATGTGACGCTATGAGGTGGTACTGTGGTTCTGTGGTGCGGAGAGGGGAAAAAAGTGACCATGAAAACGCATAGATATATACCAAGGCTTCCTTCCTTTATTTGAGGCCATCTCCCATAGGATGTGAAAGCATGCGGGGCATCACTATCTGTTTCGCAGAAGGGTGGGAGGTGCTCAGCATTTCATCTTCCCTATTGCAATTCGGTTTAAAATTATTGGTGTGGTCCACATGTGATAACTTGATTGTTTTTTGGGCCGGGTTGTTGTATTGTCACATTGTGTTGTCTTGTACAACCCTACGGACCGGAAATGACTGCCTATATTTTTGCTACTAGAAGTACCTCAAGGTATCTCGAAGCGCTTCGAGGTGCACCTCAAAAGGTGCTGGGAATGAGTAGTTGCAATCAGAGAGAGGCATTTGGTGGGGCAGGGGATGAGCGCCAGCGGCAACAGAAGTGAATTGGTTCGTAAGGAATGTCCCGAATGACAAGGGCTGGGTTTTGCGGATGCTATGTTTCTAAGTATTTTGAGGTGCACGTCGAAGTACCCCCCCCCCCCCCTTGTCGTTCCCCACCCCAGGAAAGACGGTCCCCCACCACCCCCTGGGGGATGGTCACCAAGTGACGGTCCCCCACCCCCCCATGGGGGACCACACCCCAACCGTACACGCACATTTGCAGGCACAGAAATTGCAGCATAAAACGAAAGAATTCGGCACATGATGCGTTCAAAGGGCTGCCAATGTACGGAGACCTACTCCTTGACCGGCTGGGTGTAAAATTTCTTGGTCCTGCTCCACTTCACCTTGAACTCTTGCACATGCTCACCACTTTCCACTGGAATGCTTTGGGCAGCACTCTTGGGTGGTGGTTTTGCCTTCTTGGTAGGAGGCTTGGCAGGTGTAAGCAGGTTTTTGGGAACCCATTTCCCTTCGGGAATGTCCCTTGTAAAATACAACTTGTTCCCAAAACTGTGTCCCATGCCCCACACACCACGGGCACTCTTCACCCACACAACCTCCGTGTCAGAATTCAGGTCACTATCCTCATCCGTTGTGGGCGCATCAGGCAATTCTTCGGCAGAAGTCAAGCTAGACACATCACTTTCTGCCCCACCGTCAGCATGCCTTGCACTCTCCGGAGCATCCGAATCACCACCGGAAGAGTCATCATCGGTGGAAGAAATCACAGAACCTGAACCTGAATCCGGATCTGAATCTGAATTTGAATCGGATGAAGAGGATGAACCTTGGGAAGGAAATCATATTCAGGAGCAATAGTCCATGGGGCTTCTACCCATTCCAGCCCCCAAACTCACCCAAGGGGCAAGTCGCGCGGGTTTCTGGAGAGCTGCCGCCCTGTATGACAAGAGGCTCCCCCCTCCGTCCTTTAGGTTGCCTCACGTGAGGCCCGTCCATGCTTCATGAGCCCCTCCGCGCTGTTGGAAGACAGAGCACCCTCCTGCATGCTGTACAGCATGGTGGAGTGTCGTGCATGGGGGTCACGAACCCATCCCTGGCCCTGTCAGGCCATGCAGGGCAATTCCGTGCAGAGACGCTGTGCTCCGCGAAGAGAGGGAAAGGTAAAGGGGTTAGGGGGCCACTCCCCCACGGAGGGTGGGGTACAGTACTGGACTTCGTACTGACCCATGTCCTCATCGCACTCAAGATGAGTGCTGTCCGCTCGTGAGGCGGACATCACGCTCTCAAAAAGTGGCGCCAGCGGGGTGGGGGGCAGATCGGGGGGGGTAGAACACCGGACGGCATACTGTTGCACGTCCTCATCAGACGCACTCTGAGTGCTGTCCCTTCGCGGGGTAGACATGGCGCTCTCAAATAGGGGCGCCAGCAGGACGGGGGGCAGGTGAGGTGAATCCTGCTGTCGGTCAGACCCCCCCCCCTGGTGTGCATGCGGGTGACCAATGCTCTGGGGACACGTGCCGCACTGAGTGCCAACTGGAAGTCACCGCCGGCGACCATGCCGGAGATGGCGAGAATTGCCCCGGCCTACTCAGCAGCCGCGGAGACGGGGTGCTAGTTACGATGAACCCCATCGGAGGGCCGGTGGGCAGGACGGCGGTGCGTGAAGTCCGCGCGTTGGGCCGTGGTTCCCTTCGGGGCTGTAGCTGTTGTGGCCTTGCTTGAGGCATTCGGATCTGCTGCAACATCCTTGCTATCCCCGGGGGGATGTTGCGTCCCTTTTCGTGTGGGGGCTGCCCCGGGCTTCGTGTCGGTAGTGGGGTGCGCTGCCCCTCTGGGGTGCTTACCACCACTATGCGTGACGCACGCTCAGGAGTGATAGCTCCTGTGAGCTGTAGGTATGAGAGCGCATGCCTGGACATGGGGAGGGGAGCTCCGGCTGGGCTCCCGTGACGGTCTGGGGCTGCAGGGCCGTATGTGACCGCGCATCCCCTTGCTGTAGCTGGGGTCGCTTGCGTCGTGGGCTCCCCGACCGTTCTGTGACCGACTGCCGTCTTTTGACCCCTCGGGGCACCCGCGCAGGTGGTGCCCTGCGCCGTGACTTCCTCAGCGCCGGGTTCCCTGACCGGTGAACGGATCGGGCCCTGGGAGCGCGTGTGCAGGGCACTGCGTGTGGCGGTGAGGACCGCGTGGGGCCGCATCTGGGCCCCGCTGTCGCTCGTCGGTAGCGTCCCCCGGTGTTGATGGGCTCAGATTCCCACGAGGACGACGAGGAGAAGACCTCCGGGGTAGAGGGCCCTTCCTCCGAGGTGTATGCCATCTGCACCGGGGGTGACGGCGACGGTGGAGCCCATCCTAGAGGTGCATCCGGGGGAGTTAGCGCATCTACGCGCTGAGACAAATCGCTGGGCGCTGCCGCTCGCCCCGCCGGCAGTGCCGCTACATCAGGTGGAGGCGGGGCCGCCTGCTTGGCAGGTCGGAGCAACCGGTAGGGCCGCGTGGGGGGAGCTTAAGGGTTGCGGTGTGCTGGAAAGTAGTCAGCCGCAAACAAAGTGGCGCTCTTCTTACCTCCTCCTCTGCCTGTGAGATGCCTGGGGGTGTGCATAGCAGGCAGCAGCGACGATGTGTACTTGAGCTTGGGAATGCGCTCCCTGATGCTGGGGCTGGACTCCGTTGCTTTCCGCCGTTCCTTGGCCCGCTGGGCATTTCTCCGTCTCGTGTCCGGTGAGGGGGGCGGTGCCTGTAGCACAGCCGTCCAGCGCAGCTCACAGTACTCTTGCAAGTTTTGTAGGAGTTTCAGCATGTCCGGGCGCCGTGTGAAGTATGGTCTCGCAGACACACCCACTACTGTGGGGGCCCCCAGTGGGACTAGGGAGGAGCATTTGGTAAGCACACCACCTGGTAGCACGGCCCCAGCCACGCTCAGCTTTTGCAAGGTCGCTAGGGCAAGCTTTAGAACCCTTGCCCTTTCTGGTAGCGGGAGGGCAGTCGCCCGATACACAGCCTGGGGTGAGGCCGGCAAGGTGCGCGCCGCGAAGCACTCAAAGTCCATCGCTAGCTCCATGAAGGAGACTTGCCCTTTCCCTGGTATCCAGACCAGCTCGTTGACCCATCGTAGCAGATCGTCACGAAAGTCGGAGTCCCACCGCCACTCTTGAGCCGTGGGTTGGCGAATCCGCAGCTTCTCCCTGTGCTCCGGCCGCGGTAGCGGCCCGATGAACTGCCAGAATGGGTACCCTCTGCCTTGCTTCGTCTTAGGCTGGTCAAAGAGCTGCACATCTTCCCGGTGTGCCCGCGCCCGCAGAATTTGCAGCACCATACTATGAAAACCGTACATGAAGTCGTGCACCTGACCTTTGGGGATGCCGTGCGACAGGTGTTCCGGCATCAAGCCACAGATCCGTAAGCACGTGGGCCAACTACTGATCTGGTCTGATAGCCCCAGTGCCCTCGCCGTTCTCATAAGCGAGCGCCAGGCACCAGATCGATTTATGCCCCAGGCTGGGCAGGCCCACAAGATGTGTTCGTCGTCTTCTTCTTGTTGCCGCGAGCAGTATGGGCATAGCGGTGTCGCCCTGAGGCCCCTCGCATGCGCCCTGGCAGCCGTCCATAACGCCCCTGTGAGCCAGCCCCGCAGCAGCGCCTTATCAAACTCTGTGCCCTCCGATAGAAAGACTTGACATGCCTCCCTGTCGAGGGCCCCTAAGATGCCTTGAAATTGTCGCGGTCGACGATCTTCCAGTGAGAGCAGGGCCCGCCGCCTGATGGAGTCCCGCAGGATATGCTTGAATTTGTCCTCGTTTATGAGCGTCATGTCTATTTCTTCGGGCACCCCGGGCACATTCCAGGCCCACCAATGATCCGCCTGCCTCCCGCCAAGGCTCTCCAACTCCAGGAGAGCTCGTTGAACCGGTCCTGATGTAGTGGGTCGTACCTGCGCTTGCCGAGCTTCAATGCACGACTGCACCACAACCTGAAGGGTGCCTGGCGTGCGCGCCACCGCGAGGAGCCAACATACCCTGTCATACGTGATTTTCATGTGAGGAGACACTCGGTGTCCCTGTACTAGCAGCACGAAGATGATCTCCTTCGCCCTACCTGGCCTCGAGGTGCCCCACAAACTGTGGAGCACTGCCGTCTCCAGACTCTGTAGATCCCTCCGGGATACCTCCGCCCCCGGGGTACCCCATAGGGCTGCGGCTTGTACCAGAGTGGCAATGATGTGTGTTCGCCGGCCGAAGCCCCCTTGTGCACCCCTCACTCTGGACAGCAGGTGTATCCCCTTGGATGTCCTCTTTTTCAGGAGCGGGCCAGTCCCCCTGGTCAGGCTGGTACGAATACCCACCCCCAGCGAGCGAAATTCAGCTTGGAGGGGGAGTGAGATCCCTTGGAGTACCGTGTGTTTGCGAGCAATTTCCTTGGATTGTCGTACTTGTATGGACAGTGACTTCTTGGGGTTCACTTTTTGCAAGGTGAGAGCCAGCCACTCATCAGTGAGCTGCATCACCGGCGCCATGTATTGGCCCTCAGATCGCAGCGGATACGTGTCATCTGCATAGCCCATGGACCCGACCTGGATCGTGCCCGCCTCTTGTGGCTGGGGTTGAGCACCCCTGAGCTTCACTGGGCTGGGGGGTGGGGACTCCTCCGATGCTGTCATTTCCTCTTCCACCAGCCCTTCGCGTGCGGGCTCAGGTGCGGAGGAGGGGTGTGGCGGCTGCGATTGCTGAGGTGGAGGTGGAGGTCCATGGCCACATGTGCAGGGGTTGGAGTGTTCCCAATATTCAAACTGGTCAATCCCTGAGCCGAAGGTCCTCATGACGCACCTGCTCGGGGCCGGTGGTGGCCGAAAGCGGGACACTGCGGTGGACTGGGAGGATTTACGTCTGTATCTCAGCTCCTTGGGCTCTTCCAGCTTGGGCGGTATGGGCGGCAGGCTGTGTACCGTCACTGAGATAGCTCCTTCCAGCTCGTCCACGGCGCGCATCCAGACTGTGGTGAGCATGTTGATCATGAGTACGCTCATGGCGCACCCTTGCAGTACGCCGTTCGTGGCGTGAAAGAAGGAGCCTAGCGCCCCGTTTATTTTGAACGCCCTGTGTAATTGTTGATACATGGCCTCCAATGCCGCCTGCGGTTTGGGGTCCAGGCCGAACTCTCGTGCCATCCGGAAGGAGATTTGTTGTGGTATCAAATCAAAACACTGCACATAGTCAGTGCCAGCGCCAGATAATGCCTGCTTCAGTAGGTGTGCTCGCTCAATGAGGGCGGCCAGTAGAGTTGCTGCGTCCAGGGCGCTCTTCTGCGGCCTGAAGGCAAATGCATTTCTGTGCACCCACTTCTCTTGCCAGATGAGGCAGTCACGGAGGCGGATACCGGACCAGGCGCCATAAGTCGCAGACAGCACCGACAGCGGCCTGAGCTGTAGCGGCTCACTGCCCTCGCCTTTGGGGATCAGCGGAATGTACCCTGTGGCAAGTTGCTCAGGCCATACGCCATGGGATTCAACCCAGTTTAACAGCTGAGCCAGCATGTGCAGTAGCGGCCATGGCATGTTCCGCATGTCTACGACAGTCCAGCCGTCTAAACCTGTGGCCCGGCGGCGTTTCATGTCCTTGAAGAGGATGAACCTTGTTCATCTTCATGTTCCCTGAAATATGCACTATCGAGCAATTGCGAAAACTTCAAGCCAGGGAGAGGGAGCACGTGGCAGTGAGAGGCGCCGAACGGACGCACAGTCGTGCAAGACGGTCTTGCCATCGCGGTCATAAGAGATGCGGCAATATGCATCACCGTGCTCTGAATGTCCAACGACCTACGCCGAAACAGGTTCCCCCGTGGAGCGGATGAACATCACATTTGTCCCGGGGGGGAACATGGTTGTGTTGTCAAGTTCCATTTCAGCGAAAGTGAGCAAAATGTCCTGCCATGAGTGCAAGGGATACAAGTGGCAGTGCCCCACAACACAGTCACCCACACAACAACACAATGAGGCGCAACGAAAAATTTTGGGTTGACAAAGTGACGGTCCCCCAACCCCCCCCCCCCCCGGGGAACGACAAGGGGTGGGGAACGACAGGGGGGGGGGGTACCTCGAAGTGCTTCGATGTGGTCCGAGGTACTTTGAGGTGCAGCAATATAGGCCGTCATTTCCTGTCCCGAGGGACATAGTTCAGGAGTGTTCAGCAAGAATTCAACCACCTGCTGCTCCTGGGCTCTGAGATAGTGCGTGGTAGGAGTTTCAGTCAACACTGCTCTCAAGCAGTGAGACAGTGTACACATAGAGGTTCACTGCTTCATTTTGACGTGCTTTGACGTGCTCCTCGAAGCACCTCAAAATCAATATAGGTGGTCCTTTCCACAACGTAGGGAAACATGGATGCTTATTTCAATCTAGGCGCTGTATATTGCATACCCTATCTTTGGGTAAAGCTGTACCCGGTGTGGTGCCCCCCGCCCCCCCTTCCGCAAGCACACTGAGTGTCAACGCCGGTCACACCAGGTCCCGGTGCTTGGACAAGGCAGTGCTTGCGCACAACGTGCAGTGCCATAAGAACGTCATCGAAAACATGCCCATACCTCATCCTGAACACCATTGTCGTAACAGCCCCCCCCCCCCCCCCTCTGCATAGTAGCTGCCTGCGTGCAACGCTATCCTCGCACACCACAAGTGACGGTTCCCTCGCCCCCCCCCCCCCAGTTAGTGTGCAAAGGACGCGCAACATCAAACAGGTCATGCGCACATATGAACCACAAAATGAGTCAGGAACTGCCTGTTGGGATGCACCCCCAACCCCCCTTGCACAGTAAGTAACTGCGCACGACGGTATCCTCGCACCCCCGAAGGAACTTACCCCAAATGATGTTTCCCTCCCACGCCCGATTACTATGCAAAAGGCGCGCGACAGAAAACAACACATGCAGACATGAAGGCATACAAAGCATCATCCGGGAACTGTCCGTTAAGATGCATGTTCAGCTCTACTTGGAAACTGGTTCTGTGTGCCACATTTGTTGGCGGTAGCATTTGAATCTGAAGAACTGCACATGCTCAGCAGGGGCCACAGGATTGGGCTCTCCAGCTGCAGGCTTGGCTGCAAGCTTGGCTTCCACCTTGGCAGCAGGTTTGGCTGCACTCTTGGTTGAGGATTTGGCATGATGCATGGCAGCATTGGGAGCAGGCTTGGTAGGGGGCTTGGCATCAGGCTCCAGCCCCTGTGGCAAGCAGTGTTGACAAGCGGCCTTCTCTCTGACTGGTTGGGGGCCAAAGGAGCTGGGGTGGGTCATGGGGTTGTTGGCACATGGACAACGGACATCTGTGCTATAGGGGCACAGTCATGCGTCACCACAGTACCAGAGCACTCATATGTGATGGTCCAGTAGGCAGCACCATGCTCTGAGGGGCCCAGAATCTTGGCAGGCACAATACTGCCCCCTGAGCGTTGGAAAATTGACAACAGCACCAGCTGGGTACGTGACTGAAATTGCGAAAAACTGAACTGTTCTGCAGGATGCAGGGTGCGCCTTGGATGCCGAAAAACTAAGTACACAGCAATGCACCAACAATAACAACTTGTCCAGCCAGCAAATGCACAGGAGAAACTCAATATCCGACCTTCTGAGTAAATTTGCAAAACAGAAAGTAACGGTCCACCCCCCCCACTTACTATGCAGGGGTGCTTACTATGCAAGGGGGCCGCACGCAGGTCAAAGAGCGCTCCACACATGCACGTCCTGGTATGCATATGCAGCAATGTTCGGGCAGTTCCAATCAGCTGTACGAATCAGACAGCTAGCCTGCGATGCAAGGGGAGGAGGGGTATGTTCAGCTCTACTCAGAAACAGGCTCTGTGTGCCACTTTTTCTGGCGGGAGTATTTGATTGTGAAGAGCTGCACATGCTCAGCAGGGGCCACAGGATTGAGCTCTCCAGCTGCAGGCTTGGCTTCCACCTTGGCAGCAGTCCCAAGGAATAGGAAACCCATACAAAAACCTCAAGCCAAGCCTGCTCCAAAGCCTGCCCCAAAGGGCAAGAATGTGCAATTGTTCTGCAGGCACAAGGTTGGAAAGGGCTTCTATTCCACAGCTCCTGATGTCCGCAATGGGCAGTGAGGACCTCCAGAACTTGCTGAAATTTGCCTGCGCATTGTGTCCCCCCCCCCCCCCCGGCATAGTAATCGCCCCTGTGTAGTAGGGGGGGGGGGGAGGGCGAGGAAACCGTCACTTTCTGTTTCGCAAATTTACTCAGAAGGTGGGATACCGAGCTTCTCCTGTGTGTTTGCTGGCTGGACAAGGTGGTACTATTGGTGCATTGCTGTGTACTTCAGATTTCTGGTGTCCAAGGCACTCCACCATACCCTGTATCATGCAGAACACTCCAATTTTTCGCAATTTCAGCCATGGATGTTGATCATATTGACAGGACCCAGCTGGCTGGTACTGTTGTCAATTTCAAACGTTCTGGTGGCAGTATTGTGCCTGCCAAGCCCCCTGCCAAGCCTGCTTACAAAGCTGCCAAACCTCGTGCCAAACCCTCAACCAAGAGTGCAGCCAAACCTCAAAACCGGGTCAAAAGGGGCATGATGCTCAATCTCATGCCCATCCCTGATGTATTTCAAATGAATGAAATCATCCCCACGGGTAGAACGTGCGATCATGGTGGCAGGACAACATTAGTCATGGCTGAAAATCACATCAAAACAACCAGCAGTGGGTTGCAGTACCAAGCATAATGTTGTTATGAGCAGTGGGACTCATCACAAACATGACAAAGCCCCCGTTTCCCTCTACAATCGGCAAACAATCACGTTCTGCTAAGTTTCTGACCATGAAAACTGCGGTCAGAAAAAGCCAGGAAAACAACGGTCAGACCGGGTCCTGGTGCTTAGACAAGGCAGTGCTTGCGCGGGGGGGGGGGGGGGAGATATGTCACAAAAGGGACGGGGGTCCAGATGCAGACCCGATTCAACCTCATATCAAGAAAAGCGATCCGACAGAACAAGAATATATAACTGTTCGTACTTGGACTGTAACTGTAGTGCGAAAACTATGTTTCTGTTGCACTTATTGGTCTTAATTACAACTGTGATCGCAAGCTCCCAGTGCCCTTTGTGGAATACGCCTGTTTGCCCCATGCACATCCCATTGCACAAAGCGGTTTGGACTGTGGATGCCAAAGAATGGGGTGCCTCCTCTTGCCTGCCCTTGGCACGGTCCCCCTGCTCAAGCTCTTGTGCCACAGGGTCAACGTCTGTCAGTAGGACATCATGAAGCCCCCGTTTACCCGCTTACACCCCCTATCGAACTCCGTGTTGCAGTACATGTGCAAGAATAACACGTTCACTCTCCCCTTGACATAACCACAACAATATATAAAATGCACACCTATGAAAATGGCCCTTGAATTGAGTATCATAAGGACCTCATAGCTTGCCGTTGCCATGGCACATACACACATGGAGCTGGTCTGCCCAAATCAAACCCACACCCTGTGGCTGTGGAAATGATCATGCAAATGACCAACCATCCCTCGATCCGTTTCTCGGGCTCACGCTGAATGTACGCAACAAATAACTTGAGACACCTCTCCATCCGCCATCTTTGGAAAGCAAAATAAGAGGAGTGTTGCATCCAGCTGGGCCCAGACTTCTTTTTCAGAGACTGCACGGTGCGCACACGGTCCACGCATGCGCCTGGGCATACAGCAAACGCCTCAAGGTTGCAGCTGGAATCCAACTTCGCACCGTGCAGCCGCTCCCCCGATGCGTATCCCCTTAACCTCATGCACATTTGGGCTGGGGGGGGTGGGGGGGGGGGGGGGTTTGCCAACTTCTGCGGCCAGAAAGGCTTCGAGCGAGGGTCGATCTGGCTCACCCTCTTTGAATCCAGCATGTACGAGAACATGTTTTTGTACCCCCCCATGTGGGTCGAGCACGCCGTAGGCCCACCTCTAAGGGGGCCCAAAGGGCCCCCGACAGCCTCTAACCCTAACGATGACCCTAACCCTAACCTAGTCATTCATCAAATTTTCAAAACTTTTCCAAAACGGTCCCAAAAATTTCAAAAAAAAGGCGACAACTTGCAGCTGTGCCCAAGTCATCCAGAGGCGCGGCAGAGCCTCGTGCCCCATCGAAAGCTGAAGCTCATGGGGTTGCATAAAATGGTGCATGAAGCTGACATGCTTGCCTTGCTGCATGAGCATCTCCAAAAGGGCTAGTGTGGCATCGGCATCGGGGTCTCTTACATATCATGCAGGGAAATACGTGAAAAAAGCAAAGAAAACTATTGTACAGTGAGAACTCATACACTGGAATACAGAATATATACATGAAACACTTCAGGCATAGCAATCTCAAAGGCAATATTCAGAACAGGGCCACCGCAGCGGCCTGTGGACTGAACATGCATTCATGCAATACCTCATGGGGCGAGCGCCATACCTCAAAACACATAATTGTCATCTTTTCCTTTTTTTGTTTTTTCAGAAACAACTTCAAAGTCTTTATGGGCAATAACTTGCACCGCGCACGCACCGCATAACATGTTGGAGGAGAGTATTAGGAAAAGGTCATTCCTTGGTGATGCTCACGTACTGCCCAGATTCGGAGGCCAAGATGACAGTGGTAGGAGACACAGTGCAGTATGTGCATAGAAAATACCCTTTGCAGCCTGGGAAAACATGCACTTCACTGTCGAATAGGTGGGAAGGTCTACGAAATCACCCCAATACACGCACCGCGTGTGCACCACGCGCACACAGCGTATAGTACTCCCTCCATATGTCCAACATCTTAGGTGTGGGTCAGCCCATCATACAGTATCACCCACATCCCAAGGCCAGGGTCAGACTGCATGGAGTCCAAGGCCAGAGTTGCATGCAAGGTGAATACTGCACAGAGGGGCATCACGTGGATGGTCGCCCTCTTGCGCTGTATCTGGGGGCAGGCATTCAGCGAGACGCACCTGGTGCAGTGAGGCGTGCCATCTGCAACGCCACCTTTACCACTTTACACACCTGGTACCAAGGCCATTTGATCGCATTTGATGTGACAGCCCTGTACATACTTCTGTATATAAGAGTTGACCTGGATACCCGCTGTAAAGTCCTGTGACATGTTAAGAAAACCTACAACAGCACCGGCGAGGGTTTTGGGGGCCACTAGCCATGACTCAATGGGCCTAGCAGCCAACGCACGGATCCATAACCGCTGCACAGGACCTGTATCACCATCAAACCATGAGCCAACAGCATCCTACAACCCACAAAATTTTTGTTGGAAAAAAATGCAAGGAAAAAATCTATTGTCAGAAAAAAAAAAGTCTCACCTAATATCAGTAAAGCAAGGTGGGCAGTGGCAGTTGATAAGCAGGAGCCGCAAATGCAGCAAGCTGTGTGTGGGTTGGCGTGACAAACTGCACAAACTGCATTTTTTTTTGTGTTGTGGTATCTCCCTCCTATTACAGCGTCGCATCAGACTGCATCTGGCAATGCGTCAGCCATAACAGGGGCTGTAGACCAGCTCCCTCATTGCGGGAATGAACCCAGGAGTACCTCATGGTGGGCTGCAGAAGGGCAGAGCACAAGGTGGCACCAAACAGCAAAGGTTCGTTGTGCCAAGTAACAGAGGTAGGCGGCTAGGGGGGCAACAGTCACGTGTGTAAGGACAGCGAGTTTTTGTTTATGCATGCTCATGGCGCCAGCAGTAGGTAAGGCCGGCGACTGTACTTGTGTATTCCTGTGGAACAGGTGCACCAGGTAGGGCCATTGAATGGGGGAAGGGGGGGGGGGGGGTGGCTGTGCACAGGCATGCCGCGAGGCACCTCTCCTGGTGGTGTGGGGGGGGAAGGGGTACTGGGGGGTGGTGCAAAGAGGGGGTCTGCTGAGTGCCAGTCCTCTGGGTTGACCACTGCTGGTCTTCGTTGCGCGTGGCGGCGGGGGGGGGGGGGGGGGCAGTACGTCGGTTGTTGGAAGGAGCCAACATCTCGGCGTTCAGCCCTTAGACTTCCCAACTGTGCCGACGGACGATGATTAAAAGTGATATGGGCACGGCGAGGTGTGCGACGATGCGCCGATCACACTTGTGGGCTGTGGACCTCAAGCATGACACCAGGCATTGGTTGGGCCATTCAGGCACTTACGCTTTCACCAGCGGGTGTGAGGGAGAGCAGTAGGCAAGGACACCACGTACACTACTGTTGTGCCACACGCCACGGTGTGTTCAGGCTTGCTTCGTCATCTTCTGCACCCTATTCTGCTACTTCTTCTTCTTCTTCAACATTCTTAGCGACAGTACTATAGATGAAGCGCCCAAAGCAATTGCGCTCTCGGATGATATATATTCCATCGGCAAAATACGTAAGAGCACAGTGGTCGTCCTCCATTTGAGCGCATTCATATGTGTCAAGTATGGCTCCCCAGTGGTCTTCCTCGTCCAGAAAATGCTCATTGTCGGAGTTGGGTGCTGTGTTGTTGTACACCTTCACTTGCGCCACAACAACGTCAGGAATTTTGCAGGGCTGATATCCGACCACCACCACGAGTACAGCAAATGGCTCGTCTCCGTCATGTGGTCTCCAAATTTGGTGCTCAAATTCCACATGGCATGCGCTGATCTGGCGTGCACATGTGCGGACCTCCAGTCTATCCCGGTGTGCAGGCGCTCGATTCTTGTGCTTGACAGCCGTGGAGTGAACAACTTCAGGAATGCCCTCCTCAATGGGGCACATTTCTTGCCTTGCGTCTTCACAATATCGGCGATACATTTCTGCGAGACCATCAGCTGACCACACCATCCCTGTATCGTTGCTCATCGATAATGGGTATACATGGCAGCCAGGAGTTTCAGGAACTTCATGTCTATCAGGCCAGACGATGTGAGCGTCTGGGTTCCAACAGCTGTAATGAGACATGCTGTGTGATGAACACATTGCCATTTGGTGACATGGTTTCGGCGACATTTGGAACTCTAAAGCACCTGCAAATGACCCATGCAAGCCTGGGACACTCAAAGCATGCGTGGTACAGTGCCATGTGCAGTGCAATCAACTCCCTGGAATCAGGGCCCGTTCCCCCCATTCCCCAGGATTCTCCAGCCGGTTTCAGGAGGTTCCAGGATGGGGGCTGCCTGCTTGCCAGTGCCGTGCACTTGCAGACCTCCTACTTGCCAATACCCTGCACTAGTGGCCTACCTGCTTGCAAGTTCTCTGCGCTCGCAGCCTGCTGATTGCTAGTGCCCTGCATTTGCGGCCTGCTTGCATGCCAATGCCCTGCACTTGCAGCCTGCCTGCTTGCCATTGCCCTGCACTTGCAGTCTGCCTACTTGCCAGCCCTGCACACACGGCTTGCTTGTTATTGCCCTACACTTGCACCCTGACTATTTGCATGTGTCCGGCACTTACAGCCTGCCCACTTGCGACTGACCTGCACTTGCAGCTGGCATGCTTGGCTCGTGGCCTACACGTGCAGCTTGAATGCTTGCCAGTTCCATGCACTTGCATATCACAAGTATAGGGCATTGGCAAGCAGTTAGGCCACAAGTGTGGAGCAATGGCAAGCAGGCAAGCAGCAAGTGTAGGGCATTGGCAGGCACAGAGGCCACAAGCAGCAAGTAGGAAGACCACAAGTGCAGGGCATTGGCAAGCAGGTAGGCTGCAAGTTTAGGTTTCTGGCATGCTGGCCGACCGCAAGCACGGGGGTATGTGTGTGTATCCACATGTGGATGCATATATGCGTGTGGCAGCAGACCTCCGCAGCATTTGCTCTGCATACCCGCACTGGTCCTTGGGTCCTTCTTCCGAGTCCTGGGCACTTTGGCCATCAGTAGTAATCCTTATTGGGTGGAGGAGGTCCCTGCATTGTGCAAGTCTAGGATATTACCTTGGTGACAGATGCCACATAGGCTAATTGGGCATGAGTTGTTCAGGTTCAGGCATAGGTCGTTTTTTTGGAGCTTTTTTTTGGCTGTAGTTCGCATGCACTTTTCTTTTGGCATAAGTAGCACGTGGAAAAAAAACTTGAAAATGCTATTGGTAACCGACCTATGCCAAAAGAAAGGTGCACGACTGAGGCATTTTGTCACACGGCCTACGTAAAAAAGTGCGCGCACTGTACATCCAAAAAAAAGTGCCCACAACTTACGCCTTTTTTATGCGATGAAAACTTCGGGCACGTAGCCTGCCAGATGAGTGCGCAAACATGTGAGTGGTGGGTTTTCCAAGGAAGGTTGTGGTCCAACGGGGCATAGCAACTGGCAGCCCATGTCATGGCCGACACGGTAGGAGGCTAGAAGCTCCCTCGCCAACGAAAAGAAGACCCCATTGCCTCAAGCAAAGGAGACCGGCGGGTTGCGAATGACATATTGAGGGCTACCTATGCATATGGGGTTAGCTATGAATACAAGAACCACAACACACACACACACACACACACAAAGTGCATCTGACCTACGGTTATTTTTGTTTCAGCAACCTACACCAAAAAAAACAGTGCATGCAATGTACCTTTAAAACAAAGGTGCACACTACCTACTGTCGGCAACGTGTGTTTATACGCAAAAAAAAACAACAAATTCAAGAAATGAATTAATTTTTTAGGGCCAGGCGTTGGAAACGGTAAAAGGGTGCGCAAAAGTGCGCAAAAATTAATTAATTCTGTGTGCGGATGCCCCTGTATTCCTCTTCTTTTGCAGACACAATGCTCAGTTTGCAATCATTTTTTCAAGTTATCCCTCATGAAACTGCTGTGGCCCGCTTTGCAGCTGAAGGCCACAGGGCAGATTTCTCTGATTTTTGTCGTGGGATTGTTCTGGGTATGGTGCAAACAGTTGAGGTCCGTGCCGTACCCGCGTCGGCCTGTTGGCCGACCCGGCGGCAATTTTGATGTCGCCCAGACAATTGTGACCCAGTTGGTGGAGAAGAACCTGGCGCAGAAATTAGGACCCTGAAACCGGTGAAAAGCATCAGGCTAGATTTAGAAATTCCCGGCATGGCGGCAGGGCCTGGTAGGTGCAGAAATTGGGACCCTGGGACCTGGGACAAGCAGCATCATCATACCAGAGCGCCTTCAAAAGCATCCATTCACGAAGAGCATAATCATTTGTACGAAAGAATTTGGTTGCGCAAGATGCGCAAAAAAAAGCAAAAAAGGAAATAATTTTTGGGTCAAATAGCTGCGCAAAAATTGGAATTCGCAAAAAAAGCGCAAAAATAAATGAATTTTTCCGAATTCTGGCTATATGCGCAAAATTTCTGCATAAAAAATTCAAATCGGCCTGCGCAAAAATTAGGGTTCCGCGAAATTCAAAAGTTTGTACAGTACATTGCCTCGTGGGACAATTGTAGCATCCAACAATTCTGATCTTTGATTCCGAGAGATATCTCGAGTGCTTTTTGGTGAACAGGCTTCACCAGCTTGCCATGGCTTGAATCCCCCCCCTGCCCCCCCCCCCCCCCCCCCAAAATGGCATGCCGCCAATGCCGCTATGCGGCCACTGTAGATCCTGTTCTCTTTGGGAACGCCAAGATTTCCCAGCACATTTGGATCCCCCCCCCCCCCCCCTTTTGGGGGGGTCTCTGAGATGGCGAGGGTTATGTAGCCATTTTGCCCTCATGTGGGACCCCACGACAGTGTGGGTTATGTAGCCACTTCTGCTTTTGAGCCCACAATGGGGTGCGCCATGATGTTTAGACAGGGAACGCCTTCAAGGTCACTCTTGTGATGACATTGCCGGTGGGTTGGACCGTTGCCACCATGGGGATGACCAATGGTAGAATGAGTACCCCCCTTCCCGTTGTGTATGTGTATGTGCATGTGCACTGGTGTGTGTGTGTGTGTGTGTGTGTGTGTGTGTGTGTGTGTGTCGTGCTGGGGCGGAGCTTTAGAATTGGTATGTGACGTTTTGGAGCGGGCCCGGGGACTACCGATTGTGTGTCCGTGCATCAATGATGACTGCACAGTCTGTCGTGGGGCCTGCTGTGGGAATATGTGTAAACGTATGGGCCTAGTGTTTGTCAAAGACAGTGAAGACAATGGGATGGCATATACTGAACCCACGGCTCTCACGAGTGACTAGACCCTGCGTCTTGTTGCACCGCTGCCAAAACTTAAGCTATTTTGACACACCACAGGCCTCCACTATCCGCCGTTTTTCTTCTCATGTGGACCCCACATTGTGTTGTTCTCAAAGGGGCGAATAATTCTTTTGCATGTGCCTTTGCACTGCCTAGGTACAAAGGCATCTCCTATGGTGCGCAAGGATGTTGGATACACCCTTGGATGTTCTGAAAACGGCCTGGAAAAACGCTCGGAAGTTCTGGTCGCGAAAGCGGCTCCAAAAATGCAACCAATATCGGCAGCGATGTCTCAGGGAAGTTGTCAAAATGGCCTAGAAAAACGCTGGGAAGTTTTGGTCGCAAGAGCACCCCCAAAAACGCAACCAATATTGGTAGCGATATCCGAGGAACTTTCTAGCCAAGATGCCAAGGGAAGCTTGGAAGAAATCACCTCGAAGAGAGGTTGTTAGATCAAACGCAGGCGCGGGCGTCGTATACCCCCCCTTTTGGGGGGTCATTCGCGTAGCATACCCCAAGGCATGATATTTGATGTCCAACCCCTTGTAAAATCATTATTTTGCCCAATAAGACAATCCCCCAATGCATTTTTTGATTCCGAGGCCTCTATCCCCTAAAACCGGATATCACTTTTTTGAGGTGGGGAGGTGGGGGGGGGGGGGGGTCAAAAGTTTTCGCTCAGAAAGCTCCAAGCAGTGGGGAAACACACTACTGTAACAACCAAGCCTGCTCGAATGGTAACGCAGCCGACCACCGACTTTTAGTTCGGCGGTTTGAATCCTACTGGGTGGACTGTCGGCGGCGGCGCCGCCGACATGTACCCCCGACCAGGGTTCGAACCGCTGACTAAAAAGGCAGCAGTCTGCTGCATTACCGTTCGGCCACTACTTGCACCCTCTTCTTTCCCACCGCGTACGGCCGAGTCTGCCACTGACAACAAACCCAAATTGTGTGTTTGTGTCTGACTGATTGACTACTGGCGTGGCTAACTGACGGATTGACTGACTGTGAACCTCTCTTCGACGTGCACTGCCGAAGGCAATAGAATTTTCCATGCTATGTTGCTTGCAATTTTTCAAATCCACCTTGCGACATGAGTTAGATATGGTGAGCATACATGGGTGACATTTTGAAAAATCCTAAGCAATATGAGTAGCATTTTCCATCCATTTTTTACCTTCTATGATGTGCGTCTCAGCGACATGTGTTATGTAGCAATTCCACTTGTGGGCCCCAGAGAAGGTTGGGGTGAGGTATGCACCTTGGATTTTGTCCCCTTGTTTGGGAACCCCCGAGAAAGCAGGGGTTATTTAGCACTTCTACCCATTTGTGGGCCCCCGAGAAGGCAAGGGTGAGGTAGCCACTTTTGATTTTGTCTCCTCGTTTGGGCACCCCCGAGAATGCAGGGGTTATGTAGCACTTGCGCCCACCTGTGGGCCCCTCCGAAGGCAGGGGTGAGGTAGCCACTTTTGATTTTGTCCCCTTGTTTGGGGACACCCAAGAATGTAGGGGTTCTGTAGCAATTCTGCCCAGTTGTGGGCCTTCAAGAAGGTAGGGGTGAGGTTGCCATTTTTGAGTTTGTCCCCTTGTTTGGGGACCCCCAAGAATGCAGGCGTTACGTACCAATTCTACCCACTTTTGGGCCCCCGAGAAGGCAGGGGTGTGGTAGCCACTTTTGATGTTGTCCCCTTGTTTGGGGACCTTCGAGGATGTAGGGGTTATGTAGCACTTCCGCCCACTCGTGGGACCCCGAGAAGGCAGGGGTGAGTTGAGCCACTTTTGATTTTGTCGCGTTGTTTGGGGCCCTTCGAGACTGCAGGGGTTTTGTAGTACTTCCGCCCACTTGTGGGCCCCCGAGATTGCACTCTTCTTAGGCCTCATCACCATGTCAAGCCCGATTAGTGTAGCCTCATCCCCAACGCCGGACCTATACTCCCTACCCTTGCCCCAGCCCCCGATGATGACTCTACCCCCCTCCCCACCAACGTCCAACCCAAGTTGCACACCACCCGTTCCACACCCTGAGCTTGTCACCGCCTCCACAAGCCCACAAGCACCCCGAACCCCCTTGACTGCATATGAGGTGGCCTTGGGTGTTTCTAGATGCTGTAGCAAGCCAAGCTCGTAGCCTTCCGCATGAGCAACCGCCGGCGACTATGCACCGGAGTTTCGACCGGCACCCATGGCCCAACACCCCATTATTGACCCCACAACCCCTTAAGCCATGCAGCTCTCTGACCATGATCATCGTATTTGTGCGGTTGACTTTGCCGTTATTTGCCACCTTCAACTAATTTTACATCTACAGCAACTTTCGAGATGATGTAGCAGGCCAAGCTCGTAGCCTTGGGTATGGGCAACCGTTGGCGACTATGCTCCGGAGTATTGGCCGGCACCCATGGCCACGGACACCATTGGTGACCTCAATACCCCTTAAGCAATGCAGCTCTTTGACCATAATCATTGTAATTGTGCGGTTGAATTTGCCATTATACGCCGCTTTTAGCTAACTTTAAATCTACAGCAAGTTTCGGAATGCCGTAGCAGGCCAGGCTCGTAGCCTTTGCTATGGACAACCGTTGGCGACTATGCTCCAGAGCTTCGACCGGCAGCCGTGGCCCCATCCCTTATACCGTCCCCCACCCCTACCCCTCTTAACCCATGTAGCTGTTTCAATGGGACAATGATATTTGTGATTTGAACGGGCCGGGAAATGGAGAGCATCGACATGTGGCGGGGAGGAACATATTGTAGCCTAGCGCCGTGTGGTCCGGGGCCACCGTTCCAAGTTGCTTCGCTCAATGCCTTCCTACTTCTTCTTCAGGCCCTATTTTTCATTTACACTTGCTAACCTGGATGCTGCACTGCTTCTACTGCATGGCACCCCCCCCCACCGGGATTAGGCCGGGTGCCCTTTGGGGGTGGCAACCGGGGATTGCATTGCAACCTGTCACCCAGCGTCTTGCCAGTAGGCCGCTACGAGGGAGTGGTAGGGAACTCACCCATGTACATATTCATTTCTTCGGGAGTGTTTGTGGTCTCTTTTGCAAATAACCAAGGCATAATGCATGCATGTCTCCTTCTCAAAAGCCCGGAGCGAGTGCCGTTTTAGTTCACAGTGGCAAGTGGGGTCGTGTAAGTATATTTTCCACACTGCTGTAAAGGACGCCTCAAGGTTTTTTTTTTTACTAAGGAACGTCCTGGGGTACCTAGGGACCCCCCCCCCCAAGGACCCCGGTAGCTGACCGGTCAACCAACCCTCCCCCCCCCCCTCGGCCCCTCAAGACCCCCCAAAATTTTTCGCACCCGGTTTGGTGTCAAGATTTGAACTGGCCACCCCCCTTGCGATCGGCACATAACACTTGAAAGCTCGCGGCATCCTGTCATCTTTTGCAGACCTGGTGACAATGGTGATTTTTTATTTTCATATTGCCTGTTTGTCTTGTGTCTGCCGTTTCCGCCATTGGTCCCCCTCGGTTGTTAGATTTCCCTCAAAATAGATTAGCAAACCTGAGAGGCACCATTGTGGTACCGGTCAGAGGGATCAAGAAGTAGATTGCCTCATACTATGTTGCCCCCAGGTGACGGTTGTGTTTGTACGGCATGCTAGTGACACACGGGTAATGGTCTTAACTTGTTAGGATAGTGGTCTTGAAAATAGACTGAAAAACTGCTCATTTTCGCCTTATAATGGACCCCACCATGGCACCAGGGTGTGAGACACCTCACGGGACACCCATTTGCAATAAATGGATAGCCCAGTCGTCGTGGAAGAAGAGCTGCCCTTATTGGAGGTGCATACATGACACACCGGCGATCGCCTCAATCTTATGGACAATGGTCCGATGGTCCTGAAAATAGGCTGAAAATAGCCATTTTTTTGACACTAAAAAGATGGCTAGACACGTCCATAACATGGGCTACACTGCTCAAAAGCATGCGAAACTTGCTTTAGGTGATGCCAATTTGCCCCTACGGTCATTTTGAGGTCCTCGGATCATTTGGAGCCACAATGTCCGCACTAATATTTTTTTGTCCGTCTAGTTGCTGCTTGCTGCTGAAATGCAGTGCTAACCCTGGAGCCTATCAAGACTTGGGACGAAGACCAAGCTTGGTCCTTATGGTTGCCCTGAACTTGGTTGAAAATCGGCTCCTTTTCACATCAAAATGGAGCACTGCATGGCACCACGGCGTGAAGGAAACCTCCTTGAACACCCCATTGCAATTGGTTCATTGCCAAATTGCTGTGCAAGAAGAGAGGCCCTCATTGGAGACACCTACATGACACATTAGTGATTGTCGTGAAATTTTTCTGACGATCGTCTTTAACACAGGCTAAAAATAGCAATCAATGGGCACCAAATCGGCGATAAAATGGGCTGGATAGCCCAAATTGGCATGTACTTGGTTTTAGACTATGCGCATCTAACGTGCAATCATTTTGGCTTATTTGGATGCCGCTTTGAGCCACAGTGTCCACACGAATATTTTGTGTGGACAAAACTTTTATCGTCTGTTGATGTTGCTGCTTGTTGCTTGCTGTTGTTGTTGTTGTTGTTGTTGCTACTGGCTACTACTTGCCGCTAAAATGCATCGCTCACCTGGGACTCTAAAATGGGTTGAATTGAGCTCGGTGGAAATTGGTTATAAAACCCCTATTGGGAGCCCAGGCCCCGTAGCCATCTTGTTAACTCCATGGGAACTCGGGATGCCTCCTTTGGCATTGTGGGAAGAAGGAAGAAGGGCAACCACCCCTCCCATTGCCCTCAGGTACCGGCAAGCATGCAAGCTGCAAGTGAAGGGTATTGCCAAGCACACACCATACAAATTTAGGGCATTTGCAAACATGCAAGCTTTAAGTGTAGGGCACTCACAACCAAGTGGTCTACAACCGAAGAGCACCACACGCAAGCAGCCCGCACGTCTAGGGCACTAGCAAGCAAGCAAGCCGAAAGTGCAAGGAACCGGCAAGCAGGCAGGCCACAAGTGTACCCTACCCTTAAGCAGGGGTTCCGCAAGCGAAGGGCATTTGCAAGCAAGCAGACCCCAAAGCGTGTTGCAAGTGCACAACATTGCCCAATAGACAACTCACACGTGGGGGAGGAGGGCCTTGGAGGGGTTTGAACTGGCATTGATGGCGCTGGAGCTGGATGCGCTGCCACAAGGGCACACACCCTAAGGTATACACGGCACCCCTCAAGGACGCGGAGAGTGGATGTGTTTAGTCTGGGCAAACCCTACCCTTGCACTGGTGTGGGTAATGAGGAGTGGCAGTGGGTCCACATGTTGGTCCAAGGATAGGAAAGAGACGGTGGGTGCCTATGTTTGGCCTGTGTCATATCGCGGGTCTTGCCTCAATGCCATGCTACTGATGTTGCGCAAAGCTGATTGACTGACCTGTGTTTCGTCACGGGTCCTACCCTCGGTGTTATGCCGCCGAAGGGGCATCAAGGGCCACCTAAGCCACAGCAAGTGTGGCAGCGCTTCAAGATACATGCTCTCCAACGCATGCGGTGGAGTTGGAGGTGCAGAGTCTGCACATGGTGGAGCAATGCGGCTTGGAGAAGGCGGTATGGTTGGCATGTAATGTTAAGTGGCGACCAATTCAACCATTTGCCAGCTTATGCTTTTCAAGTGCCTAGTGGGCATGATTGTGCATCGCGCGTTCTCAAGAGGATTTTGTAGCATGTAGAGGATGAAGCGATGGGTACCTTCCGCAATGTGTTTGACGCCATGCAATGGCGTCGCAATCTGCGGATGTGGGTACGGCTTTTGATCCATGGGGAGGCCCATATGTTGTGTGAGGTGGTCAATATGTGTGGGGTGCCCGAAAGCATGTCCACTCAGGAGTTGTATTCTGTGATGGTACAAGTGTACTGGCAACTAAGGCAGAGGGCGTGGGAGAACATGCAACTTTGGTTGTGTCGCAAGGACGTCAGCTGCATCATTTTGAATGGGAGGTGCCGTTGGTGATCCCCACAGCGAGTGGGGGTCGGGTGGTGTCATCCTTGGTAGGCAGGTCACATGTCTAGTTCCCGGGGCTACCAGAGTTGCTACAGCTCATTTGGTAGACACTCAGTCGACGGCGGGATCCCGTTTCGGGTGATGCAGTCCGTTTCCTGTACACATTATTGTGCACACCGCCGAGTGAGATGCGGAATGTGTGGAGACTGGGTTGGCAAGGGCTAACATACTATCTACGGGAGTGGGGATTGGGGGTTGGGACTTGTCCAGGCTTACCTCATCCTTGACCTCAACCCGCCTGAAGTGTGAACGAATTGGTGAGGAGTCAAAACATGCAACCGAAGTGGACAACAGTACTCTCGGACAGTGAAAGAGCGATGTCCGTTTGGCTTGTGTCACGGGGGCCTTTCGAGTGCAAAGGGGGAATGTTTGCCCGGCGCGCGCCCGGCGCGCTACTTTTAGACTATGTTCCCCCCGAAGAGCCCCCAAGCACACCCCTTGGAAACGCCCTTAGAATTAGGTGACCCAAACTGCCCCAGCTCAAGAAAGTTGCAAACTGGGGTACACAGTACCACTCTCGCTCCTTTAAGGGCGATCTGGGTCAACACCTTAGCAAGTTGGGAGAATGGGGGGTTAGGATAGCACAACCGCATCGATCTCCAGTAGAAGCGACAGGCGTTATTGAGGTATCGCGAACAGTAGAGCTGCATCATAACATTGGTCCCACAAGTATGGGTGTCAATACATTCAGTACAATAGTGCTCCTTACACTCATCACAAACTGCGACGGTGGGGCGTTCTGGCAACACAACACACACACTTCTGCCTCATCCTCTGCCTCCTCTTGCGTGCCACAACCGAGCAAACAGCTGCTCAATGCGTGCCCTATACCACCCGTGCACGTCATTGCAACATTGTTGGCGGGCTGTCAAAGTGCCATTCTTTCTTCCAATCAATGGCACAATGACATGAATCCGGCCCTTGTAAGCACCATCATGGCCCCCAAGTTCGAAATCAAAGAAATCACCTCGGGCACGAGAAGGTCCATACCCATCCCAAATCAAAACATCTGCTGATGTCCCGGGGGCCAAGGGGCAAATCCATATAATGTTGCCCAACATATCAACGGCAACGGTCCACCGGTAGGGCACGGGTCACAAAAGATGCCCGGCGCGCGCCCGGCACGCTAACGTTCCCCCTAAGTATCCGTTGCTTCGTGGCCCCTAGGGGGGTTTGCCTCCGGAAAAAATTTCCCATGCCGTATCAAAAATTTCCTTCTCCGCCCCCCCATTCGCTTGGTTAGGGTTATGTGTGTCCGTGCTTTGCCGTAGATCAATTTTAGTAAAGTTGGTGCACAGATTTACATTGAGTCGTCCATGGCATCTGCTCGATGACCCAATCATGCATGCTGAGGGAAGACGTGCCCCGGTACCCCAAGTATGTAGTGTTGGATTCTATGGATATCAATTTGAGAAAAATCACATGAAATCTTCAGCCACAATACTTCACATGTTTGTGTGCCACGGCATGCCACACAAATTCATACAAAATCCTTGTTCTACTGCTGTAGAACCAAATCAATGAACAGCAAGACCACTCGTACTTGTTGTTTTACATGGTGATTGCGTTTGGGCTACTACACCTAGTGTTTTCCACTTTGTCTGTTTTCAAGCCCAACATTGTACATCTCTTTGACGGGAACTGGTGTTTTGGAGCTCCCCGAAATGAGCCCGTGCGGACGGGGCCTATCGGGCAAGGTGGGGAATGTAGACTTTGTTACCCGCAAGTGGGCAGAGCAGTGGTAAGCAGGTCGGCTGCAAGTGCATGGCACTCACAAGCAAGTAGGCTGCAAGTGTAGGGTGTTGGCAAGTAGGCAAACCGCAAGTGCATGGCAGTGGCAAGCAGGTAGACTGAAAGTGTAGGGCACTAGCAAGCAACACAGACCAACAATGCAAGGCACTCGCAAGCAGGCAGGCCACAAGTGCATGACACTGGGATTTAGGCACTTGGAAGTAGGCACTCTGGACATAAGCTCCTAATGCAGGGCTGTGGCAAGCAAGCGGGCATACAGTGCACAACACTGGCAGTGGCTTGCCTGCTTGCCAATACCCACACCCATGAGCGTCCTGTGCATGCATGTCCGTAAGGTGGCGTGTGCTTGCGCATTTGTGCACATATGTACACATGCTTATCATTTTCCTTAATGGAGCCAGATGGCATGCACGGCTGTCCTGAGCCGAGGCGGTTTGCAAGATCCCACGGGTTCGATGCATCGCGCTCCTTGGGGGCAGCAGTAACGGGCAAGCGCTCCTCATTTCACAAAGGCGATCTTGCTTCTGGCATTCGCACCAAGACATGCGCCATGTGCACCAACGAGTACGCCGCAACCCCGCATTTCACATTCTACATCCCCTAACCCACACACCCCAATCCCCCACCCCAAAGCTACACCAATCGCAAACAAATTTGGGGTCATTCCCAGAAAGTGGGCCAGGGTTGACTGATGAAGCGCAATTCCTGAAACACACACACAAAAAAAGTCCGCGGACTTTGGCGGCCGCAGCTACAATTCTCAGACACCACCGATGCGGGATGGGTCAAATGGGGAGCGCGCGGGCGGGGGGGGGGGGGGGTTAGTTTCTACTGAAATGCGGCTTTGCAGTTCACAAACGAAGGAGCTGTTGCAATAATGCAGACCAGTTCGCGTATAGTGCCCTCATTGACATGCCACTTCATGTGACAGCCACCCGCGCCCATTCCGTGTGCCGTGAAGGCAGTGTGCAGTTTGCGTTGCCTGTGGCAGCCCCCGTCCTCCTTTGCAGAGGCTCGTCAGCGGTCAGAACGGGGGTGTAGGCATACGATTAGGGGCCTCGTCGGGACTGCGTGGGCCGAGGGGCCTACGTCCAGAGCGCCCAGGACCAAAAAAGGGGGGACACGGAAGGAGCGAAAGCTGACTTTTGGGGGGGGGGGGGAGCATGAGAGCGCAATGCCGCGCACGTACACGGACCCTCAGGGCAGAGGGAGGGCAGTCGTGCGGGGGGTGAGGCGCAGCAGGTACTCGCGGGCGCCGTCGCCGGCGGTCGGTGCACCCCCACAACGGCCGCCACTCCACCGCCCCCGCCGCGTTTCGCCGGCCGACCAGAAACACAGGCCGACCACTCTCCGCCTACGCCGCACACCGCCGTCGGGGCTCATTGCCCGAGAAAGGCCTTTGAACAGCAGAGAGACAGAGAGGCCCCAAGCCCCCAGCTTCGCGTCAGGCAACACTGCCGCCAGCCACACACCATCGAACTCCCGCCGATGGTTCTGACACGCCGATGGCCCCCAGTTGGCCCTCCCGCCCCCAAACAAACACGTTGGGAACCACAAAAGAGTGAAAGCACAAGAAAAGCGGGTGGACAAATCCCCTGAGGAGCTGCGGGGCAGCCGTCTGTTGAAGTTGGATGGAGTTGCAATGGGGTGTTGGCGTGCAAAGTGCAGTACCACTCCCTCCTGCCCTCTCCAGACCCAAGTAATTTCCAAGGAAGCCCTTGTCTACTTGCCCCCCCCCCCCCCCCCGCACCCACCCGCCCGCCTGCCTGCATTGGTTTTGAAGCAAGGACCCCTGCACTTTGCTGCTGCAGCCCTACAGGCAGTGCAGGGGCGGTCCCAGCCTCCGCCTCCCCATCGCACATGCAGCGCACGCTGCTCCCGCAGGGGAGCAGGCCATCAGTTGCAAGGCACTGCCCAAAAGGAGACTGGAGGGTGGGACAGGGGGTGCTGTGCGACAACTTTCAGTCCGCGGGTCTTCGGTGTGTTCCGCCCAAACCGCCTCCGAACGGCCAGCCCCCCCCCCCCCCCCAACTGCGATTCCCGACCGCCAGGGCCGGCCCCTGACCTTCCGCCCCCTCGGCGCAGCCCAAACGCCACCAGCACGACGGCCCCTGTGTGGCCCGCGCGCCTCACTTTTTCTTCAACATCGTCGCCAGGTACTTGTACCGCTCGACGCACTCCTTCTTGCTCTTCCCCGTCACAAGGGCGGCGATCTTGTCCCACTTGTCTTTCTCCTTGTAGTCCTTCAGCTGCTTCAGCGCGTCCTCCAGCTCCTTTTGCTGCGCCTTTGACCAGACCATATCGACGGCCGGCTCCTTCTTCTCTTCCTGCAGGGGCTTGGCGTCGCCCTGCTTGAAGATCTCCGGCTTGGCCACCTCCCCGGCGTGCAGCTGATGCGTCATGAGCTTCGTCCGCCTCAGGACCTGATCCGGCGTCTTGGTGCCAATGTACGCGGCAATGTTGTCCCACCGGTTGAAGCTGCCCCCTGGAAACTTTGCGATTGCCTTGCCCAGGTCCACTAGCTCCTGCTCTGTCCACTTGTCCTCCACTTTTGCGCTGGACTTGGTCGCCTTGGCCTCCTCCGGCTTGTCGGTGTCCTTCTTCGCCACGTAGCGGTTCCCGAAGCGGTCGAACCCGGCGGCCTGCTCCGTGGAGGTGATCAGCTCGTTGATGTGTGCCACCACGGGGCCGCGGCACGCGGCCGTGAGGTCGGGCATTGCGCAGTCGCACTTCGTCGCAATCTCAATCAGAGCCTCCTCCAGCGCCTGCAGCTTCTCCAGGTCGAGTTTGCCAAACAGGTATTCCATGTCCGGTTTGCAAACCCCCTCATCCGACAACTCCCTGTTGACCTCCTCCAACACAAAGGGCTTCAGCGCCTTCACGCAGCGTTCACGGGTCCTCTTCGCCTCCTCCTTCCGTTTTTTCTGCTCCGCCTTCTTCTGAGCGGCCTCCTCCTTCAGTCTCTTCTCCTCAGCTTCCTTCTTTTCGCGTTCCAGCCGCGCCCGCTCCTCCCGCTGCCGCTGCTTCTCTGCTTCGGCGGCCTTCTTCTCCTCCTCTTTTTTGCGGGCCTGCAGACCAAACATACATGCACACACCCATGCCCATGCCCATGCCCACGCCCACGCCCACGCCCACGCCCACGCCCACACACACGCACGCGCACGCGCACGCACACGGCCACGCCCACGCCCACGCCCACGCCCACGCACACACACACACACACACACACACAACGAGAACCGCAAACAAGAACAGAGCAAGAAAAGCGGTGAAAGAAACACACACACACACACACACACACACACACACACACACACACACACACACACACGCATACGGGCTTGCTGAACTAATACCGTGGAGCTGGCCTGGCGGCCAGAGGACACATCTAGCTATTGAGACGTATGGACGAACATCACCAAATAGTTGCTTTCACACAATCTACAATAATTGGCAAGTGCGGGCACCATGAGCATATAGGATGACCAATGTGAAGGTCCGATGAAGGTTGTATTTTCCCCGGGGTGGGGGGAAATTGGCTTGCGCGGGCGGGGGGTCGTTGGAGCCCCTTTCCCGGACCCCCCCCCTCCTTGGCTCCCGTGACGGGGCCTTGAAAAAGGTCATAGATGGTGGCAAATAAAGTTGAACTTCCATTGGGGGGGGGGGGGGGAGGGCAGCAGTGGTGGTATTTATGTCCGGTTAGAGAGAAACACACAGTTTGGGTTTTCGTCAGTAGCAGACTTGGATCCAAGCAGTGGGGAGGCCCTTTTCACTGCGGCTAGCAGTGGCCGAATGGTAGTGCGGCGAGCGGCAGATTTTTTTGTCGGCGCTTCGAACCCCGTCAGGTGCATTTGCCGGCGGCGCCGCCGATGGCATTCGCCTGGCAAGGATTCGAACCGCCGACCGCACAAACCGCAGCTGGCTGCGCTACCATTCGACCACGGGTTGTTGCGGTAGAAGCGTGCATCCCCATTGCTTGGAGCCTTCTGACTACAAATTATTACACCATGCCTTGGGGTATGCTACGTGAATGACTCCAAAAAAGGGGGGTATGCGACGCCCACACCTGCGCTTGATCTAACAACCTCTCTTCGAGGTGATTGGTACTTTACCAAGGGTTCTGTCACAGGAGCCCCATTGCCAGACCCCCCCCCCCCTCCTTCGGGGGGCTCCCACGACCCCCCCCCCCCCCCGCGCAAGCCAATTTTCCCCTCGCCCCGGCGGACAACGGCTAGAGGACACATCTAGCTACTGATACGTATGCACAAAAATGACCAAACAGTTCCCTTTACTCAACCTGGACTAAGGCGTTATATTTGCCGCTGTGCACACTTTGTCGCACTTTGCTGTTTCCTTCGTGTCAGGGATGGATGGGGTAGGAAAGCGTCGCAGCGCGTACAATACAAGCAAAACGGCTAGAGAAAACATCTAGCTATTGACACCGATGCTCGAATAGCACCAAAAAGTTGCTTTCACAAAATAAAAACTGGGGTGTAACTTTTGTCGCTCTACACACTTTGTCGCACTTGTATAGGGGCAAGTGCAGGCACCACATGCATATAGTATGCTCAATGTGAAGGTGGGATGAAGGTTGGATTTCTGCCGGCGGACGACGGCCAGAGCACACGTCTAGCTATTGAGACGTATGCACGAACATCACCAAATAATGGCTTTCACACAATCTAGATTGAGGTGTGATTTTTGCCGCTCAGCACACTTTCTCGCACTTGCGTTTCGGCAAGTGCGGGCACCACGAGCATATAGTATGTTCTCCGGCGGACGACGGCCAGAGAGCCCAATCTAGCTATTGGTACATATGAACGAAAATCACCAAAACGGTGCTTTCACATAATCTAGACTGAGGTGTGATTTTTGCCGCTCTGCACACTTTATCGCACTTGTATTTGGGCAAGTGCAAGCAGCACGGGCATATAGCATGGCCAATGTGCCGGGTGGATGAACGCTGCATTTTCCCTAGCGGACGACGGCTGGACGGCACATCTAGCCATGGATACGTATGCACGAATCTAACCAAAAAGTTCCTTTCACACAATCTAGATTGAGGTGTGATTTTTGCCGCTCTGTGAAAAATCTTTGTGGAATACCCATATAAATCCATCGTGCCTTTGAACGGACGACGGATTCAGGTCCCGCAGTACCACGAGTACCATATGCAGATTTGGCTCATACCCTAGCTTTTCTGCCACTGCACGCCGCTTCCCTAGCAATGTCTGAGAGGTATTCCCTGCACTGTTGGTCCGTCGTTGATGCGGGCGACATGATTTTCTCCTAGTACTGGCACGGGGCCCCTGCAATGTGGTCTTCCTACAGCAATGATAACCTGTGTCTGCACTGCTGCTCCAGCAGCAATCACAGTACTTGTTTGGACATGTGTTTGCCGTCCCCCGGGTCATCAGACTGAGCATCGGATCCCGATAGAGACATGCGTAGCATTTGCATAACCTATGCATGCTAAATGGAATTCTTTTCACCCGTGAATAATGTGTGTCAATAGTGTGGCAATGTTGCGTTGTGCTGAACGAGATATCCCTTTCCTCAAGAATTTGTCCCGCCGCCGAGCTCAAGCATGTCAGCTACAGCACGGAAAGTGCATGTTGCATTTCCAATAACCTTTATTCCATTCTCTGGTTTGCCTGGTTGTGCTCTGAGCCAAGTGCCTGCACTGGCGCAGCGCCAAATCCTACCACCGCACTCCGTGTAAGTGCTGTGAGCGCAGAAAAGTGTCCTGCATGCCTGCCTACAATGTCTTGTATGCCGAATACATAGGACGGAAATTCGCACGAATTGGATTTTTCCCGGTCTACTTTAGGCGCAAGACTAACAACTACTGCACGGTGGTCCGCCCTACCAACGAGCGTTGTCAAAACCAATTGTATGTGCTCCGATACATGACGGGGAAAAGAAAGATTCTGTCAATACCACTATCTCCTCTGGGGGGCCACACTTCTTCTCTCACCTCCGATTCTGGGTGCAACTGCGGCACGGATCTAGCACACCCATGTTCGAGATGCTGCCGATTTGCGATCCCCTGGCTATTGTTGGTGGTTGGTGCATATTCACCGACTCCGATATGGGCACATTTGTCAAGAAGTGGGACATCTCGTCCCACGTCGGGTCTAGGATGAAATTGATACCGACCAAGAGTATCGCGGGTAATTTTGCATGATGTCGGTTCTCCTAAATGAGACATTTCCAGACCTTCTTCTGTCTGAACGGCTCATTTGGAAAGTGTACAACCAATACTAGCCAATGGTCTCCCTCTAAGTCCGATAAGACCGCCCGCAGGGTGTGACCCTCAACCCGTAATGGCTTGAAGCATGAATTCATGGTCAAGAGGTCTTGCACGAGGCTAGCACAACCCCAATGTGTTCCCAAAACCCATGGTTTGGCGAGCACGGACCATATATTCGGAAAAGATAGTTGCAGTTTGTCGAAAATAGTGTCCTTTGCAATGTGTGCCGGTTGGCATGGCCGGTGGTGTTCTTGGACACCCGATAGTGATACGGTGAAGCGGCACAATGCTAGCACGAGATACATATACCTACCCTAGTGACCTGGATTAAACCCAATATAGTTAATATTTGGCCAAAAATTAACACATTAATCTCAAGTTTGCATTTTTTAAGGGGGGTTAGGGGGTTTGCCGTGAAAATTATGACCCCCATGGGTTGCCTTACGGGCTTGGGTGTCATTTTCCCCCGGGGGTTGGTGGGGGGGTCCTACCCATGTGGTTGTTTCAAAATGTTAAAATGGCTCTCGGCTTTCAGTTTCGTTTTTAATTTTTGGATTAATATTTACAAAGTTACAAATTAATGAGTCGCCGGCATTAATATTAATCTCACAAAAATTACCTCTATTCCCCAAATATTGACCCTCCTAACAATCGCTTCACCGCCTCCTTTTGCTTGTGGCGAATGAGGGAGGGGTAGCCAACCTCCGTGGACTCAAAACATCAGGCCCGGGCCAAGGGAGATGAAGCCACCCACTCACCAAGGAGTTGGGAGGCCAAAGGGTCCCGCAAACTCTTGGCTCCACTCAAATGCACGAGCGTCATGCTAAGCTTGGTAAGGGTGTCCCGAGAGAAAGGCATAACAAGAGCTATACAAGGGAACGTGGTGGTGTGGAGTGGGGGGGAATGCGGGCAACCGGAGGGGGGGGTGTCCAAGACACCCACCAACACAACATTGGACTATCTGTACTGTACCGTTGTGCAACAATTTACTACGTAACACCCCTTATGGGAGGTCATATGTGCATGGAAAAATGAGTACAAATCAATCACCCAATCAAAAAAATTGAACGTTAACGTGTTAATATTTGCGAGATTAATATGTGAACCGGTTCATAGATTAAAGATTAAAATGAACCATATTGAGTTTAATTTGGATCACTAGGGTAGCCATGGACTACAGTGTTGATGTGTCTTTGTGTCCTTTGTGAACTATCCTCCTGAATGGAGCCATTCGCAACGTAAATTGTGCAAATTTGGGTCCTATTCGCACAAATATGTACAAGTATGGGGCAAATTCCTAAAGATTTGTAAGAATTTGGCTCAAATTCGCAAAATTCAGATTGTGAATGGCCTCATTCAGAAAGAACACCATCGACCATTCACAAAGGGTGCATAGCGCATTCCCGCTGCCTCCGCACACGCACACACACACACACACACACACACACAATGAGAACCGCAAAAACAAGAACAGAGCAAGAAAAGCGGTGAAAGAAAACTCCTCAAGGACAGCAGGGCTACCCTAGACGTCTTTCGGTGTGTCAGGAAACGCGGCAATGTGCTGCACTGCATAATATCAGTTCAGATCCTGCTCCCTGACCTGCCCTGAGAATCATGCAGCGTTCATGACAGACCACAAATTTCACCTACGGAGCAGGTCGTGTTGTCCCGTCAACAAATGCAACCTGTGCTAGGTGCGTCCACCTAACCGCACACACACAAGGGGTAGGGCAAAGGGGAGGGCGAATTGAAATGTGGCACTGCGTGCCCGAAGCAGGTGTATGTCAGTGCACCAGGTTGGGGTGTATCCCTCCGGTTGTAACTCAGTTGGTATCACCTGGTCGGTATAGCTACTGCCATCCCACACTGCATTGCGAAAAAGCCAGTACATCAATTTATCGACTGCGGTCGCCTGAGGGCAGGGCTCGTGGTGGCCTATCGTGTACACCGCGCGCATAGTGTTCTCAGCCATCCACGGGGACGCCGAGTACACACGGCGCACACACACACACACGCACACACACACACACACACACACACACACACACACATGCACACAGACACACACACACACACACAAGCGGTTTCTTTATGTCCTTGTCTCTACAACACGTCTTGTTGTTAACCTCCGTCTCCGACACCGCAAGATTGCTCTGTTAGTTTGCCCGTTTCGTAGGTTTTAGAATTAGATTCCTTGGACGACTGGGTTTCTAGGAGGATCTAACACCCTTCCCCGTCATGACAAAGACTGCACCCAAACCGGTTGGCACGAATGTGGGTGGTACTGTTGCGTGGTGTGGCGCAGCAGCCTCAGGTCCGGAAGGCGTCAAGGCCTGCAAAAAGTTCTCGCTTTCGGCCCTTGTGGCGCTGTGACTGGAAGCAGAGATGGCTTTGGAGGAAGCTGGTGCGGCATCAATGCAAGTTGACGACTCTACGCCCGAGGAAGTATCAACTTTCACGGCCCGTTTTAGGGATCTACAGGGGCAAAGGCAATGCGTGATTGTATGCTAGAAGAGAGTGTGGTTTGCACTGCATTAGATCAGCTAGAATCTGTTTTGAAACAGTATCGGGAGGCTACTCGACAAGCTGCCAAGCGGGTCGTCTAGTGAGGATCGGGAAAAGGTTCACCAACAACAACAAAAGGTACAGGCACATGCGATCCATTTGGCTTCTCACATCCTGGATGCTCTTGTGAATCCAGCAAACGACATCCGAAAGCACCTCGCGGATCAGGCACAGGAGCAATTGTCTCAATCGGCCGCCCTAGGAACACAACAGGATGATCTCCACACATATGTGGTGTCGCAAAGGAACAAGCTGGCGGATACAGCAGCTATGGACCATCTAGCTGCTAACAAGAGAAAGCGAGGCGAGAAGTCTCCGGGGAAGGACAGGGAGGCCCTAAACTGCGTGTTCGACATGACCATTGTCTGGAAGGTGCAGACGGCAAGGCAAGAATTACACAGGCTTGTGGAGCCTAAGGTAGTGCATGCCATTGACGCCGACTCGCAATCACAGCTCGTGCTGCAGTTTGAAGGGGACGACATGTCGAGAATTCTCCAAAAGGAGCGATCGCAGGGCGACGTCCCAGCGGCGCAATGGTCTGCCTTGAAGCACGCTGCCGATGAAGAGATAACCCGCTAATTTCTGGAGGTGGATTGCAACTTGCTGCTACTTATGAAGCGGGACGAGCTACAAAACCTACAGTGGCTGAGCCAGGGTCTGTTGTATAACGCCAAGGCTCGTAGGTTTGACATTGTGATTGAGGTAAAACAGGCCACCCCGCTGCCAGCGGCAGTGGCTGACATAAAGCAACACATCCCCTTTCCCAAAACGTCGCTTGTACCAATTGTGTGGACCGCCGGCGGCGGCCGGAGGTGACACGGGGGTCTCGTACGTGCATGTGCATGGCGTCACGGCATGCAAAATATGGGCGGCGATTGAGGCCTGCCACAGGCAGCCCACCTAGCAGCACTAACGACGTGGCGCGTGTTATGACTTTGGCTGGGTGGAGTGAGCCCCATTTGACCGATTTCTGAAGTGTGCATAGTGCCAAGCGCAGTACTCTGGCCCTCTCCTGAAGTGGTCGTGTGTGTCCCTGAAACTTAGCCTGGGTTGCCGCAGGCAGTGTGGGTACTCTTCAAAATTGGTCGCCAGCTCGATGAAGGACACTGTGTCTGTCTCTTCCGTCCACCGCCGTCCACTGGCGCCCGCGGCCAAGCCAGTAGGTCGGCCAGAAAGGGCTTTTCCCATGGCCAGGTGCGTGCGGTGGGGTTGTGTAGGCATACCGGGCGCGCGGGGGGGGGGGACGGGGCCCACCAGCTGATGGTAGGGATATGCGCTGCGCGCTTGCGGGCGCACTGTGGGGAAGAGTTTGGGTGCCTGTTGGTCCCGCAGCTTGCACGCCGCCTAAATGGCCACAAACATGGCATGGAGGGCCTGTATGAAAGATAGGTCGTGCTGTTTCACCTACCTGTTCACCGGTGGCTCGATTTCGGGGAGGAGACCGCTAATTTTCAAGCATGGGGGCCAGTTGTCATACGGTGGCGCGTTTGGGACTTTCGCCGCCAATGCGCGGACGTTGGCGATGTGCACATCCCTATCCGGCGCCCATTCGGTGCATTCCCACATAATGTGCAGTTCAGTTTCATCTGCCTGTTTGCAATACGGGCACCACTGGGAGGTGATCATGCCCCGCTAGTGCGCCCGGACTGCTGTCCAAAGCCCCCCAGCCAGAAGTGTGCGTAGCAGTGAGCGTTCCTGTTCTGACTGAAAGGAGGCAATGCTGGAGCATACCAGCCTCCTGTTTGTGTGATAGTGCATGCCCGCAAATTATCGTGGCCGCCTGGCTATAAGCTGGGCGATTTGCTGTGACCGTAACTATTCCCTGATATTGTGCTTGACCAGTTAAAATCTCCCGTCGGTTGCATAGCGCATGTAGCACCCGGCACTTTCCACTCCCACCAACCTGAGAGCGGGCACCATCCCCAGTCGTGCAGGGTTTTCAGCACCCGTCCAAACAGTCCCGACTTGCGTGTGAGGGGATTCTCTTCCCATACGGCTTGTGCTGTGATCATCGCTTGGCCACGTGTTTTGCAAAGCCTTGCCAGCCAGACGGCGCGGCCGTAGGGAACCAATAGAGAGGGGGCAATTTTGTGTCCCTGACACATAAGGCAAAAAATTATTTCCTTCACCCTGCCTGGTCTAGAGGCCCCCCAGATGGCTTTGAGGATCCGTGTCTCGAAAGGCCTGATGTCTTTTTGGCTGATGGCCACAATTTCGAAGGCATGGAGGCGTGTGGCATTGACCATGGTGGCGACCACCTTACACCTGTCATCAAAGTCTCCCTGCAGCCATGTACCCGATCCAGCAGGGCGGATGCCTTGCCTGTACGCTTTAGGATGAGGGGGCCTGAGGCTACGCTGTCTGTGGTGCGCACACCTGCGCCCAGTGAGCGAACCTCGATTTCTTTGGGAAAAGACACGCCACGCATCTGAATTTCCTGATCACTGTCGGGGATGACAAAAGTGACTTATTTCTTTGGGTTGACATCTTGCCCTGTGGTCTGTAGCCACTCGTGTGTACACTCCAGCAGTCGCTGGACTGTGTGTCGTCCCGCAGCCATGCCGTATGTGTCATCGGCGTAGCCCAGGGCTGTGAGGATGAAGTCCACCGCTTCCCCGGGTTTCCCCCCTGGCGGGAGCCGTGCGGAGGATACGCGCATGGCTTGTGACTGCACATCTAGTATTTTCTTCCGGATGCTTGTCATGAGATTAATCAGGATGACACTCGGTGGACACCCTTGCAGGATGCCATTTGTGGCGGCGTAGAAAGAGCAGAGACATCCCATTATTTTAAAACAGCGGGTCAGCTGTGTGTACATTCCGGACAACGCCTCGTGTGTGCCTGTGTGCATGCCTTGCTCGAGGGCGACGCGGAGCACTACTTGCTGCGGAGCACACTTGCTGTGGTATTAAGTCAAAACATTTAACGTAATCTAGCCCAAAACTTTTGAGCGCCGCGCGCATGACTGTGTGTAGCTCGATAAGAAGCGCAATGAGTGCCGCTGCGTCGGTAGCCCCTCTCCTTTTCCAAAACCCATAGGCGTGGAGGTGTACCCATTTTTCTTGCCAGATCATGCATTCCTCCAGCCTGACGCCCGCCCACACTCTGTAGAGCTGTGAAAGCACCGAGAGTGGACATTGTTGCATAGGGAGCATGCCCTCCCCTTTTGGAATTAAAGAAACGAAACCTCGGGCTAGCACGCGGGGCCACAGTCCTGTGGACTCAATATGCGTCAGCAATTGAGCTAGCATATCAAACAGTGCGTTGGGCAGGCATAGCAAGTCCGCTACACACCCAGCCGTCCAAACTTGTGGCTGTGTGTACTCCCATTTTTCGAAAACGCTTGCGCAATCTTGCGCCCGTGAGGGGGGTGGCGTCCATGTTTGTATTGCTTTCAATGAAACTCCGGTATTCTGTGTGTGTGTGTGTGTGTGTGTGTGTGTGTGTGTGTGTGTGTGTGTGTGTGTGTGTGACGGCCAAGTATTTCAACCAAAGCTCAAAGTGCGAGGTTCGACGTTTCTACACGTCCTACAACGCATCATCGAAACCATGTGTTTAGATTTAGAGTTCACCAGGCCTCACTGACAGGCCATCCACTGGCACAATGATTCACAACATCCGGATGTAGGAGCGAGTTCATGCTTCGGAAAAATACTCATCCAACCCACGCAGCAAACCGTTGCAAACCAGGATATCGCGGAAATGCTGCAACAAACAAACCATATTGGGCGCATATTAATCAAAAAACCTCTTTTGGGTCTTATGTGTTCTACCAACGTGCCAGACAATGGTGACTTCGGTAACCGAGATCTCATGGTGAGTGATTGGGCAGCCCTAAGATACACTGAGGTAGCTTGGCTAGGCGTGATAAATCGCGCCACCTGTGAGTACACAACCGAAGCTGGGTTGGGAGAAAGAGATGGAGCCTCCTAAGAATACATGATAGAAGCTAGAAATTGGGTGGGTGATCTAGCAACCACCGAGTACACCAAAGAAGCCCGGCAAGTGTGAGCAGAGATTGCTCTAGTTGTATTTGGTCCTATTCTACCGCCTCATGCTGTGAACGGTCGACGACCACACTCTGGGGTTGTGGCAATGCGGCTGGTGGATACCACCTGCAATTCATGAACCCAAGCTCGCAAACCAAGCGCTGATTCGGATGCTAACAATGCTTGTAGTTCCATGCGCTTTGTGGTTTGCTTTCCGCATCACTCCCAAATAACGGTACCACAACAAGGCCTCAAGGGGCTCGAGTTCCAAAGCTGACCTGACCCGGAAAACTTGGCTATGGCCTACCCCGTTGTCATGGTCACCTCTGGTGGCAGGGCCCCATGCTTGACGTTGCTCCACGGCCCTCGCTGATAATACCATCGCTGCAAGATTGGTGTCGAGCGGTCGTCGATGCGGGTGTTTAGTGACTTGCACCTAACCCATCAGACGGAGCAAATGGCTGACCACATGAGCCAACCCTAAGCAGTTTGTATAGATAACAATGAGAGTTCTAGACAGATGCATGATGGCTCCAACTGTAAGTTGTCTCATACTGCCCGCATCCAAAGATCACACACAATGTTCATGGTATCGGGTGGAAACAGGCAGCACTTCAATACAAATGGATGGTCCTCTAGCGACCGCACAGCGGGCAATCTGGGCTATGAGACATAGGAAATGGAAAAAGACTCGCCACTCGGCAGGTTCCGCCAGAGCGCACAAACTGCGAAGAAGTGTAGCGCCGAGGGAACGTTGAGTGACCGTAACAGGCTCCATACTTCTTCCGACCGTTGGGCCTCTACCCCTAACCAAATTCGCCCTTTTCTGCGTAATGCTTGGAAGGTCCATGCATGAACAGGAGGCGTCAAGAAAGAGAAGCCATGCCCCTCCCCGGCTGATGCCCTATGTAGCAAGTCCTTCACTCCTTCCTAATAGACTGATCTATAACTGCCTGGGATGCGCAAGCACTCCATTCCCTCAGTGACCCCAGCATCGGGCCCTTGGCCAACATCATGACATCCACCAGGTAAGGGGTTCGCGCTGCTGAACATGCTCCGCACCACCACAGCAGATGTTCTTCATCCTCCAGCACCCCCACTGTACAGTACGGGCATGTGCCCGTCGGGCACAAGGCTCGTGCAATATGGACAGCAGTCCATATGGTGCCTCCCAGCACCCTGTCCAGCTCTGTCTCGCATTTTGCATCCTGTGCCAGGGTCACGCCTCGGTGGATGCTGGAGTCCATCCCCCTGAAAAGCCGGGGTTGGTGCTGCTCCAGCTTCTTTAGTCGCTGCTTCCTGAGCTCCTCTCTGTGTGTGAGGGACAGAGAGATAGACAGACAGACAGACAGACAGACACAGAGAGGGAGGGGTGGGGAGCAAGGGAAGGAGGGAGGGAGGGAGGGAGGGAGAGAGAGAGAGACCAACGTCACTGGCAACAACCTGCTCCTCCTTGTGCCGTTTGATCCGGGGGTCGAGCATCTTGGCCCGTTCTGTGAGGGTGAAGATGCGCTTGTTCTCCTGCCGCTGCAGTTTTGCGCGCTCCCTCGCGTTCTCCTTCTCCATCCAGCGCTTCTCCTCACGGCAGTCAGCCTCCTCAATCGTGTGGGTGTCCACGTGCGAAAAGTCCCGCCAGCTCTTAAAAGTGAACCAGAAATCGTAGAACTTCTCCACCTCCTCAATGGGGGTGCTGTCGTCCCCAAGCATCGGGACGTTGCGCGACGTGCTCCACCGTGAGTTCCGGTGGAACGCATCCCCGAAGACCTCGTAGAAGTTCTCCGGCGCCACTTTCAGCGACGGAATGTCGTCGTCAAAGTCGATGGAGGAGTCGAACGCCAGCCGCTTCTGGGGGTCCGACAGGATCTCGTACGCCTTCTGCACTGCCTTGAAGGCCGTGTCGTCGCCCCCCTGGGTCTTGTCCGGGTGCGTCTCCACCACAAGCCGCCGGTAAGCGGTCTTGATCTGGTCTTCCGTGGCGTTCCACTGCAGCTTCCCCAGCTCCAGCACCTCGTAATGATCCACCGCCAGCTCGTCATCCGTCAACTTCACGCTCTGGAGGCCCTTCTTCTTCTGCTGCTGCATCTTGGCCTTGGAACTCGTGCGCTGGCCTGCCAGGCTCTCGTCGGTGTCTGCCTCCCCTTCGATCCCCAAGAAGGTGCACAGGAGCTGCTCGAACGCGCGGCCCCCAGCCTCGAACTCCTTCCGCACCAGCGGACATACTGGGGCCTTCACCTCAGGCCCTGCATAGTCCGGGGGCGGCGGGGGCAAGAGCAGTGCCGTGGCCATGCAGACAGAACCACCTCAAAGCACCTGCAACAACAAACGGTCTGGGATGCCCCTAGGCGGGCGCTGGAGTGCGCAGGCCCATCCCAAGCGTCCCCCAGTCAATGTAGACACAACTCCTGCCTGGTCTGTCACCTTCCGTGTCCCCCAGTCAATGTAGACACAACTCCTGCCTGGTCTGTCACCTTTGGGTGTCACCGATGTCAGTGCTACACCACATGCACTGGGCTACACTTTGCTCACTCCCATCGTTGGCAGCAGGTGTACATGACTACCATTGGTACCCAATGCCCAGGCCCATGCACATCCTCCCCAGCCCGGTGCCAGCGCACACGGGAACGAGGGTCCCCAACAACCTGTCATCACCGGCATTCCTACACACTTCTTCCTACCTGTATGGGCTCCATGAGACGTGGATCAGAGATGCCCTTCCCTCTCTCCCAACCCCGCCCCCCCCCCCCCCGCGCCCGCTTGCGACAGTAACGGTGAAAGCACTGAAATTGACGGGAACGACACACTCATTGTGCGGCACCCTGGTTTGTATTGCATGCGCTACTCTTTGACCCGGCCTATCCTTGATGGTGAACACTTCTGTTGACTGGATGTCTGTGTGAAACAGAAAATTTGGCGGTTCCCTTTTCTGGTCGCCCATGAAGATGAAGTGTTTTTTTGCGATTTGGGGCTTGGGGATCGTTTTTTGGGATACCAATTGCTGTTCTGCCACCAACTTTCACCCCCTTGTGATCCTTTCGAGGTGGAAACTGGGGAGTCACCTGATGACTGATACATTCACGACGCAACAGTCACTGCCTTAGCTTCTTCTTCTCTCTTTTCGGCTTCTTTTCGTCTTTTCACGGTGCGCACAAACAACGCCCTTGTCAAAGCACCGGACAGGCAGATGTCCTCTGTGCTTGTCAGGCTTGGCCTACCCCTTGAATATGCACGCACACTTTCCTCAAGTTCCCGGGTTTCACTCTCACGCCTGCGGGTTGAATGCTGTTGCAGATGAAGGCCGTGGTACTCATGCCAATTATTCAGGAATGCCGTCAAAACCAAAAGAGAAGGAGGAGTTGTGGGCATTGTTTGCAATCCTCATACTCCCCCATAGCACATACCAATTCCATTTCCATCCACACTGTGACACTGTGTGTACATAAATGCCCTGGGACCATGGAACCTGTCACACTCCACGACGCTTTACAACACACAAACAACAAACACCCCGATGGGAGTCAGCATGTCCTCCTTCAAAGAATTAGCCGCGTACAAGTCACGCAAAGTCAAGCCACGTGCCAACAATAAGAGTCCCTTACCTGTACCTACCTTGGGGCCACACGGTTGACACTGTTCTAGTGGTCCCGGAGGCGTTGTATGTGTTCCGAAATGCCATCTGTGTGCACCACAAACTCTAGCCTTGGCATTGCCCCCCTTTCTCTGTTGCAATGGGAGGGAACACCCACTTGGTAAGCTAGGGAGGATACCAGCTGGGAACGGCAGGGGGGGGGGTTAGATGATGCATAGTTGCAAGCCATGTTTTGCCTGTGAGCCCCTCCCCCCTCCCCCTGCCAGCCCTATACAACCGTTGAGCCATTCTCATGGACGTATTCAGCCACTGGTCGTGCGTCCTCATGTGTTACGCGACCATCGAAGCCCAAGTCAAGTATTTTTGATGGGTGTAGTCTGCTGCATACTATGGTGCTCACCTCGCGCTAGTAGCGCGCGACGTTCTCCCCCCCCCCCGGGGGGGGGGGGGGGCAGGGATGCATTGGAAGGGGGGGAGGTACCCCCCCCCCTCCAGGGCGCCCAGCCTATGCCCAGCCACTGTCTCCCCAACACCAAATGCCAGCTTCAATGGCATTTGTAACCGACAGTAACCGCCCCCAACCGCTTTGGCAACCTCCACCAACCGCCTGCCTAACCGCCTCTGGGGCCGCCTCTGAGGTCCCTTCCCTTCTAATGCATCCCTGGGGGGGGGGTCACCAAGGGATGGTCTCCCCCCTGGAGGGGGGGGGGGGATTGCAAGGGTATTTCAAGGCAAACTGGGGTACCCTCCATTGATGCAAGCAAACCGAACACAAGTGAAGCGACTTTTGCATTGGTGCTCTGCCAACATGATTCATGTAACACGGATGTTCTTGGGGGTCCAAAGGAACGGTAAAGAATTTCTGGGTACAGGAATAGCACACTTTGAATTGTTGCTCCATGGACTTTGGGGACTTTGACAGGGTGCAAACCACACGAGGCTCTCTCCTATTGATGCGGATACATTCTTTGTGCACCCTGCCCTGAAACTCCCCTTTCAAGATAATTGTGGGCCAGAAGCGGACAACGAGGCCAAAAAGGAGTCCATCATTCCCCTCTTCATCTATGCCCACTTAACGGATTCGAAGTAATGCGAAAGCAATGCAAGAACCTGTGTGTCACAGATGGGGAACACAAACCACCACATTAGATATTGCCTAGCAAAACAGTGAAGTGACGGTCTCCCCCCCCCTGGGGGGGGGGGTCAGATTGCAAAGGGGGTCACGGTGGCGGGCCGACAACAAGGGGGTCTTCCATGCCATAACCATCGCGCACCACCAAGCGGTGGTTTTGTAGGATAGGTGGACCATGAGTGTGTGAGCCGTGATGTGCCTGTACATCGCGCCATTTGTATAGTAGTAGAGTGTTTACTTGAGAAACGGACTTCATGAGAAAAAATTTCTGCGGTGCATACTGTTGCGTGGGTGGGGACAAGGGAGACACGTTGAGCTAGGGAGCTGATGGGGTTGATACATAGCAGTGCACATGTGCCTGGATAGGCGGACTGAGGGAGGGGAGAAGGCAAGGGAGAATACAAGTTGTGTTGCCGTCATATGGCTATTGGAGCATGCGGGAGGCCCGAGCATCAGGAGACGCCCGCCGTCGCTTGGGTCCCTCTTTGCCTTGGCCCAACCCTCGAGGTTGCTAGCATTGCACAGTACTTTTGGACCCATCGCTGACCCCTGTAACCCTACCCTAGCATGTGCAATGTGTGCACTCCACCACTCCAATGGGGCATTAAAGGGTGTTGATTGCGCATACATAAGTTGGAAAGGATCCCCTTCATCATTATTTATCACCACAAGGGTGCCCAACACAATCCATGGCTGTCGAACGAAGGCACAAGCGGATGGAACTCGAAATAAGATGGAAAAACACGTGCTTTTCAGGGCAGATTTTGCACCATTTTGGGCCAAAAAAGAGGTTGTTAGGCCCACTACTTGGGAATAAAACACACTACACGGTTATCAAACACGGCAAACAAAAGAGTTCGTTCATCATTTGGGTTGGTTCGAATGCGGATGGCCCCTCCAAGGACATCCTAGACACCCGAACTGCCCCAAAAGGGCATTTTTTTGGCCATTTTTGACAGATTGTGACACCTAAGGGGAATCCTTGCATTGTGTGTGCATGCCACACGCACAGCGCTGCTTTTAGACTAGACTCCCCCATGAGCAGCACCGAGGCCAACCCCTTCCTAATACCCTCCCAATTAGGCCACCATAGCTACGTGAGCTCAAGACGATTGCGTACTATCTTCCCTTCCCATGTGACGTCATGAAATAAAGTCCCTTGGATCTTTTAAGCTCTTTAGGATCCCAAATAAGAACACCAATGTCACGAGGGACAAAGAAAATCTTTCTACCTATTGAGCCTTAGCAACACCACTATTCAAATGAGCTTGCACAATATGCACATTTACCCACACCATGCATCCTCAGATTCTTGAGCTGCTCTTTGTCTAATGGTTGATCTTCATTTGTGTGCGTGTCATCTACATATTGATTTTGACCTTGATAGTTGCATCCAATGCAGGATGCAAATCAACAGGGGCTGATGCACAGTGCCCACATTGAGGACCACCATAGTGGGGAGCAATCAACCTAGAAAGTAGAACATGCGGCAAGTGAGGCCAAGTTGTTGCACTGCGTGCGCATTGCGTGCACACTGTGTGTGCACTGCGTGGGCACTGCGTGCATACTGCGCACGCAGAGGCCGGGATACTCACCCAAGAATACCTGTCACCTGATTGGTTGCACAGCGAAGTAGCAAAGCCCACATGAGAACGACGAAACTGCCTTCAACTTGGTACTCCACTGTCCCTATGAACAAACCACTCAGCCTTGTAAAGTCCGCTTGCTTCGAGTGTTTCGGTGCCCGTGGCTTCGCTCTTGGAGGCGGCGATGAGGTGTCCCTTGACTCGGAGCGCGGGGAATGCGTTGTCCGTGGTCTCTTGGGTGATGGGGACCGCGAATAGGGTGAAGGGGAGGGCGGTGGTGATTCTGAGCGTGGACGCGACACACTCATTGATGGCGAGTGAGATGAGTGATGTGGTGGGGATGAAGGCCGTACTACAAACTCCTCAAGGTCCGCGGGCTATGTATGGCTACATCACCCCTGCCTTCTCGGGGTCCCCATAGTGGGGAGAGTTCAACATGGGGGATGGAAAATGGGTAAAAATGGTTGACATTGGGGAACAAAGGGTGACAATTCAAATGTGCCACTTCCCAAATGCATAGGAAGCTAAATAAAACCCAGTATGGAACCAAAAACTCGTCAAAAGGGGCCAAAAGTAGGGTCTGAGTATTGGACGACATTCAAAACTTCGCACTGCGTGCGCACTGCGTTTATGGCATTCCCTGAAAATAGGTGAAAATGGGGGTGGGGGGTTGAAACCCCAACAATGCCATATCCAAATGCAAAAGAAGCACCAAAACACGTGTTATCAAACAACAATGATGCCCCATAGCACCACAAAGTGTGGGTTTCTAGTACGGCGAGGCCCCAATAGTTTCACTGTGCACGCACTAGCTAAACCCCGCCCCAAAGGCCTACCCCTTGTGACACCCGTTCCCGGCCGCGATCGTTAACTTTCTTTCTTGAACTTTGTGTGATGGTACTTCACACCTAGAGCTACAATCCACCAAAATTTTGGCCGAGTGCCAAGCACCACGACACAGTTTTGCTTTTGACCCACGTGCTTGCTTGCTGCAGCTTGCTTGCTTGCTAAACCTGGGAGGTCCACCCTCGACAATAACATGGGCCAAAATGGGTCAAAGGTGGGTAAAAAAGAGCATTACACCGAGCACCACAAGTTTTGGAGGGACAACTTTGGAAAAAATGATTACGGACCAATTTTGAACCCATAGATGACCCCCGTAACCCTACCCTAGCACGTGGACTGTGGGCGCTCCACCACTCCGTGCTCCCAATAGGACCAAAAAGGTGTTTACGGCATGAAAATAGGTTGCAAGTGATCCCTTCATCAGAATTTATCACCGCAAAGGTGCCCAACGCAAGGCATCGCGGTCAAGCACACCACGGGAGGGTGTAACTTGAAGAGGTAGGCAAAACGGGTGTTTTTCAGGGTGATTTTGCAGTATTTTGGCCCTTGAAAATGGGCAATTTAGGAACTCACATTGCAATATAAGAGGGGGGGATCCGGGTGGAATACGGCAATTCGGGTAGTTTGGGTGAATAGCATGCCCATGGAGGGTATTAGTTGCATTGGAACCAACCTAGATGATGAACAAAAAACGTTTGACCACTATATATTGGGTTTTTTGCACCCATGTTGTGGACTCAACCACCGTATTGTGGGCGGGGGCCATGAACAACGGATGCTGCACTTGCATACACCCCCGTGACACAGGCGTATGGTGATGGCCACAAAGCACACTACATTGTTTCGCCTTGCCGCACTGCAGCGCGAACCAGATCAGCTCCCAATGTTTCCTTGACATCACCGCATAAGACAGCTATCGAATGTTTGATGGGCCGTCTGGGTCATCCTAGCTCATACCCTCCCATAGGCACCGGTTAGCCTTGAACCACGCACCCCAAGAAGAATCCTATTTGCAACCATTAGTCTCCACACCCCAAGGCACACCCAGACCATTCCTTACATCACGCACAACCTATACCGCGCGTCTTCATGCAGATGCCAAAACACAATACCCTGGCCATCGACCGGTCCTGTCAAGGCATGGTGGATACAATCCACCGTAGGACCCCATCCCTGAGCCCACAACCACATGCCCCCACTGACTTTGCTCCTTGTACCACTCGCTCTAACTGTTTTATCTCCAGCGAGGGTAGGCACCTGGCAAAACCAAACCCTGTAAGCGGAGGGGGGGGGGGGGTGGCGAGGTTGTATGGGCCAATCTGGTTCAAAAGTGGATGAAGAATAGCATTAAATGGCTTGTTTGAGCTCCCCAGGTCGTCCAGGAACAACTTTAGAAAAAATCATTTTCGGCCACTTTTGGAACCTCGGGTGACCCCTTCAACTCTACTGTAGCAGGTGCATTGTGCGCGGTCCACCACTCAGCAATGCCAAAATGGGGCACAAAAGGGTGTTGATAGCGTGAGAATGGCTTGCAAGCAATCCACTTCATCGTCATTTGTCACCACAAGGGTGACCAACGCATGCCATGACACGCAAACACAAAATGAGAAGGGAGAACTTGAAAAAGTGAAAAAAGGAGGTTTTCAAGGCTGGGTTTGCCGTATTTTTGGGCCCAAAAAGAGGTCTTTGAGCGAACTAATTTGGTGCAAAACCCGTTAGACGGAGTTCAAATGGGTTTGTTCATCATGTAGGCTGGTTCCAATGCAGGCAAGCCCCTCCAAGGACAAGTTAGACACACAGATTGCACCCTAAAAGGGGCATTTTTTGCTTATTTTTGACGGTTTTTGAAAATTGACTCCGCAATTTGCGACCTCCGTTACCGGCCACCACTGTTGAGTTTTTGGCTCAAAATTTGTGTGATTGTCCCTCATACCCATAGGTATCATCCACCAGATTTTCGGCAGAATCCAGAGCACCACCACAAAGTTGTGATTTTTGCCCATTTTCGCGCGTGCTTGCTTGATGCTGCTTGCTGCATGCCAAAACTGGTGGGACCACCCTACACAGTGCAAAGGGTTACAACACCAAGACTGGTTCCACCAGATCCGTGACCCTAACTAACCCTAAACAGATGCCCACTTTCCAAGAACTATCTTCGGGTGCTTTGAACAATGCGGTTAGCCCTCCACCAAAAAGAAGCGTTTTTTGTGTGCGATGGGCAGGCTAACAAGGTTTTTTTGCAGCCTCTAGGGGGCTACCATGGGTCCGTACAAATGCCAAAGCGCGTTCACGCTTGTCTTAAGAAAAATGGCTAAAACTGGCATGAATTGTGGCAGGACTCATTCCACACAGCCAACGCAAGCCCCATCAACTCAAGTGCCAGAACAACTTCATCTCGATTAAAATGAAAAAATTCCATGAAGATTGTTGTTCTTTGGGTCAAATAACATGCGGGGTGGGGCATTTTTTTAAAACCGCACACTCTGCCCTGTGCTAGCCATGTTTTTCTTTGTTGTACCCCGAATGGCACTCATTCACATCGCTGTCTTTGCATAGCGAGGGGTGTGGGAACCAATCAACGGGTATGGCAAATAATCAATGGGTGTGGGAACCAAACAAGAAATTGTGTGGGAACCAATCAGCGGGTGTGGGAACCAAACAACAGGTGTGAGGACCAATCAACGGGTGTGGGAATCAATCAACGGGTGTGGGACATGGGGGCGGGGGAGGGGGGGGGGCATGAGGCAACGGAAACTGGGTTCGCATACGCCCCCGTGTCACAGGCGCATGGTCTCAACCACATTGTTCAATGTCATGTTTGCTGCACTGCAGCGTAGACCAGTTCTGTACCACACCAGGTGGTTGCTGGCTGTGCATTGGCTCCGTTCCTCTGAAAAGTGAGGTCAGCTCGCACCCACCACCCACCCACAGTGCCGGTTAGACTCTAACCCTTGCCCTGTAGGTCGTGCCCCTGCCTTGCACTCATTCCCTGGCACGTAAGGACGTGTCGTAGTCATACCTCAGGGGCGCTAAGGCGCCTGTGTTGGTGCAAAGGCGTCTCAACATTTCAGCATGTGCTCCTGCTGTGAGGTGTCTGAACAGTTCATTGCTGTACCGTGTGTGGCGCCTACCTTTTTCGCTCGACGCCTTTCATGCGCATGCTGTCCACTTGTCCTTGCCCACTAGCTTTCAACTGCCTCACGTGGGCCGCACTTTCACAGCCCCAGTCATGCTTCGGCTGTTCAACACATGACGACGTGTCGAGCCGGTGGCTCAGGGGCGCTACAGCGCCCTGTTTTTCATCACTTGACTTTTTCGTGCTGTATTGGCGCCCCATACACCCTGGTCAGCTCGAACCCACCACCCTCCCTTTGCGCCGGTTAGCCCCCGTCTCTTGTTCTGAGGGTCTCTCTCCTACTCTCTCCCTCCCATTCTCTCTTGCTCTCTCGTGCTCTCTCTCTCCTGTTGCTCCTCTCTGTTCCTTTCCCACTGAGCTCTACCCCCTCTCTCTCTCTTTCTCTCTCTCTCTCTCTCCCTCGCGCCCAAAAAAGGGGGGTTCGGGTCGTTCGGTGCATCTCTATTCCCCCCGGGGTTCGAACCATCCTCTACAGGACAGAAGAGGTGTGGTGTATCCACTGGGCCACGACGATTGGGTATCTGCACCATGTGTTCCAATCTTCTTCTCCTGTGTGTCACTCCCTGTCATGCGTATCTTCTTTCACATGGGGGTGTGTTCAGCAGCGTGTAGAGGAACCGCACAGCGTCCCCGGGTACCGGGTCCGCCTGCCTCAAGAGCGTTCTTTGGAACAGCCGCAAGAGGTCCGCTCGGCCTGCCAGCCACACATGCATGCAATCTCCAGTTCTGCTCACCGAGGAGGGCACCGCTCTGTGTCCCTCTGCCGTTGAACAGTGGAGGATCGCCTCCCACTGGAACGGGTGCCACTTGCCTGCACTTTTGGGTCGCCACTGGACCTGCATGTTCGCCAGAGCTTGAGACTTCAGGGTCCAGTTGATATGGACCATCACCGAGTAGAGCTCCTGATTGCTCATCAGCAATGGTTCCCCATGGTTGTCCACAATCTCACAGTGCATCCTGGTGTCATGTGGTTGGTCCAGTCGGAGCCAGATCTGCTGGTTGTGCTGGTTGCGGGCCCAGGCCATTGTGGTCAGCTCTGCTTCAACTGCTTGCAGTCCTTCATTCGCAATGGCGTCCAGCTGACTCAGTGCTTGCACTTTGAAACGCTGGCGTTCTTGCTCAGGCTTGACCTTCTTTGGGGTTGGCTGGACGTGTGTGTATGGGCCATACCGCTGCTGATGTGATCCTTTCTCCTGCTGTGCCCTACCAGACGGCATAACGCCTGGGTGCCTGTCCGCGACAGGACGCGGCGTTCAGCTGCTTGGAGGTCTCCTTTGTGTGCTGCTGCTCGCTGCGACAAAACGCAGCTCGTGTGATGAATAACTCTGCGTCAGAACACAGATTTCAGACATGCATTGTTGTGCTTGGAACCTGTGAAATGTCCGCACCATTGTGCAAGGGCCACTGGCTCTGTCATTATCGACCCTGTCCCGGGTTCCTGCGTTTCCTGAGCCTTTGCTTCTTGCGCTGCCGCCTGGTGTCACTCACATCAGTGCTGAAGGACAGTGTGTCCGCTGCTGACAGTTCACTCCACAGCACTCCCTGGTGTGTGTGTCCTGTCCTCATTTCATCACTTTCTGTACTGCTTGAGGAGTATGGCCCCATTTCACGTGGCGCTGGCTCCCCGGATGCTTCCCCTGTCAGTTCATCACTGTCCATGGGTACCATACCCAAGGATGACCAGAGAGCCCTGGTGCCCTCTGACTCTGATCCTGACCCTCCCCTCAGGCCTACCGTGGACTCTGACCCTGATGATGAATGTGGTGCAACATGCTGAGGCCACAGTGGGCTTGAACACATGGCTTCCATGGCCAATCCATTCGCCACCTCATTTCCCTGCACGTTGACATGTGCTGGGACATGTTCCCACCTGACTTCTCTTCCCGGCGTCGCCATTTCCTGGAGCAGCATTTCCCAGACTGGGACGTGGACCTGCAGTTTCCCAGATGTGGTTGTCCATCCCTTTGACTTCCAATGTTGGGCCCTGCCAGTCGCTCCCAGCTGCAGGTACTGCGAGTCGGTGAGGATTGCCAGTTTTGGCACCCAGAATCCCTGTAAGGCTTCCACGGCTGCCCAAAGCTCTGCTCCGTTATTTGTTTGCCTGTGATGTGTTGGTACGTAGCCGCAGAAGCGTACCTCTGGTCCCTGATCGTCTTCCGCCGCAAACACGCCAAATCTCCCAGCCCTGCGCATGTCCTTGTGGCCCAGTCTTTTCGACGATCCGTCCGTGTACACTATCCTGTAGCCCTTCGCTACCAGTTCTGCAATCAGATCTTGCACTCCTTGTAGCACTCCCGAGCCTGCCTGCCTCGGGCGCTTCGGGCGTGATTCCGTTGCCCTTTGCCAACTATGATTGTTGGCTGATTTCTCTTGGGTGAAGCACTCCGTGTGTGTTTGCCACCATGCATTCAATCCCCCATGTACTTGCACTTCCCCTTGTCGCGGCTGCACTCCAGTATCTCGAAGTTGTTCCAGTGATTTTTGAAAGCCTGTCCATTGTTCCCTTCGCTCCCCTGTGTAAAATCCCACCCACTCACATAGCTCCCTTAGCAATGTTGTCAGGTATGACGTGAACATCGGCGACGCTCCTGCCTTGACTTCGCATCGGTACCGCCAGTGGGCATTTCTTGCTGACCACATTGCCCAGCCTTGGTTTGTGCTCAGTAACCATTCCTGGTCGTCGGACTCCATCATGTCTCGAACTGTGGATGTCCCGTGATCAGTTTCCACCTGGCCATAGTAGTGCTGTATAACCGCCGCCACCGCTTTGAACATGGGGCATTCGACCATCGCGTGCTTAACCGTCTCCTTTTGTGAGCACACCGGGCACTTGTCAGTGCCTGACCTCTTGTAGACTCTTGCATGCACGGTCAGTTTGTGCCACAGCGCCTTTTGCGCAAAGTCCCGAACCCTCGGCGGTAGCTGTGCCTGTGCCAGCTGTTCCCATACCTCCGGCGTTTGCGGGTCGTGGACCCCTGGCTGAGAGGCGTAAAACTGAAGCAGCCATGCCCTGGTCCAGTTTTGGGTGTGGACTGCGGGGGTATCAAACCCCCCTTGTGACGGGACTTTGTTGAGGAGTCGTCCGCCATGATTGTAGACCCCTTTCCATGTCCGAGGCAGTGCATTGAACAATCTTGCGTCTTCCGGGGATTGGAATTGACCCCACATCAGCACCCCCTGCCGGATCAGTTTCGTGTTGTAGTAGGAGCAGTTGAACTCATTTCGGAAATAAGCAGAGTGCCACAACGGCAGGCGGTCCCGGTTTGCTGGGGGGGCCACCTGCGGGGCTACTCGCTGGATGTTGGAATGTGCCTTTGCCGACCATCCCAAGAACGTAAGATCAGCCGTTCGGACCATGCCCAGTTGAACATATGGAAGGTTGTCCTTGGATGGTGTGAACCCTATGGTTGTTGCCCATGCATAGAAGGTCTCCACTGCCTTGTCGGGAAATTTGTGAGGCTCTCCCAACAGGCTGACGAACGGAGCCGCTGCCTGGTGCATAAGAAACAGCTCTGGATCTGGTAGTGCCAGTCCCCCTTGCGTTCTTGGTCGTGAAAGGATTGGTAGGGTGATTCCCCAGCTTTTGGTACCCATAGTTACGTGGTACACCAACTTCAGTTGTCTGATCACCGAGACTAGGGCGTAGTATGCCTTGGATACCCATGCCACGACCGGCAGGATCCATGATGTCAGCATGAATGCACGTTCGTTCATTGACAGATGCAGCGTGGATACCACCCTAGCGCGACGGAAGGCCTCTTGCAGCGCTGGTGCGAAAGCTTGCTCTATCGTCAGCCCCCATCCTTGGTCATCCTGTTGGTGCCGAATATTCCCCAAGTGTACACCCAGATACTTGACGAAGTTTTTGACGTCCACTCCAATGTCCCGAAAGCACCTCGCCCACTCCATTCCCCCACAGTTGCGAACTATCGCTGCCGTTTTGCTCAGGTTGACCCTCAACCCCGAGAACTGTCCAAACCGAGACACCACTTCCCATACCCTCTTCAACACTTGTGGGTTGGCTCGTCCATCCAAGAAGATGATGAGGTCGTCTGCATACATCATGACAGTCAGCATTGGACCCAGGTCTTCTAGTGGGAAAATCACAAAGGATGCCACCAGGGAGAACAGCGCCGGGGAGAGTGGATACCCCTAGCGCGTGCCTGCCCTCGGGTGGTGGTAGACACCTGGGACGTATCCTTTTCCAACGGAGTATAGATGGGGTGCACGTAAAAGATGTAGTATCAGACGGATATACAGGAATGGTATGCACATCAGACCCAGTGCCGCCGACACCATCTCGTGAGACATCGTGGGGAAAGCAATTCTGAAATCTACTGATAACGTCGCTCCTTCACTTAAGCCATCCCAGAGTGTCCGTGACCCATAGACATGCTGGAGCATGCTTTTGTGGCGAAGGAAACCTGTTTGCTGTGACGGGATGCAGTGAAGGAGTACATCCTCTAACTGGATCAGGAGGATGTTGGTGAGCCACTTCTGCCTTGTAGTTTGCAGTGCAATTGGTCGGAGTGAGTCTGGTGTCTGCATCGCCTTCGTCTTGGGGATCATTGTCACCACTCCCGAGGTCCATGTCTCCGGCATTTTGCCCACGTCGAGGAAACGTTTCAGTGAGTCATACATTTGTGGTTCGAAGATGCCCGAGAACCTCTTGAAGAACTTTGCCGAGAAACCATCCAATCCAGGAAAACTATTGCTGTTCAGCCTCTTAAGGCCTTCATGAACTATGTCCACGGATAGTTGCTTGAAAAGGAGTCGACATGCCTTGCGCAACCGATGTTCCACTCCTAACGACTTCATATAGGCCACACAATCTTCTTCCGTGGATCCCGTTGGGGTGGACACTTTGTCCCAATGGTCCACCAGCTCTTTTGCCACCGCCTTTGCTCCCCGTATCGCCGAGCCTGTCCTGGATACCACCTGCTGAAGTTTCTTTCGCTCCTGCAACTCCCGCATTAACCGATACAATTCGTTCCTTTGCGTTCTCAGATCCCCTGAAGTTTCCCCCGTCGTGATCACCCCCTGGAGCTTGGAGAGTGTTTCCATGCCCGTTCTGTCACGCTGAGCCTTTTCATACACCCCCACCAGGAGGGTGTAGGCTGTTGCCGCATCTGTTGCTGCAATCCCCAGTGATGAAAGAAATTGGTAGACCGCTGGTGCGACAGAGTCTCTCGTGGAGCCACGCAGGAACCGTAGGGCTTGTAGCTCAACCGACTGCTTTTTGTTTTTATGTTCCCTTTGATGGCTGACCGCCTTCTTTTGAATGCAGCTCGGCGCCTCTTCCCACCATTGATCTCACGTTGACTTGATAGACTTGAGAGAGGTTTCCAGATCCTCCATTGCCTCCGGGTCTTGAAGGATGGTCTCTGGGCAGTAGAATCTGGGAACTGTGTCCGCTGTGTCGAAGGACGAGGGTGTGAATTCAGCTAGGATTGCCTTGTGGTCCGAGTTGGCAGCAAACATGGGGTACACGCTGGTCGCCAGGCTCAGTAGGTCGGATGTCGTGTGGATGCGGTCAATACGGCGTAGCCTCTGCGGGTCGAGTCGCTCTCCTTCTCGAGGGTAGCCGTATGTGAAGCCCGTCGGACACGATGCTTCCTTGTCCTTGATGTCCGTCAGGGTTGGACAATGGATATCCACCCAAACATCCTGCAGACCCGCTTTCGCCAAGGTGGACACCTCCTGGTCTCTGGCATGTAAAGACGTGTCATGCTCAAACTCTGGGGGCGCGAAGGCGTCCCTGTGTTTTACAACTAAACTATTGTGATCGGCACATAAAATCAGGTTCGGTCCATGTAACTCCTTGGCGATGTCTTTCCATTGCGACTGTCGACGCGTGTGCTTGTGGTGGAAGTGGACCACAACTATGGTGATCTCTAGTGGACCACTCGACAGAGAGGCTTTCAGCGCCCTGGGAGACAAGAACTTAATTGATTGCAGTGTCCACTTGGATGTTTTCCACGCCAGTGCCACTCCTCCCCTTCCTTCTTCATGAAGTGGTCCGTCCAGGCCATACCAACCGTGACGAAGTGGGGCTCTTGGATGGCGAAGAGGTCCACCTCCAGGGACCGCAGCAGTGACCCTAGGGCCACTATGCGCTTTTGCTTACGCTTTCTCATTGTGATTTTCGTTTGAAACCCATTGATATTTTGGGACAATACTCTGAGCGTGCTGCTCAAAAGGATGCTTGATGTTGACGTCATCGCGCTGCTCCATTGGACGACGAAGCCTCATCTTCCTTCAAGTCCCGCTTGCGTTTGAGGGAGCCGATGACCTTGTCGACTTGGTCATCCAACTCCATGGCCTTGGCCATTTCTCCCGCTGTGATTAGGCCTTGCCTGCGTGTCTTTGAATCGTCTGTGTTTCTGGGCCGATCTGTGATTCGCCTTTTCCGCGCCTCATAATCCGCCTCGGAAATCACAAACATCGGAGGCATCCCAGAATCTGACAAGTAGACCTTTCCAATCAGCTGCGTCACACTTTCCCCGGTCAATCGCCATGTGGCAGTGCGCATCTCCCCAACACTCCATCTGACACGGTCCGCAATGTACCGGCAGTGTACTGAAGGAGCAAGAGCCTCAGTCAGGTCCGAGAGATACCACCACGGTGCCACATCTAGAATGTACACCGTGCCCACAAGGTCCTTCTTCCATGTCGAGGGGACTGTGGGCTTGGAGATGATGTCCCTGTCGAGGAACTGTCCTGTCCTCAGGTCCTTGAAGACGGCCCCGATGGCAGCCACCAGTTCACGGTACCTTGTCTTCAACAGTGAGTGCCCAGTTTCCGTGAGACCCAGCAGCAGTTTGCTGGGCCCCAGCACATGGATTTTCACTGGCGACTGTGCCTGCAGAAGGCCCGGGATTGTCCAAAACATTGCGAGATCTGAGGCATACAGCATGGGAGACCATGTTTCCTTGTGCGTCTTCTTGATCCATACCTCATAGACAGCAGACATGTTGGTCAGGTTGGCACCACGATACCATTTCACTGGCTGGATCTGGAACCTTGGCTTGGATCCGAACTGTGATACCACGGTATTCACCTGTTCCTCATTTAGCTCCGTGAAGAACAGCTTTGAGTTTCGTGGGTCCGTCCCCGGGAGGAGATGGACTTCATCAGAGTTCAGGCCAATAGACCCCAACAGCCCGTTGATTGGGTCATTGTGGACCTGCACAGCGTATTGGTTATCCCGCACATCTGGCTCATGGAACACCACCTTGTCAACTTCTGCCCCAGGCGTCATAAGCCGCAGAAGCTTATACGTTGGGGGCGGAGATAGGCTCCTGGAATCCCTTGTGCTGCTCGCAATCCAGACATCAAATCGATCATGTGTGCGCATGTGCATGAGGGACCTGTCCGCCATTTGCAGCTTTTCGCAACCAAAAGGCAAGTTTGAGTTGAGGGCGAGTGCCCGATTGAGGAATGATGGCCTGTCATCATCATCGCTGACAGGTTCAAGCAGGATTGCAACAAAACGGCCCAGCATGGGCAAATCAGCAAGCAGTCTCTTAATTGCATGTTGGACTTTGTCATATTCAGTCATTTCCCCAACGAGCACAACGTTGGGGCGACTGCCGTAAAGGACGGCAGCAAGTTTTTCAGACGAGTCACAGTCCTTGAAGAGGTCGTACGACAGGGAGGCAGCCTCTGGAACTCCACTCTTCAGTACCACTTCGTCCTGAATGATATAATCTGCGTCATCGATGGCTGCCAAACACGCCAATTGACCGGCGTCGGCAAGAACGATGACCTCGTCGCCTGGCGTGGCCAGACGGGCCTGGGTGTCCCGGACACTCATGCGGTCAGGGGACAAGGAGGTGGCGTCGGCGGCAGTTTGTCAAGGCCCAGCGGCCCGGGCAAGCATGGACAAAAAGACACCGAAAAAAAATAGACACTCAGAAAATGGGGGGGGGGGCGACCCCTCGGTTTTGGACGCCAAATACCCCCCCAACTAACTGTTGGCCAGAGGCCCCTGGGGGGGGGGGTCTGGGGGGGGGGTTCTCCGGGGGGGGGGGGGGGGCCTCTGAATAGTTGGGTATGCGGCCTAGGTGTGATCCGACAATTCGCACCGCCCCTTCCCACAATAGAGGGTAGGGTATCATCGGCTTGGGTATTCCAAGCCACACTGGGAACCTCAGGGGGGTGGGCTCCGAAGGCGGTCATGGGATTAGAGTTACACCATGCACCAGACATGCATACATACATATATGTGTGTGTATAGGGGTTGGAAGGCAACTGCGAAAGTGTGGTCATAGCAACTCAGGGCGGTGGCCTCGGACCACACTGCCATGATGGTACATCACCCCTCCCCGCTTACACCCATCATTGTCCGATAACTCATTGCCTGACCCAGCTTGCCGAACAAAAGCATTGGAAATCGGGCACCGCCTTTGAGAAACAGTTTTGCACCGGGTTCAGCCTGTCGTCTGGGCGCAAGCTTTGCTGGTGCAGGCTTGGCCGGTCGTCTTTTGGCACCAAAATGCTATACAGCGGGACATTGCAATCCTACCCTTCTCCGCCCTGAAGCTGCTGGTTTTGGCTTGGCTGCAGCAGGACACAAGGCGCAGCAATAGTGAACAACCTCTAGCAGCATTCATTGCACACCATTGTTCTCTCACGGTAGCTCTTCTCATTGCGCGGAGGTACTGCACATGGGCTTGCGCTCTATAAACACGCGTAAATAGGGTGTGTGAAGGCACGTACGGTAATTGTGTGACGTTTACAGCATTCACGCATCTCAACGACAGCCGCACTGCAACTTGCAACCGCAGCACCGCTCTACATTTCAATGTGCACTTCCCATGGACGCGCCATGGCTTGTTGCACTGATAAGTATGAGCGTGCCGACACCGCAAAGAAGAGTGAGAGTGTTGACGCCTGACCGCAGGGTTCTATTGAGCCACAACTAAGCGGCACAGGGAAGGTGAAGAACCTTGCTCTTACCCTGCTCTTCTTAAAGTCACTCGGTAGACTGCGTGTTGCCTTGCACTTGCACGCTCAGGTAGTAGTCCACTGACAACGGCTGATGTTGCTTCCTCAAAAGGCGTCACTTTTTTCGGCAAAAGATGGGCGTAAATTATGCAGCAAGGAGTGTTTTGCAGCTTCTTGTTAACCTTTGCCTTCGGCCTTTGCTTCCCCGCAAACCTCCATTATCCATGTGCGGGCACGGCCTTCAGCTGCGCGCATTATCAACACAAATTCTGAAAAAGTAAAAATTTTGTTGCACAAATATCTAAAAGTTATGCAATTTCATGTAGTATATTAAAAGAAATTCATCATACGGCAGTGGTCCACGAATTAAAGCTGCGGCGATTCCGGCTCGCGCGCGATGCCGATTTTCACAGACGCCACATTTCACAGCAGAACCAAGATTGATTTCAAAATTTCAATGGTTTGACCGTGTAGATGCAATTATTCACTGTAAAAATCTATGCGCAATCACCAGTTCTAATTGGCGCATTCTCGGTCTACTAATTGGCGATTTTACCTTAGTTGTCGAAAACACGGCGTTACACCAAAATGTATCTCTTGTCTTTGACTTTAAAAACCACAAAAATTGTAAAAAAAGAAAAATAAAGCAAAGAATGCTTGCTGCAGCCCAATGTACAAATGCGGCGTCAACCAAATGGCCACAAAGGACAGATAGAATGAGATTGACATTTAAGGCTCAAGGTTGCAGTGTAAAGGCTAGAAATGCTTTTGGCTTGGAAATATATACCCTTACATGCCACTTTATATACAGATGCACTTGCTTTTACCACTTGGAATATGCCTAGATGCAGAGTTAGGGTGTCTAAAGACCCCAAACGTTTCGAGGAATGAAAAAGAAGGGCCTGAGACCTGCCTTGCATAACTGTGGCACCGTCAGCACAATACCACACTAGCTTGGGGATCCAATCGGTAACCTCCAAACCAGCAGCGGTAAAGGCACGCTTGTACGAGGAGAAGATTCCGGAGGCCGTGCCATTTGGCAAGGCCTGACATGACAGGAACGCCGTTCGAGGCTTTCCTTCAAACATGGTCCGGTAGTAGACTAGCTCTGATTTGTGGGCGGCCCTGTCTGTGGCCGAATCCGAAGCAAGAGCCAAGTACTCGGCACTCTGGATGATGGCTCCTTGGGTGTTGCGGAAGGGCACTGCTATGGCCGCAAGAATGCCACGGGCAGAGAACCGGGAGCGGTAGCCCGGAAGGACATTGCCACCAGAGAGCTCGATCATAGATAGATCCCCAGGAAAGTCCCGCAGGGAACCCTCGCTCTTCTCCCCTTGGTACACCGCTCGGAACGCCGTCAGGACGCCGTCGCGTACGTGTGGCGGCAGGGTCCCTAAGGCAAAGGACTTCTGACCATTGGATACCCACATTGCCAGTGCAACATGGTGGGGACCGGAGCGATCATGCTTCTTCACGGCTGAGGCACGGAAGTTGCGAGTGCCCTGGGCCCATTTTGGAGGTGCTGATCAAGGAACGCCTTCCTCTAAAATAAAAGTAGCATATCCAAAGCAAGAACCCCCCCCCCCCGTCCTCTGCACTTTTTCGCAAAAAAAATTGGGGGGGATCGATCAAGGGGGGGATCCCACACCACGGGGGGGGGGGGACTCCGCGCGTCCTAGGACGCCAACTACCCCACCCCCCACAAGGGGCCTCCCGCCAACAGTTAGTGGTCAAGAGTATGAACCCAAGGAGCCAATGGGTGCCATAGGCGCCCCGGCGCCAAAGGCGCCCAATGGGGGAACGTTAGCGCGCCCACATGTGGGCCATTTCTGATTTTGTCCCCGTGCTGAGCATTGGGAGCCATTGATTTCTCCCCAGTAGCGGGTGACACTTATTAAATGCAATCGTCGGCCCGCGGACAAGGGGCCCCTGGCGAGCGCCGCTGCCACCCGCATTACGCATTGTGTCCGATCCATCTACTCTCCAGGCGGAGCCGCTAGCCTTGGGCCCCTCCCTCCTTAGGTCGATGCATAGAAAGTGTTCCAAGGAGCCACTCTTGGCCTTAGGCCCCTCCCTCCTTAGGTCGATCCATAGAAAGTGTTCCAAGGAGTCAATCTTGGTCTCAAGCCTGAGCTAAGTGGGTACGGAGTGGGGTGTTTTACAAAAAAAACGCGTTTTTTGTTTTTTCTGTTTTTTTTTTGCCGTTTTTGGCCGATTTTGGCCGTGGGTTGGTGTTTTTTCATGTTTTTTGGTGTTTTTTTTTGTTTTTTCATGGTGGTATCAGGTACAAACGCATCTTGTGGTACCAAGGAACCATTGTTTTTTGAATATTTTTGGCATTCCTTGTTTCTCCGACGTCTTCTGGCAGAGAGTTTTTTTGTTTTTTTCCCTCATGCATGACGTACCAAGTAGTTCTACAATGGGGAACACACATGTGCAATTGTGCATGCAAATCTATGATGAAATGGCAAATAGAGGTGTAATGGGGGCCACACATATATAGGAGATGTGGGATTTGGGATGTTACGTCCATATGTCATGGCATATATACGTGCAATCGGCGATCACATAGCAGATAGAGGTGCAAAGGAGGTGACAAAAAGAAAGTAGATGGGATGTGGGCTCAGGGATGTCTGGTATGGGATGTGGGATGTGCATTGCAAATACGTAGAACATGTCCGTTGTTTCCCCTTCTTGCTAGCGTATGTTTTGTTGATGCCTGGCGTCTGGGTGAAGAAAGACGTCGAGGGCGCCGAGTGGTCCTTCCAGAAATCCGTCTCGGCCGCCGCTCGTTACCTGGGGGAGCAGGGTGTCAAGTTGCATGACGCTCAAGTCAGCTGGGAGGCCAAGTGCAATGGTGCACGCGACGGCTGGCGTTTCACTACCGACCTGAACACGGTAGCCCCCCGCAATGCCACCGTTGCTGCAAAACCCCGCGCAGCACCATCCATCCCCAACGGTCTTGCCGGTGCCAACCGCGTTTGCGGTGCTTGCGATAGTGAGTTTGGAGGGCACCTTAAGAAATGTGTTTCTGTGGCAAGCAGATGGCAATAGGGGCGGCCGTGGTTGAAATACATCAACGACCTCATGCACTGCGCTGCTTGTCGGATGTACCCCCAGCCTGGTGGCAGCCAAGCCAGGGGTAGACAAAATTCTAGTTCAGGTGCACAGACATGGGCAGGTCCAAGCCCACTTCTATGTGAACGCTTGCACCAATGGCAGGGGTCCCATGCCCTATCTCCAGGAACCCAGATTGCCGCTCCCCATGGGCCACAACCAGTGAGAGAGGTGATGCACGAACCCTGCAGGAACGATTGGCTGATCCTTTGGGGGCAACATGGGGACAAATCAACCACGTAGGGACTGCCACGGCGGTCGCAAATATGCAAGCGACATAGAACATGCTGTAGCCATCTGCTGGCCATGCATCATTTGGGTGGTTCTGGCCACTAGGCGACTACCAGTTGATTCAGACCCAGGTCAAAGCCAATTTATTTTGGACAATAGGGAGTCCCAGTACCTGTCCCTAGGAACCCGAGACCAACAATGTACACCCTGTACTTGCCGCTCCACACCGAAACCCCCCCCCCCCCACGCGGCATTGTCCAGTCACTCCTTTGGGTGTGCGCTGGGCCAACACAGGGGCGGCGTAGGGGTTCAGGGAACAGGTCCTCTCCTGGACCGTTCAGCTTCCCTCCAGGCCCCAAGAGAATTGTTAATAGGCTGTTGGCCCCCATTGTGAGTGAGCTAAGTGAGGGTGCAGGTGAAACCTTTGGTAGACACCCCCTTTTCAACACAGCCATTTCCCAAGAGCTACTGGATTGCAGCCGCTCAAAGGCACATAACTTCAAAGAGCGAGTGGGGAGGAGGGACGAGGGCGCAGTCACTGAATTCCTCGAGTGCATCCAGAATGATCTATCAGACGGGTGCAGGGACTGAAGGGGCCAGCTCCTGCCCCAGAGCCATTCCCCTGCAATGGGAACTTGCCCAATGTTGTAGAACCTCGTTTCTCATGGGGAAAGCGTTTTGGTGTGGGGGGGGGGGGGGAGGGGGGAGGTCAACCAGAATCGGCCAGAGCCTTACAGCCCCCGTCCCCCATCCGGCGGGGCTAATGAGTGATCCGGGGCCCACAACCCTGGGCATATTGAGCCACACAGCAACAAGCGCAAACTGAGACCCACATCTGTGCGCTCCTCCATGTGCTTCTAAAGTTCGACGGCCATCGCCTCCATTACACCGGCAGCATGATAAGCTGCAGCCCTTCTTGCTGGCCGTTGCCCCAAGAAGTCTACAATGTACACATGACAGGGGGGGCAGCGTGGATGGGTAGTCAACTGTGTGCTCAGGCCCATACGCGGCACGCAGGCAGACTCAGGTGTGCACACGGCGGGAGATGGGGGACAGAGACTGGGTCTCTAGATTCGCTGCACGGTGTGCACGCTGGGCACCCACTGCGCAGGAACCAGCGGTCAAAACCCAGAATCGACTGTTGCATCCGGAAGTCACGGGGGTGTGCCTCGCAACTGCAAAGCTGACGAGTCTAGTAGCACGTCGGGACAAATGCCGGGAGCCAAAGACACGGCACTGGTCCATTGCGCTGCGCACCATGCGCGCACGAGGCAGCCCTCCGCCCTCCCCTTCCCATCCCCAACCCCCTGCTTTGAAGGAGTTGAGCAACTACTGCCTTGTGAACACCCCCATTGAGACATCCAGTGAGCTGGCGGGGCTCTGGCGCGTGAAGCACTCATGCCGCCACAACATGAATGTTGCCACGCAATGCCCTCCCCTTGTGCTCTGCACTACACTGCACTGCACTGCAATTCACTTTCATCAATCGCCGGTGAACATCAGCTGCATACATCAGGCTCACCCAGTCAACCCGTGCAGTTCCCAAGAGAAGTGCAAAGATTCCCACCCGGCAATCAACCAGATGTGCCATAGGGCAGTACCGCCCGGCGACGTCGCATGCAGGCCCTTGCGCACAAAGCCCTGTGGCACATGCAGTCCACACATGTGTCCCACACAATGCCCACTAGACGAGTAGCGGCCCTGGCCTCGTCCATCAACACCAGGGAGACTTGTTATGTGGAGCATGGAGAATCATTGAAAGGTTTGGGACTGTATAGCAGGTGAAGGAAAACAGGATGAACATGTGTACAACATGTGTGGCGTGTTACCCAGGCAGCAGGTGTGTGTGCGACGGGTGTCAGGATGCCACGCGGTGCTGCCCGCCAGAATCAGATCTGGATAGAGACTGGGAGTGGGATGGGGCACTGCCAGACCATGGGCGCTGGTGCTGTGTAGAGGTTTGGACATGGGGATGGAAATGAGACATGGGACATGGGGATGTGGTTACTGCTCTGTACAAAAAGGGAGGGTCAAAGGGGGCACACACCTGCGGGGCAGGCGGGCGTCGTATCTTGGGGGGCAGGGGCCCGGGCCTGTGGAAGCCTCCCCTGCAGCGGCCAGGCGGGAGGTGACCAGCCCCTCCTTCCCTCCCTCGCGGCTCATGGGGGTCAGGCATGCCATTGGGCAGTGATTGCTTAGCGCGCGACGGGGTCCACAGAGGGACCCTGTGCCCGAGCGCGCGTGACACTTAAAAACAATAAACCAATGCATTTGTTCTCTGTCGCGCACCTCTCCTCGCGGGGCAGCGTGGCGCAGGCCCCCACCCCCGCTGCTGCTCGGCCGCCTTAGGGCGGGGGGGGTGGCGATGGATGGGGGGGGGAGGGGAGACCCGCTCTCCTGCAACCGGCGTGTCCACGAGGGAAGGGGCACAACCCTCATGTGAATACTGTTGCGCAGTCCCAATCGCCCCCGGCCGCTATGTGTTTAGGGGGTTACCCGGGATCCCACAGGTCGCAACCAAGTCTGAGGGACTGCCCCACATCCTGCGCGCCCGGGGAGTACTAGGCCAGGATGCCACAGGCGGCAGCCCAGCGACAGATGGGGGGCGCGCAGTGAGGGGAGTGGGGAGGGGGTGGGGGGTTCGGGGGACGTGAGGGCACAGCAGGAAACAACGCCCCCAAAGCCGCGAAAAAGATGCCCAAACGGACGTGGACTGCATGACGTCCAGGGGGACCACCGCAGCGCAGTGCCGGACGGTGTTTGGGGGTCACGCCAGGACACCAACAGGACTGCGCGGGGCTGATGAGCCCGTCTCAGAGGGTCCGTGCGGAGCGGCGCATTGCGGTGGGTCCGGCATAAGGCCGGCCCGCGCTGCCGCGGGCGTCGGGTCCCGGGGCATGTTCACTGGCACGGCCTTGGCCCCCTCGGCCACAGTGCCCCTGCCCCCCCCCCCCCTCCCCGAGGGATGCATCAGAAGGAGGGGGGGGTCTGGAACCCAAACGTTTGTGCCCCAAAAATGGCCCACATCGATTTTTCCTTCGGTAACTTTCAGTTTTTTCCAACTCTGAAATCTGGGTCCCGAGGGGGCAGGGGGTCTCAACAGGGGTACACCCCCCCTCCTCCTGCGGTCGTCAGCCGTTCTAACACATCCCCGGGCGCCACCATCCCCCACATCCGCGTCTACCCCAGAGCGCTCTCAGCGCACTGCGGGGCACCCTCACCGCCCCCCCCGCAGCCGACCAAAGGGCGGCGCTGGCCGGCGGAGACGCACTTCCGCAACACTCGGGACACCCCCTTCGCTACGGGCACACAAAGCCGAGGCGGTGACGGCCACAAGAGTGCGCCGCAGGGCCCGGGCTGCGAGCAGCACCGCCCAACACCGACGCCAGGGACTCCGCGGTCCTTCACTTAAGAATAGGTACGCCCGGTCCCACATCGGCGGAGGTCGCTGCAGAGGTGCACATCGGGCGCACGCCGCCGCGCGAGAGGCCCCCCCTTCAACACGGAGCTTGCGACTGTGGACTACCACACGTCCACACGGGCCCAGACACAACACGCGGGGGGACAGCAGCAGCCCCGTCGTGCAACTCTACAGGATTGGCTTGAAAGACGCCATTCATCGGCATCGGGCCTTAGAACTCACAGTACGAGCGGGCGTGTGCCCGGAGAGGGCGTATGTTCCACAGCAATCCGTGGCCCCTGCACCCCATCGACCCTCTCCATACGCCTCTCCGGACCGCCCAGATACCCCCCAACCCCCCGCTACAACCCTCTACAACACCCTCTGCTCACCGCAACATCCCCCCACAACCCCCTCTGCAACCCTCTCAGCCCTCCACCTCCCTCTACAGCCCTGTACAACCCACCCATGCCCCAAAGGCCCAGTAGATCGTCCCAGGGATACCTTCGCCTGCCATGCAGACAACCTTATCGAGCCGCCGGCAATAGCCACAGCACACGAACGTGCAAAATGCTCACGTCATCACAAACCCAGGGCATCAAATTTCCGCCCGAACGCATGACAAGCGGTGGCCTCCCCACCAACACAGACGGTGTGTATCTCTGGGGTGGCATCGCTGCCAACCAAGAGAACTATATTGTGTGGGCCTCGCATGACTAAGCCTTTGGGTATGCTCAGAGACGAGCCATGGCTCGTCATTCCCAAAGCTGTAGCCCCTCAAAGAGACCCAAACTCCTGCTGGAATTTGCCGTAGCCGCGGAGCTCCGAGGCGCCCACGGAGGGGCGAATGTTGCGGATGGCGTCCAGGAAATCCTGCATGTGCACCGGGAGGGTCTCCAGCAGCCCCTGGTCCCGCAGGGCCTTGATCTCCATTGGGCTCTTGCTGGACACCATCCGGCGCATGGGCATCATGCAGGCGTCGCGGCACACTTGGTGCACATCGGCCCCGCTGTACCCGTCGGTTATGTGAGCCAAGTGCACGCAGTCGACGTCCGGACTGAGGGTAACCTTTGGCGATGGAGGGCCGCTGTGGGGGGTCTGATGGGGGGGCACCGTTGTTGGGCTGGGCCACACCGAGGCGACTCATGTACTGCACTGAATTCGTCTGTGCTTGAAACGTGCACGTGCTGTGTAGAATCTGACAGATACGCCATCATCCCGCCTGCTCTCAGTGATTCTATGGTTGAGGCGGGAGCCTGCCCTGCACTATGGGACCTCTGGATCTGGCAGGCTGATGAAAGAGGTGGCGCCTGTTTCCTCGTGTGCATGTGGGCCTTGCTCTACCTCCCTCATAGCATCGGTGTGACATCATCAGAGGGTACAAGTACGAGGGGTAGGGGCTCAGCAGCCGTTCTGGAAGCCAAAAGGGGGCGTTTGGTTTCTGTTCGTGCGCTGGGGACTGCAGGGGGGGGGAATCGGCAGACACATTACCAGCGGGTACAGTGATGACACTGTCCTGCCTTGCTTAGCAGGGTGTCTTGCCCAGTCGTTACCTGCCAATGGATCCTGGCTTGGGGCCTTGCTCCCACTCGAACAGACACACCGCTGTTCCTCACACCTCTCAGAGGTCCGTCCATAACCCCACACATCATGACGCGTGCGTTGACCCAACCTCGTGCTTGCCAGTCCAGCGCGTTCCCTTGCAGTCCATCAAAAACATCCGTAGAATCAGCGACGGCCACACACTCCATGCAGCCCCTGGAAGTGCGTATTGTACAACATCCCAGACCACTTGCAGTGCAGCTCTGTTGATGGGCCGTCATCCTTGAGGGGGAAGGAAGGAGGCATGTTCCCACCCTCCTGGCGTGTGGCAACCATCCCCTCCCACCCACCCCACTGTAGGGAGCCATTCTCCCAACCCATGCTGCCTGCTGCTCTTGCTCCACTTAGGCAAGAGCCACCTGCGCCGGCTCTGCCTTGCACTCCAATTCCCTTTGGTAGTGCCAAAATCTTTACATTCAAATGAAAGGACATAAACCAATCCTATGGGTGATGAGTGAACCGCAATTCAATAAATGGGGTAATGCATCATGAAATTGAGAAAAGATGCCAGTAAAATTGCTCCCACACAATAAATAATGCTACCCTCCCCCGCCCCGTGCCCCAGAACCAGCAATGTTTCAGCGTGTGACCAGTGGTTGGTTCTTGGACAGTATTTTCAAGCCAAAAAGTGCCATCGAACCAGGGGCTGGCTCTTGCACGCGGCCATGAGCAGTCCCATACCACGCAAAAATTAAAATTTTCCAGCGCGTTGGGGGAGTATCTACACCGCGCGCTACTTTTTTGGCTACTTCCATGCCCAGAACAGACTGAGTTCTCCCCTTCTCAAAATGGCCACAGCAGGGGTGTCCTTAACGGGAAAAAAAAAAAGTGTTCCGGTTTCCCAAAAAAGCCCGCGGGCACTCCATGTGCTCAACCATGGTTGGTGGCAGTTGGCGGTTGGCGGTTGGCGGCGGTTGGCGGTTGGCAGTTGGCAACTGGCAGTTGGTGGCGGTTGGTGGTGGTTGGCGGCGGTTGGTGGCTGGCGGTTGGTGGTTGGAGGCAGTTGGCAGTGGTTGGCAGTTGGCGGTTGGTCGCCGCTGGCGGTTGGCGGCGGTTGGTGGCTGGCGGTTGGTGGTTGGCGGTTGGTGGCGGTTGGCAGTTGATGGGAGTTGGCGGTTGGCGGTTGGTGGTCCCTTGGGGCGGTCCTTAAGGGCTGTCCTTAGCAAAAAAAAAAAAATCTCGTCCCTTAAGGACCCCCCTGGGCCACAGAGGAGAGCACCTCGATGTGCCACATGACATCCCTCCTTCCAAAACAACATTTGTAAAATCAAATGACCGACACAGACAATTTCATCTTTCATTTCATCTTTCATTTCACCTTTGTACCACCAATGCATCCCCACATGTGTGGGTGTTGAAAGCTTAGGTACAGACAACCAAATCTCTGTGCCGTGCGCGCACCGCGCGCACGCTACATCAGGTGCTTCCCGGTTGAGCCGGGAGATGTTTGCCCTTTCCTCATAGTAAAACACGTGGACAAATGACCACCAAAAGACAGACATGCCTGTATTGTGATGCAACACACATCAAAGTTGGTCCTGCATGCCTGAACTGTTGCCCTACATCCACCACAGCCATGAAAACAAATTGTGTGCAAAAAAAAAAAGTAGTGTCAGGAAAAATGGAGAGGCGGGGTTACAAATTTATAATGTACAAAGTATGATAAAAAGCTATCAAACCGCTGGTGCCCATTGAATCGGTGAACTTCTGAGCGATCAGTGGGCTGCTTGCGCAGTCTGTCGTATAATACCCAGAGGTGCCAAGAAGGAGAGAGATGGGGAGTGTGTGGGTGGAATAGACCTGGTCCTGTTTTTGAGCGGTCCCCAAAATTGCTAGACTGTCAAAAACGCCACATGAAAGAGGCACCCTAGTAACATGTGGTCCCTGGTTTCCAAGGTCCCGCAAATAGCGCAGTCTCAATCTTTTGTCCAAGAGGACAGGCTTTCAGCAACTTGCCGCTCGCCCACACAACTTGATGAACGAGGTCAGAAATGGATAGCCGTCGTTCAGCTCTCCAAAAGGCTGGCCAATCTGCTAGTGACCTACGCGCTATGGTCCGCACGTGGTTGGGGGCAGGGGCGGCTACCTCCTGCAGGTTCTTCCGGAACATCTCCACGCGGCCGGCCATGTCGGGGAGTGGAATGTAGATGCGCTTCTCCAATCGCCGCCGGAACGCCTCATCCAAGTCCCACGGCTTATTGCTGGTGGCCAACACCATCAGCAATCCGTTCTGGAGGCAGAGTGGACGGGGCACACCCCATACCCAGGCAACCACCCCCCCCCATCCCTGCATTGCCTCAGGAGAAGTAATGGGGTCCGTGCTGCACGGCTTTGGTGGCCTGTTTCGTGCAAAAATGGGCTCCCGAAAGAAACAGGGGGAACCACCCAGGGAGGCCGGGGGGCATGCACCATCCACCAAACCCCTTGTCAAATGCAACTGGTCGCCAAAATCAATTGCACATGCAAACCAACATCAATATCAATAGCTCTGATAGCCACCAGAATAAAACAAAGGAACCACCAGTTTCATCCAAACATGTGCAAACAACATCCAATGATCTTGGGGGGGGGGGGGCAGACGTAAGCACATGTACAGGCGTCCTATCAACGTGTAACGCCAGAGTGCCAGAGTGCATGGAAAAGGGCGTGCCACTGCCAAAAGAAGCTGAAGCTGAATTCTGGTTCCCGGGCCAATTGCAGGTGATCCCTGGTAGTGTCCCTTGCAATGGCTCTTCAGCAGAGAGGGGGTTTGGTCCAGAGAGGCTGCTTTGGTACTGTGTAGTACGACGGCCATCCCATGCCAGCTCTGTTGTGTGACCTTCTGTACCGTGATCATTTGCCTCTTGAGAAGGGGGAAGGGGGCCGTTTGTCTCACTGCCCACTGCAGCATCACTGCCCCAGTGGTACCCACCACCTGCCGGCTCCAGCATGCGTGTGCACCCAGCCTCCAAGGGGCCGGGGGCCCGTAGATACTCATGTCGTGTTCACCCCCTTGTCCAGGCGTGATTTTCCCCATTCTCCCAGGCGTGATTTCCCCCATTCTCCTCAGTTATCCTTACATCATCGGGTCCTTCCTCTGCCTTCAGTACCCACACTCTTTTTCGGGCCCAAACATCATGGAAGAGCAAACTTCATTGGCTCAGTCCACAAGGGGGGGCTGGCCCATCATGGTCATGATGATGCAATTCGAAACTGGGCAAAACAGTTGAAGCCCCTCCCTTCCCACATACACCGCATGCGCCGAATGTGGGTCCACCTTCCATACACGGTCCCTCACTAGTTGGCGTCATCACCTTTCACTCTGCTATTTAGGCAACAACGGAATGAAAGTGGGGCACGGTGAAACTAGGTATCCAACTGAATTGAAGGCTGCCATGACTAGCACCAACAAGACACAATGGGATTAAGAAGGGGAAACATCACAAAATTTGTACAACTTAGGAATTGTTTTCGGGGTTCAAGGATGGCACCAAGCCCCGCACAGCTGTTCTTGTTGTCAAGCCCTGTGCCCCACCTGTGATACCACATAGAGGGAATAGGATTGGGCATAGCCCAATAGGTCCACATTGACTAGTGGGGCTCAAGCAGTCGACCATGGCCCACAAGCGCCCTAAGGGCCCCTCGGCAAGACACGACCAAGCAAGAACAAGACTAGTCGGAATTGCCAAAGCAAAACTATTTACAATCAGGGAGTTGGGATGGAGAGGAGGAGCAGTTCTGCGGGGGTGCCTCATGCAACTGAGCAACGGGCAAACATAAAAGCCCCGGTCCTAAGTTAGCCAAAGCAAAGCCAAATTCAAAAAGCAGACAACCGTTGGCAAGAAGGAGGAGTCACCTTGCTCTCAAGGGAAAGACAATACATGAGAGGCACGTGGCAATGAAGCAAAGAAGTGACTGGGAATGTGAAGGCACGGCAAGGAAGGCATTGGAAGAGCAGTAGCGGGAGAGTGGGGAGTAATGTGACATGTGGGGGTGCATGGACAAGTTTATAACGACTGTCGTTGTCGACTATTCCTACCCACTCACACACGTATGCCTCAAAATGATCACTTTGGTCGCGCTGATCAAGAAGAGCGGTGTATCGAGCCGAACATTGTTTGGCGGGCCCTGTCTAAAAAGTCGGCAATGGCAGTCTCCGAGGGGGGGGGGGGTCCCAAATCTGAAGTTTGGAGGTTGGAGGTAAAGAGCATTGGACCAATGTTTTCAGGAGCTCGGGGCTAAGTCGGCACTATGGTGATCATGGGTAATTGTTGGTGTTCATGGGGTGTTATGTGGTAATAATGGGTAATCATTGGTAATCATGGGGTGTTATGTGGTAATCATGGGTGGCCTTCTCCAATGCCCGCGACACAGGGTCTATGGGGTTGTACTCGGAAGCGGCCCAACCCAGGTGGGCCTGTATCCCCGACCACCAAGCACAGTGATGTAGTCACCGCAGGCTACAAATGCACTCCCTGAACAAGAAGGGATGTTACATGGGGCCCCAGGCCATATGATATGAATCATATGAAAAAGAGACTCAATGGCGTGGATGAAGGGGTCCCACCCCCTCTATCGAGCAGCGTGTCCTTTGGGGGGGGGGGGTTACACTGAAGGGAACAATCCCATTGATTGCCCTATGTCATCCCCTCCTTGCCCTTACACTCATCAGTATGTTGTGGGCAGTGCCGTTGGCTTCGTAGTCCCATGATTACCAATGATTACCCATGATTACCACATAACACCCCATAGCTACCAACGATTACCCATGATTACAACATAACACCCCATGATTACCAATGAGTACCCATGATTACCACACAACAACCCATGACTACCAATGATTACCCCACATAACACCCCATGATTACCAATGATTACCCATGATTACCACATAACACCCCATGATTACTAATCATTACCCATGATTACCCCATAACACCACATAGCTACCAATGATTACCCATTATTACCACATAACACCCCATTATTACCAACGATTACCCATGATTACAACATAACACCCCATGACTACCAACGATTACCCATGATTACCACATAACACCCCATGATTACCAATGATTACCCCACATAACACCCCATGATTACCTATGATTACCCATGATAACCACACAACAGCCCATGATTACCCATGATTACCCATGATACCCATGATTACCACATGACACCCCATGATTACCAATGGTTCCCCATGATCACCACACAATACCCCATGATTACCAATGATTACCCATGATTACCACATAACACCCCATGACTACCAACGATTACCCATGATTACCACATATCACCCCATGATTACCAATGATTACCCATTATTACCACATAACACCCCCCCCCTCCCGACCCGGACCCCCCAAGTGGCGCCAAAATTATATCCATCCCTGCTGCCCGCGTGTGCCATGAAGGCTGCCGCGCCTATTCATTTGAAAACATGCCACGTAATGGTGGCATTGTTAGAGCTAGCCAGCGGCTACTTGATGCATGTGCGCAAGAACGCCCGCCGTTCCGGAACAATGGGTGTAAAATCAGCATGGTGGCTCCGGCGGAAATGGAGCACATGGCGGTGACGCTCCTCCCGGCATGGCAATAGCAGAAAATTGGTATCTCTTGTATTGATTTTCTCATCGTAAAAAGTAAACCACTTTGGGACTGCAATCCGTCCCGAACAGATGGATGCACATTGGCCAATGCACAGGTAGTACACAATGGACAATAGCGCTAGCGACCACACTCCGGCCCAAGCCCAATGTCCCCATGCCTTGCAGAGGCACTCCAAGTCATGGGCAGTGGCAGATCCGTGGAGCTGTGTTGGGGGCCGTGGCTCTTTCAATTGCTTTGATGAAGAGCCAAGCCGATTGTGTGTGCGGGTGGGGGGGGGGGGCAACTTTTCAAACACCCGGATTCGTGACTCCAAGTTTCCCGCGCTGGACCCCCCCCCTTTGTCTGCCCGCCATGACGAGGAAAGACTCCTCCATACAAGGAAAAGCGGGGGCGGTGGTTACCTAGGGCGCCTTTGACCTCCCCCGTGTAGGTGGTGAGGGAGGAAACGGCCACGCATGTACCTTGGTGGCCAATGTGTCGGCTCCTATTGGTTGTGCCTCGGCATCTTCCACCGCTCGCACGGCCCGCAAGATGTCCTCCATTGTGGTTCCCCGTGTCCTATCTCACCAGGTGGGGGGGGGGGTCAGAAAACTCGGGGGCGGGTGTGGGTAGGGTGTCCGCTAGCCCCCTGCCTGGGGCTGCTACTGAGCACCTTTGCAGTGCCTTTGGCTGGGCCACAAGGGACCCACAAAGGACCCACCGCTCTGACTGAGGGGATGGGGGCGGACTTGCAAACGGCTTAATCCCCCCCCCATGTGTGTAAGAACCAACAATGTGTTGCTGCGGAACCATGGATCGGTTCTTGCGCACAGCCTTGAGCAGCCCCGTACTGCGGAACTGCCCGTTGCACCAAGGGATGGGTGCCGTTTCCTGTCTCACAGTGAAACATTGACAAATGAACACTGAAGGACTGAATCTCAGATAAATGGCTGCAGTGTGCCTTCTAATGAGCATGTAATGATCTCATTTTCAACTGCTAACATGAAACCCTTCTTTGTCCGATACACCTTCTTGAATTCCTGTCTGTGCCGCCCCTTGGGGCCAGAGTTGGCAGCCACTTGGGAGCTAGCTTGGGCTTCGGCTTAGGCTTCGGTATTGGGAATTTAAAGTGCTTTGGGACTACATCGCCATCCATGATGCCCCATGTGGGGGAAAAAAGCTTGTTATTGAAAACATGCCCAAAGACACCCTTGGGAATGGAATGGAAGAAGTGGTACAAAAGCAAATATGGCCTTGCAAATGCCTCAAAATTCAGTCCCGGGTGCCTCAATTCGCATTCCAAATGCATGGATTGCCATGCAACACACATGAAATGTTCGCTTGATTCCCTAAATAGTTGCCCTGCATCCACCACAACCATGAAAAATCAAATTCTGTGGGCGGAAAAACTAGCTCGGGAAAACGGCCACGGAACCACGGGGTGGTTCTTGCGCTAGACAGTTCCTAGACAGGTGGGGGTGGGGGGGCAAACAACCCCCACAACATGTGGTGCGGTGTGACTACCTACACAGCGTTTGGGTGACAAGGTGCTGTGCCATTGGGGGGGAGGGGTGAAGCGGTTGATGGACTGGCCACAGACGTAGCCTCTGGAGGGCCTGCCCCCCCCCACCCACCCCAGAGGGAGGGGGAGGGGAGTGGGTGGGGGGTTCCCACGTTACTAGTGCATCTCAAAACCGTGCACTTTTTGGGTCCCAGCTAACCCATTAATTTTTCCTGGGGGCGGGGGGGGGGGGGGGATCTCCGGGTCTGAGGCCCGGCGGGGAAAGCCGGTCCCTATCAAATGACACTGTGTTCTCTGAACTGCAACACCACGCTGCCGTTCTCTGCACCGCAGAGCTGCCAATTTCGTTTGTCAATGGATAAATTTGAGCAAAGGAAGAAGCCTCCATAACAGGCTGCAGTATCACCGACCGCCCTGCACATGTTGTGATTGCATGTGCGGCGGAACACGTGCTGCCATGGACTGCTGGGATTGGAAACGGTTGGAATGTCCATCCGGGCAGACCGGGCCAAAGCAAAGGGGTGTATCCAGGTAGACTCGGGCGCCCGGTCTTAGTGAGAGGCCTCGTGCGGGCCTACAGACCTGGTGTCTACTGTGAGCTTGCGAGCTACCCCCCGGATCCCCCACCAGGCGGTAGCTTAGTGCAGCGGACAGCCCCCCCCCCCCCCCTTGGGGGGTCAGAGGCCAAAAAAATTGTAGCTCAACACCGCCTGCAGCTTCAGGCCCATTGATAAATTTCGTTTTTCCCCTGAGAGACCATTTTCTCACGTGAAAGGGGGGGGGGGGCGGGGGGCAGGGCCAGGCAGGGCCGAATGACCGCCCCGGGGCACTAAGCATGGCTTGTGCCCCACAGTGCAGGCAGCCGGGGTGGGGGTGGGGGGGCAATGGCACACCGGCACACAAATCGGCCCCCAGCCCCAGACCCCAGCTGCTGAGGCATGGGTTCACAGGCGGGAGGTACATATCACGTAACGCCATCCCCTCACCCCCAACCACACTGCCGGGGCCTGCCCAGACTCTTGCAGAATTCTGCCCAGATCCTACGGAGATGCCTGGCTCGCACGCTGCACACCCGGTCGGCACACATGCGCTTTTCAGGACTGTGTGCATGTGCCTGTGGCATGTACGCCTGCACAGTGTGCCGTGCGCACCATGCCCAGCGTCCATGCCCAACGTGTTCGCACTTTCACATACCATGTCCGCAGGACCGCACGCTGTGCACTGGTCCAAGCGACCGGGGGATGGAGCACGATGCATACTGTGTCTCCAGGAGAGCATTCCACACCCCGTCACCTGAGGCTTGCAAGCATCCCACGCTCTACATCTCTGGGCTCCCAATCCAAAAAAATGTCTCCGCCTCAGTGGGGTTGGGATTGAAGGACGAACGAAACAGCAACGGAGAGGGGGTGGGGGGATGGGGGGTAAAGGCCAAAGGAAGCAGAGCTAAGCAACGGGCCTGGATTTGGTGTGGTTGGGCCTCCTACGGTAGTGCGAGCAGTGTGAGCGGATTGTGTGCATTTTTGGGCTTCGAGTCATTCTGGGGGGTTGGAGGGCAGGCCTCTACATGGATGGTCCGTTTGGGAGGGGTGGGGGGGGCTGCACCACACCAATCCTGGGCACATTGTGTAGGTGGACCCTTGGGTTCGACCACCACCTCCAGACCGCCACCTCCCAAGAGCCACTGGATTGCAACCACTCAAAGGCACATGACTTCAATAAGGAGTGGGAGGGGGTGGGGGGGGGGGGGGGATGGCCGCAAGGAAATGGGGAGCAAAAGCCGGGGGGGGGGGGGAGCGTACCTCAGGCGATGAATTCATGCCATCAATTTGGCTCAGTAGCTCACTCTTGAGTCGGCGTGAGGCCTCATGCTCAGTGGAGGAGCCCCGAGCCATCATCAGCGCATCGATTTCGTCAAAGAAGATCGTGGACGGCGCGTGTTGCCTGGCCACCTGCGAGGCAGTTGAGGGGCTAGGGCACCGGAGGTGTGCACTTGTCAGCCTCCAGGGATGTGCTTGTCAATGGGTTCGGGGGTGGGGGGTGACTTCAGAGACCCACATACCCACCACAGAGTTTTGGGAAACCCCAGGGGGGAAAAGGGGGTGCCACCAAGGCCAGATGAATACGCCGGTGGATACTTCCAGGTGTGCGCATGTGTTCGCCTTTGGAGGAGGGTATCCTCCAAGGGTCGATTGATGAGCTGGGTGTCCGGGTTGGGGGTGGTGGGGGGGGGGGGGTTAAAAAAAAATGGCGAGAGGTGTGGAGCCCACTCATGGCCCTAGTCCATGCCCTCCCAAGCCAATGGCTGAGAGTCACAAGCCCCATCTGGGAAGGGTCCCTTGCTACCCTCCTAGGGGACTGACCTGACCTGTCAGGGCAGCCACATGCCACACACCCCTCATGAGCATTCATGGGCTGCATGCCACTGAGGACACTCGGAGGAGTAAACCCTGCCAATCCACAAGACTTCTTGTGGGACAACCCCGAGGACTGACCTATCATGGTGGGCCACAGGCCACACACCCGTCATGAGCATCCGGTGTCTTGTTTGCCAAGTCGGGCAAGGGCAAACAATGGCTGCCATGGGGGGGGGGGGGGGCTAGCGAAGCACTCCACTGCCTGCTCTCCAGCTGGCGCAGGGCAGCTACCGGAGTGGCACTGGCCCTCCCTGACCCTGCTAGCCCCACGGCGGCGGCTCCACGAGGGCGCGGACACCAGCAACAAAGGAAGGCAACGGAGGAGTGCATGTACTGCGGCTACTCCCCATGTTGAGAAGCAGGAGCAATGCCCCCGGTGCTATGGCTTTCCTTTAGCGAGCTGGAGGTGCTAGGTGGTCTAAAGGACGACCATGACACTGCCAAGAGCGACCTGGTGGATGCCAAAGAGTTGATGGGCGCTTGTGGTAAGTGCCTTGCAGCGTTGGGTGCCCTGCTGCAAGCGACGGTGGGTATGCATGCCACATCGCTGCCACCAACGAGTTCTTTGGCTTCGACATGGGCGAGGACCCCGAGGACATCTCCACAGAAGGCCGTACTTGAGTGGCGGGGGGGGGGGGGCAGCTTGTACATCCGCCGTGGCTGTCCTGGGCAGCTCATTCCCAGCCATGCCGCTAGCGCTGCTGCCAATGCCTGTGGGCTTTTGGGCCTCGGGAACTAACTCATGGGCCGACACAACGGAGGCCGACGAGCGGGTGGTGCAGTGGTGCGTGGCTGATACTCATTTTGGTAAAAAGCCCGACACGCGGGACGCCCCCATGATGACGACCCTCAGTGTTGCCGTCGGTGGCGTCGTGTGTACGGCGGTGGGGGCGATAGCAGCAGCGGATGGCAACTTGGACCTCATCGAGCGGGGGGGCATGGTGGCGGCAACAATGGCGGAAATGGCGGTGGCAGAGGACACCAAACTGTTGGCCGAGGCGGAGGCCGCAGACAACGTGGACGCAAAGGAGGCCCCAACGCGACAGAGCCACGTCACACAGGTTGTGGAGAAGGTCATGTAGGTGTGGGTGCCCCCAAGCAGACCACCAAGTAAATGTGTGCTGGCTAGGCCGCAGCATTCAGCACAAGAGGACAACAGCATTGCTTGGGCACTTGTAAGGCCGCAACCGGCGGCCCGGCGGGTGATGGTGGTGCTCAGGCACTCACGGTGGTAGTGGTGAGCCCACTGCAAGCAGGAGTGGCAAGGGCCTACAATTTACCCAAGATGGCGGCCGAGGTGAAGGCTCCCACACTCAAGCAGCAAACAGCATGACGATCCACGTAGTGCCGTGCCACCTATAAACACGACTACATAGCAGCGATCGGGGCGCAAGCAAGCAGTGGTGAGGTGCAAGCAACAGCAGAGACACAATAGCAACTCTGCAATGCTAGTTTCTATATCCAAGCGCGTTAACGGGCGGTTGTGGTGTGCAAACACCAACTCCACACGTAAAGGAGGCTGAAAGTGGCTACTCGCTATGTGCAGGCGCAATCGTACCGAGCCTTGGTTGAAGTGGGGCCGTCGGCGGCAATAGTGGCAGCACCGGCCACACTGCATGTCGTGGGGATGACACACTCGATTGTCACTCTCACACCAAGGCCCTTTTTTCTGCACCCCCCCCCCCTTCCCGATGAAGCCCCCAAGGGAGTGCTCGCCCCCCAGCGCGCTGAGGTCGCTGGGCTAGGGAGATGGGCGTGCGGTGCAGCAACGGAGGCGGTGGTGGCCACCATGCAGACACAAGGCTAGCCCATGCCCACACTGCTTCTTCTACCCAAGCCACCCCTGGACCCACTTCCCAAAAACAAGCCCCAGCTCGACTACCGAAGCCAATGCCACCTCTTGCTCTTGCTCCGTTGAAAGCACCACGACCTATGCTTGCTGCTCAATGGACACCGGATGGTGCACAAGGGGCAACAAGTCGCGCCCGTGAGGCACTAGCTTTGGCGGCAGCAAGAGTCGCGTAGGGGTCAATCTCTGACAGCGTGCCTAAGGAGGTGCCCAAACAACATTTCGTATCCCCCCCCCATTGTAATAACCACGCCCTTGTCCAAGCTGCAGTAGGCGTAGGGACCGTATTAATTTGGGACCTAATTCAAATTCGGTACCAAATGTAGTCAGCCACATAAGACATGGGTTTGGGGATGAATTTGCCAGTTACATAGGGTCATGGACACATTTGTTGTGAGTGTTTGCCCACTTGAACCCACATTGTTGTGGTTTTGGGGATATTTCTGCACTGTATCCCCCTTTCTTGCACCAGCTCATCGTGCAATCTTCAAGTGGTGAGCATGTGCAGTTGTTCCGCATGGTGCATGATCGCAAGCAAGGTTTCCAAGCCGAACATTTTTCGGCTTCTCGTGCCTCTCGTGCTTGTAGGAACATGGGTGTGAACGTGAAGTATCATGTTTCAAACACTTTCTGGTGTTTGCATGCCTTTGGGAACGTGGGCGAAGGTTAAGGCGCACTCATACCATGCATTCACTCTCGGTAGTTGTATGTGTTGCGCGGAAGCCACGCTCTTGTCCAAGCTACAGTAGGCCTGGAGCAGACCTGGAGTTAGAGCGTATCCGCATTAGCGCGGGATACACACTTTTTGTTTTTGGGATACACACAGGATACACACTCTACAACCCTGGGATACACATGTGATACATGCAAACCATGAAAAAAGAAAGAGAAATCTTGGCCATCCCCCACAGGATACATGCTATGGTAACATGCACCCTTTTTTGTCAGTGGCAGACACGGCTCCAAACAGTGGGGAGAACTGTTGGCCTCAGCATAGGCAGCGGCCGAATGGTAATGCAGCGGCGGTTCGAACCCTGGTGCGGCCAATATGGCGGCGGCGCCGCCGTCCGACCAGGATCCGATCCAACGACCTAAAGTCCTGCAGCCGAGTGCATTACCATTCGACCAAGGCTGGATGTGACATAAATGTGTCTCCCCATTGCTTGGAGCCTTCAAGCCGCAAGGGAACGAAGGACTGGGGAACTGAGCGCGTAGGACTATAAATGAAGAAAAAGTTGGGATACACACGTGATACACACACTTGAAAGTTGGGATACACATTGGACACACACTTCCAAAGCCTGGGATACAGTCGGATACAATAATTGCAAGTTTTGGGATACACTCTAACTCCAGGTCTGGCCTGAAGACCGCATTAATTTGGGACTTTTGCGTAGCTATTACAGGGGGGGGGGGGGGGCAGTGTGGGCTCAGGGCCACCCACAGGCCGTCCGGGGGGGGGGGGGGTTCCAGGGTAGAGCCCCCGTTTTCCCGACCCTCCCCGCTGCCAGACGGGCTAGACTTCCTGGAGTTTAGCCTACCAGATCTCGTGTTTCGGCGCCCCTGCGGGGGTGTGGCTGCTCCTAATGCGGCATTAGCCCCTAGTGTGCCATGGCTAAAGGCGCTTCTACAGGAGGAGCAAAACCTCCACCTACACATCGAGCAGCACCGAGCCGCTTGGCTTGGACTGGTGCTCAAGTTTCTTTGGGGCAGGGGGTTGTGCCTTTCCGCCCCTCCCCCGATTCGTTCCTCGGCTATGTCTGGGAAGAGGGGGGGGGGGGCTTGGCGCCTCCCTCAGCGAGTTTTCTTTCACCTCCCAATCGACATCCCTGTGCGGGCACTAGGGGTGACCGTGGGGATGCGGGTTGGGGCCTGACCCCCCTCTCCCCCTGTCATGACCCCGCTATGGGATACAAATGCGTGTGCAGGATCTGTACCACGCGGCATAGAGCATAAGTGCAAAGCAAAAGTCAAAGAGAAAAGCTCTTCCGTGACATGTCATAGACCCCATTCACTGCAAAAGAGGCAAACACAGGGAGTGTGAAGCGGTTCCACTGCACCAAAGTCCTATAACTATATCCTGGTTGAATCATGCTTTATGTAAACCCCCCTCCCCCCATGGACACCCCAGTCCAACCGCAGCTACTCGGAGAGAAGACGAGGGACAGACAATATAATAGGTATGTCAAATGACCAGTTGCCCAAAAGTCAAATAGGACCCCTGATGGCACAGACAGGTGCCACGAAGCATACCAGCCGCGATGCCAATTAACTGACCACTGGAGCCACCCTGTGAGGTCTTGCACCGTGTTGGCAAGGGACTGCAGCAGGCGCCGCATAATGAAAAGGATCCATACAAGGGTGCGTGCGACGTCATAGGGAGTTTTCGCCAACAGGCAGTGCACCGCAGCTTGCATGGATGTGCGCACGGCGTGCAGAGGATACCCTGACAGCACCGCCAGCTGCATCCACATCACCATCGACAAGAGAAACACACCCCAGGGTATTTGATGCGGATAGGAAAACATTCGTGGTACAATGGGTGCTCATGGCCCAAAAACTTTGAAGAGGGGCACCAAACGTGAGGGCGCCATGGGCATTCAGAGCATTGGGGTGGGCGTGACATAAAACAGCATGTGGGGACACATACATGGATACACCCATACACTGAACCAAATTGGTCACACAAGCACTGCTGCAGACCGCCGCCGGGTTCTTGTCGCGGCAAGGGCACAGAAAATCCAAGCCACGTGCCACCTCCAAAGTCTTACATACCGTCTACATGGTCGTATGCGGGGCTGATCCCTTGGCTACCACCAATACGTTGTCCCTAAATTGCCGCAAAGCAACCACATTTCCATGGGGCAGGTTCTGGCCCCAGCCCCCTACCCCCCGGACCTCGAGGGCAAGGGAGCGGGGTGGCGGCGTGCTGCTGCCCTCGTTGCAGGGGCCTTTGCCCCGGCCCACTGGTGGTGGGAACAAAGGGGCCCTGCCGGCTGTGGTAGCTGCCCAGCCAGAATATGATTGGGGGATGGAGGGGGCTCAGCCGGCCACAGCAGCCACCAGCCCCACGGTGGTCCACTTGGGGGGGGGGGGGGACAATCATCCCCTCCTCCCCTCCTCCTCGCGGTGCCAGCTCATCTGGCCGGAATGCAAAGGGCCTGGGGGGGCGGCACCTGAAACAGTGCCTTGACCAGTCTCTCACTCTCGCCATGATACTTCGACACGAGCGACGACGCAGAGCAGTTGAAGAAGGTGGTGTTGGCACAAGTGGCCACCGCCTTGGCCAGCATCGTCTTCCCGGTGCCGGGGGGGCCGAACAGCAGGACGCCCTTCCAGGGCTCGCGGATCCCGGTGAAGAACTCGGGGATGAGCAGCGGGAGGATGACAGCCTAGCAGCACAGAGTGGGCACGTCCGCAGGGGAAGAGACTGTCATCCCTCCCATAGCCCGAGCGGAGCAGGCGACCCCATTTGTCCCCGACAGAAGATGACACGGATGTGAGCCCACGGCAGTGGCTTTGTGGCTGTTCATGATACTTTTGTGCCTTGGGGTACCCCCCCCCCCCGTGTCCAAGAACCAGCAATGTTTGACCGCGGAACCAGGGGTTGGTTCTTGCGCACAGCCGTGGGCAACCCCGTACCGCGGAAAAAAAATTTTCCGCCGGGACGCGCCGGGACATGCGTGCCCTCTCCTTTCCCACAGTTAACCACGTTGACAAATGAACACCAAAGGAGTGAATCGCAGCTGACTGGGCTGTAGTGGGCTGAATAGCTGTCCTATATCCACCAGAAACATGAAAAACCCACTACCCTGGTAAAAAAAGTGATGCGAGAATTTGACCGCGGAACCAGGGGTTGGTTCTTGCGCAAGGTGGTTCTTGGACACGGGGGGGGGGGGGGGCACACCCCATTGCTGCACAACCCAAGGGTGGATTGAGGCGGGGGATGCGTCCACATTGGGACCAGGGGTGAAATACCCACTGGTCACACCCAAGCCATTGCTGAGTGGCAAACCCCCCCCCGAAAAAAGGGGGGGGGGGTCAAAGGCCAAGAAAAAGTTTGCGTACCTGCATCATCGTCGCTGTTGCTGTTGTTGTTGCCACCATTATCACCACCATCACCGCAGGCAGAGGGATGGGCGGGGGCTTGGGGACAATAGTCTCTCCATTCGAAACATGAAGACCCTGGCACAGACAATTGGGTGGTCCCCAGCAATCCAGTCTGTGCGGGCCTATGCACACGGAGACGTGTAAGATGCAAGCCTCAAGAGGACACAAACATCGACACAACAAAAGCGTGGTACCATAGGCACCTTCGTCTTTGCAGCAGTGAACGACCAGGGTGTCTGTGGTCCTGCAGCAAAAAACGGTGTCAGTTGACACCGTCTCATCTTCGTCTCATTGTCCCTGACAACCGCAGGGACTATGGCTAAGACCCTCAACCTGCACAGCCCACAATGGCAGTCGCCAGGTGGACCCTGGTCAATCAATCAACAACATAGATCATCCAACAGCCCCACCCCCTCCCGTCATTTGGAGGCGATTACTGGCACTTCATACACACCGATTCGTGAGCTGCAGTCCGTACACCAAACACACACCGTATTCGCTCATAGCCATCTGGTTGACATACCTGTCACTAACCCAAACCAAAACGTTTCGGAGAGTGGTTGCACAGCATGGCAACCTGCATCCAAGTGCTGAGGCTGATTGACAAACATGACCATGAAAACATAAATGGTAAATCATTCATCAAAGATATAATAAAAATGTTTGACAGACCAGACGGGGTCATTATCCAGGCACTATGCAGGCTCAGGCCCCACTTGATAATCCCTTGGTCATTCAAACAGGAGGGCGTACTGTAACGCACAGGCTCATCACCGATGTGCTGGTTCCTTGGCAACCCAATAACCCCCCCAACCCCCCACCTGTGGCACACTGGCACAAATCTTGCACCGTTTTGGCACATATACGATCGGAAATCCATGTGTCTATTGTTGGACAACCCTCTCCTCCACATCACAGGCAGTACTCGGAACTATGCGCGAGAAACGCCGGGAAAGCCTCACCCTCCTCCACTGGCCTCACCACGTCTGTACCCCTCCCTCCCTCCACTGTAGCCTGCCAGGGACGGGGGGGGGGGGGTCTAACCAGTGATAGATGGCGTCAGCCGGGGGGGGGGGGGGGCTGCCACTGCCGTCGTATGGGGGGGGGGGGGATTGGGAGAGTACTGGACTCCCGGTGCCTTCCCCAGGGGATCTCCCGGGGACGCTGCCGGGGGCTGCACACAGGCAGCGCCATGCAACCGGGAGCACACGCCTCATTCAGCAGCCGCTTGGCATCGTCCAGCGCGGCGATGGACTCCCAAGTGACCCCCGGGGACGTGTTCATGATGTCCCGCTCGATCACAGACGCCAGGTGATTGTCCACGTCTTTGCCCACGGCTGCCTTCTTGCCCCCCCCTCCGCCGCCGCCGCCTGCGCTGCTGCCGCCCCGGTCCACATTGCCGTACCCGATGCGGTCGTGGGTGGACCCTGTGGCCCAAGCAACGACGCTCGGCAGGTGCGGGGGCAAGGGCATGGCAAACGAGCACCAAAAGAGGAGAGGGCAACACCACACAAGACAAAGGGTGACAGGGCCTGGCACAGAGCGACAGCAAACAAGGGCAAGGGCCGGAGCACAATGGCCCACAACTCCCGTCGGTGGCATCAGAATTACAACTCCAGTGCAAAGGAACCGCAGGCAAATGGCGCCTCAACCCCCCCCCCACCCCCCCTCCAGCCCCTCAAAACACACCTGCTGAGCCAAAAATACGCCACCGGTTTTTGGGTGCACATCTGAAACTTTCAAAGAGGAATCGTCGTGCGATGGACTCCAGGCGCACCACACACACCTTCTGCTGCTGTCATGCCGAGAATGGCCCATGATTTCCCACTACTATTTCTGAGCATTACCCCCTCCCCAGTGTGCTCTTCCTACTCCAATGGGGTGGCCCCAGGTTTCCAGAATGGATGTCCCCATGCCACGCGTATGCTGCATCAAGTGGGGCCCGGTGTGCCTGGGATGGATGGGCAATGTGCAGCGGTGAGCACAGCCGCATGCAATGGAGACAGTCATGCAGAAGGGGTGGCTGCAGCACAGGGAGGGAGAGGGAGAGGGAGCAGGGGGGTGTGGGCAGCCACGTCGGCACTGAGGCCGGCCAGGCATCCAGTAAGAGGGTTATCTACACCCTTCAACCACCTCCAACTCAAGAATTCTATCCACCCCCAGAGAACTGGCGAGACGGAGATAGACAGTCCATCATCCTCGTGGACGGGGGAGTGCTGTGGGGCCTTTGTACCACAGCTGTCCCTAGGGGGAGGGGAGGGTGGACGCGAGGGTGCAGCTGGTTTGCGCCACTACGTATGCTCCGTGTGTTCAGTGCTGCTACGGACACTGTCAGGTCGGTCGTATTTGTGGGATCAACACAGTGTGGCTATCATGGGGAGGGGGGGCGACCCCTTGTGTTGGTGCGCGACCCCCCTTCCCTTTCCATTAGAACTGGGCCAAAGGCCCGTTTGGGAGGCGAGAGGCGGGGACTAAAAGGCGCAATCATCATTCACACTGCATCAGTTCTGGTGTCCAAAAGGATATCTCTCAGGGACGGCGGGTTTCATGCTTCACTTCGTGGGTTTTTGCTGGTCACCGTCATTCTTGCCTTATTTGTGCCCACTGGGTGTTCCGGAGGTAGGGGTATGTGGGGTATATTCAGAAAGCCCTTGAAAACGGCTATTTGGAACACCCTGGGTCTGCATGCTGTACTGACGACATGTTTGAGATTTTCCTCCGTTTTCGACGGTGCCTGTGTTGCTCGCTGCCTCTTTTTGTCAACAGGCAGCTACCATGTCTCCATACAAATTCACTCAACGGGCTGTTGCTTCCCCAGATGCACCACAAAAGCCTTTGGTTCGCAAAAGGGCACACTCTGGGGGTGAAACCTGGAGGAAGGTGACTCGGGAGCCTGCCAGGCAGGCCAAGAAGCCTCGTACCGCCAGTTCACAGCAACCTTCATGCACCCACAAGGAGCACGACATTCTGACGACCGCTGAGGCCACCGCTTTTGCTGTCCAGTTTTGGGATCGAAAGACACACCCCACCAAGGCTGCACAACATGAATTTTTGGCCACATGCATTGACGTTGATGTGGATAAGAAATATGTCCCTGTCACAAACAGGGGGATGTCTGCCCTAATGGGGTCCCAGCCCTGCCTGAAATAGGGAATGCGGGCGATGACAGTGATTCAGAATAAAAATGGATGAACGGTGCAGTGCCATGTTTGTGTGCACCGTCCGATGTGTTGTGCTATGCTGAAAAATGTGACCCCCCCCCAAACCCATACATTTCTGCAATGGCGTTTTCTTGCAGATTTCAAAAACTATACACATACCCCCCCCCCCCCCTAGGTGACGACATGTTTGCACATGGAAGCAAACTTGTAGAAAATGCCGAAAAGTGCCAAAACCCACAAAGTTGGCATGTTACTCGCATGTTATGAATGTCCCCGAGAGATATGCTATGTACAGTCTAGATGAAATACTACGTAACCATCCGTCACTTTGGCATCCATATCTACAATCAAACATCGTTAGTGCAACTTGACAGATGTCAGGGTTGGCATGATGGGTGCCTGCATACTACCTACCGTCTGTCCTGGCAGCGTGATCAAGCATGCCTTTGGCTCTCAGTCACTGTGGTTGTCCTAGATTGTGCTGTGTGTGTTGTCATAGCTACATCAAGGTTGGATGGTCGAAATTAAGATCAGAGCCGTTATCACTTCCTGGGAACTGATACTTCAGTGCTGGCTGAGGACGCCAATGAAACAGTGCTCTGATCAGATGCACTGTCAGAAGAGTAGGATTCATGGTTTGAGAGGGGGTGTTCTCCCCTGGAGATAAAATTTGGGCAGGTGAAAAAAGAACTTGTCAATCCAGCGCCGAGAGCAAACGGGCGGCAGGGCTGTCAGTGAGATTGAGAAAGCGTGGTGATGGGGTATAGTTGGTTGTAGTGGGCAGGTTGGCTGGCTGTGGTGTCATTGGAGAAACAGCAATATGGTAGGGTGCAAAAATATCAAAAGTGTTGTCCAAAGCTGGACGATGACATAGGGAAGATGGCTTTGGTAGTTTATCACAGGAGGACTCCGAATTAGAGTCAGAAATCGAAATCGGTTCCTGGCGGGGTGGGAGTCCGGGGACTAGAAAGGGGCGGGGGGGGGGGGGGGTACCCAGACATATAAACGAGGTGGAGGAGAGCATGATACCTGACATATGGTGTGACTCAACAGCTGAGTGTTTCATGTCTTCCCATCACATGCCAACCACAAGAAAAAGGCAAAACAGAGTAATTGGCACATTCACATGGTGACGAATTGCAAAAGTGGCCAGGGACAAACTTGGGTAAATCATGTGACACAACTGTTCATGCAATGTGTCTCGGTCGTTCCAATAGTATTCATACAAACCGTCCCGGACCTACGGCCGAGCCCCTTTGATGCTGCACTCGCTGCAGCCATGCAGAGGGGTAGAACTGTGGTACCCCCCCCCCCCCTGATCTTGGTGGAGGTCAGCACAACCAGTCCACAAAAACCCAGCACCCCTGACCAATCCCCGACCGTTCTGGGTCAGTCTGGCCAAACGGTCGGAGTGATGACCCTTCGCTGCAAGGCTCAGTCAGAGCGCCCGGTACGCACATACCCAGCGCCTTCAGCACCACCATTCATATGGACCAAACTCCGCCACCCTTTGTAACTGACTGCGCTCACAGGGCAGGTGAGGGAGGCGGGGTGTCGCGAATGGAAACCGAGCCCCCCAGCTCGTGTGGTCAATATACCACGACCTTCTGCATTCTGAAGCAATCCTTTAGACACATGTTGTGCGCCATTTTACTGATATGCCATACACTGAGGGAGCCACTCACTCATCCATCCCCTTTCGTTACCTCCTCAGCTCTTGGGTATGTTTCAGTCCAATCCACAAGGCAAACAACTGAACACCGAGACCCCCTACACCAGCACACGGTACGAGCCATGCATCTCCTATGGCCCATGGCAGTTTGCAAGAGAGAACGTGCTGTTTGATTACTGTTTGGGTCAGCCCCTGTGGTTTATGTTGGCGTCCATTGGGCCAACAATGAGACACAGCACCACAGGAAACTTGGGTGCGGGGCTGCCAGCACATGGCCCGCGCACATGGGGTGCCTGTTTGGACACACCTGTTTGTGTCGTGCTCCCTTCCACCGTCCGCTTCAGGACAATTCTGAGGGCTCCAGAGGAGGACTGGGGTGCAGTGAGACTGCGGCACTAGCGAAAGCTGTGGTATACAAACTGTTGGGAAATCCCCGGAAATCTGGGGGAGAAAGAGGCTGTGGCCTAAGGAGGGGGGGGGGGGGGGGGAAGAGGCAGACTTTCCTCTTGAACCGCCGGCCATGATTGATGTTGCCACACACACACACACACACACACAGCACCGGTTACGATTGGGGGGACAACGTGTGGCCCTCAACACCCTTCTCCTTCCCTTTCCCCCTTCACGCCATCGGACACCGCCTGTTACACATCTAAATGCCCTCCCCCTCCTGCTCGCTGTTTGTGGTGCGTTGGAGCACCGATCCGGCGAAATGCGGGCCCGTTGGCGCACCAGTCGGCACACCACTCAGAATGGGTTCCTCTGCGTGGCACATGCCATGATGCGTAAAGGGTATTATTCCAATGTGCGGTGTGTTTGCCATTGTTACACAGCCGGGACTCCCCACTGGTTGGACAGGGGTCGGAAGAGGGCGTTTCCTCGTTCTTTGTGCCCCCCTCCTCGAAGGCGCTGAGCGGTTGAGTGAAATTCTGGTGGCAGGAGCCAACCCCAACACACATACACAACACACAGATCATTTGGAGGCGTGTGTACTGGTTGCCAAAATGCAGAAGGCATTGCTTACGGGCGCTTTGCGGCCTCAGTACCACAGGAGGAGGACCTGCCGAATTCCTGCCACTCAAAGGGGGTGGGAGGGGGTTTGCCACAAAGGCCCAGGTTGCCCTCAATTAGGGCCTGCATGACAGTCTGGGTCCGACAGATCTTCGGAACGATCCGCCACCGGCGTCCCCCAACCGCCTTGGCCTCTGCCTACCTCCACCGCAGCCCCTCCCTCCCCTGGGGCAACCCCCAGGGCCACACAGCCCGTCCACAAGCGGACGCTGGGGCCAGGCCGCACCTGAAGACGTGGCGGCAACGACGGACTCCCCCACGGTCACGCTCCAGTCCTTGACCAGGGCCTTGGCCCGGCACACCCCCAATCCGATGGTGCCCGGCGTATTGGATGCGCCTTGGGACACGTCCACTTGTCGGAAGATCTGCGACACAGAGCACCGCGAGTGCATGCACCGCCGTGCACCGCTGGAGGGGGCGTGGGGAAAGAAGACGGGGGGGCATGAGGGGGGGGGCGGGGGGGAGTGGCACTGACAAGGGCAGTCGGCGGCACAGCGGCCGGCAGCTAAGACGCCGGTAGTACAGCAGACCTGCGTCTGGTGCCGTGTGGTCTGTCACGTGTGGTGGTGGTGGTGGTGGGGGTGGGGGTGGGGGTGGCGGTGTGGCGGGGGCGGGGGCGGGGGCGGGGGCGGGGAGGAGGAGGAGGAGGAGGAGGAGCGCCTGCCGCGGTCTCCCCGGGGAATCACCCCCGACTTATGCTGGCCCCTGGGCTAAGAGAACGAGGCCCAGTCCGCCTATGCACGCTGCCGGCGGGCTGAGTACCGCCGGTGTCGCGAGTACGGTCACGCTACATGATCACGCGCACTGCCGGTGGACTGGGTACCCCGGGTTCTGTGAGTGCGGGACGTGCGTCACAGCCATAGCACCGCGGTGGTGCATCGCTGCGGAGGTCACCGACGACGCCCGGCCGCAAAGGCCGAGCCCAAACGACGAGCCCTACGATACGTGCACCGAGACGGCACGTGACCGAGAAAGTGGCACCACGACGGTGTCTGAGCGAGACGGCGAGGTTCGCCGACGACATGTGAGGCGGTGAGTACCGCCGATGACACGTCACCTTTGCACGGGGTGTCACGGAGGTTGGCGGTGCGCCAAGTGCACACCCCGCCATGGTGCCTCGAATATGGGCCTGGAGGATACACCGTGGCCAGGCTGGCGCACGAAAATTGCGTCATGGCAGTACACGCGCACAGCGGCGGCACCACTGTGGTGCTCTGCCATTCAGCTTGCGCCACGTCGGTGCACGATTGTCTGGGCGTCGCCACGGCGCGCTCTGCCCTGAAGGGCACACCAGGACGGCGTACGTGTACGCTGCCTGCACCACGGTGGTGTCCCGTCACTGAAATGGCGCCACATCGGCGCAGGGCTGTCTGGGTAGCGCCACGGTGGCGATTTGCCCTGAAGATCGCGCCACGATGGCGCATGTATACGTTGGTGGCACCGCGGTGGCGCTCTGCCACTGAACTAGCGCCACGTCGGCGTAGGGCTGTCTGGGCAGTGCCACGATGGCGCTCTGCCCCGAAGATCGTGCCACGGCAGCGCACGTGCACGTTGCCTACACCACGATGGTGCGCAGCCACCGAACTAGCGCCACGTTGGCGCACGATTGCTTGGGCGGCGCCACGGCGGCGCTCTGCCCCGAAGGCCGCGCCACGACGGCGCACGGGTACATTGGCGGCACCACGGTGGTACCCTGCCACTGAGCCGGCGCCACGTCGGCATCCGGCAATTGGGGGAGGCCACGTAGGTGCTCCTGTCCCCCACCGGACTGCATTTCTGGCCCAGGGAGGGGTCCTGGACGGTTGGCGGGCGGGGTGGGCCCGGCCTGACACGGTGAAGACGCACAGAGAACCACGACGTACCACGACTAATTTCAAGGTTGGTAGTGCGTGTGGGCAATCCGTTCCAGAGCTACCATCCTGAGGGTTTTTATACTGGTGCCAGGTCACCAGGGGGGGGGGGGGGGCGGGATGGATGGATGGATGGAGAGGAAGCATTCCGGGGGCCGCATCCCGAGGACACAGGCCATGAAGCCCAAACTGAGGGCCCATGACTCTGATCGCTCCACCGTCCTAGGCCAAGCCGCAACTGGCGTCTGATGGGCAGTGACAGCACCGCAGGCCCCCCTGCGGTGCCTCGGAGGACCGCGACAGAGCACAGGACCCCTCTAGATGGTGAGCAGTGGCAGTACACCGGGCCCCCCCAGGGCACCAATGTCGGCCAGCAGCGCCTGGCCTCAAGCACCCTACACCCTGTGTCAGCAGTCGGGAGTGGGCAGTCGGGAGTGGGCATGGGTACAATCTCGGGGCATTTCAAAGATACCAAAAGACGGAGGTGTCCAAAACTGATCTAGAGCAATTGGCATGGTCAAAACGAGGGGCATGATTCAAAATTAAGGGCGGGGCGTTGGTGAATCCGTGTCTGTGCTAGAGAAGCCATTTGTCCTTGCGCTGGTGTGCCCATCATGCCTGCTATACTGCAACACCGGAGGCTTCGGCAAGGGGTGAGCATTTAGAATCGCACATCAAAGCATTGTACAAATTAGGCGGAAGATTGGGTACTGGTGTTGTGAACGGGGTAGATCCACTACCCTAGGGGATATTACTTGGTCTAGCTGGCGCTTAGACACATTTGGCGGTGTTGCCCTACTAGGGAACACTGCAAACACAAGGCACACTACTACATATTCCGAAGCATTTAATTGGGCCAAAAGGCTGCCCTGTTCTGCCAGCTTGTGGGCCTCTTCTTTGCTTGGGGTAATCATTTTGATCAAATGAAATCAACCTTGGCAAGATGGTTATCATGTTTGACCCCACTGAGGGTACTCGACCATTAGCTAATACAGCACAGCCCCCCCAAGTAAACAATTGGCTACCCGCAAGGGTCTTGATCGAACCACCGAATATTGCTCTCATGAGTGACAGCACACTGGGGGCCTATGAGGCGGATCCAATTTGCATAGTAGATTATGCGACTACATGTGTGGCAGATGCAGCTTGTGTAGCAGAATGTGCGACTGCATGCATACCTGTATGACGGATTATGCAGATGTATTCATGCCTGTGTGGCAAGTACAGCCTGTGTAGCAAAATATGTGACTACATGCATGCTAGTGTGGCAAAGACAGCATGTGTAGCACGGTATGCGACTCCCTCCCTCCCTCCCTCCCTCCCTCGCACATGCAAGCGTGCTTGCATGGCTTATTGTGCACCAGGTGCGGCCCTGTGCAAGCAGCGCTTGAGCCCCTCTTAGGATCTGCCTCAACGCTCCCTGCATGGGTTGTGCTATGCGATGCGATGCTGTGCTTGCTCTCATTGGCTCGCACGGGGCCAAGCATGCGGTGGCATAATCTGCCACACAAGCGCCGCTTTGTCTGCCACACACGCATGCATGCACTCACATAATCCGCCACACAGGCTTGCACGCGGTTGCATGCCGTCACATATGCTGCTCCACATGCTACATGTGCCACACGGGCATGCATGCGGTTGCAAAATCTGCCGCATAGGCATGCTTGCACGGCATTATCTGCCACACAAGAAGGCATGCAGCTGCATGCAGGCGCACATTCTACTGCACATGCTGTATCCGCCGCACAAGCATGAATACATTTGCATAATCTGCCACACATGTATGCATGTAGTCGCATATTCTGCACACACCTTGTATCTGCCACACAGGCATGAATACATTTGCATAATATGTCACACAGGTATGCATGCAATCGCATATTCTGCTACGCAAGCTGCATCTGCTACACAGGCATGCATGCAAGCGCACATTCTGCTACACAAGCTGTATCTGCCACATATGTAGTCGCATAATCTGCTACGCAAGTTGGATCTGCCCCACAGGCAGGCATGCCATGTGGCATAATCTGCCACGGAGGCACCGCATTGCCTGCCACACACGCATGCATGCAGTCACATAATCCGCGACACAGGCTTGCACGCGGTTGCATGCCGTCAGATATGCTGCTACACATGCTGTATCTGCCACACAAGCATGCATGCAGTTGCAAAATCCGCCACACAGGCATGCATGCATTGCATTCTCTGCCACACAGGCAAGCATGCAGCTGCATGCAATCGCACATTCTACTACACATGATGTATCCGCCACACAGGCACAAATACATTTGCATAATCTGCCACACACGCATGCATGTACTCGCATATTCTGCACACCGGTGGCATCTGCCACACAGGCATGAATACATTTGCATAATTTGCCACATGTGTATGCATGTAGTCGGATATTGTGCTACACAAGCTGTATCTGCTACACAGGCAAGCATGCAGGCGTACAATCTACCACGCACAAATTGCATTATCCGCCACACTGGCACGCATGCAGCGGCATAATTTGCCACACATGCGGTTGCACAATCTGCCACACAGGCATGAATACATTTGCATAATCTGCCACACGTGTATGCATGTAGTCGGATATTGTGCTACACAAGCTGTATCTGCTACACAGGCATGCATGCAGGCGTACAATCTACCACACAGGCACGCACAAATTGCATTATCCGCCACACTGGCACGCATGTAGCGGCATAATTTGCCACACATGCGGTTGCACAATCTGCTACACAGGCATGAATACATTTGCATAATCTGCCACATGTGTATGCATGTAGTCGGATATTGTGCTACACAAGCTGTATCTGCTACACAGGCATGCATGCAGGCGTACAATCTACCACACAAGCACGCACAAATTGCATTATCCACCACACTGGCACGCATGCAGCGGCATAATTTGCCACACATGCGGTTGCACAATCTGCCACACAGGCATGAATACATTTGCATAATCTGCCACACGCGTATGCATGTAGTCGTATATTCTGCTACACAAGCTATATCTGCTACACAGGCATGCATGCAGGCGCACAATCTGCCACACAAGCATGCCCACACTGCATTATCCGCCACACTGGCACGCATGCAGCGGCATAGTCTGCCTCACATGCGGTTGCACAATCTGCCACATTTTGCTTTACTAGTGGTATGTGCCACACAGGCATGCATGCAATTGCATAATCTGCCATGCAGGCATGACCGCACTGCACTATCTGCCACACAGGCATGCATGCAGTTGCATAATCTGCCACATAGGCATGCATGCAGGGCACGTGGTCGCATATTCTGCTACATACGCCGTATCTGCCACACATGTGCATAATCTGCCACACAAGTATGCGTGCAGTCGCATACGCTCCTACACAGGCTGTATTTGCCACACAAGCATGAATACATTCGCATAATCTGTCACACATGTACGCACGCGGTCGCATATTCTGCTACACAAGCTGTATCTGCGACACTGGCATGCATGCAGTGCTTAGTCTGCCACACAAGCATGCATACAGTTGCACTATGTGCCACATATGCATGCATACCATTGCATAATCTGTCATGCAGGCTTGCATGCAGGTGTATGATCTGCCACATAGGCACTCATGTAGCGGCACAATGTACCATGCAGGCACGCATGCAGTGGCAGAATCCACCACACATTCATGCAAGCATCGGCACATCCTTCACACACCCTATCCCGTACTCAAGAGACGTGAGGGCACGTGAACCACAAAACGAGCCAGGAACCGCCTATGGGGACGCATGCTTGTTCAACATCCTGATGAACCACATTGTCTAGCTAGCAACCCGCAGGAGAAGCTCAATATCCAGCTGCCGGAGTAAAGCACAAAACGGAAAGTGGCAGCCCCCCCTCCCCCACACATACTATGCACAGGAGAGGACTATGCACACGGGGGGAGTATGAGAGCAAGTACGGCATGGTCCACACGTCCACACCGAGTACAAGATTGCCCGAACCCATGCCGCAAGCATCGGGGCAGATCCCAAGAGGGGCCCGAGCACCGTTGTCGCGTGGGCTGCGTCAGCAGCTGGGTCAATGAACTCACCTTGGCGGGGCATGCATGCACCTCCCAACCCGTACTCTAGCTGGGCGGCGGCGGCGGCGGCGGCGGTGGTGGTGGTGGTGGTGGTGGTGGTGGTGGTGGTGACACTGTGAGCACAGCAGACAGCACATGCAGCGCCACAAGAGAGAAAGAAAGGCTTGCCAGCGGCCCAAGACTCGACACCGGGCGCCTTTTGCAGACCAGTTAGGAGAACAAACATCGACACTCAGAAAGCACCGCCCCCTGAAGGCAACTGGATCCGGAGGGGAAGTGGGAAGCAATGGAAAGCCACTGGGAAACCCCATCCTGGCATCTCCAGAGCATGCACCCCCACTACCACCACCACATACATACACATACACCAGGACAGACCCTGTTCACACGGACAAGTGGACGGTACCCCACACACAACACCGCGATGACAAGCATGGAACACACGTGAAGAGGGAGAGGGGGGGGTGGGGGGGGTTGCCATAAAGCCTCTGTGGATCCACCGGCAAGTCGCCCTGGGTGCCTCCGCGCAGCCGTCGCGGCACTTCGGCTGTTGTCTCTATGCACTAGCAGTGGGGGGGGGGGGTCTCCCCCCCCCTATGCCGAGCAGGGCTATCAGTTGTGGCTGTGTCGGTGTGCAGTTCTCCGCCGTACCTCTAGCACACGTTGGGGACTGTGCTGTCGGGGACGGCATGCAGTCCGGCAGGCGCGCTGCGCCCACGGCACACAGCGATACACACCACGGGACACTGCACACGGTGCACTCCTCCTACCGCACAGGCCGTACACTGCCCACGGTGCTGCACACTCCACGCGTCGTTCTGCACAGCGCATGCCGTGCACTCCGCACCAGGTACACCACGTCAATGGAGCAATGCGCACTTGGCACAGTGCAGTCCGTCCATCCGCACACCGTGCGCCGTGCACTTGCACTTGCACACCGCCCGCAACAAGACGTAGTGCGCACCCTAAACGCTCACACAGTTGCATGTCTCAGCCATTCTTTGCCGGTTTCGGGTACCACAACACCTCCTCACCCTGGGGTCCCCAAAGCGTCCCCCCCCCAGAGGGAGGGAGGGGGGGGGGGGGGGAGGGGGTTTCAAGAGCGGTTGCAAAAGCGGTTACTGGCCGTTGGACGACCGAATTCTGGCGGATACTAGATTAGATGCTCACATGAGTCCTAGCATCTAAGACTTTTCGGTGCTGGGGTGGCATGGGTTGCTGGTTAGCATTGCCAAAACAGTGTCTGTTTTCAAGTGGGTGCTTTACCTCCAGGGGGACAAGTGGTGAAGGATATGAGTCACGCGGTCACCCTGAGGCTCCCCAGGAAGGCTATGGGCCGTTGGGAAGGGCTGACTGGGGGGGGGGGGGGGTAGGAATCTGAGGTAAGGGCCCATGGCAGACGCCGCAACAATCAGCACATAACACACAGACAATGGCTCATCAGAGGCCCACAAGACCATGGGGACCTTTCGGTCATACAAGAGGGACGGTGACTCGTGAGCGGGGCACTCACGAGCACAGCAGCTGTGGCACGGCGGTGGCCCTGTTGGCCAGCGGTACGCAAACACAGTTGGACCTCGTGTACCTGGTTTTTTTTTGAGGCCACACCTCCGAGAACACGCAAACCCCCCCCCCCCCCTGTCCCATCGCTGTAGGACAGGGTGCCCCCGCAGTGGGATGCGGAACGCGGCCCTGACCCTCGGTAGTACGCGGCTGCAAGGCAACAAAAGTCAGAAGCGGCTTTTGCTGGACAAGAGAAGTGCCCAGATGCACTGTTCCGGGGGCTCGTTCCAGCCTGACTATCCTGAGCATCTACACAATGGCGTAAACACCGCACAAACACCGTTCTCAAGTGGTATGGTCCGCCAAGGCACCTTTGTGGGCAACCATTGCCATTTTGTCATACTGGCGGTGAAAACTACACGTCCTTGGTTTGGCCAGACGGCCAAATAGTTGCACTGCGCGCACACTGCGCTCAAGTGTCCCCAAACAGTCACCGTTCCCCACATGACACAGAGGACGGGCCCATAATGCTGGCGGACCGCATGGCGGGGACAAGGCAGCACAACACCATTGTGCCAGTCATCCAGCCCATGTGCCCAAGGGAGAGGGCCACCTGTTGATCGGAGTTGAACAGCGAGACACGCGTGCCATTTCCCTTGACCACACACTTCAACTGCAGCAGGGCATTTGGCCGTAGGGTCTTGTCCACACATTCGCAGAAGACCACCACGCGCCTTCCCTTATTGTAGCTACAGGAGGGTACAGGAGGAGGGTGAGGCCACGGGCTAGGGTAAAGGCAGGGTACGAGTGAAATGACGGTTCCCGGAGGCATCAAAACAAATGTCTGTGCCTGTCTGTCGATGTGAACGTCACCGCCATTGTCACGGTCGCAGTCACTGCCACAGTCACTGCCACGGTCGCTGTCAGAATCCCTGTCAGAGTCACTGTGAGCGTCACTGTGAGGGTCACAGTCACTGTCACTGTCAATGTCACAGTCACTGTCACTGTCCCCGGCACACTCCCTGTCGTAGTCACTGTCAGGGTTGATATTAGTGTTGCTGTTGGTGCCACAATCCTGTCACTGGCAGTTTGGCCTGGCGGTTGGAAGGTAACCGACATGAAGGACCTGAGAGCCGTTGACTGTTGGACGGGGTAGGGTCGTCCCTGACGATGGAACCCCAGAGCACTGGTGCCAGTTCCCGCATGAGCAGGGGGTCCAGGGGGGGGGGGGTACATGTAACACACACACACACACACACACGTTGAACGTGACAAACAGGCACAGAGGAGGCGGTTGAGTGCAACACACACACACACACACATCTGCGGAAGGGGATCAGGGGACGCCATGCGAGACATCAACAGTGTACTTGTCCTGTGCCGTGCCGCTGCCAAGTGAAGGTCACGGATGAGGGACAAGGCCGAGGGTGTTAAGCCGGGCTCACTCGTGGTTTTGGCAGGCGATGCCGGAGAGCGGTCTTCACGGGTACCACCCCATTGCCCCATGCCCTGAGCCAGGGGAGGGGGTGGTTGGCACGAGGCCATGGAGTTGGTTTGTTTGCCTGTAGCGGCACCTATTGGCCTCTCACCCTTGCACATTCCGACCCTCTGTGGGTCTACACGTGTTTTGGTTGTGTCAACAGAGCCCCTGGATGACTTGTCCTGTTTACCTACTCCGGGGTCGGCTGTCCCACAAATGGGCTGTTGCCCGTACCGTTGACCAGGTGCATCCAGATGCACACTCCGAGTCCATGCTGGGTTTGCCGACTTCAGGACTGACTTGTGCATGCCAGTGGGAGCAACGCCAAGAACATTTTCCTGACAGGGGCCTCCGTTTGTGGGCCACCTTCGATTCTGCCCCCGCTCTGAAGCGGTGGGGACCCCCAGGGCGGCAGGGGTTTCTGTAGCCATCTTGCCCACTTGTGGGCCACTCCTGGTTCTGCCCCCCCGCGTATGGGCGCATAGAGGACGCATAGAGGGCGCACAGAGGGCACATAGAGGGCGCATAGAGGGCGCATAGTGGGCGCATACAGGGCACATAGAGGGCGCATAGAAGCCGCATAGAGGGCGCATAGAGGGCGCATGGAGGGCGCATGAAGGGCGCATAGAGGGCGCATAGTGGGCGCATAGAGGGCGCATAGTGGGCGCATAGAGGGCGCATAGAGGGCGCATAGAGGGCGCAGAGGGGGCGCGTAGAGGGCGCATAGAGGGCGCATAGAGGGCGCATAGGGGGCGCATAGAGGGCGCGTAGGGGGCACATAGAGGAGGCATAGAGGGCGCATAGAGGGCGCATGGGGGGCGCACAGAGGTCGCGTAGGGGGCGCATAGAGGGCGCATAGAGGGCGCGTAGGGGGCGTATAGAGGGCGCATAGAGGGCGCATAGAGGGTGCATAGAGGGCGCATAGAGGGCGCATAGTGGGCGCATAAAGGGCGCATAGGGGGCGCATAGAGGACGCATAGAGGGTGCATAGGGGGCGCATAGTGGGCGCATAGAGGGCACACAGAGGGCATATAGAGGGCGCATAGAGGGCGCATAGAGGGCGCATAGAGGGCGCATAGAGGGCGCATGGAGGGCGCATGAAGGGCGCATAGAGGGCGCATAGAGGGCGCATAGAGGGGGCATAGAGGGCGCATAGTGGGCGCATAGAGGGCGCATAGAGGGCACACAGTGGGCGCATAGAGGGCACATAGAGGGCGCATAGAGGGCGCATAGTGGGCGCATAGTGGGCACATAGAGGGCGCATAGAGGGCACATAGAGGGCACATAGAGGGCGCATAGAGGGCGCATAGAGGGCGCATAGAGGGTGCATAGAGGGCGCATAGAGGGCGGATAGGGGGCGCATAGAGGGCGCATAGTGGGCGCATAGAGGGCGCGTAGGGGGCACATAGAGGAGGCATAGAGGGCGCATAGGGGGCGCATAGAGGGCGCATAAAGGGCGCACAGAGGTCGCGTAGGGGGCGCATAGAGGGCGCATAGAGGGCGCGTAGGGGGCGTATAGAGGCCGCATAGAGGGCGCATAGAGGGCGCATAGAGGGTGCATAGAGCGCGCATAGAGCGCGCACAGTGGGCGCATAGAATGCGCATAGGGGGCGCATAGAGGACGCATAGAGGGTACATAGGGGGCGCATAGTGGGCGCATAGAGGGCAGACAGAGGGCATATAGAGGGCGCATAGAGGGCGCATGGTGGGCGCATGAAGGGCGCATAGAGGGCACATAGAGGGGGCAAAGAGGGCGCATAGTGGGCGCATAGAGGGCGCATAGAGGGCGCATAGTGGGCGCATAGAGGGCACATAGAGGGCGCATAGAGGGCGCATAGGGGGCGCACAAAGGGCGCATAGAGGGCGCATAGAGGGCGCACAGGGGGCGCATAGTGGGCGCATAGAGGGCGCATAGGGGGCACATAGAGGAGGCATAAAGGGCGCATAGTGGGCGCATAGAGGGCACATAGAGGGCCCTTAGAGGGCGCATAGGGGGCGCATAGAGGGCGCATAGAGGCGCATAGAGGGCGCATCGGGGGCGCATAGTGGGCGCATAGAGGGCGCATAGAGGGCGCATAGGGGGCACATGGAGGAGGCATAGAGGGCGCATAGAGGGCGCATAGGGGGCGCGTAGAGGGCGCATAGAGGGCGCATAGTGGGCGCATAGAGGGCGTATAGAGGGCGCATAGAGGGCGCATAGTGGGCGCATGGAGGGCGCATAGTGGGCGCATAGAGGGCGCATAGAGGGCGCATAGAGGGCGCATGAAGGGCGCATAGAGGGCGCATACAGGGGGCAAAGAGGGCGCATAGTGGGCACATAGAGGGCGCATAGAGGGCGCATAGGGGGCGCATAGTTGGCGCATAGGGGGCACATAGAGGAGGCATAGGGGGCGCATAGAGGGCGCATAGAGGGCGCATAGGGGGCGCATAGGGGGCGCATAGAGGGCACATAGAGGGCGCATAGTGGGCGCAAAGAGGGCACATAGAGGGCGCATAGTGGGCGCATAGAGGGCGCACAGAGGGCGCATGGAGGGCGCATAGATCGGCGCATGGAGGGCGCATAGAGGGCGCATAGGGGGCACATAGAGGAGGCATAGAGGGCGTACAGAGGTCGCGTAGGGGGCGCATAGAGGGCGCATAGAGAGCGCGTAGGGGGCGTATAGAGGGCGCATAGGGGGCGCATAGAGGGTGCATAGAGGGCGCATAGAGGGCGCATAGAGGGTGCATAGAGGGCGCATAGAAGGCGAATAAAGGGCGCATAGAGGGCGCATAGGGGGCACATAGAGGAGGCATAGAGGGCGCATAGAGGGCGCATAGAGGGCGCATAGGGGGCGCATAGAGGGCGCATAGAGGGCGCATAGAGGGCGCGTAGGCGGCACATAGGGGGCGTATAGAGGGCGCATAGAGGGCGCATGGTGGGCGCATAGAGGGCGCACAGAGGGCGCATAGAGGGCGCATAGAGGGCGCATAGAGGGCATATAGAGGGCGCATAGAGGGCGCATAGGGGGTGCATAGAGGGCACATAGAGGGCACATAGAGGAGGCATAGAGGGCGCATAGAGGGCATATAGAGGGCGCATAGAGGGCGCATAGGGGGTGCATAGAGGGCACATAGAGGGCACCTAGAGGAGGCATAGAGGGCGCATAGAGGGCACATAGAGGGCACATAGAGGAGGCATAGAGGGCGCATAGAGGGCGCATAGGGGGCGCATAGAGGGCGCATAGAGGGCGCACAGAGATCGCGTAGGGGGCGCATACAGGACACATAGAGGGCGCATAGAGGAGGCATAGAGGGCGCATAGAGGGCGCATATGGGGCGCATAGAGGGCGCATAGAGGGCGCATAGGGGTCGCGTAGGGGGCGCATAGAGGGTCCATAGAGGGCGCATAGAGGGCGCATGGAGGGCGCATAGAGGGCGCATAGGGGGCGCATAGGGGGCGCACAGAGGGCGCATAGGGGGCGCATAGAGGAGGCATAGAGGGCGCATAGAGGGTGTATAGGGGGCGCATAGAGGGCGCATAGAGGGCGCATAGGGGGCGCATAGAGGAGGCATAGAGGGCGCATAGAGGGCGCATAGGGGGCGCATAGAGGGCGCATAGAGGGCGCACAGAGATCGCGTAGGGGGCGCATAGAGGACACATAGAGGGCGCATAGAGGAGGCGTAGAGGGCGCATAGAGGGCGCATATGGGGCGCATAGAGGGCGCACAGGGGTCGCGTAGGGGGCGCATAGAGGGTCCATAGAGGGCGCATAGAGGGCGCATGGAGGGCGCATAGAGGGCGCATAGGGGGCGCATAGGGGGCACATAGAGGGCGCATAGGGGGCGCATAGAGGAGGCATAGAGGGCGCATAGAGGGTGTATAGGGGGCGCATAGAGGGCGCATAGAGGGTGTATAGGGGGCGCATAGAGGGCGCATAGAGGGCGCATAGAGGGCGCATAGGGGGCGCATAGAGGACGCATAGAGGGCACGTAGAGGGTGCATAGAGGGCACATAGAGGGCGCACAGGGGTCGCGTAGGGGGCGCATAGAGGGTCCATAGAGGGCGCATAGAGGGCGCATAGAGAGTGTATAGAGGGCGCATAGAGGGCGCATAGGGGGCGCATAGAGGCCGCATAGGGGGCGCATAGAGGAGGCACAGAGGGCGCATAGAGGGTGTATAGGGGGCGCATAGAGGGCGCATAGAGGGTGCATAGAGGGCGCATAGGGGGCGCACAGAGGACGCATAGAGGGCACGTAGATGGTGCATAGAGGGCGCATGGGGGGTGCATAGGGGGCGGATAGAGGGCGCATAGAGGGCGCCTAGAGGGCGCATAGCGGGCGCATTGAGGGCGCATAGTGGGCGCATAGAGGGCGCATGGAGGGCGCATAGAGGGCGCATAGAGGGTGCATAGACGGCGCATGGAGGGCACATGGAGGGCGCATAGAGGGCGCATAGAGGGTGCATAGTGGGCGCAGAGAGTGCGGATAGTGGGCGCATAGAGCGCGCATAGAGCGCGCATAGTGGGCGCATAGTGGGCGCATAGAGGGCCCATAGAGGGCCCTTAGAGCGCGCTTAGAGGGCGCATAGGGGGCGCATAGAGGGCGCATAGAGGGCGCATAGAGGGCGCATAGAGGGCGCATAGGGGGCGCATAGAGGGCACGTAGATGCTGCATAGAGGGCGCATGGTATCTGGTATCTGGTTGACCCGCCCGAGGCTCCGACACAGCCGGAGGGGTTCCCTGAAAATGTGGGACACCCAACCGCCACATGGCGGCTTACTCGGTCCCGCCAGGGTGGGTCGAAGCGGGCGGCCCATGCCCGCACCCTGCGCCACCAGGGGCTGACACCTGCCGTGGTTTTGGGTGTGTGGGGGGGGGGGGGCTCCGCTGGATTGGGGGTCAGGTTGGGTTCCCCGCGCGTTGAGTGGGTCGCGTCTCGGGGGTGCCAGTCAAGGCAAGGGGCTGCGCAGGGGCGCGGACTGGGGCTGCGCAGGGGCGCAGACGGGGGCTGCGCATGGGCGCAGACTGGGGCTGCGCAGGGGCGCAGACTGGGGCCGCGCAGGGGCGCAGGCTGGGGCTGCGCATGCGCGCAGACTGGGGCTGCGCAGGGGCGCAGACTGGGGCTGCGCAGGGGCGCAGACTGGGGCTGCGCATGGGCGCAGACTGGGGCCGCGCAGGAGCGCAGACTGGGGCTGCGCATGGGCCAGACTGGGGCTGTGCAGGGGCGCAGACTGGGGCTGCGCAGGGGCGCAGACTGGGGCTGCGCAGGGGCGCAGACCGGGGCTGCGCAGGGGCGCAGACTGGGGCTGCGCAGGAGCGCAGACTGCGGCTGCGCAGGGGCGCAGTCTGGGGCTGCGCAGGGGCGCAGACTGGGGCTGCGCATGGGCGCAGACCGGGGCTGCGCAGGCGCGCAGACTGGGGCTGCGCAGGGGCGCAGACTGGGGCTGCGCATGGGCGCAGACTGGGGCTGCGCAGGGGCGCAGACTGGGGCTGCGCAAGGGCGCAGACTGGGGCTGCGCGTGGGCGCCGACTGGGGCTGCGCAGGAGCGCAGACTGGGGCTGCGCAGGGGCGCGGACTGGGGCTGTGCAGGGGCGCGGACTGGGGCTGCGCAGGGGCGCAGACTGGGGCTGCGCAGGGGCGCAGACTGGGGCTGTGCAGGGGCGAGGACTGGGGCTGCGCAGGGGCGCAGACTGGGGCTGCGCAGGGGCGCGGACTGGGGCTGTGCAGGGGCGCGGACTGGGGCTGCGCAGGGGCGCAGACTGGGGCTGCGCAGGGGCGCAGACTGGGGCTGCGCAGGGGCGCAGACTGCGGCTGCGCATGAGCGCAGACTGGGGCTGCGCAGGGGCGCAGACTGAGGCTGCGCAGGGGCGCAGACTGGGGCTGCGCAGGGGCGCAGACTGGGGCTGCGCATGCGCGCAGACTGGGGCTGCGCAGGGGCGCAGACTGAGGCTGCGCCGGGGCGCAGACTGGGGCTGCGCATGGGCGCAGACTGGGGCTGCGCAGGGGCGCGGACTGGGGCTGCGCATGGGCGCAGACTGGGGCTGCGCAGGGGCGCAGACGGTGGCTGCGCCGGGGCGCAGACTGGGGCTGCGCAGGGGCGCAGACTGGGGCTGCGCAGGGGCGCAGACTGGGGCTGCGCATGCGCGCAGACTGGGGCTGCGCATGCGCGCAGACTGGGTCTGCGCAGGGGCGCAGACTGGGGCTGCGCAGGGGCGCAGACTGGGGCCGCGCAGGGGCGCAGACTGGGGCTGCGCAGGGGCGCAGACTGGGGCTGCGCATGGGCGCAGACTGGGGCTGCGCAGGGGCGCAGACTGGGGCTGCGCATGGGCGCAGACTGGGGCTGCGCATGAGCGCAGACAGGGGCTGCGCAGGGGCGCAGACTGGGGCTGCGCATGGGCGCAGACTGGGGCTGTGCAGGGGCGAGGACTGGGGCTGCGCAGGGGCGCAGACTGGGGCTGCGCAGGGGCGCGGACTGGGGCTGTGCAGGGGCGCGGACTGGGGCTGCGCAGGGGCGCAGACTGGGGCTGCGCAGGGGCGCAGACTGGGGCTGCGCAGGGGCGCAGACTGCGGCTGCGCATGAGCGCAGACTGGGGCTGCGCAGGGGCGCAGACTGAGGCTGCGCAGGGGCGCAGACTGGGGCTGCGCAGGGGCGCAGACTGGGGCTGCGCATGCGCGCAGACTGGGGCTGCGCAGGGGCGCAGACTGAGGCTGCGCCGGGGCGCAGACTGGGGCTGCGCATGGGCGCAGACTGGGGCTGCGCAGGGGCGCGGACTGGGGCTGCGCATGGGCGCAGACTGGGGCTGCGCAGGGGCGCAGACGGTGGCTGCGCCGGGGCGCAGACTGGGGCTGCGCAGGGGCGCAGACTGGGGCTGCGCAGGGGCGCAGACTGGGGCTGCGCATGCGCGCAGACTGGGGCTGCGCATGCGCGCAGACTGGGTCTGCGCAGGGGCGCAGACTGGGGCTGCGCAGGGGCGCAGACTGGGGCCGCGCAGGGGCGCAGACTGGGGCTGCGCAGGGGCGCAGACTGGGGCTGCGCATGGGCGCAGACTGGGGCTGCGCAGGGGCGCAGACTGGGGCTGCGCATGGGCGCAGACTGGGGCTGCGCATGAGCGCAGACAGGGGCTGCGCAGGGGCGCAGACTGGGGCTGCGCATGGGCGCAGACTGGGGCTGCGCAGGAGCGCAGACTGGGGCTGCGCAGGGGCGCGGACTGGGGCTGTGCAGGGGCGCGGACTGGGGCTGCGCAGGGGCGCAGACTGGGGCTGCGCAGGGGCGCAGACTGGGGCTGCGCAGGGGCGCAGACTGCGGCTGCGCATGCGCGCAGACTGGGGCTGCGCAGGGGCGCAGACTGAGGCTGCGCAGGGGCGCAGACTGGGGCTGCGCAGGGGCGCAGACTGGGGCTGCGCAGGGGCGCAGACTGGGGCTGCGCAGGGGCGCAGACTGAGGCTGCGCCGGGGCGCAGACTGGGGCTGCGCATGGGCGCAGACTGGGGCTGCGCAGGGGCGCGGACTGGGGCTGCGCATGGGCGCAGACTGGGGCTGCGCAGGGGCGCAGACGGTGGCTGCGCCGGGGCGCAGACTGGGGCTGCGCAGGGGCGCAGACTGGGGCTGCGCAGGGGCGCAGACTGGGGCTGCGCATGCGCGCAGACTGGGGCTGCGCATGCGCGCAGACTGGGTCTGCGCAGGGGCGCAGACTGGGGCTGCGCAGGGGCGCAGACTGGGGCCGCGCAGGGGCGCAGACTGGGGCTGCGCAGGGGCGCAGACTGGGGCTGCGCATGGGCGCAGACTGGGGCTGCGCAGGGGCGCAGACTGGGGCTGCGCATGGGCGCAGACTGGGGCTGCGCATGAGCGCAGACAGGGGCTGCGCAGGGGCGCAGACTCGGGCTGCGCATGAGCGCAGACTGGGGCTGCGCAGGGGCGCGGACTGGGGCTGCGCAGGGGCGCAGACTGGGGCTGCGCAGGGGCGCGGACCGGGGCTGCGCAGGGGCGCGGACCAGGGCCGCGCAGGGGCGCAGACTGGGGCTGCGCAGGGGCGCAGACTGGGGCTGCGCAGGGGCGCAGACTGGGGCTGCGCATGGGCGCAGACTGGGGCTGCGCAGGGGCGCAGACTGGGGCTGCGCGGGGGCGCAGACTGGGGCTGCGCGTGGGTGCAGACTGGGGCTGCGCAGGAGCGCAGACTGGGGCTGCGCAGGGGCGCAGACTGGGGCCGCGCAGGGGCGCGGACTGGGGCTGTGCAGGGGCGCGGACTGGGGCTGCGCAGGGGCGCAGACTGGGGCTGCGCATGGGCGCAGACTGGGGCTGTGCAGGGGCGCAGACTGGGGCTGCGCAGGGGCGCAGACTGGGGCTGCGCAGGGGCGCAGACTGGCGCTGCGCATTGGCGCAGACTGGGGCTGCGCATGAGCGCAGACTGGGGCTGCGCAGGGGCGCAGACTGGGGCTGCGCAGGAGCGCAGACTGGGGCTGCGCATGCGCGCAGACTGGGGCTGCGCATGGGCGCAGACTGGGGCTGCGCAGGGGCGCAGACTGGGGCTGCGCAGGAGCGCAGACTGGGGCTGCGCAGGGGCGCAGACTGGGGCCGCGCAGGAGCGCAGACTGGGGCAGCGCATGGGCCAGACTGGGGCTGTGCAGGGGCGCAGACTGGGGCTGCGCAGGGGCGCGGACTGGGGCTGCGCAGGGGCGCAGACCGGGGCTGCGCAGGGGCGCAGACTGGGGCTGCGCAGGAGCGCAGACTGCGGCTGCGCAGGGGCGCAGTCTGGGGCTGCGCAGGGGCGCAGACTGGGGCTGCGCATGGGCGCAGACCGGGGCTGCGCAGGCGCGCAGACTGGGGCTGCGCAGGGGCGCAGACTGGGGCTGCGCATGGGCGCAGACTGGGGCTGCGCAGGGGCGCAGACTGGGGCTGCGCAAGGGCGCAGACTGGGGCTGCGCGTGGGCGCCGACTGGGGCTGCGCAGGAGCGCAGACTGGGGCTGCGCAGGGGCGCGGACTGGGGCTGTGCAGGGGCGCGGACTGGGGCTGCGCAGGGGCGCAGTCTGGGGCTGCGCAGGGGCGCAGACTGGGGCTGCGCGTGGGCGCCGACTGGGGCTGCGCAGGAGCGCAGACTGGGGCTGCGCAGGGGCGCGGACTGGGGCTGTGCAGGGGCGCGGACTGGGGCTGCGCAGGGGCGCAGACTGGGGCTGCGCAGGGGCGCAGACTGGGGCTGCGCAGGGGCGCAGACTGCGGCTGCGCATGCGCGCAGACTGGGGCTGCGCAGGGGCGCAGACTGAGGCTGCGCAGGGGCGCAGACTGGGGCTGCGCAGGGGCGCAGACTGGGGCTGCGCATGCGCGCAGACTGGGTCTGCGCAGGGGCGCAGACTGGGGCCGCGCAGGGGCGCAGACTGGGGCTGCGCAGGGGCGCAGACTGGGGCTGCGCATGGGCGCAGACTGGGGCTGCGCAGGGGCACAGACTGGGGCTGCGCATGGGCGCAGACAGGGGCTGCGCATGGGCGCAGACAGGGGCTGCGCATGAGCGCAGACAGGGGCTGCGCAGGGGCGCAGACTGGGGCTGCGCATGAGCGCAGACTGGGGCTGCGCAGGGGCGCGGACTGGGGCTGCGCAGGGGCGCAGACTGGGGCAGCGCAGGGGCGCAGACTGGGGATGCGCATGGGCGCAGACTGGGCATGCGCATGGGCGCAGACTGGGGCTGCGCATGGGCGCAGACTGGGGCTGCGCAGGGGCGCAGACTGGGGCTGCGCAGGGGCGCAGACTGGGGCTGTGCAGGGGCGCAGACTGGGGCTGCGCAGGGGCGCAGACTGGGGCTGCGCAGGGGCGCAGACTGGGGCAGCGCATGGGCGCAGACAGGGGCTGCGCATGGGCGCAGACTGGGGCCGCGCAGGAGCGCAGACTGGGGCTGCGCAGGAGGGGGGGGGGGGGGCGCCTCACCACAGGCTTTTGGCGACCCCCCCAGGCGCCGGGCTCCTCACCAGGAGGTTATTGGGGCCCGGGCCAGCGTGTGCGCGAGGGCCCCAATACGCAGACTGGGGCTGTGCAGGAGCGCAGACTGGGGCTGCGCAGGGGCGCAGACTGGGGCTGCGCATGGGCGCAGACTGGGGCTGCGCATGGGCGCAGACTGGGGCTGCGCAGGGGCGCAGACTGGGGCTGCGCAGGGGCGCAGACTGGGGCTGCGCATGGGCGCAGACTGGGGCTGCGCAGGGGCGCAGACTGGGGCTGCGCAGGGGCGCAGACTGGGGCAGCGCATGGGCGCAGACAGGGGCTGCGCATGGGCGCAGACTGGGGCTGCGCAGGAGCGCAGACTGGGGCTGCGCAGGAGGGGGGGGGGGGGGGCGCCTCACCACAGGCTTTTGGCGACCCCCCCAGGCGCCGGGCTCCTCACCAGGAGGTTATTGGGGCCCGGGCCAGCGTGTGCGCGAGGGCCCCAATACGCAGACTGGGGCTGTGCAGGAGTGCAGACTGGGGCTGCGCAGGGGCGCAGACTGGGGCTGCGCATGGGCGCAGACTGGGGCTGCGCATGGGCGCAGACTGGGGCTGCGCAGGGGCGCAGACTGGGGCTGCGCATGCGCGCAGACTGGGGCTGCGCAGGGGCGCAGACTGGGGCTGTGCAGGGGCACAGACTTGGGAGGCGCAGGAGGGGGGGGGGGGGCGCCTCACCACAGGCTTTTGGCGACCCCCCCAGGCGCCGGGCTCCTCACCAGGAGGTTATTGGGGCCCGGGCCAGCGTGTGCGCGAGGGCCTCACCACAGGTATTTGGCCCCGCGCTGTCGGGGGGGGGCGCGCCGGGGGGCCGTTCAGGCTGGTTCCCCCCGGGGCTGGCTCAGTTGTGCATGGCCACAGGCCAGCAGAGGCTGTTTCTTACGGGGCTCATGTCGGTTCATGGCCCAGGGCGCATGGGGGAGGGTCCCAACTCTCGCCCCCGGAGGTTCTTGCTGGCTGTCCCTGGGGGGGGGGGGGGCATGCGGTTTCGTGTGTTTTGGGAGGCGAGCTACCTCCCATGGCAAAACCCAGGCGGCCTCTTCGCGCTGGGGAACCTCCGCTGTGAGGGCGCATGGGGGGTGCATAGGGGGCGCATAGAGGGCACATAGAGGGCGCATAGAGCGCGCATAGAGCGCGCATAGTGGGCGCATAGTGGGCGCATAGAGGGCCCATAGAGGGCCCTTAGAGCGCGCTTAGAGGGCGCATAGTGGGCGCATAGTGGGCGCATAGAGGGCCCATAGAGGGCCCTTAGAGCGCGCTTAGAGGGCGCATAGAGGGCGCATAGGGGGCGCATAGAGGGCGCATAGAGGGCGCATAGAGGGCGCATAGGGGGCGCATAGAGGACGCATAGAGGGCACGTAGATGGTGCATAGAGGGCGCATGGGGGGTGCATAGGGGGCGGATAGAGGGCGCATAGAGGGCGCCTAGAGGGCGCATAGCGGGCGCATTGAGGGCGCATAGTGGGGGCATAGTGGGCGCATGGAGGGCGCATAGAGGGCGCATAGAGGGTGCATAGACGGCGCATGGAGGGCACATGGAGGGCGCATAGAGGGCGCATAGAGGGTGCATAGTGGGCGCAGAGAGTGCGGATAGTGGGCGCATAGAGGGCGCATAGAGCGCGCATAGAGCGCGCATAGTGGGCGCATAGTGGGCGCATAGAGGGCCCATAGAGGGCCCTTAGAGCGCGCTTAGAGGGCGCATAGAGGGCGCATAGGGGGCGCATAGAGGGTGCATAGAGGGTGCATAGAGGGCGCATAGTGGGCGCATAGGGGGCGCATAAAGGACGCACAGAGGGCGCATAGAGGGCGCATAGAGGAAGCATAGATGGCGCATAGAGGGTGTATAGAGGGCGCATAGAGGGCGCATAGGGGGCGCATAGAGGGCGCAAAGGGGGCGTATAGAGGGCGCATAGGGGGCGCATAGAGGGCGCATAGAGGGCGCAAAGAGGGCGCATAGAGGGCGCATAGAGGGGGCATAGAGGGCGCATAGAGGGCGCATAGAGGGCGCATAGAGGGCATATAGAGGGCGCATAGAGGGCGCATAGAGGGGGCATAGACGGCGCATGGAGGGCACATGGAGGGCGCATAGGGGGCGTATAGTGGGCGCAGAGAGTGCGGATAGTGGGCGCATAGAGGGCGCATAGAGGGCGCATAGAGGGCGCGTAGGCGGCGCATAGGGGGCGTATAGAGGGCGCATAGAGGGCCCTTAGAGCGCGCTTAGAGGGCGCATAGGGGTCGCATAGAGGGCGCATAGAGGGTGCATAGAGGGCGCATAGAGGGCGCATAGAGGGCGCATAGGGGGCGCATAAAGGACGCACAGAGGGCGCATAGAGGGCGCATAGAGGGCGCAGAGAGGAAGCATAGATGGCGCATAGAGGGTGTATAGAGGGCGCATAGAGGGCACGTAGAGGGCACATAGAGGGCGCATAGAGGGCGCATAGGGGGCGCATAAAGGACGCACAGAGGGCGCATAGAGGGCGCATAGAGGGCGCATAGAGGAAGCATAGATGGCGCATAGAGGGTGTATAGAGGACGCATAGAGGGCACGTAGAGGGTGCATAGAGGGCACATAGAGGGCGCACCGGGGTCGCGTAGGGGGCGCATAGAGGGTCCATAGACGGCGCATAGAGGGCGCATAGAGAGTGTATAGAGGGCGCATAGAGGGCGCATAGGGGGCGCATAGAGGCCGCATAGGGGGCGCATAGAGGAGGCACAGAGGGCGCATAGAGGGTGTATAGGGGGCGCATAGAGGGCGCATAGAGGGCGCATAGAGGGCGCATAGGGGGCGCACAGAGGACGCATAGAGGGCACGTAGATGGTGCATAGAGGGCGCATGGGGGGTGCATAGGGGGCGGATAGAGGGCGCATAGAGGGCGCCTAGAGGGCGCATAGCGGGCGCATTGAGGGCGCATAGTGGGCGCATAGAGGGCGCATGGAGGGCGCATAGAGGGCGCATAGAGGGTGCATAGACGGCGCATGGAGGGCACATGGAGGGCGCATAGAGGGCGCATAGAGGGTGCATAGTGGGCGCAGAGAGTGCGGATAGTGGGCGCATAGAGGGCGCATAGAGCGCGCATAGAGCGCGCATAGTGGGCGCATAGTGGGCGCATAGAGGGCGCATAGAGGGCCCTTAGAGCGCGCTTAGAAGGCGCATAGAGGGCGCATAGGGGGCGCATAGAGGGCGCATAGAGGGTGCATAGAGGGCGCATAGAGGGCGCATAGGGGGCGCATAAAGGACGCACAGAGGGCGCATAGAGGGCGCATAGAGGAAGCATAGATGGCGCATAGAGGGTGTATAGAGGGCGCATAGAGGGCGCATAGGGGGCGCATAGAGGGCGCAAAGGGGTCGCATAGAGGGCGCATAGGGGGCGCATAGAGGGCGCAAAGAGGGCGCAAAGAGGGCGCATAGAGGGCGCATAGAGGGCGCATAGAGGGCGCATAGAGGGCGCATAGGGGGCGCATAGAGGGCGCATAGAGGGCATATAGAGGGCGCATAGAGGGCGCATAGAGGGCGCATGGAGGGCGTATAGTGGGCGCATAGAGGGCCCATAGAGGGCCCTTAGAGCGCGCTTAGAGGGCGCATAGGGGTCGCATAGAGGGCGCATAGAGGGTGCATAGAGGGCGCATAGAGGGCGCATAGAGGGCGCATAGGGGGCGCATAAAGGACGCACAGAGGGCGCATAGAGGGCGCATAGAGGGCGCATAGAGGAAGCATAGATGGCGCATAGAGGGTGTATAGAGGGCGCATAGAGGGCGCATAGGGGGCGCATAGAGGGCGCAAAGGGGGCGTATAGAGGGCGCATAGGGGGCGCATAGAGGGCGCATAGAGGGCGCATAGAGGGCGCATAGAGAGCGCGTAGGGGGCGTATAGAGGGCGCATAGGGGGCGCATAGAGGGCGCATAGGGGGCGCATAGAGGGCGCATAGAGGGCATATAGAGGGCGCATAGAGGGCACATACAGGGCGCATAGAGGGCGCATGGAGGGCACATGGAGGGCGCATAGAGGGCGCATAGGGGGCGCATAGAGGGCAAGTGGGCAACATGGCTACATAACCCCTGCCTCCTGGGTGGTCCCCACCGCTTCAGAGCGGGGGGCAGAATCAGAAGTGGCCAACAAGTGGGCAAGGTGGCTACATAACCCCTGCCGCCTAGGGGGTCCCCACCGCTTCAGAGCGGGGGGCAGAATCAGAGGTGGCCCACAAGTGGGCAAGGTGGCTACATGACCCCTGCCGCATGGGGGGTCCCATCCCTTCAGAGCCGGGGGCAGAATCAGAGGTGGCCCACAAGTGGGCAAGGTGGCTACATAACCCCTGCCGCATGGGGGGTCCCATCCCTTCAGAGCCGGGGGCAGAATCAGAGGTGGCCCACAAGTGGGCAAGGTGGCTACATAACCCCTGCCGCCTGGGGGTCCCCACCGCTTCAGAGCAGGGGGCAGAATCAGAGGTGGCCCACAAGTGGGTAAGGTGGCTACCTAGTAACCTAGTAAAAAAAATTTTTTTTCACTAGGTTCTGAAACCTAGTAAAAACAAAAACTTTTTTTTACTAGGTTCCAAAACCTAGTAAAAAAACCAACTTTTTTTTACTAGGTTCCAAAACCTAGTAAAAAAACAACGTTTTTTTTTACTAGGTTCTGAAACCTAGTAAAAAAAAAAACTTTTACTAGGTTCCCAATACCGAGCAAACACTAGTGAACGTAGTAAACTGTTACCTAGTAAAAGGAAAAAGAAATTTTAAAAAAAATTTTACTAGGTTTCACTACAGACCCCTCATTGCCTGAGTGGGAGACCATGGCCATCATACAACATGACAGATACTAGAGCCACCTGGCCCTCGGTGTCTCGAATGATACCCTATTGAATGATGGCATGCGTGTGTTGTGTGCAGGAACAGGAGTGGCGTGGTGTGGACCAGTCCTGCGGTGTGGCCAGTCTGCTGAACACGGACTGTACTGTATGAGGGCTGGATCGCACACCGCTACAACGCGCTTGACTGCCTGCTTTTCCCGGGCTTTCAGTTGGGTCACATGCATCACGTTGCACAGTTGGAAGAAAACAACAGTTTTCTGTTCCAGGGTGACGTTGGGCACCACTACCGATGCCCCGTGGGCAAGAGGTATGTCAAGTGTGTGAGAGAGGGTGCTCAGCTCAGTCCGCATTGCTGCAACTGGCGAATGACGTTGATCATTTGCACGCATGCACACACACAGGCACACACACGCACGAGCGCACACACAGAGGCATGTGATAGCATGAAGTGATGGAGAACAACATCAGAGAAGCAAACCGAAAAGGGTTACATATGTCGTGCTGGCGTCAGATGAAGAGTGTGCCCTACTTATGTGGGATGCCCTGGGCTGTCTTGGCTGCCCACTGTGTGGGTGTGGGTGTTGCTGGGGTGTGGGTGTTGCTGGGGTGTGGTGCGGGGGTGTCTGTTCCGAGTGGCATCAGCATTGTGGGCAGGGGGGTAGAGGTCGGGGGGGGGTCACAACATACTGTAGGTGAGCTAGGCGACGGTGTAGGTCACAGGGGGCCGCCTCCTTGTTCAAGATGAGAGGGACCCCTCCTAACTGACCGTGGCCAAGGACCCCCCTCGGAGGGGGTTTGGCATGGTTGGTTTCTCTGTCTGCACCGTCGCCCAGGATGCCCTCGTTAAAGAGAACCACCGCACCAAGGGAACACCGCCCTCTGGGGCCCTTTGGCAGCGCCCATCTGACCTCCAACACAAGGCGGCACGGGCGGGGCACAAGGTCAGGGCCAGTGGGGACAGAGGGGCAGAGGAGGCCGCTGGGCATACCGCTCAATGCGCCAGCTCTGAGAGATCAAAGACATGGAGATCGACACGAAGCCCCCGGGCTCTCGGCCCCGTTGTTTGTAGTCCAGCGCGATGAAGAACAGCTCGCTCTCTATGGACCACAGGGGACAGTGCTGGAGCCCAGCACAGGGGGGGGGGGGGGTTATGACCTAATGTTGGGGGGGGGGACCAAACAAAGGGCAGCTGTGGGGGGCAGGCTTGCATTTGAAGTGGGGGAGGTACACCCCCCTCTTTGCCGTGACGGTCGCCCCTGCAACCCCCCGTACGGAGTCTTTTTGAGTTGCTGTCTGGTAGGGACAGGCAGACGTGCAAGATCAAAACAAGAGCCTCATCAGTGGTACCATAGGCGCCTTTCAGTCTGGTAAGAGAAGTGCAGCAAGAAGCGGCAGTCGCTCACCACGTACTGGAACGTGACTGATGTCGACTTGACCTACAGAGATCACAGTGTCAGATGACACCGCGACTCTATCTTATGAAACAGTCACCTTGAGCAGGCACTTTGGCACTACTGTAAAGATACAACCTTCTACTGTCGCAGCGGTAACAATTAGTCTCGCCAAGCAGACAACAGACAAATATGCAACCCCCCCCCCCCCCCCCCCCGCCGCCTCAGTGGCTGGACAACCTGTTTCTACCCGCCATACATTGCCTCCCAACCGCTGTTCTAACCGCCGGCAACCGCCTTCAAACTGGAAACCGGAACCGGAAACTGGAATTCCAATGGCACGTAACTGGCAGGGAGTGCCTTACCATTATTTCAACAAGCAAAAGCCTCGTTTGCACAAGCAGAGCACAAGAAAACTGCACAGGACTTGGGATGGCAGTACTGAAGTATCACCAAGGCCGGAATACCGGCGGTTGTATGGACGGGTGCGCTGCGGACCACTCCGCTGGATGCGGGACCCCACTCTGAAACGGACCCTGACCCTATACCCTGGTCCACACGCTGCAGCACGGTTAGATCCCCCACTCTACCCGAGGGAATCGGTTTCAAAAGGGAAAGGAAAGGGCAGGTGCTCTCAGGGGGTCAGCCGGTCAGTGGGTGGGTGGGCGGGCAAAGACAGGAAAACTGCCTAAACATTGGAGACGCAAACAAAAGTTGAGACGAGGCACAACTAGTGTTTGCACAAGCAGAGCACAAGAAAACTGCACAGGACTTGGGTATTCATTCTCCGCTGTACCCAGTTCCCACACCACAGGTCCCACATCCGGATCCCAGCCCCAGAGGAATGTGAACTGAGGTAGTAATCAAGCAAAAGGCAAAGCAACAGAAGCAACCCCCCCCCCCCCACGACAACCAGGGGACCCGCCACCGTGCACTGCTGATCCGCATCTTCCCGAGACACGGCGCCGCGCTCAATGGCAGAGGCCAGAGGCCGAAGCGGAGGGAGGGCTGGAATCGTGTCGGGCACCGGGCCCACATCAGCAGCGCCACCCCCGGCGGACTCCTCCAGCGGTCACGCCGCCATGGACAGTCACCACAGTGGCCAGAAACAGGTGGTCACGACAGTCGCCGTGCCCCACGTACAAATAAGGCGGGTAAATCGCATCAACCGGCCGTCAGCCCCAGCCGGGCGCGGAGTGAAGCAGGCCCAAAAAGGTCTCCGCTGTATCCAGGTATCCACCACGGGGTCCACTACCTAACCCCAGCCCCAGATGGATGTGCACCGAGGTAGCAATCCAGCAAATGGCAGTCCCCAGGCCGAGGCGGAGGGAAGGCAGGAGCCGTGTTGGGCACCAAGCTTAAATCAGCAGCGCCACTTCCGGCGGACTCCTCCAGCGGCCATGCCGCCCCGGACAGCCACCACGCGGGCAGATACAGGCGATCACGACGGTCGCCGTGCCCTGCGGACAAAGAGGCGGGCAAACCGCACCAACCGGCCGTCAGTCCCAGCCGGATGCGGAGTGAGGCTGGCCCAAAAAGGTGAATAAATAAAGCACCCAGCGGCCGTGCCGCCAACCGATCAAAAAGACAACAAGACAGGCGCACCCAGCGGCCACGCCGTCGGAGTCAACCTCTGCAGAGGGCAGATACAGGCGAACACGACTGTCGGGGAGTCTCACTGACGGTAAAAGGCGGCCAGTCCCAGCACCCGGCCGTCAGCTCCAGCGGAACGCGGACCGACGCGGCCCAAAAATACAAAACCAAATCAGCACCCAGCGGCCAAGCCGTCAGGGACACCCACTGTAGTGGGTAGGCACAGACGACGACGACACCCGGCAGACCTCACGGGTTGAAGAGGCGGGCAAATTGCAACACCAGCCCATACCGGGCTTGGATCCATATATAGGGTACAGCAACCCTGCGTCCCTGGTTCCAGTCCGTTAGGGAGACCACTGCGACCCCCTCCGGCAGCCTTACCTCCCAGACCTGGCAGCAGGCATGCCGCCCCGGGGGTTTGACGCTGTGGCCGTCGGGGGTCGTGCGGCGGTGCGGCGTGCCTCCCACGCGTGCGGCCACGTCCCGGACCGCCCGTTCCAAAAACCCCTCCCTGTCGTCAGGGAGGGGGCACTGGGGGCACAGGCGCACCCCGTTGCCGAGCAGCACCCGGCGGATGGGCAGGCGCGCCAACCTGCCGCGAAGGCGGGTGCGGAGCACGCTGCTCCACTTCGCTGCCCGGCGCTGCTGTGCGTCTGCGGAACGCTGGTGCCGCTGTCCGCCATGGCGACCCTTTCGGCGGGCTCCACGGGAACCCCGTCGCTTGTGGGCCCCACGCGAGCCCCGACGCTTGGTCATAGGTGCGGATAGCAAAAAAGGTTGCTACATGGAGGGCGCATACACTGCCGCCGCTGGCCTACTAGGGGGGGGGGGGGGAAGGGGGCTAGCATCTCCGGAGACACACCACCCCCCTCACCCGAGCCTCGCCCAGATTTTCCAGCAATGCATCCCACGTGCACCAAGCCTCGACTTCCGCTCTGGCCTGTGAGCCTCCGAACACTGACGTCACCCTGGACATAGGGTCTCCCGGCTGAAGCGCCGAGGGCACCCACACTAGGCGGAGCACGATCCCTGATACCCACAGGACCCTAGCCAACGACCGAAGGACCGTTTGGTGGTGGGTCAGGTGGCTAGTCGCGCGCAGTCTGAGGACCTGAGCAATGGCCGCTTCACTGTCGCTACAGACCGTAACAGATCGGTGTCCTGTCCTGACTGCAAACCTGACAGCCCACGCCACTCCCCTCAGTTCCGTGGTTTGCTGGCTGGCGAAGCGGGCAGGAGGTGTCACATGCGTACGCACACCCACCCCCGGCACGAGCGCCCCCACCCTCCAGCACCCCGCATCGTGCGCTCCATCAACACAGATGACGACGCCCCCGCACCACAGTGAGGATCGCGAAAGCCTATCCTCAGTCCCAAACTGGAGGGCCCTCAATTGCCTCCAGGCCTCCCCGCCCGGTGCCTGCCAGGGCTCGGCCGCCACCGCCACCAATGTTGCGAGGCTGCCCAGCATTTTCAGGGGGAAGCCCTGGGCCGGCTGCTTGACCCCCCCCACCGTCCTACCCCAGCGCAACCAGCAGTAGGCGCCCGCCGCGAAAGGGCAACCCAATCCCCTCGGACGCACATGCCAATTCAGTAAACCCAGGAAGCTTTGGAGGTGCCGGTCGTTGCCTGCGCCAACCGCCAGCCTCAGCCATCCCGCCCACAACTGGAGCAGTGCTTGTTCATGGCTCCTGATCTGCCTAGCCTGCAAGTCGAGCTCCTTCCCCAGGAATGACGCGACAGGCACCGGGTCCAGGACACTCTTAGGACTTATGAGGAATCCAGCCTCGATCAGGGCACGCACTGCCACTCGCCCCGCCTCCCTGAGCACCTCCCTATCAGTGAAGACGAGCAAAAAGTCATCAAGGTAGTGCACAAGGAGTATCTCGGGGGGCAGTACCCCCTGGAGAATGCGAGCCAAACTCGTTTGGCACAGATAGGGGCTGTATTTCCAGCCAAATGGTAGGCGCGACAGCGCCACAGGCGGAGCCCCGGGGGCGGGCCGGAAGCGAAAAACCTGGCGCGCACCCTGGGGCAAGCAAAAGCTCCAAAACGCATTTTTGAGGTCAATGTGGAGGCCATAGAGGTCCACATCAGGCGGGAATGCCGACAAGGACCTAGCCAAATCCTCCCAGGAATCCAATCTAAAAGTGGGGGGCTTGCCCCCGTCACTCTTGTTGATCTTGACGCAACTCAAGATCAAGGATACCTTCTCGGAGGATTTGGGGATGACGAAGGGGTAACACGTGGGGGGGGGGGGGGTCAGCCGTCTCCTCGTAGACCCCCGCCCCCCTCAACGCCTGCACTATCCTCTGGACCTGCTGTGACACCCATCTGGTTGCCCCTCGGACCACCCTATCCCCGTCCTGCCACTCCCGCTCGACGTCAAAATCCTGGAGCCCTCCGCGGTAGAAGGGCGGTACGACAGCGTCCCACAGATCGTCAGGGATCTGGTGGGAGCCTATCGGCCCCAATCCCCGGTCCAAAATGGCATCCTCGACCCCCCCCATTGTACCTGCGGCTCACTTGGAAATGTGAAGTTGGGGCTCAGTTGGGGCTAAAACGGCTCATTTGGGGCTAAGTGGTGTTTTTCAAGGGGTTTCATGTGAAAAGTTGTGGCTTTCGGGGTTGGGTTGGGGTTTTGGAATGTCCCCAAAGGGACACCAATCCCTAGGCCAAGAGGATTTGACCGGGGGGGTTTCTTTTTTTCGAAGGCTCAGTTGACTGAGCACCCGACTGAGCCGTCAGTGAGCCGTCACTGAGCCGGCTCACTGAGCGCTCACTGAGCGCTCACTGAGCGCTCACTGAGCGCGCCAAATGGCTCAGTGAGCGCTCAGTGAGCGCTCACTGAGAGCTAATTGGGGGCTCACTCAGGGCTCACTCAGGAGTTTCTCCCCCTTTCCGCCCTCTCTTCCCACCCTTGCTGGCCCACACTTCACCCTTTTCACACCAACATTGGTCCGCAGTTCTCACCACGTCTTTTCTCCAAGAACTTGAGCGTGCATGCACACATACATACTTGCATACATGTACCTGTGGCGACAAACACACAAACATCCAAACACACACACTTCGTCAGGGACACAAATAGCCAAACATATACACACACATACACCATACACACGTCCACACACACATGCACATGCACAAATTGACAACCACATTCATTCTTGTGTGCAATTATCTTGCGTGTACATAAACACATGGCCACATTGAACCATGTGAAGTGAAGGGCTAGGGAGAGATGGTTACGGGGTTGGGGTTCGGGGATATGAACCTAACCATTTGCGAGGGTGTTCCTTGTTGCCTCATTAAAATGGCACCCACCCACCCCATACACACACACACACACACCATGAAGCACAAATAGGGCACAAAGGACATTGCTCGCTTTTGTGAGGTTGATCATACAACCATCGTGACCTACACCATGACACATTGATACCCCTCCCTCCTTGTCCCCTCCCCTCCCCTTTCGTTATGCTGCGTTCCCCCGCTTCCCTCGTGCGTAGCCCTTCTGTTCTCTTGCCTGTCCCGTCCCCTTTGTCCTACCTTTCCTATTTTTTTGGCCATGGCATCACATGCATGATGGTGGCGGCAAGGACGATGACCTTTGCAGGTATGTTGTGCTATTATGTGTGTGGGTGCGTGTGTGCGTGCTTGCGTGCGTGTGTAGTTGTGCCCATGCGCATGTGCGCAGCTATAGATGGTTTGTTCGTTCTTGGTTTCTCTCATTTAGTGTGTTTGTATGTCTGCTTGTGTGTGTGTGTGGGGGGGGGGGGGGTTTGCATGGATCGATGCGTGAGTGAAGGTGTCTTTGTGTGTGAGTGGTTGTGAGTGTGTGACTGCGTTCTTTGGTTTCTGGTTGCCTAGGTTCGTGCGTGTATGTGGATTCGTGAATGTGTGTACGCGCAGGTGTGTGTGTGTGTGTGTTGCAGCTGTTGTTTTGGATGTTGTTGTTGGTTTTGGTGTTGTGTGGCATAGGCTTTGATTGTGTGCGCATAACATTGTGTTTGTGGCTGCAGACGCAGGTATGCTTGTGTTTGTGGTTGTGGCTGTGGTTCCGGGCTTGCGTACGGTTGTTGCCATGGCTGTTGTGGTAGCTGTCGTTCTTGGTGTGGTTCTGGTAGTGGCTGTGGTCGCGGCTTTGGTTGACGGTGTGGGTGTGGGTGTGGGTGTGTGTCTGCAAGCTGTGTTGTGTGTGGATTTGGTTGTGGTTGTGTCAGTGTGTGTGGCCCTGGCTGTGGCGAAGGCTGCAGTTGCAGCTTTCACTGTGGCTGCAGCCGTTCTTTGGGTTCAGGCTGTAGCTCTGGGGGGGGGGGGGGTGGTAAAGGACTACAAAGAGGGGGGCTGAAATCACCATCCACCCCCTCCCAAAAAAGACCGCACCAAGTTTACAGTGACAGTGTACAGTGACAGTGTACAATGACAGTGTATAGTGAGAGCATACAGTGCGTGTAGAGTGACAGTGTAGAGTGCTAGTATAGAGACTTGGGCGTTGTGGCGGACGTACTGTGTGTGGGGATACATTCTATGAGACCTTGGGGAGTACAGTGTACAGAGTACAGTGTACAGTGTACAGTGTACAGTGTACAGTGACAATGTACAGTGACAGTGTATAGTGACAGTGTGCAGTGGCAGTGTGCAGTGTGCAGTGACAGCTTACAGTGCCAGAATACAGTGTACCATGTACAGTGACAGTAGATAGTGACACCATTGACAGTGTACATGGACAGTGTACAGTGACAGTGTACAGTGACAGTGTACAGTGACAGTGAACCATGAGTGAGCCCTCACTGAGCGCTCACTGAGCCATTTGGCGCGCTCAGTGAGCGCTCACTGAGCCATTTGGCGCGCTCACTGAGCGCGCGAAACGGCGCAGTGAGCGCTCAGTGAGCGCGCCAAATGGCTCAGTGAGCGCTCAGTGAGGGCTCACTCATGGTTCACTGTCACTGTACACTGTCATTGCACACTGTGTATTGCACACTACACACCGCACCCTGCGTAATGCACACTGGGTATTGCACACTGCACACGGTGCACTGTGCAATACCCAATGTGCAATACACACGGTGCAGGGTGTAGTGTGCATGACACAGTGTGGAGTGTGCATTACACGGTGTGCCGTGTGGATTACATCACACACGGCATACTACACCCTGTGTAGTGCACACTACACACAGTGTGCAGTGTGCAGTGTGCAGTGTGCAATACACAGCGTGCAGTGTGCAGTGTGCAATACACAGTGTGCAGAGTGTATTACACAGTGTGCAGTGTGCATTACAGTGTGCGTTGTGCAATTTGTAACACACAGTGCAATACACAGTATGCAGTGTGCACTGTGCAATACACAGTATACAGTGTGCAGTGTGCAATACACCGTGTGCAGTGTGCATTGCAGTGTGCAGTGTGCAATTTGTAACACACAGTGTGCAGTGTGCAGTGTGCAATACACAGTGTGCAGTGTGCATGACAGCGTGCTGTGTGCAGTTTGTAATGCACAGTGTGCAGTGTGCATGACACAGTGTGCAGTGTGCATTACAGTGTGCAGTGTGCAATACACGCGTGCAGTGTGCATTACAGTGTGCAGTGTGCAGTACACAGTGTGCAGTGCGCAGTGTACACTGCACACTACACGCTGTGTAATGCACACTGCACACCGTGTATTGCACACTGCACGGTGCACACTGGGCATTGCACACTGCACACGGTGCACTGCGCAGTGTGCACTGTGCCACTGCACACTGGGTATTGCACACTGCACACGGTGCACTGTGCAGTGTGCAGTGTGCAATACACAGTGCGCAGTGTGCATTACAGGGTGTGCAGTGTGCATTACAGTGTGCAGTGTGCATTGCAGTGTGCAGTGTGCAATTTGTAACACACAGTGTGCAGTGTGCAGTGTGCAGTACACAGTATGCAGTGTGCAGTGTGCAATACACAGTGTGCAGTGTGCAGTGTGCAATACACAGTGTGCAATGACAGTGTACAGTGACAGTGAACCATGAGAGAGCCCTCACTGAGCGCTCACTGAGCCATTTGGCGCGCTCACTGAGCGCTCACTGCGCCGTTTCGCGCGCTCAGTGAGCGCTCAGTGAGCGCTCAGTGAGCGCGCCAAATGGCTCAGTGAGCGCTCACTGAGCGCGCCAAATGGCTCAGTGAGCGCTCAGTGAGGGCTCACTCATGGTTCACTGTCACTGTACACTGTCACTGTACACTGTCACTGTACACTGTCCATGTACACGGTCAATGGTGTCACTATCTACTGTCACTGTACATGGTACACTGTATTCTGGCACTGTACGCTGTCACTGCCACTGCACACTGTCACTATACGCTATCACTGTACATTGTCACTGTACACTGTACACTGTACACTGTACACTGTACACTGTACTCCCCAAGGTCTCATAGAATGTATCCCCACACACAGTACGTCCGCCACAACGCCCAAGTCTCTATACTAGCACTCTACACTGTCACTCTACACGCACTGTATGCTCTCACTATACACTGTCATTGTACACTGTCACTGTACACTGTCACTGTAAACTTGGTGCGGTCTTTTTTGGGAGGGGGTGGATGGTGATTTCAGCCCCCCTCTTTGTAGTCCTTTACCACCCCCCCCCCCCACAGCTACACCCAAAGAACAGCTGCAGCCACAGTGAAAGCTGCAACTGCAGCCTTCGCCACAGCCAGGGCCACACACACTGACACAACCACAACCAAATCCACACACAACACAGCTTGCAGACACACACCCACACCCACACCCACACCCACACCCACACCCACACCCACACCCACACCCACACCCACACCCACACCCACAAGCAAAGCCGCAACCACAGCCACTACCATAACCACACCAAGAACGACAGCTACCACAACAGCCATGGCAACAACCTCACGCAAGCCCAGAACCACAGCCACAACCACAAACACAAGCATACCTGCATCTGCAGCCACAAACACAATGTTATGCGCACACAATCAAAGCCTATGCCACACAACACCAAAACCAACAACAGTATCCAAAACAACAGCCGCAAAAGCTGCAACACACACACACACACACACACACACATTGGCACACACACACACACACACCTGCGCGTATACACATTCACGAATCCACGTACGCAAACAAACCTAGACAACCGGAAACCAAAGAATGCAGTCACACACTCACAGTGACGCACAAGGACACCTTCACCCATGCATCGATCCAAGCAAGCCCCCGCCCCCCCCCCGACTCACACACAAACATACATACAAACACACTAAATGAGAGAAACCAAGAGGGAACAAACCATCCACACTTGCGCACATACGCATGGGCACAAGCACACACCCGCGAACACACACACTAGCACAACATACCTGCAAAGGTCATCGTCATTGCCGCCACCATCATGCACTCGATGCCATGGCAATAAATAGGGAAGGCATGGCAAGGGCTGGGCAAGGGGACGCGAAAAGCAAGATAAGAGAAGGGGTTGGCATGGGGTAAGCGGGGGGATCAGGCATGGCAAAAGGGGACGGGGGGGGATAAGGACGGAGGGGAATGAGTGTGTCATGGTGTAGGTCACGATGGTTGTATGATCAACCTCACAAAAGCGAGCAATATCCTCTGTGCCCTATTTGTGCTTCATGGCGCGCGCGCCCGTGTGTGTGTGTGTGTCTGGGGGGGGGGTGCCATTGTCATGAGGCAACAAGGAACACCCTCGCAAATGGTTAGGTTCATATCCCCGAACCCCAACCCCGTAACCATCTCTCCCTAGCCCTTCACTTCACATGGTTCAATGTGGCCATGTGTTTATGTACACGCAAGATAATTGCACACAAGAATGAATGTGGTTGTCAATTTGTGCATGTGCATGTGTGTGTGGACGTGTGTATGGTGTATGTGTGTGTATGTGTTTGGATATTTGTGTCCCTGACGAAGTGTGTGTGTTTGGATGTTTGTATGTTTGTCGCCACGGGTACATGTATGCAAGTATGTATGTGTGCATGCACGCTCAAGTTCTTGGAGAAAAGACGTGGTGAGAACTGCGGACCAATGTTGGTGTGAAAAGGGTGAAGTGTGGGCCAGCAAGGGTGGGAAGAGAGGGCGGAAAGGGGGAGAAACTCCTGAGTGAGCCCTGAGTGAGCCCCCAATTAGCTCTCAGTGAGCGCTCACTGAGCGCTCACTGAGCCATTTGGCGCGCTCAGTGAGCGCTCAGTGAGCAGCGCTCAGTGAGCCGGCTCAGTGACGGCTCACTGACGGCTCAGTCGGGCGCTCAGTCAACTGAGCCGTCGCCAAAAAAAGTACCCCCCACCTTGAACCTTGACCAAGTGAGTATCTAAAACTTCTAAAAACATTAAATGCACATTACCTAGCATGCAAAACGCACAACAAACAAGCACAAAGACATCGCAATGCACAACTGAGCCCCAAATGAGCCCCAACTTCACATTTCCACTTAGCCACCAGTGAGCCGCAGGTACAATGAACCGCGGAATGGGGGAGGTGTTGATATGGAGGCATGCCTCCCAGGCGTCCGGGTGGAGCTTGCGCAAGGCGCCCAGGAGAGCGGGTAAAGCCCCTTGCAAGCGGAAATCCTCGGCTGTATCGAATACTCTATTCAACCACAAATCCACCCTCTTCGCAACCATCCACAAGCCACAACGCTCCCGCTCGGCTATCCAGTGAAAATGGGGGGTGAGTGCCTGCATGAACTCCAGGAAGAGGGGGGGCTGTTCCTGCACCCTCCCACCCCTGTCGGGACCCTTACAGAGGGGGGGGGGGCGACGCCACTGGGCCCGCCCGCCCCCAAGCCTTGGCCTTGAGACGCTCAGCTGCAGCCACGAAGGCACCCTCCACCGGGCCTTGCGCCTCCGGCGTCCGGACATGCCCGCCCTGCCCGAGCTTGATGCGCTTGGGCTGCGGCGTTCCGATCTGCTGGGCCAAACGAGGTCTCCCAGCTTGACGGCGTGCGGGGGCTCGGGATCGCACGGCCTGCGTACCACCCAGGACCACCTTAGCGCGACGCGGCCCCGTGTATGTGCGGTGGACACGGCCCACCACTCCAGCTTTCGAGCCCGCTGCGGGTCCTCCTCTGACAGGGCCAACGGCCGCCCTGGAGGACCACGGCTTACGCTCCCGCCCAACGAACCTGGCAACTCCGGCCTGTCGACGCCCGGGGGAGCCCCTGGCGCTGCCGACTGCGAATTCGCCAGCGGGCTCGCTTCCGGAATCCTCACTGTTGTCGTCGGTGTCCACGTCGGAATCGACATTGATGGGCCCGGCTGCCGTCCCCGGCCCGCACGCCCCCCCCCCCACGGCAACCAAAGGCCCCGCCACCGTGCACAGCTGACCCGCACCTTCCCGAGACACGGCGCCGCGCTCAATGGCAGAGGCCAAAGGAGGAAGTGGAGGGAGGGTAGGAGCTGTGTCAGGCCCCGGGCCCACCTCAGCAGTGCCGTCCCCTGGGGATTCGTCCAGCTCGGTTGCGGTTTGGTCTCCGTCGCCTCCTCCCCCAAGCGTGCCGCTCGCAGTGGATTCCAGCTCTTGACCTCGCGGAAGTCTCGGCTTGCGCTTGGTCGGGGTGTTGAGGGCGCTCGCGATACTGGGGAACATCGGGGATCCCCACAGGGCCAGGACGCCCACGCGTTCCGGAGTCGGCAAAGGCCCCTGGTCACGGGACCATGCGGGCAGCACCGTAGGGGCAACGACTCCCGGGTCTGACCATTTGGTGCCGTATTGCATCGCCACGGCCGTGCTCTGCCATCTGCCCCACCATTTGTAGTAGGCGAGGTCTGGTTTACGGGCCCAAGTCGCTGCGGCGCCTCCCCTGCGCAGGGCGTGCCACCTGGCTCGGGAGTGTGCGGTGCTCGCCAGGGTTTCGGCCATGCCTACCTCCAACCCCGCTTCCCCTGACTGCCATACGAGCATGTCTGAGGATCGGCCCAGCGAAACCATGTGGCCATGAAGCCACGCCCGGACGCCGTCCGCATACCTGTACAGGGGGCGGGTGGTATACCCCTCCTCCCCTGTCTTGGAGTTCCAAAACTGGACAAAGCCTGGCATAGCCAGGTCAGTAACCCTGATGCCAGCTGCTTCGCCCACCCGCAGGTAGCATACCCAGCTGATGATGGCCAATGCGCTGAACACCGCTCCGTGTCTGGAGCCTCTGGCCTGTTGGACCAGCTGGACCAAGCCTGCTGGGGACAGATAGGGCTGAGAGCCCGAGGATGCGGCTCCCGCCGCAATCCTTTTGTGCAAGGTGGTGACTGTTGGGGGCAGCCACTGGAGGTCCTCCACGGCCCGGACCGCGGAGGTAATACCCCGCAGGGCCGACGCTGTAGCGCCGGCTTGGGCCCGCTCTGCCAGGAGGCCTGCCAGTGCCGCGGCTGTATCAGGCGGGCCCGCGCGGCCCGCATAAGCCGCCAAGGCCCGGAGTCGGGACGCGTACTGTGAGCGGGTTCTCGGTCTCCAGGACTGCATGGCGCTTTCCTCCGGTGAGCAGGGGTCGTCTGACCGGGCTGCTGTCTCCCACCGGCGGGCGAGCGCCCGCAGCTCTGCCGCCGTGTCTCCAACGCCGGAGCCCGGGGCGGCCGGTCCGGGCTCCAGCCGGTCCTGTCAGGCTCAGTGTGGGCATCTAAAGTGCCAGTGGCGTTCGTCGGGGGAGCCCCGCTGCGCGCACCTCTGGCACCCTCCGCTCGGCGGCGAGTCCACAGGGATCCACTCGCCCTGCCTCGTCTGCCATTGCAGTACTCCTCCCACCTCCCTGAATTTCACGCTCCGCCACGTGAACGCCGACCCTTGCTCCTTCCATGCCTCCTCCAGCGTGGTGTACTGGTTGGACTCGGAGCTGGATTTCCCGTGCGTCCCTGCATACCTGCGGGCATACGCCGCCTGGGACTGGGACACGCAGTCCCAGACCCTCCACGCCAGCTGCTCTCCTGGGTCGACTGCGGCCTCCGTCACCTGGCCGCCAAACTCACTTGGTCGGGGGATCTCCCCCACCTCACCAGCTCTAAGGCGTACGTACGCCTTGATGTTGGACAGCATGAGTCTCATCCACTGTGCCAACTGGGGCTTCTCGAGGGCTCGGTTTACTTCTGGCACGCTCAGTGGGGGCAGGCGGGGCCCCTCCTTCACTGCCACCCGGGCGAGTTGCTCTCTGAGTTCTTGAATTTCTTTGGCTTGCGCCGCCAGCCGCTCCTCGGCTGACTCTTGTTGGTTCTGATTAGGCTGCTCAACCCCGTCCATGGGTTAACAAAAACAAAGACAGGAAAACTGCCTAAACATTGGAGACGCAAACAAAAGTTGAGACGAGGCACAACTAGTGATACCCTTTGTTGCTGCGTCATGGGACACTCGTCTAGGGGCCAGCAATGGGTCTCATTGCTGGGCACTTGGTGAAACCTAGTATGCGCCATAGTAAAACCTAGTAAAATGTAGTAAAAGCTAGTAAAATGTAGTAAAACCTATTAAAAAAATTTGGTTTAAATTTTTTTTTGAAAAAGTTATTTTTACAAGGTATAAATGGCAAAAATGTTAAAAACTTTTGAAAAAAAATTAGTAAGTTTTACCTCGGTCCACTAACCCCCCCCCCCCCCCTGCTAGTGAAACCCGGCGTGCCCCCCGCCCTGCCCCGTACGCACGCAGCCGACACACACAGGCACGGCGGCATCTCCCTCCCACCGGCGCCTTGGTCGGGTTCGGGGGTCACCAACAGTCTGGAGGGCTGTGACACCAAACAACCGGGGTGGGACCCAGCCGTGCCGGTGAGGGAAGGATACACCGACCGTGGGGACCCGCCTCTGGTGCGAGCCATCATCCAACCCAACCCAACCCCCCAAGCTGCCGTTTCAAACAAGGTAGTCAACACTTTGATGGTAGGTGGTACTTTTGTTTAAGGGCACAAGGCCCCCGAGTGGATTCTCGGCCACTTGTGTTAGTGGCGCCCCACCCAGGCCAAACCATCATGCACAGCATTAGTTGGCACTCTCCAACATAACGAAATGCCATTGGGGTCGGGCACTAGAAACAAAATCAGGCTGAAGAAAAGAGTCCTAACAAGGCCATGGCCAACATCTGTGCCAACTACTTACAAGTAGTTACAAAAGACACGCTTGAAAATCAAGTCGGCCTTGGTATCTGCATGGCGCGGTTTGCCTCGCACCGTGGGAGAGATGGTGCACATCCCAAGCAGAGCCGTTTTCAACTACCCTTGCGGCTCGGTGCAAAATGCTTGGTCATTTCTTAGTTGACCATCGGCATTTTGGGGATATTGAGGAGGCACTGCATACCACTTGCGACAGATCCACACACCACGACGGGTGTTAACAGCAGAAGCAGCAACAACAGTAGGCACACTAGGATGGGTGTCAACAGTAGTAGCAGCAACAACAGCAGAAGCAACAGCAGAAGCAACAGCAACAGCAGCAAGGTTGGCCGTCCACATTTGGCGCAACCCAACACAAATCTCCGATTGACACAAGATGGACGCATGCAAGGCACAATGAAGAACCTTGCATTCGTGGCACGCCATGTGAGGTGTGTCATCACAAGAAAAGCACGTGTCAACGGGGTCCACATATTTGGGTTGGGGGTACATCCGAGCCACCTCCCAATGTACTGATGTGGTCCTTGGGGTGGAGGCCAACTTTGAACGACTGAAGTACAGAGTAGGTTCAGCCATTTCACGCAACAACCACAATTGATCTTGTGGCACTTGCAATATGCCCTTGACAACGCGCCGAGACAAGGCACAATGCAACGTCAAGAGACATGCCAGATGGCAACTGACACCATCAAGCTGCTGGATGAAGGTGGAATGAAGGGGTGCAATTACAAATGCAAGGGCACCGAAAGCATCCAAAATCTTTGACCACCTGCCGCCTGGGGGGTCCCTACCGGTTCAGAGCAGGGGGCAGAATCAGAGGTGGCCCACAAGTGGGCAAGGTGGCTACATAACCCCTACCGCCTGGGGGGTCCCCACCTAGGGCACCGTTGGCTTTGGGTGATGCACCAACAGAAACTTAAGAGTGGGGGGGGGGGGGGGGCAAGGCTGCAGACTCCGTGTCGAGCGCAAGTCGCTTATTTTTCTTTTGTGTAAGCCGTGTATCTTTTTCCCGGCGTATGCCGAGTGTGGAAAAGGAGACTTGAAAATGTATGGCACGCGACTTGTGCGTTTTTTTTATGATGTGTCCCATGCCGAAAAAATAAAACAACGCGACTTACGCTTTTCTAAAAATATACGCATCTTACGCTTTTTTACAAAAATCACGTGACTTACACTTTTTTGGTATGCGGCCTACACCAAAACATGATGTGAATGGCGCTTTAAAAAAAATCGGCACTTTATGCTCTTTAAAAAAAATACGCGATTTATTCTTTTAAGAAAAAGGTACGCGATTCATGCCAAAAAACAAAAAAAAATCCCCCCCGCTCTGAAGTGGTGGGGACCCCCCAAACGGCAGGGTTTATGTAGCCAATCTGCCCACCTGTGGGCCACTGCTGATCCCCCCCCCTCTTTGAAGCGTTGGGGACCCCCAGACCGCAAGGGTTATGTAGCCAAGCCATACAGACATGGGCACCTTGTTGATGCCTCAACAGTGGCATCGTGGAATAAGATGTTGCAAAAGATAGAGAAGGGCAAATCGCTGCAAGGGAAGGACTTCATGTCAATCCACCGGCTCAACGCAGAGTGTTGCACTTGCCCAATGTATGGTGTGTATGCCATGTGTGAAGGCGTCCTTTTGTGGCACATGGTGAATTCAATGTGCCCACCTAGTACTCCTTGGAGTTGATTGCCCGACGGCCATTCAAATTGGGATGTGTGGAACGCTTGGTTAGTGAACCAGCGGAACCAGAAAAACAGTCTTCCTCAAAAAAGCCCACAAGAAGGGAGTGGAACAACGAGGTCCATGATCCAATACGGATGGTGCAATGCCACATGCGTGTCAGGATGTTGTGGTAGTGCCCCCCCAAAGGCGACTCTGCGCCGCATAGGAAGACGTGGCACCGGTTGCACCTTTTTTGGCCCCTTTGGGTTGTGGGCAGCGTGAGAGGAAAGTGTTCTTGTGGTGCATGCACTTTGAAGGCTGTCGCATGTGGCACATGCGCACAACATACAACATAGGAAGAGAGAGCGATATCGGGGGGGGGGGCGACATGCAAGTTTTGCACATGGGGGTGTTAACTAAATTTTTCAGCCCCCTCGAAAAAAAGGGTAGTTTGGGGGGGTTTTGCACATTTCAAACCTGCCCGCTGAAAAAAGGGACAGTTTTTGTATTGAACAAAAACCAAGGCAAAAAAGCACCGCGTGACCCTCACTGGAATTTACAATTTTTAGACTGATGCTTGGCACCTGTCCCAGGGCCACAATTTCTGCACCTTGCAACCCCTGCTGTCATACCTGGAATTTTTAATTTTTAGTCTGATGCTTACCACGGGTCTCAGAGTCCCAATTTCTGCTCACTGCAGCCCCTACTGCCGTACCAAGAATTTTTAATTTTTAGTCTGATGTGTGGCTGTTGCTCACAAAGTTTTCTTGTAGCGTCACTCCACGGCTAATTTGGGCACGTGCCTGGACCGCTCGGCCTTGTGACCCGAGCTGGGGTGTTCCCGCCATGCAACAGGGCTTGAGTCATGCAACAAAGTACTTCAGGGACGGATTTTTTTGCGGTAGGTTGGCCTCACCATTTTTGGCACACCAGCGGAAAATTTTAGGCGGGCTGCCGGTGGCGATACTTTTGCCCCACATGTAACGTTCAACATGCAGGGACTGTACGCCTTCACTGCCTTATGTCTTGCGCTGCTTGGCCGCAACACTTGGTGCTGACGAGTTTTTCCGCTTTGCAGCTGGTGCGCTGCTTGCGGTTGCGGTACTGCGCGTTGCTGGTACGGAAGTGCGGGTCTTCGTAAGTTTTTTGCGGCGCCCCGGAGCTTGAAGTTTCTCGGTGCTGGACACCTTTGAGGGCGCGGTTGCTGAAGTACTACTTGACGAAATTGGGACTTTGAGACCTCTGGCAAGCATCAAACTGAAAATTAAAAATTGCTGGTGTGACAGCAGGGGCTGCGGGGTGCAGAAATTGGGACCCGGGGACCGCAAGCAGGGAGAAATCAACAAAACTCAAATGTGCGAAACGGGTGTTAACCAAATTTTTCAGCCCCTTCGAAAAAACGGGGTAGTTTGGCCAAATTATACCCTCTGTCGAGAATTAGGATGTCGCCCCCCCCCCCCCCCCCGAGCGATATGCTCTCCTCACTAGGGGCGATTTTTAGATATCCACGGTGATGGGCGTGCAATGTGGTGTGGTGGGGTTGGTTCTGGGTCTTTGAAAAGGGTACCGTCGGATGCTCGGAAAAATGCTCGGAAGTTTTGGTCGGGAAAGCAGCTCAAAAAACGCAGCCAATATCGGTATCAATGTCCCGGGGACTTTCCGGCCAAGATGCGACATGAGTTGGAATTGGTGGGCATACATGGGTGGTATTTTGAAAAATCCTAAGCAATGCGAGTAGCATTTTCCATCCATTTTTTACCTTCTATGTTGTGCATCTCCGTGACATGTGTGGTCTTTGCCTGACCACGGTCGAGTGTCCAATGCATGGCCGGGATCATCAGCAGGGATGATGCGTGATTCTACAAGTGGAAAACGGAGGTTGACGTGGATTCCCTCCGAGAAGCCACCTTGCCCCCTTGTCGTGTTTAGGACGAGGTGGACACATGCGAGGCTTTGGTACTAGCTGGTAGGGTGAGTGCACTTTCATATTAGGCGCCCTCCTTGTTTGATGAGGAGGACTCCTTGTCCAGAGTAGCTGAACCGTCGGATGCCGACACGCCGGGGCAAGATATTGCTGTGCCTGTCATTCACTCCAAAGTAGCCGAGCCGTTGGATGCTAGCAGTTCCGAGGAGGAGGATGCTGCTATCCCTACCAGTGGAGCACAGAGGGTTACCCGTTGTACGCTTGTTGATGAAACCAAGCCTCTTGTTGTGGGAGATTGGTTGAGCAACAAGGACATTATTGTGTGGCTTAACCACAATTTGTACCACAGTAAACTTGGGGTGCCATGGGCATGGGCTACAACAGTGACATACATTGTGTCCTGCCTGAACATCATGAAGAAGTACAAAGGCTGTTAGGCAATCGGTCACATGAACGTTCCTTGGCTTGGAGGCACCGCCACATGTTTATTGTTAATAGTGATGATCACGAAGGGCTCCATTGGGGCGGGGGGGGGGGGGGTTCTCCGAAATCCGTCAACGTGGGGGGTTTTGGAACCCCCCCCTTTTTTGAAAATGGTCCATGGGGGTTTTTTCAAGGGTATTTCAGCAAATTCCGTGGTGATATTCTTTTGGGCTACACATCCGCAGTTTTGTCCTTGCCCCCAATGCAGCCACCTTTGATTTTGTCCCCTTTGCTGCAGACCCCCGAGAACGTAGGGGTTACGTAGCAATTCCACCCACTTGTGGGCCCCCGAGAAGGTAGGGGTGAGGTCGCCACTTTTGATTTTGTCCCCTGTTCTAGGGACCCCCGAGAATGCAGGGTTAGGTAGCATTTCCACCCACTTGTGGGCCCCGAGAAGGCTGCGGTGAGGCAGCCAATTCTGATTATGTCCCACTTGTTGGGGACCCCTGAGAATGCATGGGTTATGTAGCAATTCCGCCCATTTGTGGGCCCCCGAGGAGGTAGGGGTGAGGTCGCCAGTTTTGATTCCGGTTTGTTGCAAGTGCATCCGTTCGTGCCATTTCATTTGCATGCTTTGTACAACTTGTCTACATTGCAGCTCTAAAAGTACAATTTCTAATGTGGCGCAACGAGTTGCTGCCTAAGGCCGTGGGGACCCGCGAGAACGCAGGTGTTGCGTAGCAATGTCATTGTGCTAGGTGCCGTTTTGTTTCTCTTTATAGGCAAGTTCTTTGAGGGGCGGCTCTCCTTTGGAAAATCCAAGCAGCGAATGGTGCCCAAACCCAAACTTGTGTTTGCCCAAACCTAAACCATAAGAAATGCACTCGCCACAGAGCGATGGGAGTAGGCACCCAGAATAACACTCACCGTAGAGCGACGGGAGTAGGCACCATTTGTTGCGTTTTTTTGTGAGTGCATACGTTCCTGCTAGCGGCTCTACCGGGAACGAAAGTCCGTGTGACACTTGTCAACAAGTTGCAAGTGACAAAGACTTGTTGCGGCTCATGCATGTAGCTTTGGGCGGGCTTGAAAAAAAACGAACCTCACTCTGTTGGGAGCCGGCCCCCTTATTGATTGTTGCCGTGATTTGAAATGAAAGAATACGCAAAAGCGGCCAGTGGCACTAAATGCAATATGAGATGTGTCACAGTTGGACAAGTGTGTTAGTGACTACAAGCATGTGGTGCACCTCTTGTGTTGGACAAGGAAGATGAATTTATGGGGGTCGCCCCGGACACCAAAGGAACGGAGGATAGTGATCCCACCAATGCTTGTGCCTTGGAATTGTGGCTGTGTTGCCATGGTTCTGACCGGAATCAAGCCTATGTCCCATGCGCCAATGGGAACACACTGCATATTACACAACTTGTCAACGAGTATTTCAATGGGAGTGTTGAACATGTGTCAACCAATTGGCCGCAGTGCACGGCACAAACTTTCCCGTTTGGCCAAACCCCCACGAATCTTAACAATGTTGCATTCTCTTACAATTGCAATTTTGATGAGGATGCAGTCACGGTCCGGGCTATCTTTCTTGCACTAGTGACCTTCATAGGGGGCTCGTCATAGACGTGTTCCGTGGGCACGTTTAGTTTTTCATGGTGCACTGTTGACTGTGCACAGGTATATGGTACCACTAAGGAAGCACTTGCGATAGGACACACCATCCCTGTGATAGGTCAATTTTTGGCCCTTTGTTGCAATGACCAGTGATCCGACCTTGTTGCAATGGACAGGACGGTTTGGTCCGGAATGTGAGTTTCGGAATGGGCATGTGGTTGTTTTGGATGCCCAAATGGATGCCGATGGTCGTTGGGTCATTTCTAGTGGGCACCTTGTCTGCATTTGTGAAAACGGCACACGTGCCAAATAGTCCCCAATTGCGTGTAGAGCCGTATGCTGGTGTGGCACATACCAGTGTGCGGCCCGCAGAAGCAACGAATTTTTTTTTTGTGGAGTGGCCATTGCTTTGGCAAGGATGCGCAATCATGTGGCAGTGCACTTGCAGAAGGGAGAGGTGACAACGGACCCTAATGTGTGGTGAGGCTGAACCTGGCGATTTCGATGGTCACAGTACAGGCACATGCACCACGAGTATTGTGCGCAAGAAAATCATTAGCACATGCCCGTGTGTAGTCACATTGAAGCAAGCAGTGGCCATGCCCGACACTATGTGAGAACCGGAATGCATTTCGTTTGGTGTGGGTTGTGGGGGGGGGGGGGATGGGGGGCTTGGGTGCCCTTCCCGCAGACAATACCCCCAAGCAGCGAAAAACCCCCTTAACCCCCCACCCCAACCCCCCCTTTTTAAATTTGGCTCTAGGGGGGTTTTAAGCAGGATATCTGATTTCCTAGAACCCCCCTCCCCCCGGGCTCCATTGGTTTGTTTGTGCCATGGACTGCAGAGTGCCAGTATGGGCCTTCAAAGTGTGGATTTGGGAGCCACTTCCTTTACTTCCTTGGTCCGGCCAACGTTGAAAAGCCTCGAGCAAAACGGTGTTTCCACACATGCTCGGGCTTTGGGTTTCTAAAAGGATGGTTGGTCATGTGGCTTTAGATCATTGTATTTTTCTAGACGAGGTGGTTGGCCACCAGGGAAGCCTAGAGGACATTGATGTTACCCTAGCCCCTTTGCCGAAAGGATTCATCGAGGAAGCATTGCACATCATCAATGCGGAATGCTCCATCTGAGGCCCGGAGCACCATCCTAGAGGATGGGAGGAGGAAGTGAGTTGCTGGAGCAATCTCCTCCTACCCTAGCTTGGAACGCCGAGTGCTGCCCCCATCTACTTCCCTCTCCTTGTTGACGAAGAGGATCCTCTTTCGCAACCCGAGGGCAATATTGCTGCCCTCTCCTCATAGCTGAAGGCTGGAGAATCTCTAGCCTCCAACTCCGAGGACGTGCCCCCATATGGACAGCCAGTGAAGGGCAATGTTGCCCCCCCACAATCCCGCAGTTCTCTGCCTCTTCTAACCACCCCCCCCCCCCCCACAAGTGATGATGCCCGTCCATGCGTGCTCATCTATGGGAAGCGATTCGAGGTCCCTGAGGTGTACCCAAAGGGCGCGGATGGTCGGTTGGTGAATGACCAACAATTTATTGAACAACTGGAAAAGTACCTTGTGGGTGACGCTTGTGCGCAGAACAGCAATGCGCGTGCAAAGCTGAAGTCACCAGACACGAAGTCTAATTTGATTTACAAGCATGTGTTCGCCGACTTCTTGTCGTTGGCTCCACGCCATTATGGTTGCATGTGAAGGATGTAGTTGGCTCGAGGTGACCGGACTCAAGTGGTATTGTTAGCTTGAGCTTCGCAGCTCGTGGCGCCGGTAGCAATACAGTCATTTTGATGCCACTTGCCAAAGGCTGAAGGGCAAATTGCATTTTTCGTTTGCGATCATGATGAGCACCTCATATGCGTGTGCCCGAACAGCATTTCTTTCTTTCCACCATCTGCAGGCGATGAGTGAAAAACCACCCTTCACACCACGGCTCCATTGCTTTACCCGTGTTGGAGATACCCAAAATGTCCGTGGGGTCTATTTGCTTCCTCCTCTGGTAGCAATGGCAGTTATCCGGTGCTTCTTGTGTTTTTTCTAGGGTGGTCTCCTTTTTTTTTCCCTTGTAAAACAACGGTTTTTTCCCCATGTGCGGTGTACGCCAAAAAAAAATTTTACGCTACTTACACCGAAAAAAAAGTTTTGGTGGAGAAAAAATGCGACTTATGCAAAAAAAATTGCGCAACTTACGCCGAAAAACAAACGCGACTTACAACCAAGGAGCCTCCTGGAGCCAAGACCTTCCTCCTCAATGGGAAGGAGGGGACAGATGGGGGGGGGGGGGCATTGTGCCCCTCCCCTAGCCCCCCCCCCCCCCGCCACCGCCCTTTGTCCCCCAAGACAGGATGAACATGGAGAGCCCCAGGGGGATCCTTTAGGAACTAGATTTTCTTTTTTAAGGACCGCCCCAAGGGACCACCAACCGCCAAACCACCAACCACCACCAACCGTCAACCGCCACCAACCGCCGCCAACCGCCAGTGGCGACCAACCGCCAACCGCCAATCACCACCAACCGCCAACAGCCATGGTTGAACATATGAGCCGAGCGCCGGGGGGCGGCTACAACCGGTCCTGATGCGACCCCCCCCCCCCCCGCCATCTGTCAACACTTGGAGGGGGGGGGGGGGGGGGGCTGGCATGTCACCTTTGGGGGGGGGGGTCAGGCGAGACTGGGGGGGGGTATTGGCGGTACGGCCAGGGGGGTTCCCAGCAGGGGGGGCTTCTCACGGGGCTTCTTGCACACCATGCAATTCCCTCACTTCAGCAATTTCCGAGGGTCAAGTGTTGCCATGGTGTGTCACTGGGCTGTACAAAGGGAGCAGAACAAGTCCTAAACACATAGTACCTCCTTCAACGAAGCATGCAAGAAAAAAAAATTTGGCGCTGTTGGCGCCATGGGCCCCACACCACTATCTCTCAACACTCGAGAGGGGGGGGTCGCACACAGGACCAGGGCTGGGGGGGGGGGGGGGCGCACACAGGACCAGGCCCGGCCGCCCGCCCCGCCCCCATGGCCCCAAGCCGAGCAGACCTCTGGTCGACAGCTTCACTTTGCACTGGATGGTGTACGCACTCTTCCGCAGCACCTCCTCAGCCCGGTCGTAAGCACAAATGGCACAGGCTCCAGCCTCGGGGGCTGACTCCAGGGTGAACATGCTGCCGCTCGGGTTGGAGGCCTCAACCCACACGTGCTCCTTCTCTGCCACGGACAGTGGCTCCCGGACGGTCCAGCCCGGGATGTCCTCGAGCTCTATGCCATGGTCCTCATCCAGGTCCGAGGATGAGGCGGTGTCCACACTGCACCGAAGACTGCTGTTGTGGGAGGCCCTGGACACGTACGAGCAGAGCTGTAGCATTCAGAGGGGCAGGGGGCGGAGGGGGCACCCCACAGCCAGAGCCACGTGGCACGAAGCGGTGTCCAGCGTCATGCCTGTTGTATGACCTGCCTGTGGGCTGATCTGGGTGAGTGTTGTGTGTGTGAGGGGACAGCATGGGGGAATGTGTGGGGAGGGGGGGGGGGGGGGCATAGTATCCGGAGGGGCAGGGGGGCGCGGGGGCTGGCGAACACCAAGCCGACCCTCCCTCCCACCCACGTCAGAACAGTTGTTGTCAGGACAAAAATGGAATCACCTCGCAGAGGTTGTTAGATCAAAGCCAGGCAGGCATATATAGCGGAAAACGCCCATACCCCCCTATTTTGGGCCTTTTTGGGCCTAGTCGCGTACCCTATCCCAAAGGGTTGAATTGTTAGTTTAACCCCTTGTAAAATCATTATTTTGTCCAATAAACGCATCCCCCAATGAGTTTTTGGTTCGCACCCCCCCCCCGACCCCCCCACTTGAAACCCACTTTTTGGAGCTTTTGAGGGAGGGGGGGGGGGGGGCACAAGGCCTTGGTGGTTGGCTCTGTTAGCCTTTGGCGGTGCCTATTAGCCTCTCGTCTTTGAACCTTCTACTATGACAAGCAGGCATCCGTACTGCTAGGAGGAATTGGTAAAACTTAGTACCGGACAAGGTAACAATTAGTAAAAGATGGTAAAATTTAGTAGAAACGAGGCAAAACTTAGTAAAACAAATTGCTAAAAAAAATTTCATAAATTTATATTGACTAAGTTTTACCTCGGTCTAAGTTTTACCCCCCCCCCCTCCCGGCTGCCGTTTTAAACAAGGTAGTCAACACTTTGATGGTAGGTGGTACTTTTGTTTAAGGGCACAAGGCCCCCGAGTGGATTCTCGGCCACTTGTGTTAGTGGCGCCCCACCCAGGCCAAACCATCATGCACAGCATTAGTTGGCACTCGGCCAACATAACGAAATGCCATTGGGGTCGGGCACTAGAAACAAAATCAGGCTGAAGAAAAGAGTCCTAACAAGGCCATGGCCAACATCTGTGCCAACTACTTACAAGTAGTTACAAAAGACACGCTTGAAAATCAAGTCGGCCTTGGTATCTGCATGGCGCGGTTTGCCTCGCACCGTGGGAGAGATGGTGCACATCCCAAGCAGAGCCGTTTTCAACTACCCTTGCGGCTCGGTGCAAAATGCTTGGTCATTTCTTAGTTGACCATCGGCATTTTGGGGATATTGAGGAGGCACTGCATACCACTTGCGACAGATCCACACACCACGACGGGTGTTAAAGCAAAAGCAGCAACAACAACAGCAGGCACACTAGGATGGGTGTCAGCAGCAGCAGCAGCAACAACAGCAGAAGCAACAGCAGAAGCAACAGCAACAGCAGCAAGGTTGGCCGTCCACATTTGGCGCAACCCAACACAAATCTCCGATTGACACAAGATGGACGCATGCAAGGCACAATGAAGAACCTTGCATTCGTGGCAGGCGACATGAGGTGTGCCATCACAAGAAAAGCACGTGTCAACGGGGTCCACATATTTGGGTTGGGGGTACATCCGAGCCACCTCCCTATGTACTGATGTGGTCCTTGGGGTGGAGGCCAACTTTGAACGACTGAAGTACATAGTAGGCTCAGCCATTTCACGCAACAACCACAATTGATCTTGTGGCACTTGCAATATGCCCTTGACAACGCGCCGAGACAAGGCACAATGCAACGTCAAGAGACATGCCGGATGGCAGCTGACACCATCAATCTGCTGGATGAAGGTAGAATGCAGGGGTGCAATTACAAATGCAAGGGCACCGAAAGCGTCCAAAAATTTTGACCACTTCTTCCGCTCATGTGGTTCAATGCCTTCTCGCTCGGCAATCAAATCTATAGCAGCCAACTCCTCCTGGTTTGCCCCAACAATGTGTGGCCGGTCGCACATTGGGTCAAACTTAAGGCAAAGGTATTCGCGAGTTGGGGCAATCAACAACAAGCGGAGCACCCAATGGGAATTGCTCAAATTATACGAGTGTGCCACAATCACGGGTGGTGCGAAAGACATATCTATGGACCACGCTTCCAAAGTGCGCTCTGCCCACGATCCAACCAACGGTTTTCGGCGTTGTGCGCACATGAGGCATTCCACAAAGAGTCACGGACAACCCACGCCACACCCATTGTGCCCCAATCCGCACTGAGAGCGGTTTGGGCAGCCCACCAGTAATACACTACAACCTTAGCACAATCTGGGACATAGCTCTCGGTGGTGAGGTCCCTGAAATGGTGCGCCTCAAACTCAAATTGTTGCGGCGACAAACCTAGAATTGTGACATGTCGTGGCGGCCTCCAATCGTTGCCAAGCAGCGCCTCTACCTCTGACAAGGATGGGGGAAACGAGCCTTGGCTATCACTTAGTGCTTTGCACACATCAGCCAAGATTTGTTCTGCACTAGGGCACCCTGTAGGAGATGTTGGGTGATGACGAGATGGTGCAGCAACAACGATTCCGGACGGAATGGAACTACGTGGGAGGGGGTCCAGTGGGGTACTTGATGCCTCGGCCACAGAGGCACTGCTTCCATCCACATTCATAGAGGGGGTTGGGTGCAAGATGGTTTCCACTTGCACCTCCTTCTCCCACTTTTGCAACACCCATTTCACCTCATCCCTGTACTTGAACCGTCAGGCTAGACACTCCACTCCAACCAAACAATGAATGCACCCATCGCAGTAGATACACCACAAATATACGGCCCTATTGCATTGACCACACATAAAAGGTGAACGGTACAAGCGCATTGAATGCCACAATGCATTCCCACGGGCCAACTCACGCTTCACCTCTTCAGCCAAAGAAAGAGGCTCCCCATCACAGCTACCGTCACTGGAGGAGTCATCCTCAACAACTCTTTTGGCCTTTTTTTGGCCACCTTTTTTACAGGGGTTTGCTTGCGACTTCAACTCACGCACATGTAGCGGCTCAACCCGGGAGACGACTATCCGCCTCACACGGCCGCACATAAAGGGTTGGACACCAACGTACCATGAGTGGGCATCGCCGTCATCCACAAGTAGTGTTGTGCCACTCAAAAAAGCGTGGATTGAGAGTCCCTAACCCCAACTCAAGGGGCCACGCAACAAAGCGTGGATTGAGAGTCCCTAACCCCAACTCAAGGTGGGGGGGGGGGGGGGGGTCAAAGAATGACCGCTGTTTTTTGGGTCGAAAATCATGAATCTGTGGGGTTTTTTTCGATTTTGAGCCCAAAAAGTGTTTCCGGGTCCCGACTCCATGGGGTTTGTATGGGGCGCGATACGTAACACACAAGATACGATGGAGGGAAATGAGCCGAGCCACAGGTTGAAAATAACCCCCGGAAAGTCCAATGAACTCAGCAGCGCGAAATAGAAGGGCATAAAATTCATGGTTGACCGCCTACGGAAACACCCCCTAGGCCTTGCCCGTGTCCCATAATGCTTTCCCCATGGGGACCGACAGGAGTTATTTCCGGCCACAATGAAGCGTGGGAGTTGATCACCCTGACTCGAGGGGCCATGCCGAAGCGTGGGGGTTGGCTACATAACCCTGCCGTCTAGGGGCTCCCCAATGCTTCAGACCGGGGGACAAAATCAGAAATGACCCACAAGTAGACGGATTGGCAACATCACTTGCGCCGTCTGGGGGGTCCCCAACGCTTCAGAGCGGGGGACAAAATCAGAACTGGCCCACAAGTGGGCGGATTGGCTACATAACCCGTGCCGTCTGCGGGCTCCCCAACGCTTCAGAGCGGGGTACAAAATCAGAACTGGCCCAGATTGGCTGCATGCATGTAATTCGTGTAATTTTTTGTGCAGTAGTTGCGTGTATTTCTTTTTGCGGTAAACGCGAGTACAAAAAAAAATTGTCGTGTTGTGTAATCTTTTTTTGCGGTAAATGCGAGTACAAAACATTGTCACGCCATGTAATAGTTTTTGCGGTAAATGTGAGTACAAAAAAATCGTCACCTCATGTAATTTTTTTTTGGGGGGGGGGATAAATGCGAGTATGGTTTGCATGTAATTTGCGGCAAAAGGAAATTACATGATGTGACGATTTTTTTTGTTACGCGCATTTACCATCAAAAAAAATTACACGAATTACAACATACATGGGGGTGGGGTGGGTGGGGACGACACAACGCATACTTAGCCACCGTACGCCCCCGAGACACAGGCCATCCAGTCATCACCTCAAACCAGTTCCGAAGGCTGCCTTTGAGCCGGTCCAAAAGACATTCGATGGCCCGAGAGGAGGGGGGTATGGGGGGCGGGGGTGTGGGGAATGTGCTCCGCTGCTCACCACTGCTGCATTCGGCCCCCCGTGGCAACCGCCCCCCCTGCCCCGCACCGAAAGGCCTCGCGTTCAAGAGCGCCAAGTTCGGGGGCTCTCGGAAGTGTAATACAGGGCCAGGTGGAGTCCCAGAACACCAAATGGGCAGGAGTGCAGGGCAGACCTCACTTTGCTTGCTTTGGTCGTTGACTTTCGTCGGGGCACGCCATCCTGAGAAATCTGTGCGGCAGAGCCCGCCCGCACCGGTGTGCGGCTGACCGCCGGTTTGATTCCTTCACGCTCCAACATGTTCTTGCGGCCCACGGTACTGCGCCGGCCCAGATTCATGGTCGGGGCAGTATTGGCCCGGGGCATCGTGGGGGCAATGTCCCGCGTCCGCGGCTGCGTAGGGGCGCGGTAATAATTTGTGCTGTTATAAGAGCCCGCACGAAAGCTTGAAGAGGAGCCGCGGGTCTCGCTCAGAGAGTTCATGATGGCCCGCTGAAGGCCAACGTCATCCGACATGAGGCCCAGCAGGAGGCAGTACCAAAAATCTGAATTTTCATGAGCTGGGTATTGTGTTTGATGCGGCACACGCACTGCTTGTGGCCGTTTGTGCAGACAAAGTGCGGGCCCTAGGGCTACCACAACAGTGCATGCTGGTTGTTTTCATCAGGGTGCTGCGAGGTGAGTGCTACCTGCAGAATGGGGTGGGACTCTGTCAGAATCGGGTAGGATTTTACCAGAATCAGGTGTTTTTTTCTGTTGTTCAGTACAAAGGTCCACGCAGGGTGGTTAGGGAACGGTTGGCCCACCCAATAGTTCAGCCTATGTACATGCCGGGTTGTCATAGGGTAATACAGCATCTTCTGGAGCAAGCATACCTCATTGCGGAGAGGTGCTGTAGAGCCCTCTTCTTCCAATACTACATAGGAACGTTGTCCAGATCAGCTACACCATCAACAATGACAATCCAGCAGGTATAGCTTCAGTGTCGGCATGCAGTGTGGGATGACACTCTGTGCCTTGGCATGTAGTGTGTGGCTACTCAGCAGGGTACTACTGTGTGATATAGGAAGGGGTGCGCCCGTTCTTGTAACCTGACCAGTTGCTCGAGTCATTTTTTCATGCACTTCCATTTCAAACACAACATGGGAAGAAAGACGTGCTGTACGACCAGGCCTTTGTTTCGTGGCATACAAGCCTTGTGCTGCAAGAGTGCTTACACCTTCATGCACCAGTGTTCCAGTTGGCAGAGTGAGAGTGTGTGTTTTGTATACGGTGATCCCTATGCACGTTCAGTGAGTGTGTGTTCTGCCTTGCACAGTTTGCTAGAATCAGGATTTGATGCAGAATCAGAAACTGGTGAGTGTGTGCCAGAATCAGGTGACTTTTTGCTGCACTCAAGTGGGAGTCTGCCAGAAACTGGCGAACTGTTACCAGGATTGGGGGGAGGGGGAGGTCATCTGCTGTCTGACTATCCCCAAAAAACATCACATCTTCCCTTCATTCCCCATTCCAGCTTGAATAGTGTGACCTCAAACCTGGTACCTAATCCCATGGGATCCGAAATACATATGGTTTGTGCACCTGCTCGTCAAGGGAGGGGAGGGGGGCGCCTGCAGTCGGGGGAGTAGTGGGATGAAGCCGTGGTGTTAAATTGAGATGTGGGAGGCGTGGGTGTCTGCGGCAATGGCAGATAACAGGCATGTCACTCCATCCTTTGCTAAGCAACACTCAGCAGCCCTCGCACACCCCCTTGTGCCTCGAGCGTGCAGCTGCAGCCTAGGCCCAGTGAATGACAGATGGCGGTGACCTTACTGCCTGGGACCTGTCCAATCAGGAAGAGGTTGGATGCTTCGGCTTGATATCTCCCACACAAGACCTATGGCCCCACAGAAGCAAGGGGAAGCGACACGCGGTGGGCACGTGGCGCGCACGCAAGCGGCACCACCTACTTCACAGGAATCGGCAGGTGCACCGGCTATGCGGGTGTATGCCATTCGCATGTGTTTCTCAGTCACACATCTCACAAATGATGAGGGCGGCCGCAAACGCCGCGCCACGGCTCACGGGCCTCCTGCTAAGGCCCAAGGCCGTCCCTTGCCACAGACACAAAACAGGCGTTCTCACCAAAGGCACGGGGAAGAGGAATGCGGGGGCGAACACACCCCCGTGTTTGCCCCGGCATTCGCCAAGAAAAGGGACGGAGGAACAATCATTCATAATCAACCCACAACAGCCAACTGATGACACTGTGACCAAGTGCAACCATCTTTGACGGGCGTTGGCCATGAGTTGTGGGCGGCGGGTGGCCCCTTGGGCTACAGTCCATGCCCTGCCTTCGTTTGGATCCAGGGGTACATATTATTGCTTTGAGGTTGCTGCGGCTGGTCACCGGTTGCGAGAATTGGTCAGGGTAGGGCAATGTTTTTGGCGAGTGCGAATTTCGTACAAGCACAGACATCTTGGCAGTGGCAGGTTAGGGATAAGGTTCACCGAGCTGGTGGAACCAGTCTTGGTTTTATAACCCTTTTTAGTGTCTAGGGTGGACCTACCAGGTTTAGCAGCAGCAAGCAAGCAGCAGCAGCAAGCAAGCAAGCAGCACGCGCGAAATGGGTAAAAATCAGAACTCCGTCGTGGGGGTTCAGATTCAGGTGAAATTTTGGTGGATGATACCTATGGGTGTGAAGTACAATCACACAAAGTTTGAGCAAGAAACTCAACGGTGGCGGCCGGGAACGGGATTTGCAAGTGGCGGACCTCACTTTCAAAAACTGCACTTTAGGGCCAAAAACAGCCATTTTTGGGCTTAAAAAGCCCTAGAACACATTCAAAACGGCCAAACGAAGGGAAACGGTGGCTACTCTGCACGTGCGGCTTGACTTCCCTGTGTCAACGAGCTCTTTGCCGCCCTCTAACTCCATGACATGCCCCGGAAACGGCCCAAAAAGGCCCCCAGAAGCTTCAAATGCCGACAGCCACAAACCAAGAATAGGCCATATCTTTGGCTACATGGCTCAAAATGCGATTCCGAGGGCACCTACGCCACCCGCAACCCCCCACTTTTTGTGGTTTCCACCCCTTAGAATTGCCCAAACGGACGCCTACACCCTCGTACTTAGGCCCACTAGGCTGCGGCAAGCTGCAAGCTCAAGCCCAAACAGGTGGGTGCCCAAATGGGTCATTAGGGTCCAGTAGGGGCAGAAAAATGACTTTTCTCAAAAATGATCCTAGACCATGTGCGACGCTAAAACAACTGTTTTTGGACCATTTTGAGCTTGTGGTGGCCCATTTTGGTCCTCCGAAAATCCCAAAATGCCTTGAAAAAAGGCTGTTTTGGGACCAGAAATGGGTCAAGAGTGGGTCAAAAACGCATTTTTCCAAAAATCATCCTAGACCATTTGGGGTGCACAAACGGGTGAAATGAGCCCATTTTGAGCCCATTTTGGGGCATTTTGGCCCCTCAGAAGTCCAACAAACGCCTTGAAAGTGGGCCTCGTGGTGATGGGGTTGACTTGCAAGCTGATTTCACTTTGTGAAGAGCCATCAATGTGTGAATCATTCTTGATGTCCTTCACCAGTCATAGCTAATGTTCCCTGCCCCACCAGCTCGGTCCCAATATTCAGTCTTGATAGGGTTAGAACGATAGCACCTCGAAGACGGCGAGAAAACACGTGGGGAAAAGCAGGAAATGCTGGCAAAAAAACGTGAAAACCAGGGAAGTATGTGCGCTTGCTCCGCGTCTACCCTCTGCCCCAGGGTCGCCAACATGGATTCGGCTTGAAGACTTCCGTGGTCTTCTTTGGTGAGTTCATGTTTCCGTGGTCTTCTTTGGTGAGTCTCATATGTGTTCATGTTTCTTTCATGAGTGTTCGCTGGACACTGGGAGATATGGGGGTTTGGGGTGCAGGGCGGAGAGGGTGATGAGGGGGGGCCTGGGAGGAGGTTGAGGGCGGGTTTGAGGGAGGGGTGTTAGGGGTATGGGGTCGAGGTAAAGGGGCGAACGGATCAGTCCATGAGTACAGGTCAGCGGTGGTTGGAGCTCCACGAGGTCACAAAAAAGAAAGCAAAAACCGAGAGAAGAGGTGATCGGCAGACAAATGCACGTAGCTGACATCTCCCTTCAGGAGAACAGCACCGCCGAGGGTGGAAGACCTTCTTTAAGTCTTCCACCAGCCATTGCCCATGGGCTCTTCAAGGAGGGGCAAGGAGACAGCACCTCCATGTCGCTGCACAAGCCCCGGTGGTTCCTGCTGAACCCCTCAACCCACCGTAATGACCTCCTCCCCCCAAGACACATGTCCCACCCCCGTTGGCCTCCCACTCCCAACGAGGGGGCTAGAATTCCATGTCACGACACGCCCCCCAGCTTCGCCCTGGGGCTTGAGAACAGCAACCAGCGCATCTTCATCCTCTTCAAGATGAGGGAGACCAAACGGGGTTTGAGGCCGAGCGGCAAAAGGGCGGCTTGCGAACAAAACAAGCGATTGGGGCCCAGATCAGGAGCTTACAAAACGGTTGGAGCGCGGTTGGACGATGGGGATGGGGGATGTTACAGGGCATACAGGGAGTGGGGGGCGCAGGGGATCGAGGCAAAGGGGCGAACGGATCAGTCCATGAGAACAGGTCAGCGGTGGTTGGAGCTCCGGGAAAAAGGAAAGCGAAAACCGGAAGAATGGGCGATCGGCAGTTAAATGCAGTTTGTTGGAGAACGGGCCCGACATCCTGAAGAGAGGGGGCTACATTCAACCCCCACTGGGACAGCCCCCCCTGGGGGTCATGTCCCCCCCATATGCTATCCATCCCCTGCTGAGGGATCTCAGACGTCGCAGGCCCTGAGGCAGGGCCCTGAGCAGTGGCTATAATAGCGGGAGGCCCGGACGGCCCCTGGGTTTGGCCTCGTCCTGTGTGTCGTTGGTCTCCACAACCAGTACCGCCTGGTGCTGGATCGACGCCTCTCTGAGCGTCCGCTTGTAGTCGTCCTCCCCGAACGCCACCATCGGGGCGGGCTCAATTCTGTGCGAAACGTGAAGCAGCCGTGATCCGTGCATTGGCAGAGAGAGGGCACTGCAGAACTGGGTCTGTTTCGGTGTGGGGACCCTGCCAGCCCCCGCCCTCATGATCATGACACGCACGGCAGTGGGAGGGTTGTGTTCAGCACGAGGCCCAGGGCTTGGGCCCCATGCACACCGCCCTTTCACAGGTTGGGGGACAGAGAGGCACACGTGGGGGGGGAGGGATGGGCCGTGTGAGATGCTTGTCTAGGGCTATCCGCAAGGGCTTATAGAAAATCCTCTGCCACACTGACCAAACAGAATGCTGACAGATACCCCCCAACCACCGTCGCCCACCCACCCCTACCGCCGTCGGTTACCACCCCAACCGCTGTCACCCGCCAACCACTGTCAGTTAGCCCTGCAACCACCGTCTGTTACCCACCCCCAAATGCCGTCGATTCCCACCCAACCTCCTCTTTTACCGTCAATTACCCCCCAACTGCCGGGACCCCCCCCCATCCCCCACCCCAACAGCCGTCGGTTATCCATTCCAACGGCCATCTGTTACCACCCAATCTCGGTTGCTTACCCCCCAATGCCATCGGTGACCTCCCAACCGCCGTCTGCTGCTTTCCCAACTGCCGTCAATTACCCCCAACCACTGTTGGTTAACCCCCCCACCCCACCCGCCGCCGGTTAACCCCAACAGGGCGCCGTTCATCATCCCTGTCCCTGACGGGGAAAATACAAAGAAAAAACAAAGGCTGCATCCCATGCCATGTAACCCCCCACCCCTCTGGAACTTCCCGTCCCGTAACGGACAGTGGGTGACGATCATGTGCGGTCCAAGGGGCCGCTGCTCAGGGCTGCTGAGGGGGAGCACCTGCGCCGTACGCACACCCTTTGTGGAGGGGTCTACCCCCCTTCCCCTGTCACAACATACCAAAAGGAGCAACACGCAACATAAACACACAAAGCACGTAACCCAGCGCCGCCGCACACTCACCGCGACAAATCCCCCCCTTTCTTAAAAAAGCCTGGGCTCTTGCATATGAGCACAAGAGGCGATCAGCACAAAATGCAGGAAGCAAATTGGCTCATCGGTGGCCTAAAAGACCATAGACGCCATTCTGTGACCAAAGAGTGCAGGCCTGTGGGCAGGACACCAACACGAAAGAACAGTGGTATGCTACTAATGTTTACCAGCGCCAAGCAGAAATCACTGGACTACCATTAAATGCTTTTGAGATGCACACTTGATGTCCCACACCAACGCGAACCTGGACACCCCATGTCCCCAGGGCATAGGCCCGAGAGGTACGGTTGAGTCCGGGTCAGTCACGGCATATGGGGCATTGACCTCACATTGCCATGGTGCACCCACATCATGTTTTCTTTGCCAACTGCGCGCAATGCAGTTCTATTTCGCCTGCGCCGCGGGTTGCAACACCACACCGTGTGGTCTGTTTGTGAGTACGCATCCTGGCATATGCTACATCAAGGCCCATTTGACACACCATGCGCCGACTGGTGTCACCATTTTCCTATCTTATCCACCACTACACCAGTGGGGGGTTCACTCTAGTGGGGGGTTAGCTCTTATGGAGGTGAATGGAGGTGAAACCCATGGTTGTGACCGAAGGTGTCATGCATTGTTGCTTGCAAACCCGGCTGCCTTCGGTCATGCAACCGCAAAGGACTGGGAGGGCCCACACAATAGACAATACCTGTGTTGGGGGGCGCCGATGGCCCCTTGGCTGCGAAGAGAAGATTATCCCAGAACTGCTCCATGGACACGGTGTTACCTCTGGGTGTATTCCACAACAAATGGTCGCACGGTGAAAAGGTGAGTGTGCCTATTGTGCGCAACTAGCCAGCATGTTTTAAAAACACATGGCAAGCACAAATGCTGAAACTTTGCAATAGCAAACATCCAGTTGCTCCAGGAGTGGAGATGTTCATGTGACAACCAGTGCGTGTAAAGGGATAGTGACCCACGGGTGGGCAGGCGGGCAATGGATGTAAAACACACAGATACAAAAATTAACGAATCTGTCAGAGAGGGTCGGTTTTACAAATACATGGCAAGCACAAATGCCGAAACTCTGCAATAGCAAACATCTAGTTGCTCACCCCTCTTATGTCCGCTCACGCCACACTATAGGCCCTGAAAATCAGTCTAGAATCGATTCACACACAACATAGTAAGTGTAACATCACATCTACACCTCTGAACTAAGCAGCGACATACGATACTCCCTTATATTCCATCACCTGGATATTTTGCACGAGATCACTCCAAATGAGCGCACACCGATGCGCAGCGCGCCTAACCTGTCCCCGTGAAAAGTAGGGTATCCTGGAAAGGGGGTCAGCAGGCTGGACACCCAAACCGAGTGCAGCACAAGTCCAGAACTCCGGAGGTGCAGGATCATGGCCTTTAAAATCCTGTTATGCCTCCAAAAGTGGGCACGAGACTTCAGGTTGACCGTCACCCAGATGGCCTGGAGATTGTACCGCAGCATGGCCACCTGGGTAAACGTACGCTTGTTCGCATTTTTAATTAACATCCAGGCTCCATAGAGCTCACTCATCTGCTGAGCTCAGCAGCGTCTACGGCTAACCATTTAACAAATTTCAAATCACCAACAAGCAGGGTGGGGGCACGGAAAAACCAAGCAGGACAATCAGGGCTGCGGTGACGAGGGAGATCCAGAGGCGCGGGGTCACCTTTAGCCAGTCTGACCTGCCCCAAGATGGCGCTACAACCCCCCCCCCCCCCCAGGAAAGGCAAGTGGCCCGTGGCAGGGTTGCCCAGCCACCCAATAAGACCGACAACCCGCATGAGGTCTTTAGCAGAAACATACCTGCCCTAGAGGACCACAAAACAAGCGAACAATCGGGTAACAATCGAAATGTTGTGAGAAATGGTCGGAGCTTCGAGATCAACCTCTTTACCTAACCACTTAACCCAAGTCGTAGGCTCGAGGACACTCTTGTCCGACACCCGGTAACACTTTGCATGCATGGCCGCCAACACCAGGCGCATGTAGGACCTTAACCACTCCCTCTTGTCTTCCATGACCACCAGGATATCATCCAAGTAATGGTCATAATCCGGCCGAAAATGCACCAGCAACTCTGCGGGTGGTGGCATGAGGTCAAAAGCCTGCCGCATGTGCGTGGCGACCACCGCCTGGCAGAGGGGGGGGGGGGGGGGACAGTTTCGACCCAAAGGGCAAAGTTCGGAGATCACACACACCTTGCGGCAACTGGACACGAAATGTGCCCCAGGCCTCAGAAGGCAAAGGCAAAGAGGTGAAACAGTTCCTCAAATCAAAGCTGCACGCATGCCTAGGGGTACACCAACCCCGGATACTCAAACCCCGGCGGACAAACTTCTAGTGCAGGGACCGCATACTGGGGAGTTGCATTTTTTGGTTGGGGCTGAGGATCCCGCTTATAGCCTACCTTACAGTTGACAATCAGCGAACATTTTTCTGAGGAATTTGGGATCACAAAAACAGGGGCACTCGGGCCCATCCCTTGACCAGGCATTCCCTCCAAAATGGATATGACGTTGTTGGATCAATGCCCATGTCATAGCCTTGACCGCCGATGCCAAACTGGGCTGACGTATTTGGACATGTGTCATGGCCTGGAGGGAGTTAGGATGCACTAAAGACCTCCAAATATCCACAGGGATATCCACCTTACCAGCAGCACCCAGGCCTTTCTTGGCAATGCACACCGGCACTGGCGATCCATCCGCGGCGTGGGACTCATCATCCTGTTTATTCGCATCCTTTTGGGGCTTAGGGCTGGTGGGGGAAATAACAATGGTGGCAGTCAAAAAATCAAACTCCCTCATGTGGTTGACGGCCGCAAATAACGAATGGACCAACTCCATTGAACGAGGTTTGGGGCCAACGGTCATGTTACGGATCACAAGCAATACACGGTACAAGGGCTCCCAAAATTCACGAAAACTCAAAGATGCACGCAATGTCACCCTGCCGGCCTTGCGCCAGAGCGTGGACCTCCAATGTTTTCGCGTGCACACATCAATGGGCCTTGGTCTAAAGGAAACACTGTCATCAAAATCAGGGGAGGACCCCCCCCCCTCCTCTAGGCCACCCTTTGGGCTTTAGGGGCCAGGGATTTGATCCTGTCCTCCAACGATGATTTGGCGGTGACCGTGGACTATTGGACCGTAACCCTAGTTCTTTTGACACGTTGTTGGGGAGATGGGACAGGTGACTTGGCTGCGGGGGGGGGGGGGGGTTGTCTTTGGCAGCAGTGGCGGCGGATCGCTGAGCGGCACGAGCCGCTGGCCAGTCAGCCAGGTCGTTTGGACTGTCCAGGCAAGGGGGTAGTATCTTCGGCACCGATACCACAGCCAGGTCCGGGTTGGGCTCGTCGGATCCATCGGATTCCTAGGTGTCACTGCGTGAGAGAACAGAGGCCGGCCAGAAAGATTGGGACGTGCAGGTTCCATTCTCAAATCGCCATACTCCAACACTTGACCCCTGCAGGACAGGCCTCGGCAAATTGGTATCCTCCCAATTGTTGTCGTCCCATGTGGCGATGTAGCAGCGAGTGACGGACACAGATTTCCACCGGCCCCAGGACATGAGCTCCTGCATGGTGGCGCCGTTACTGATAAACATTGTGGCGCCCATCTTGCGCCAGGCGTGCCATCTGAGGTGGGAGAATTCCGTGTTGAGCAGGAGGCGGACCATGGTAGACTGGATGAACCGGACCCACCTTTGATGAGGGTTTGGCTTGGCTTGCGGCCCAGGCGTAACGTTGTCGCTCTGATGAACAGAAGTAGGCGTCGAATGTAGCTACTGGCAGGCCGTTTGATCCATCGCTGGCACGTCTTTCTTTTGAGGAAGGAAACCGAGCCGCCCGCTTGATCCACATCCTGGACACTGATCGACACCGTCTCACTGATCATGTTGCAGCATGCAATGGCGACGATCGCCGCGGAGGTGACCAATAGCCGATATCAGAGGTGGCGTTGTGCACCATGGCCGCCGACGTTGAGAGGGAACCCCAACCTCGCACCGCCAAGTGCGTGACTTTATCCTTCGCGCGAACAACACGCCAGATGGGCCGAGGGATAAATCCGATGGCGATTTGAGCTTCCTCCAAGAAGCGGCAGGCTAATATTGCCTAGCGCATATCCAATGAGGTACGCTGCGTCCGGCGCAGGGCCAATAGGTACTCCCGTAAGACCTATATTGGCCATTCAGAGGGGGATTGAAGATGCCTGACTCGGAGTATACGCAGGTGGCGCTCATAGACATCGAGTGTGGAGCTAGCCCATGACTGCACGAAAATGGCTTCCCAGGATACCGATTTGGTGGCCTCCCGAAGGGCTTGGAACTAGCTATGCCATTTGTAGAAGCTGGGCTCACGAGATTCAATTTGGCTAATGTCCTGTACATCGGCATCCCCCCCTTGTGGCGTGGAAATTCATTTGGACTTCTTGCAGAGCCACTCCAAGTGGTGGCCTCCGCACTGATCACATTCCCCCGGGGGCCAATAGTCAGTGCAGAATTCACACACCCCAACTGTCACCATGAACTCCACACCATCGCGCTGGATGAATTTATACTTCCCCCTCCAATAGAACTCCTCCTTGGATGACGAACCACTCGCGGGCGAAGATCCAGACCGCGGCGACGACGAAACAGACTGGCGCCTACGGCGAGAGGACTTCCCGCGCTTTGAAGACTTCCGCAACTTTCAAGGCGACCCGCAAGACGAACCTTGGAACATGACTTTCCGTACCTCCCATATTTCTTTGAATAGGCCCTGTGGGTAGTCGTGAGCATTTGCCCATAGGTCAGCCACCGCAACCCCCGGGTCATCCAGGATATCAGATTCCACGGCACGTTTGATGAGGCCCACCAACGCGTGCATCCACTCTGCAATCCCAGCCTCCTCAAGGAATTCCTCAATCACCTCTGGCGTGATGGGTCGATCTTTGTACGGGACCTGCTTCTGCTTGCCGCCGGATTTGGAATCCTTCTTTAAGCGGGCCTTGAGATCTCGTACCCCCTGTTGGAGGGAAGAGAGGTCCTGCGAAGCCCCCTGTGGGGCACCACCGGTGTGTGCAGGCTCATGCGCCGACACAAATTTTGCCCATGAAGGCTCATAGAATGCTTTGGCTGACATCCTCCCAGGCAACTACCACATCGAACACTCTGTTAGCCGCAGTGGAATTATTGAGTATGGCAGCCATGCCCTCTGTCAACGTGGAGATATGTTTACCCTCTTTCTGGCACCGCGTGGCGACCTCGGCCACTCTACGGGCGAGGTAGTCACCGGGAATTCGCCGTACCCACGCAGGGAAGCCATTCTCAAGGCCAGCGCACAAAACGGTGATCCACGGCTCGACGTCATCGGCCGGTCGCTTGTTACAATTGGATCCATCATTAGCGGTCGGCATGACAATGGATGTAAAACACACAAATACAAAAATTAATGAATCCGTCAGAAGAGATTAGGATAGGGCTTACAATAAAACAGCCCTTCCAGCGGAGCATGAAAGGTCGGTTTTTTTTGCACCCCAAATGGTGCGTAGATCGGTGTTGTGTGCGCTAAATGGACCACCCATGGGAAATCCCTCTTGCCTGTTCCACACACGACACAATGCTTGTGTGAATGTATCTGTATCTGTGAATGTATCTGTATTGTGCAACGTACATCAGGTTCTCCAGATGGGTATGCGACATATCTCTCGGGGACGTTGGGGAACCTGCCAACTTTGTGGGTTTTCGCGGGTTGGCGACCTTGTTGCCTCATTTGTGCCAACTGAGTGTTCAGGAGGTAGGGGTATGTGGGGTATATTCGGAAAGCCCTTGAAAAGGGCTATTTGGAACACCCCAGGTCTGCTTGCTGGACTGACGACATGTCTGAGATTTTCCTCCGTTTTGGACGATGCTTGTGTTGTTTGCTGCCTCTCTTTGTCAACAGGCAGCTGCCATGTCTTCATACAAATTCACGCCACGGGCTGTTGCTTCCCCGGACGCACCACAAAAGCCTTTGACGCGCATTTTGGCAGCACACCTGACCCAGTGAATCTGCAGCCCCATACTGGTTATGTATGGCTGAAATCAGGATACAGTGAGGCGATTCCCTGGCGCAAGGTGGGGTTGATCAAACAACGAAACGTGGACCTCACAACCGATGGCCTGTGGGCCATGCCCCTTAACGAGGGTTGGGTGCCAGTGAAAGCACGGAGGTTGCAAGATTGGCAAAAATTGAAGAAATATGTCCCTGTCCACAAACAGGGGGATGTCTGCCCTAATGGGGTCCCCACCCTGCCTGAAAAAAGCAATGCTGACAGTGACAATGATTCTGAATAAAAATGGATAAACGGTGCAGTGCTGTGTTTGTGTGCACCGTCCCATGCGTTGTGCTGCGCTGAAAAATGACAACCCCTCCCCCCCAAACCCATACATTTCTGAAATGGCATTTTCTTGCAGATTTCAAAAAGCATACACATACCCCCCCCCCCCCCCCAGGTGACGACATGTTTGCACGCGGAAGCAAAAGTTGCAGAAACTACCGAAAAGTGCCAAAACCCACAAAGTTGGCAGGTTTTGAATGCCCCCGAGAGATATAGAAAAATCTGTTTGACGTGCCCTTACCGCCCTATCTAGATTCTTGGTGTCCTCGTGAGAGCTCCATCCCATCTGCTGCCGCCTACCACCGATGGCACTGTAACCAGGGTACTGCCCCGAACAAGTCCTGAATAACATACACCCCACCTCAACACAATGTGCATTCATTCGTCAGATGACGTTCACAGCACCGAAACGCGTGTGATGCCTGCCCCTGTCTTCAGAGCACCGGAAGTGGTCGGGCGCCGGAGGCAATGGCACAGCACACCTCCACAGCCTTGACTTGTGGGGGGGGCTCGGGAAAAATTTGCTGCAGAGCACGTACAGCAGCTCCCGGACAGTCATAGCCTGGCCCACCACCAAGTGCTGGCGGACTTGGTGCTGGGGCTTGGCCCGCCCGTGCGTGAGGCAGTGCGAGAATGTGACTGCGATGGGGTGGAGGTTGAGGTAGGGGATATTGCGTGCCAACGATCCCATGTGCACTGCCCGTCGCAGGACTTTGCGTGCCCCGAAGATGGCGTAGAGGTACTCCGCGATCTGTGGGCGTGCCCGTTGGGGCAGAGAAAGAGGAGGGGAGAGGGCATGTGTCACCAGACGAAACAGGAAGGACACTCGTATGGTGTCCGGGGCTGCACAGGCACACCCTTGCACAGCCCCGTGCACATACATAGCCACACACACACACACACACACACACACACACACACAAACACACACACACACACACACACCCTATGTTATGACCAAAACAGAAATGCGAAAAAGAAATTCTATTGCCTTCGGCAGTGCACCTCGAAGAGAGGTTGACAGTCAGCCAATCAGTCCCTTAGCCAGGCCAGCAGTCAGTCAGACAGAAACACACAGTTTGGGTTTTTTGTCAGTGGCAGACGAGGCCCCAAGCAGTGGGGAGACCATTTGCCTCAGACCAAGCAGTGGGCGAATGGTAATGCAGCTGGCCGGAGTCTTTTTGGTCGGCGGTTCGAACCCCGGTCGGGTGAATACGGCGCCGCCGCCGACGCCAACAGTCGGCCGACCAGGATTCGAACCGCCGACCAAAAACTTTGCATCGGCTGCGTTACCATTCGACCGGCGGTTGTGTGATAGCGATAAGCTTCCCCAGTGCTTGGAGCCTTCTGAGCGAAAACTTTTGACCCCCCCCCCCCACCCCACCCCCCCCTTCTCAAAAAAGTGATATCCAGTTTCAGGGGATAGAGGCCTCAGAATCAAAAAATCCATTTGGGGATGGTCTTATTGGGCAAATGGGCAAAATAATGAGTTTACAAGGGGTTGGACATCCAATATCATGCCTTGGGGTATGCTACGCGAATGACCCCCAAAAAGGGGGTGGGGGTATACGACGCCCGCGCCTGCGCTTGATCTAACAACCTCTCTTCGAGGTGATTATCTCACTCAGGAACAGATGCTTCAGAATGCAGAGAATGTGTAGTCGGTGCAGTACATAGACAGAATGGGGCAAGGCGTAACACTGACACCTACACAGATACGTACAGTCACTGCCGGTGGCCAGCAAGACCGACAAGACACAGCTCACAATCAGCAAGTTGTGCTCTGGGCCTACTGCAAATTGGGTTCACCCAGGTCATCCCTCTCCATCAGCGAGCACCTTCGGTGTGACGTCTCACTGACTTTGCTGACTTTCTGTGAGGGGCAGGCCGCTGCACCAAGGGTCCAGTCGCTCGTACAGAAAGGTAATCAGAACCAAACACCAGCTGACAACAACCGGATCTTCCCAGATTGCGAAGCTGCGTACTTCAACTGTGCATGCTCTTTTGTCTCACCGCCCTCCCTGACCATCTTTTGCAAGGCCTCATAATCTTTTGCAGTCGTCTGTCCACATCTGTCATTTGGTTCAGCTCTTCCATCAATTCTTGGCTGGCGTTGGAAGTTCCGCACAGTTGTGGGGCTTTCATCTTGCCCACACAGAAACAGTTGACCCAAACTGAAAACCCGCAACCAGGGAGGCTGCAATGCACGAATCATCCACCAAGTCCTGTGTCAAGTACAAACTGCCACAGAAATCACCTACAAATGATGCAAAATAACGCAAATACCCACCGCCAAAACGTTATGGTAACAATACCCCGTGTTGTTTGGACAAGCTGTTGTTTGGCCATAGATTGACCATGGTCGTCACCCTCCGGAATCCCTCCGGCAGTGCAAGTCGTTGTTGGGCCATAAAGCAGCAATGGTCGCTAGCCTCCCAAATCACCCTGGCGTTGCTTGTTGCTTGCACAAGGAGGGGGGTCCCCTGCCTTATGCCCTGCCAACCCTCAAGAGCGTCCCCCTGAGAGGACACTCAGTTGGGTGAAGGGGTAGGCGGTTAATTGTATCGGCCTGTGGGGTAGAGGGGGGCACTGCGTGCTCGGTTTCTCCCAATTAAGATCCAAAGCGCTCATGTGGCAGGGACACTACGCACTGGAGGGACAGGTGCTTAAGGTATTATTCCTGTCGATTGCAGGAGAGAAGAGAGGTTGGAGTGGGGATCTGCCAATGGCAATGGCGGCCCGGCCCCAGATGTCATGCAGAGTGCGAAGTGCAGCATGTGTGGCATCAGCGCGCGGAGGGTCTTTAGAACAAGCCATGTCCTTGCACACTTCTTGACTCGTTCCCAAACACTACGACACCGCCTTTTGGGGCGTCCCTGTACGATGTGTGTTGAGGAACTCAGGGGCGCTGGCAAATAGAAACCACAAGCCAGACACAAATGGCCCAGTGATCCTTCACGATGCAGGGCACAGCTCAGCAGAAGCATGTTGGAGGGTTGGAAATCTGCGCATGAAGGACTCGTAGCGACCAGGGAGTCGTATGCCCCAACACAGGTACAACCAAACAATCCATCTGAACACTGAGTGCCAGACTTCGGCTGCGGGCCCATGGAGCCCCATGCCCCGACTCCAGCGTGCCGGCAGAGCAGGGGGCCCTATACAACCCAACGGAAGTCCAGGCTCCTGGTCTGCTGTTGTGTACCTGTGTGCGTTGTGCTGTTGCGTGTTGTTGTCGCGCTGATGGCAGGGTAAACAAGGGGTTGCACCGGATCTGAGGTGCAGATTCGGGCACGGCGTCCCGTAGCTCTGCAGCCCTAGGTCAAGCAATCCCCACACACCACCCCATTCACGAGACCTTGACCGGCAGAATCACAAAATCGACATTTTCGGCGAGGGTGCCCCGGAGCTCCAGCCACTCTGCGGCTATACAGTCTGTCAGAAGGGCCCCGTTATCCACGGGGCCCGGGGCGTGTGGGGCTTCTGAGCTGGCCACTGAGCCGGCGCTGTTGTGGAGCTGGACAAACACACACCAACTGCGCCACCATTTGCAATCCACCAAGTGGTAGATGTCCCCCTGCAACAACAAGTATGGGGATGATGGCGGGGGGATGGGGGCAGCACAGCCGGGACACAGGATCGGAACACTGGATCTACCACAACCTTCAGGGGATGTGTACGGGCTTGGGAATGCGGACGGCAATGGGTATTGGGCTGGGAATGGGGAATGGGATGGAGATGGTGATGGGGATGGAGTCGGGAATATGGTTCAACTCGTGTTTAGCGTTGGGGCTGAGGTTGGAGTGGGGGCGAGGGATGCTGATTCAATACCTCCCTTGGGGTCAGACCTGGGACTTTCGGGCACCACTGGTGGCCCCCTCCCCGGGAATGAGACCACCAAGATCCGACTGAACACTGTAAAAGACCCGAAACAGCCTCTTGTGTACACTTATCCAAGATCACATTGCCGCAGCGGCAGCAGCTATATCAACTGCAGCCCCAGCAGCACACCAGTGGCAGCGCTCACAGACTTTGGCTGCGTTGCAGCATACTGCGCGACTCAAAGGCACTGTACCTGGCACAGTTTTGCCCCACGAGAGTACACAGATCCGGGATTGGCGGCATCCGTGTGGAGGTTCCCAGTGCCGGCATGAGGCTCTGCAACCAACAGCCAAGGAGCACAGTGTTGCGCTAAGCTGCTTACCTGTGGATAAGCATGCCGAACAGAGAGGGTGAGGAGGAGTGGAGGTGACAGTCAGTCACGGAGCAGAGGGGGTCTAGGGACCATGTGGTGGCAGTGGTTCTTGTTGGGGACACCATGCGATCCAGTCATTGCGGAGCTGAAAGCTGAGATTCCATCGTGCAGAGCAGGTGTGGGCCACTCTGGGCAGGGCGAGGGGCCAAATGGGCAATGATGTCCTGATCATTTCGAGGGATTCTGTTGGGGCCCATGTGGTGGCAGTGGTTCTTGTTGGGGACACCATGCGATCCAGTCATTGCGGAGCTGAAAGCTGAGATTCCATCGTGCAGAGCAGGTGTGGGCCACTCTGGGCAGGGCGAGGGGCCAAATGGGCAATGATGTCCTGATCATTTCGAGGGATTCTGTTGGGGCAAAACATTCCCTCCTTTCCCTTCAAGCTGCCTACCAGCCCAAGCGCTGGGGCCTTTGGCTGCTCGGCAGCAAGCTAGTGCCCAGGGAGAAAGGGCAGAGAGGAGGCAGGGGGGGATGGGTGTTGGGGGGGGGGGGTCTCAAGTTGTCACAATGGTCAAAGCCTACAGCAAATGCTACCACCCCTTGCCTAGCATGGGGCCCAACTCCCTGGGTGTCTTGTTGCAAGGCTGCCCAAACCATTTACAGGTGGAGGACGTTGCCATAGCAAACACGAGTCCCGCGTGTGCCTTGAGAGAACCATCAAGGGAACCGGGCGGGCCAACCGGGGCTACCAGGAGATTGGACCCGGGACCCCCACCACTGCTCAGGGGGTCCTTGTACGTGTAAAGGTGTTCAGCACCTAGGTGTGAAACAACACAGAGCGCCCACAGTACGCAAAGAAGTTTTCTGAAAGGAAACCAAAAAAGGGGGGGTATGCAGGGAGGGGGGGCCAGGGGGGTCAAAATCAAAAAGCCATTGGGGGATCATTTTGTCTACCAAAGTGATGATTTTACAAAGATTTTACCTTGTAAAATAGCACACCTTGGGGAACACTTCGCAAATGACCCCAAAAGGGGGGGGGGGGATTATGGCGCCCCCGCCTGCGCTTGATCTAATAACCCTCTTTGAGGTGAATTTTTCAGCCCACGCATGCCAACCTGAAACGGCTAAATCATTTTGTCTCCCAAAATGATCATTTTATGTAAGGTTGCACATCTGATATGACCCATTGGGTTATGCTCACGTGAATACCCCCTCCGAAAAGTGGGGGGGTATATGGTGCCCATGCCTCTGCTTGATCTAACAACCTCTCTTCAACGTGATTTGCTCCGGTAACCATGCTGGACAGTCGACTAACGTGTAACCCCCTTCATACCGTCTTGGTTCACAGCACGGCAGTGGATGGACGTGCAACCAGCGAATGAAAAACCGTGTGCATGTTTTGCTTTGTGTGTGCTTGCTTCTCAACGACCTAGACTCTTCTCGAGGACCTAGACTCTTCATCCCAGAGGGCTAGAAAAAATTTTTGGCCACCACCCCTCCACCCTTTGAGGTCCTCAGATACCTTAACATGGGGGGTTCATCTCCCTCCAAGGGTAAACCCTGCATCTGAAGGATATCATGGTGGAATAATGACAGGCTGACTGCCCACATTGCGGGTCGGAGGGTTTAGCACCATTGGTCCCTGCATGTGGCCACAGAGGCGTCGGTCATGCACCAACCGCCGTCGGTTTGGCAGGTATTGTGCTCATTTGGGTTGAAGGTGCCCTCCCAAAAGCCGGTTGAAGAATTGTTAACACCTCAGGTGGAAGATCATTTGCAGCATTTGGTGAACTCAGAAGCACCGAGACCCCGCTGCGATGGGAACCGGACAAAGGATGAAGACCTACTGCACATCCCCCACACGGGAGGACTGTAAGTCAGAGAGGTTGATGGCTCTCCCAAATATTCGTGCCGAAAGGTGGCGGACAGATGCGTAATCAACAACAGTGGGAGTGTTGGGGGAGGGGGGGGGGGGGCAAAGCAGTGGGAGGGCCACGGGCAGTGGTGAACTGCAAATGAGGTCCGGGTGCAATGTCCGCATGGTACTCCAGCCGCACCTGCTCCCCCATGGCCTTCTCCGCCAACTGTCTACTCACTCGGCCATCAGTCTGCCAACCACCAGCGCCATCCATGTGCATTGTGGTCCAATTCTGCATCCCGCCCTGTCCCCTGCCCCTTCAGATCCGCTGTGTCCGACAAACTGGGCTGGGGTTGCAGGCTCTTGGGCGGGGCAGGGGTTGCAGAACACATTCAACGAATCGAGCCGGACTACAGCAGAGCATCAGCGTTCTCAAAGTGTAGGTGCTCAGCCCCATAGAGTCTCTGGTCCTCACAATGTGATCAGCGAGATATCTACAATCTACACTGGTTTTATACCTAAAGCCTGTTGCACCTGTGTGCTGCTCCATCTGTTGTCTACGCTCTGCTGTCAGCGCTTTTGTCAGCCAAGAGCAGCGGTATGCATGCAACGAAACGCCATTCACTTTGTGTGCAGCGCAGGGGGGGAGGGGTGCCATAAAGGCTGAGTAAGGATGCCCATTGGTACTTCCGGGTGTATTTATGTGTGCGCTGTTTGAGAAGGACCCTCCGGGCATGGATGGGGGTTCGTTGTCCACCAATTGGGTTGGCGGTGAAGGGGGTGCGTTCAACAATTCTGAGAGGGCCACTCATGGTGCCCCACCATGACAATGTCCGCGTTTTGCAACTCCCTACCCACCGGCATTACGACTTTGGGGGCTGGCACCTGGCATGTTGCCTCCCCGGCGGCACAAGTCTCGGTTGTCGACTGGGAGCGGGCGGCGGGCGGGGAGGCGGGGCGGGCAGCAGTAGGAGGGGAACAAACGGCAAGTGGCGAATGGAGGGGCCTCCGCCACCCTTTCAGTGACCACTGGCCCTCAGACCCTGCGCTCATGCCCTGCATGGCACACCTCCATCTTCTGGGCCTCAGGACCGGGGGCAGGGCTGACCGATGCCAACTGATCCGCGACCCCCTCACAGGGCAGCGGTGGCGGCGTTGTTGCGGGCTCCCAATGCATCTACGAAGGAGGAGGGGGGGGCAGGCATTGGGGACCTGCACTGGAGCGGCGACGGGGAGCAGACGGGGAGGGGAAGGCACGGGCCGCGTGCCGTGGGATGGCCGCAGAAGCAAAAGACGGGGAAGCCAAGGGGCCAGGACATGGGCCCTGGACAAAGGGCGGGTGCACATCAGACTGCACAAACCTTGGCAACCTTGCTGGACGCGCCCCCCTCCCCCACTTCTTGTATGCCATTACCACAATTCCCGGCTTGCCATCAAATGCCCAGAAAATTCCGCCCCTCACTGCCTTGAAGGGACCATTGCAAACCATTATGGCAGCCTCCTTCGATCTAGAGCACATGCTCTTGCAAGCAGCCCCTTGTGATTTAGGCTCGCAGCTGTATAAGCACGTCGCTGAAATCAACGCAACCGCAAACATCTGCATCATCCCAAGCACCTCAGGTCACACAAAAACAAGAATTTGTCTGCAAGGAGAAATACTGCTGCAGGCCACCCCCCTTCGTACCCATTAGCGAAACGACTCATTCGGCTGCACAAGAAAGAGTAAATTTCATCCAATTGTCAAACCATCTGCATAAAGACCTGGGCACAAGAGCGTGCAGCAGGCAAAATGCAAGGCAAAGGACAAATGTGACAAAGCTTATTCCTTGTACACACGCACTAGTGGCTGCGGGCTGATAAGCAATGCATAGGCCCTCATAGGCGTGGATCGGTCTACAGCATGATCTACTGCGCATGCGGATGAGACATGCCCTACGCCATGAAGCCAGGACATTCAGGGGGGCACAGACTCTACACAGTGTGCGGGGCGGACACTCAATTCCGATGTGTCATAACTTGATACATCTCTCCAGTTCACCTCTCCATCTCTGGAGTTTCCTGGACCTCACCCCCTCTGATGATGAGACCTGGGCACACCAATGCCATTGCATTATGTTTGAAATGGGTCAAAAAGGATTTTGTATAAAGCTCAGGTAGACCCCGTAAACCACCTTTTTTTGCTGCAATATGGTCTAAACAAAGTTGAATGGGGAGCAATGTGGTCTGGCCCTTCGCACCGGGCGAAGCGGGGGCTAGTGGGCATTTCTGTTGTTCACACAACAAAGCCACACAAACACTTGGTGTTGCTCTGGTTGCTTCTCATGCCATGGGGTTCACAGTCAGACTATTGCTTAGTGACCCCGGGGGGGGGGGGGGGGTTAGTTTGGGCCTCGGCCAGGTCTCAGCCACCCACCCACCCACCAATCCACCCACCCACCCAACCCTACCCCCCCCCAGGGGGGGGGGGGGGTCCATGCCCTCCACCCGCAGTCACGTAATCTGTGGAACAACAGAGCAAAACTGACCAGCAAAAATTTGCCACCACTGGGGTTGGAACCCAGGACCTTTAAATTAGAGTCAAGCACCACAACCAACTCAACTAACAACCAGTTCTGACAATGGTATGCAACAAAGGGTTCAGAGCTTTGACACAGTATGAAAAAAAAATGGGGGAAAATGTGTGAAACATGCAGACAGGTCTCAAAGCCCTGCACAACCCAAATCCCAAAAAAACGCACCCGCACCCCGGGGGGGGGGGGGGGGGCCTGGTGGCCCAAAATGCTGAAATTTGGGGCTAACCCACCCACCCATCTCTACACCCACCCACCCACCCCCCCCGGGGGGGGGGGGTATTTCGCCCACTAAGCAATAGCCTGTTCACAGTCCCCTTTTTTCATTGGGACAGACATCAGGTGTGTCTTCCGTCCGTCTGTCGAGCGGTGGGGAACAGGGCGTGTCTGCATCTGGCGCTGCGGTGGGGTGCGGAGCACTACACTGATACCCAAATGGTCCATCTCCGGGTATGGACGTGCCGGGCATGTGTCGCACAGGGGCTGCACGTGGACAGCGCCCCTGTCCGAATGATAGCGGGCGTTGCTTGCTGCCCCTTTTGGCGCCTTTGCCGCTGCTTGGCCATAGAACAGTGGAAAGTTCAGCAATAGGTCCCCACCGACAGACCTATGCCCTCAATCAGCAAGTATCACGCGGCGGAGCCGCGGCACACATTGTCCCATCTGTCCAGCGAAGCGCCACAGCTCTCCCTCGGATACGGCGCCGGAGGCGCCGCCACAGTTCTTCAGGATAGGTCAGGTCGCCCTCCCTACCCTCAGCAGGAACTGGGTTGAGCTGACAGGTACCTCCGAGACGAAAATAAAAACACCCCCCGTGTCGACCACTATGACGACCTCGCCACCGACCGTGGCTTGGGAGCCACGCGTGTTTCTGGTATGCTCCTCCCCCGTTGTTGCCCCGTGCTCCAGAGGCGCCACTGGCACCCCTCCGTCTCAGGACTCGATCCCCCTCCGCCGCCTCTTCCTGCTCTCACTCACGTCCGTACTGAACCCATCACTGTCACTGTCCCACGTCCCCCGCAACCGCGTGTCACTGATATCCGTACTGAATGACATGTCTTCCGAGCTGGACAGAAAAACGTCTTCGTCGTCCGACGTTGACGATGCGGTCGAACTGCCGCTGGACGTCCCCCCAGAGTCCACCTCTGACCCCAGGTCCCGGTCGGACACTTCTGCCATGGGCTCCAGCCCCAATGCATCCCACTCCGTGACTCGGCGTCGTTTGGATAGGGGCAGCAGGTTATAGGGGTGCAGCTCCCGGCCCTGCCCCGCAAGTTCATCGGCTGCCTCATTACCGGCCACCCCGAGGTGCGATGGCACCCAGCGGACCTGTAACTTGTCCCCCGCCTCCCCGCGAAGCCAATCAATGTGCTCCCACAAGTCTCTGTGCCCCACCTCCCCTGACGACGTGCGCCACCCGTGTCTCTTCCACTTGTCCGTCCACACTGTGATTGCCTTAAAAATGTATTCGGAATCCACCACCACCACCATCCGCTCCCCCGCCTCCCGACCGAGCATCGCATGTAGCACCCCTCGCAACTCCCCCCTGCTGATACTCTGTCGCTCATGAGCTGGCACGTGCGCCCGAAAATTACGATTACTGTTGTCCCCGAACCAAACCCCGTACCCTGCTTGCATCCAACCTCGGACGCGTTTCGCCGAGCCATCCGTGTACACTATGACCCACCCCTCACCCGACATCCCCTCTAGTTCCGCCAACAAAGAACGTTTGTGGTTACCCCACTTTTCCTCCTTTAACTTCAGCGGGTCTGGTCGCGCTGACGGCACCTTGGCCGTCGTGGGGGCTTGGGGCGCCCTGTGGAACATCGTCTTATGGTCCGCCCAGCTGTGGAGCTGTGCTATCAAATGGCGCAGATCGACTCCACTGCACGACATGTTGCGCTCCCCCCTCCAGATTTCCAACACACCCACCCAAACAGCTACAAACTCCTCCAACGAAACCTGCCGATGCTGATACTTTACCTCGCACCGCAGCTTCCACTGTGCACGCAGGCCTACCCACAAAACGAGGCCCTGCGTCGTCTGCAGCGACAGCAGAGGTTCCTCCAGCAGAAGCCTGCTGGGCTCTACTGCTCCCCCCCCCCCCTGCGCCAGGCCAAACGCCTTTCTCACCGTATCAAACATAAATGCCGAGAAGTAGCACCGCTTCAGCGTGTGCGCGTGGTCCTCCACCCGCCCGCACTGTGGACACAGCTTACCCCCCAGCCGCTCCATGCGAGCGCCAACTGGCAGCTTGCGCCACAGAACCCTCCGTATGAAATCCAAATCCCATTTGGGGAGGTGTAGGCGCCCAAACACACGCCATACTTCCTCAGGCTGACGGGCCTCGTGGCGCGTGCGCTGCTGCATGGCCAAAAGGGTCCGTCGCTTCGCCCACTGCACCGACCAATTATCCACCGGGGGGGTCGCCGGGACCGCAAAATTGGGTTCGTACATCCCCACCACCCTCAAAGCCGACTCCTCATAGATGGCACGCCATGTGGGGGCCACAGTGCCTAACAGCTGGGGTGGTATCTTGGACCCCGAGATGAGGTCACACCAGCGCAGCACCCCCCTCCGGTGCAGTGCCGGGCAGTAGTAGGTCAACCAAACCTTATTACGAAAGAACACACAGTGCCAAACGCCCAAGGACCACAATTCATGCAGGGGGGGGGGAGCCGGTGCCCCCCCCCCCCGTCGAACCACCGAGTACGCCTTCACGGTACCCTGCAAAAAGGTAGGCTTGGGCAGATAGGCTTGGCTGGCTAGCTGTAGATAGGGAAGAAACGCCGGTTCCAGCACCAACCCCACTCGGTCGGCCCACCCCCGGAACGGCCGCGCATGTTGTTCTGCCAACGACGCTGGCCGTACCACTGCCTGAACAAACGTTTGGCTGTGTACCCAGGTCGCGTACATACCCAATCCTACCTGCCCCAGACCCCCCTCCGCCGGAGGCAGAGCCAAGATCGGCATCGTGAGATGCCAGTTATTAATGTCCAGTGCCGCCCTGTGGACCATGTTTAGTTGCGCCACCACATGCTCCGTTGGAGCATAGGCCCGTGCAGTCAAGTAGACCACTGGGGCTATCCACGTAGCGAACAGGTACGCCCGCTCCTCCATTCCCAGTGGCAACGTGGCCAGGGTGCGTGCCCGCGCCAGCATTTTTGCAACCACGGGTGCGTATGCACCAGCCGCTGTCACATTACCCAACTGGATGCCCAGGTACTTGAGTTGTTCCTTCACCGTCAGCCCCGCCAACGTGGCCGGCCGTGGGGCATCTGGGTCCGAACACTTGACTACCGCATACGTTTTCGAAAAATTGACCCTCAGGCCAGAGAAATACCCAAACACCTGCAGGACATACAAAACCGCCCTCAGATCGGCCACCTGTTTCGGCCCCCGCCCCGGCAGCGCCAACAAAATATCATCTGCGTATAGCAGCAACACCACATTAACATGCAACCGTTTGAAATCAAAAATCAGTAGGACCGTTATCAAGTCAAAAAGCAAGGGGGACAGTGGGTCCCCTTGTCGGATGCCCGAACGTGGGCTCAGCTCCACGTCGGCCACAAAGCCCCTCCCCACGCAAAATAAAACGGGCCCCGCCGACACTGACATCAACAAACCAACGTACGCCAAGGGCAACCCCAGGTGGATCAGGGTGACCCGCAACAGGGTGAAAGTTACCGAGTCATAAGCTTTCTGAAAATCCACCGCCACCATGATCTGGTCTGGCAGCCGCTCCCACTCTGCCCTGGCGTAGATTACATGGTCCAGCATCTGCCGCCCCGGCACGAAGCCTTTCTGACAGGGGGGGATCACCTGTGGCCACACGTCCGAGAGCTGCAACATCACCGTAGTGGTCACCCACTTTAGGCATACCTGCTGGAGCGCAATGGGTCTCATATCTTTGGGTTGTTCCGCCCCACAAAACTTCGGCAGGCACCGCATCAGAGAGACCGACCACTCCGCTGGCACCCCCCCCACCCTAAGGAAATCCTGCATGGCTGACAATAACCGCGGAGCAAAAACAGATGGAAACGCCTGGTATAGCTCCGCTGGTATACCATCCTTACCCGGTGCCGATCCCCCTTTAAGACGCTCGAGAGCCGCCAATACCACGTCCAGCGACAGTGGCTTCATAAGCAAAGGCAACGCCTGCAGGATTTTCGGGGGAATGGGTAGGGACCTTACATACCGCCAGCACTCCTCTTCGGTTACTGCATTCCCCGCCATGACCCCCGCCCAATAGTCCCGCATAGCCTGTGCGATCGCCCGCACCCCGGTGTGTACCCCCCCCTGCGAGTCCCGAACTCGTGCCACGTGCTGTCGCTCTCGCAACTGCCGTACCAAGTTGTGGATGGTCCGCCGCCGATTTGCCTGACCTTGAACTCGCACCTCCCGCGGCTGTAACTGACGTTTTAGCCTATCACACATATCCGATTTGAACATGGCCTCGCGCTGGTTCGCCAGCAGAGATACCAACAGCCCGTATCCCTCCCCCACCGACCTCGGCGAATATCCCAGCTCCTCTAGATAGTCCAGTGCCCCCACCGCCAGTTTTACCGGGGTGCTCTCGCGTACCAGGCTATGCAGTTCCGTGTAACCCGAGGTGGGGTGCGCTTGGCGCCACTCACGAGCTTCCCGCTGCAGGAAACCCGTCACCCCCGCCCACCACTCCGTGGTCCCCAAGTCTCTGTCTGCCCACTGCTGTAGCCCCTCTCTCAGTCTACCCATAGCCACCTCATCGGACAAGGCCTCCACCGGAAAACGAAATCGCGCGGGGCACGTGGGCCCCTCCGGTGGGCCCAGCTGCATGACCACTGCTTTATGGTCAGAGGGCGTGGTTTGCCGCTGCTTGGACAAAGGGCCAAACGGCCCAGAGGCGGGCCTCTTTCTATCACTGGGCCTATGGAATTCGCAGCTCCTTCTTTTTGTGCAGAGGACTGCCCTCCGCATCATTCCCCGCACAGTCCTCCTTGCCCCACGCCTGTGTGCCCACCACCTCGAACATTCCCTTGCACCCCTGCAGCATCACTGCCACACCAGTGGCATTTGCTGCGATAACCAAACCCAGCCAAAGTCACTAAACATTGAACATCGTTCTTGTGGTGTCCGTTGTGGGCGAAGTAATGAAATAGAGTTGGAGCAATGCGGCGCTAAAACCGGCGTTGAATGGCTGGCACTGCCCAAACCTCTAGCAACTGCCCCACAATGCCCTCTGCTGCTTTACCGAGTGTGCTCTGTACCATACCCCCCTGCAGCCCCTGAAGCAGTGGAGGTGGACTGTGGAAAGGTTGGTTCCAGACCGCTTGCGTTCCAGGGCTGAGGTTCTGCAGTGTGCTGCTGTGCGCAGGGCCAGGCGCGGGTCCCCCATTTTCGAACATCGCGTGCCAGCTGCGCCCATTTCCTTTTCATGCTGACGGCTCCTTCGGGGACAGAAATCGTGGATTGCGGACCGCCATTTCCAGCTTTTTATGGGTTTGTTTTTTCCAAAGCGGCGAAGAGCATGGCCCTCAGTCCATTGCAACTCCGGCTAGGGGGCAGGGTTTGGAAAACAGACGGCTCGAAGGGCTGGACCCCATTGCTTTCCCATTGACATCAGTGCAGCACAGATTTTCCGGGGGGGGGGGGGGTGAACAAGATATGCCTGAATTCTGTGTCAAATCATGGTTTTTGAGCAATGCCACACATCCTGCAATGCTGTTGGTGGGCCCGGCCCTTTTGGTGCCCAAATCCCGGGGGGGGGGGGGGAGAATTAGCATCATCATAATATTTGGATTGGCAAAATTTGGTGCGGGCAAAGTTTGGCACCGATTCTTAAATTCCATGGCAAGATTTGGCACAAAATTTCCAGATTGTCGCACAAGAACAAGCCTACACCACGACTATTGGCTTCTTGATGCTTGGTGTTATTTCCTGGAAGGCCCTGATTGCTTGCTGTTATTTCCTGATGCCTTTTGGATGCTTGCTAACATTTCCTGGAGGCTTCTGGGTGCTTGCTGTTTTTTCATGCAACATAAGTTTGGCACTTTTGCACGAAGATGGAGGTGCATTGAGCGAATCTCAGCCTTAATTGTTGCATGCTGCAGATCTGTATCAAAGGAAGGTGACCTGTGTGCTGAGGCTGTTAACCTTATATTACAAGGTTAAAGATGATGACAAATAGGAGCTTCATCGGTACTAAAACTGCCTTTGACCAGTGATGATCCTTGCACGTAGCGTCACTGCAAAAATATAACCTGGTGTGCCCCAACATGAGCTTCCAGCAACACGACATTGGGCCTGAGTGAATCAAATTGATCAAAGATTTCGAAACTTGACCACATATCACACCCCTGGTACCATACAGCACAACATGTGTCACCAAATTCTCTTGGAAATCATGGACGAACCATCACGTAGAACAGAATGGCAAAATTTGGCACAAATTCTTAAATTCCATGGCAAAATTTGGTGCACTTTTGTTGTGCCAAATTTTGCCATTCCAAATTTTGCCTATTCCTAAGTGTCGACCCCCCCCCCATGTAGAGGGGGGGGAGGGTCCAAGGGCCTCCTTCCCCCAGCAGTGCAATGGACGCAAGCCAAGTACTGGCGCCCCGTGCGCACCGCCGGCACCATTTGAGGGGGTTGTCACGGGACCGGCCAGAGGACTTCCCACTTTGTATGCCCCAGCATTTCACACCTCCCACTTGGGGCCGGTTGCCCTGAGGGTCACGCCGTGCACGTCGGATGTCACGTACTCCCCCGACTCCACAGCCCTTCCAGGCGTGACAGTCCGTGGCCAATCTTCGTTGAGGGGGGTCGGGAGGGTGGCACACCGGCCATGGTCAGCATCCAACGCAAATGAACAGACCTGACCACTGCAGCAGAGACCACATGCTTACATCCTCAGGGCAACTCAGAAGGAAGGACTCAGATCCTTATCATGTGCCACCTGGTAACCCCCGCCCCTGTCACATCAGCCCCGCCCCAACCGCTTCTGTCCTCCCCCATTGCCCTCCAACCGTTTCATAATCGCCCGCACGGCCACCAAACCCACTCTCCAGCTGCCAGTAGCCGCTGCTGCAAACCGCTCTTGACATCCCCCTTCAGGCCCCCTCCACATGGGGCACCGGTGGTGTCGCCAACGCACAGCAGCACCCCAGATCACAGCACCTTCGCCAGGACCTTGACCTCTGCCAATGCCTTCTTACAGCCCTTGTCCACAGGGTCCAGTCTAAGGGTGTGCTCGTAGGCCGCGATGCTGCCTGTGTAGTCCCGGCATTGGGCCAGGGCCGCACCCTGACGGAAGTACCCGGTCTTCCACTTGGGATGCAGCTCCACGCACTTCTGCGCATCGCTGGCAGCCTCCGCGAAGCGCGTCAGGGCGAAATGCGCTGCGGATCTGAACAGGACAGCCGTTTGGGGGACGCACCGTGGGATCGAAGAGCTGTGGAATGGAGCCGTTGCAGGACCCTGCTCACCGTGGGGCGGGAGGGGGGAGGCCAAAATCCTAGGTACCCCCAAAACTGACTAACGGCCAGAGGCACCCTTGGGGCTAGGGCGGCTGCAGTACAAGAGTGATGCTACGGCCTCTGGAAAGTACACCCCTTGGGGTGGTGCCATAAGGCTGAATGCCAGGTGGCACTTTTAAGTGTACGTACATGTTGGCCTTTTGAGGAGGGAATCCTCCACTCATGGATAGGAGGGTTGGTTGCCCACCCATGGGGATGGGGTGGGTGCAAAAAAATGCATGAGGTGGGCAGCCTGCTCGACTACCCCTAACAGCTGGAGAAAATCAAGTTACTAGACGAGAGTGGGACGCTGGTCCTGCCACTCACAAGTGCTGCTTCTACCCCTCGGTGTCCCTCCCATGCCAGCGCCGGCATGCTCCACACAAAATCTTTCCCAAGACCGCGGGTTCCGTATCACTACTGCCCAAGCCGTGCTCCTCAGGTTAGCTAAATGTTAGATCCCCCCTCCGCCCCCCCCCCCCCCCCCGAACCTGATCCTGCAGAACCACACACCAGCGCACGCAAGTCAGTGCTGGAGTCGGCAAACCCAGCACGGACTCGGAGTGTGCATCTGGATGCACCTGGTCAACGGCACGGGCAACAGCCCATCTGTGGGACGGCCAACCCCGGAGTAGGTAAACAGGACAAGTCATCCAGGGGCTCTGTTGACACAACCAAACCACGTTCAGACCCACAGAGGGTCGGAATGTGCAAGGGCGAGAGGCCAATAGGCGCCGTCAACGGCAAGCAAACCAGCAACATGGCCTCATGCCAACCCCCCCCCCCCCCCGAACCCCCTCTGCACAAGGCTCCCCTTTGATAGAACACAGGACACAGACTGATGGCACACAGACCACGACAGGCAGTCTCAAAGAGGCACTGGTGCCTCTACAGCACCCACCACTGCGCCCTGTGTCCTGTTGCCATTGGCATCGGAGGTACAGCACAGTGCAGGCACCCGTGGGGTCATGGCGGAGGATCCGTTGCTAAAGGCGCAAAAGGGGGGGGGGTTGAGCCATCAAAGGGCGAGGAGGTCTGCCGGGTGTTTGGTGGGGGGTGCAGAGGGGGGCCAGGATCTCATTACAATCTCTGCTCAAACTGCAAGGTTCTCAACCAATTGCAGCAACCCAAATCTTTCCCAGTGCAAGTGCCCTGCTGCTGGGCCGGCAACAAGACAGGTTCCCCTAATCAGATGTGTTGGGCACGCCCAAAACCAGAGCAGGAGGTCGGGATACCTGTCGTACCACATAGAAAGCAATGTGCCCCCCAAAATTTATGCCATCCACTGTCACAGTACCGCGTCCCCCCACCACCTGCCACCCCCATCACCACTGGTTTGCCACTGGATCATGGGCCCATGAGTCAATCGCCAAAGCCCAAGACGCCTCGGTCGACCACTTTGTGTGCTTCAGCACCAAGCGCAGGTAGACCTGTTCGAGTGCAGCACGCCCTTGGCATCCGGGGCTTCCGTTGCAGCAATCGCCTCCGTGTAAACCCCGATGCTGCCCTGATAATCTTTCGCCTTGAATAGGGCATTGCCCTTGGCCTTTAGCTCTGCAGGATCCATAAAATCTGTGGTAAAGGACCGCACGAGTGTGTCAAAGCGTGGCGTCCAAAAGGGTGGTGGTGTTGCGCATGCAATCAATTCAAGTGGCAAATACATTCGCGGGTTATGTCAACTTCCCAAAAACATTCCAAAACCATCCGAAGAGTAGAACTTACGCCTATGTCAAAACACTGGGGCGGACTTATGATCATCCTTGCAACAAGCTGAGCTCCATGTACCCACCCAGCCCGTGTCCACTCCCCATGGCGTCCGACAGTCCCCCGGGGAACAGTTACCAAGTGACGTTTCCCCGGGGGGGGGGGGGTGCAGCACCGTCACCGTACACAAGCACTGGGCTGCACAGAAAACAGCTGGAAACCATTGAAATTTGCCAAAGTTGAGGCATGGAATGGATGCCAAACACAATGGCAAGTGGAGGAAGGAATGCAGCATAAGAAAGGCGTGTGTGCCTTCCGTTGGCTGTCAATGTGCTGTGATTTTGTCCCTCACTAGGGAGCACAGTTAGTCAATCAGTTAGCTAGTCACAAAGTCATCCAGAAGACCCCCATCCCCCCTCCAACACCCAAATAGGGTGAAAAACACATATAGACGGTATTGTGCTATTACTGTCCGTCAGCCTATGTACAGAGGTCGAGGGGTTGGGGGGAAGGGCCGATCTCTGAGTTCGGCGCCCCTCCGCCTGGGCAGTTGCCCCCCGCCTGTAGTGAACGGCGGAACATAGGAACGAGTCGGTCAAGACTATGTCTCTTCCGAGCTCGCCCTCCCGTGCGCCAGGTTAGGCATGGATATACCCCCGGGGACCGCGGCGCTAGGGCGTCGGGCGCCCCAAGGGGGCGATTCGTCGGGGTAGGGGGGGGGGGGGGGGCTGCCGCACGTGCAGCCCCATAGAAAACAACGTGGCCCGGCGACCTTGGCGCAGGGGGCCCGGTCGACCTCAGCCCTGCGCACTGCGTGCCGTGCACTGTGTGCTGTGTGCTGTGTGCTGTTGCATGCCATGCACCGTGTGCTGTGCTCTATGTCCGTCGGTGTTGTGCACGGTGTGTTGTGCATTGTCGCGCACTGTGTGTTGCCGTTTGTGCGTCGTGGTGGGGCACACTATGCGCCGTGACCTGGTGTTGTGCATTGTGTGCTGCACTCGATTGTGCACTGTGTGCTGCACCCTGCTGTGCACTGTGTGCCGTGCTCTGGGTCGGCGGTGCACGCACACTGTCGTGGTGCTGTGCACCGTGCGCTGCGCACTATGCTGCTAGTGCACCCTAGTGTTGTACCCTGTCTTTGTTTTCTGTGCACCCACACCTGCCCTGCCTGCCATGCCTGCCCTATGGGGGGGGGGGGTACTAGGTTGCAATGGGGGGTCGCCTGCCCCCCTGTACCAGCAGCACCTCCGGCCTTCGGGCGCGCTGCGAGGGCCTTTCCGGCACCGGCAGCGTTGTGGACGCCGGCCTGGCCCACCATAGCCATGCCAGGAGCGCGCTTGCTCCCACCTAGCGGGCCTCCGATGCCAGGCCTGGGCCCCATTGATGCGGGGGGGGGGGGGTCCCGGCACCCTGTGCCCCTCCTGCCCCGCGCAGCAGCACCAGCCGATTCCCCAGCCCAGCTGCAGGCAGCAGCGGCACAAAGGCAAGCCATGTTCCGCACACCGGACGCCCACCGACCCTCTGCCCTCCCCCTGCCACCGCGGGCGTTGCTCTTTTGCCCGGGCAACCCCCAGGGCGTGCTCCCGCTGCGGCCGGCAAGCGTAGGGGAGCAGTGCAGGCCCCCCTCGTAGGGGGCGGGGGAAATAGGTCATGAAGAAGCGTGCCGCCCCCCCGGCCGGATACGGGCCGGCGTGCGCAAGCGGTGCACCCACGCAAATGCACGGCCAGGCCCTGCAGCTACAGTGCCATGTCCGCCCTGGCCGCGAAGAACGGCCGCGCCTGCAGTCCCGCACACATGCGGCCCCCGAGCAGAATGAGCGCCCGGCAGCGGTCACTGGGAGCCCACTGCAGGATGCGCCTTGCTGTCATGTGGCGCTGCAACAGCTGTGACGCCTGCCTCAGGACTTGCGCTCGCTTGCCGAGCGGGAGGCACATCCCCGGCAACTGGGGACGCCGGCAGGGCCCAGCCCAGGATCACTTGCAGTCTTGCTAGCTCTGCCCAGGTGACGTCCCCTGGGCCGTCCTGCCATCGGAGGGCCGCTGCCTAGCGAACTAGGCCCTGGTCGAACGCCGGCTCCCACGGCCACCCCGGCGGGTCGCCCGGACGGAGTTGCATTGCCGGCACCGCCAGCAGTTGCAACAGGGGACCGCACAGGTCCTGCCACGGGTAACTCCCCCTGCCAGTCACTGCCGGAAGAGGGCCTCGCCCTGCCCTAGGTCCCCCGAGAGGGTGTGGGCATACTTGGCCGCTAGCACCGCGGGGTACATCCTTTACAGCCTGTACTGGAACTCGTCCAGCGACGGGGGTCCCCCTGCTGGTCCCAGTCCGTCACCAGGGCAACGCCCACCCCATGTAGTGCAGGGCTTCTACTATTTCCGTGATTGGCCTGAAAAAACCCTTCCGTGATTTTCCGTGATTTTCCGTGATTTTCCGTGATTTTCCGTGGTTTTCCGTGATTTTCCGTGATTTTCCGTGGCATTTCCGTGATATTTCCGTGATTTTCTGTTGTGTTTCCGTGGTACAAAAATGTTCCTCATGCATCGCCTTTGCCTCACCTGGACACCCACAAGAGACGAAACAAAGCACAACACATTCTCGGTATGCTCCACACCCTGGTTTGGTCCCTTGCACTGCAGCTGGAGAGTGGCAACCACGTAGACCTTTGGTCCTACCCCAATCAAGACGTTGGCGATTGCGTGACCCTACTTATCGGTCCACTCATCGGTTCCTACGCAGCATTCCTGGTTTTTAATTTTGTGACGAATTGCACCTTTATGCAGGAGACCGGCACGCCGGGAAGCCTTGTACACCTCGTCTTTATTACGAACACACCATGGACTTTAGTGTATTCCCACATCAACATGTCACAACTGAAAACACACAAAGAAATACACACTCTAACACTTAGCAACCAGGAACAACAATAGCAAACAATAGGAACTTTCATTTCCATTTCCGTGATTTTCCGTGATTTTCCGTGGCAACCAGGAACAACAATAGCAAACAATAGGAACTTCAATTTCCCTTTCCGTGATTTTCCGTGATTTTCCGTGACTTCCGTGATTTTCAACGTTGGCCTATTTCCGTGATTTTCCGTGATTTTGCTGCCACGGAAATACCACAAGCCCTGCTACTGTAGTGCCAGCAGCATCACCAGGGTGCGAGCCGCGCGCACCCACCGCTGAAATGCGGGCAGGAGCGGGAGACGTCGGAGCACGTTGCGGCTGGCTTCCAGGCGCCGCGCCAGCACCGGCCCCGTGCTGCGGGCGCCGCCCACAGCTACATCCACCCCTAGCTAGCGGAAACACTCCGCCGCCAGTATAGGGAGGCTGCGCAGTAGTACTGCTTGCACTCCCCCCTCCCCCTGCGACCAGGAGTAGGACTTGTCCACGTGGACGTCCTGCCCCGTGAAAGTGAGCCAGGCCTCCGTCATGGGGGGGTCCGCTAGAGGGCCGTTGTCCCCGGTGCCACCGCTTAGGTGTCCTCGGCATAGCCCGACGCCCCCGAGGCCGCCAGCCCCGGGGCCAGCGCCTGCAGCTGCAGCTGCATTTGCAGCTGTGAATCCTACGTGGAGCCGGTGCCCTGCCTGGCCTCGTCCGACTCACTGCCGGCCTCTACTGCCACCAGAACCGGCGGCAAGGCCACCGTGGCCATGGAGACCTGCTCCCGCAGGGCGTCCACCTCCCAGTTCCAGCTTGTGGTGAGGACATTCCCGGGATCATGGAGAGGGGACAGCCCTGCAGGATGCCGTTGGTGGCCCACCACCATGCCCCCAAGCAAACGGCCACCTTGAAGGCCAAGCGGAGTTGCTTGTACATGACCCCAAGGGCCCTTGCAACCCCGGGGCCCATGCCCAACTCGAACGCCAAGGCCAGGACAACGGCTTGGGGGATGAGACCCAAACACTTGACGTAATCGATGCTCATCCCCGCCACTGCCCACCCCTTCAGACGGCATAGCTCCAGGTGGATCTGGGTCACCGTGGCAGCATCCAGGGCGCTTTGCGTGGGGCGGAAGCCAAAGGCACAAGAGTGTGCCTAGGCCTCCTGCCAGCGGATGGCCTCTTCCAACTTGATCCCCGCCCACAAGCAGTAGATCATGGAGAGGACCGTCAGGGGCCACGCGTTCAGCGGCCTTGGTGGGCCCTCCTTGGGAATGAGGGCCGTGTAGCCCCCATCGAGGCGCAGTGGCCATCGCCCCCGGCTCTCCACCTCCCACAGGAGGTCCCCCAGCCAGTCCAGGAGCTGGTCTAGCATCGCGCGCCTCAGAGGTCCTTGAGGCTCCAGCCATCTAGGCGCAAGGCGGAGTGGTGCATCCGCATGAGGGCCTGTCGCAGCCGACAGCCGGTTAGGGGCCCTGAAATCATGGGCACGCACCTCACGTGGTGCCCATACCGGCGGAGAAACTCTGCCGGGTCCGGCTCCGCGGCCTCCGCGTACTTGCGGTTGATGGGCCGCCAAGCATCCTGCAACAGGGACTCCATCTCCAGCAGGTTCGCCGTCGGCATGCCGTCGGGCTGCAAAACACCTATACAGGGTCTAAAACATGCTTTATGTAGGATAGTTGATCATTATGAAGGGTCAAAACATCAAAAAAAAGACGGTTTTGAAAATTTCCATTTTTGAGCTGCCAAGAGTGGAAAATTGCATAAGCACGTTGGGCCCCAAGCCTGCCCCCGTGCAAACACCCAAATAGGGTGAAAAGCACATGAAAAGGGTCTAAAACATGCTTTACATGGGATATTTGATCCCTGTGAATGGTAAAAATATATAAAAACCGTAAATTTTTTAAACAAAAACAGTTTCGGAAAATTCCATTTTTGAGTTGCAGAGGCTAGAAAACTGCAGCCCCCTTGGGACGCCCCCCCCCCCCCGAAAAAAACCCAAAAAGGTTGCGAAAACACAAAAAGTAGGTCTAAAACATGCTTTACATAGGATATTTGATCATGTTGGATGGTAAAATTTTAAAACAAAATCAGTTTCGAAAAATTCCATTTTTGAGTTGCAGAGGCTAGAAAACTGCAACCCCCTTGGGACCCCCCCCCGCAGATCAAAACCCAAAAAGGGTTAAAAACACAGAAAGAAGGTCTAAAACATGCTTTACATAGGATATTTGATCATGTTGGATGGTCAAAATATTAAAAAAATCAGTTTCGGAAAATTCCATTTTTGAGCTGCCGAGGCAGGAAAACTACATCATAAGCAGGTTGTGTGCCCCGGCCCCCTTGGGACCCCCCCCCCCCCCAAAAAAAAACCATATAAGGTGAAAAACACACAATGAGGGTCTAAAACATGCTGTACATAGGATATTTCATCATTGTGATGATTCAGAATGTTCAGAATTGGTCAGAATATCAAATTTTTTCAAAATTTTCCATTTTTGACCTGCAGAGGCTTGAAAACTGCCTATGCAATTTGGTCGCACACACGGTGAGGACTTAGCCGTTTTCACGCTGGGCAGGCTTTTGGTGGCTTGAAAGTTTTTCAAAATTCGATGTTTTATGAAACCCTTCTGTTGCCCCTGAGATGGGTTTGGGTGATCATTTGGTGACAATACAGGTACTTGAGCACCCATGGGGAGCCGTGTAGTGGCCGCTAGGCCGATGTAGCCGGTGCCGTGGGCCCCCCAAAAGCACCAAAATTGGTGTTGCATAGGCTGTTTAGTGACACTTGAAAAAATTTCAAAATTCGACTTTTTGGGAAACCCTTCTCTTGCCTCCGGGGTGGGTTTGGGTGATCATTTGGTCACAATACGGGTACTTGAGCACCCATAGGGACCCACAAAGTGGCCATGGGGCCCATCTAGTCTGAGCCATGGGCCCCCCAAAAGCTTCAAAATTGCTGTTTGTAGGTGGTTCAGTGGCATTTGGACATTTGGCACATGTGTGTTCTTACCCCCAAAAAACTTCCACCACGTGTTGCAACTGGGCATGCTTCACTGGAACACGCACCGCTATTTTCACCTTTGGCTTCGTGCTGTGGACTGTACAAACCGACTCCCGCCACCCTTGCAACCTGTAATGAGACGTCGATGCGGTCGTTGACAACCGCCCAAGAGGATCCTGCTGTGTATGCCCCCTCTGTAGCCACGCCCACAAAAGCACGTGACTCCACAAACATGGGATTGGGGCATCCGAGAGCCTCTTGCCTTCCCTCAAGTTCAACATGTGCCATCGAAGTTCGTGCACAATGGCCCCCAGTAAGGGCTAGTGGGGGGCCTCAAAAGGTCAAGTGTGGACCCGCCCCTATGCTCCAGCCACGCCTGCCTTCACATGGCCTTCATTGCCTTCTAAGTTCATTGAGTGTTCGACTGGCCAGCAAATGTTCCATTCGCCCATTGTGCTGCTCCCTATCCTCCCAGACTTGGGCAAGGGACAAGGGGCTTCTCGGTTTAGGGCTTTAACGCCAGGTCACGCTTTTCTACACTTTGAGCTTGGTCGTGGCGTACATGCTGTGTTCCATGTTGGCTCACTCTGCTCTTGGGGCGTGCTTGCTGTTGCGGGCCTTCCCCAGCCACACACTTTACGTTCCAGCGGGGCAAAGGCGTAGAGGGGGCCTTTGGTAAGTTGGTGGTTTGGCATGTCCATCCGCCGCATCCCGAGCTATGATACACCGGAAGCATGCGATCACCTGCCATACCGCCGCTTACCCGCAGCTCTGGGTCAGACGTTCCTCTCTTTAGCACTCACCGCTTGACCCCTCCTCCAGTGGCAGCCGGCGGGGCGAGGGGGAAGGGGGATAGGCCACAAACCCCCAAGCCATGCAAGACTGTGCGCCATGTGTAAAGGCTTTGCAATAGTGCGGACCCCAGCACCGGTGTCTCGTTCCTGAGGACCGGCAGCTCCATACCTGTTCCCGGCAGGAGAGTCTTGAAAGCCCCCAGGGACTAGGGCTGGAGCGGTGGTGCAGTCCAATGCTCGTCCTTTGCAGGATACGACGGGGGGCCTTCCCCGAGAATCAGCATTTGGGGTTCCCGTGGGGCTGGTGTCGGGGCACTAAGTTCGTTGAGCCAGCGAAGGATCCCTCTGGGGCGAAGCTACCCCCCCCCCCACCCCCCCATGCGAGAGCAATCGTAAACACACTGAAAATGACGGCCACAACACCTCCGGTTGCGCTGACAAGGGCGTTGTGGACGTGCACCGGACCGGGCGGAGGGAGGGGGGGGCTGGTACCAGGGACGGTGACCGAATGACACCCCAAATGCGCTCCAGCTCAGCACTGCAGTGAAACCGCCGTGGCATCCCCAAAATACCGCCCCCAGCCCCGAATCACCAACAAAACGTGGTCTGCATGGACCACCAGAAAAAGGAACCGCCGAATCCCACGGTCCCAAAAGTCGCAGCAACAACACCTCGTGTTGGGCTGACAAGGGGCGTTGTGCTCGCAAAGCGGGGAAGGGGGTACCCCCTTTTAGCAGGCGGCGGCAGCAGCCGCAAACAAAAGATGCGACAACGATCAGAACTTGGCCGCAGCGGCTCGGCCTCTGCCCGAATGTCCGGAGATGATACCGTGTGGAGGTGCGGACGGGATGGCGTGTGGAGTCAGATCTTGCCACAATCGGCCTGATCGGAGGGAAGCGAGTGGGGAGACGCGCCGTCCAAACGCCGGCACACACAGTGGGCACTGTGTGCAGGTTGTTGGGTGCCACACGCGTCCAAACCCCTGTCCTCAGTACCAGGCATTGTGCCATGACCTTGTGCTGAAAGCACCCCGAGTGTACTTGGCCTCGTCAGGTGCGTGTCCGAAAGAACAAGCAAGAAAGCAGTCTATGGCATACACTGAGCGCCTTTCTGTAGCCAAGACAAGGCAGGATGTCCCGCGGCCTCGACATGCAGTCCTAGGAACACTCCCGTGGCACAGTGCCTATGGGGGAATGTTTGCCCAGCGTGCGCCGGCGCGCTACCTTTGTATTAAGTATCGTAATCGGTGGATAATGGTAAAAAAAAAAAAAGATGCCCGGCGCGTGCGTACACAAGGCAGCCAGCTCACAATGCATCCGTCCCTCCTCTCACGACACCACTTCAGGCCTTATCCCCGGGCCCTCGGTACATCTGGCCTCATGCAGGACGCCCCGCCACCGACACAAGATTGATGCAGTATCTGTTGCCCTGCCTGTCCGGGATGTTGTGCCCCAGATGAGTGCCCGACACGGACACCGCCTCCCCTTGCCCCCGCCGCCCGCTGGGAATCACCCGCACGTTGTCCCACACCACCTCCTCGTCCCGGAAGCTGGGCCAGCCATGGACGCGGCTCTCCGCGAGGAAGTCCGCCATGGACCGGCCCCGCGGGGCCACAAAGAGGGGCTGGCCACTGACGCTGTCGTAGAACGTCACCTCCGCCTCTGACGCCGCCTCCCGCTCGAAGTCCGTGCGGGCCCAATATCCCGCGCGCGCTGCAAAGCGGCGATTGAACGAGCAGATGGCGTCGGCCAAGCCGCGGTCACAGCCCCAGCGCAAGTGCTCTTGGACTGGGGCCTCCGTCGTCCCGTGCGCTTTGGGGGCCATCACACTCTCGTCCACCAGAAGTGGGTATGGCCCGTGCTCCACCACGTCGCTCTCACCCAGTCGGAGCCGCCCACTCGCGCTCCCCCCACCGCGGGACGGGCCCAGGCCCGGGCCCGTCAAGCCAGGCCCTCGCATCACCGGGGGCAGTCCAGACGAGCCTCCGATGTGGGGCAGGCGGCTGGGGGCGAACGCGCGGACACTGCGTGTCTCCGTCGCGCCGCCCCCTGCCGCCACACGGGCGAGGGCACCGGCCCCGAGGGTGCAGAGCAGGGCCGTCAGTGTGACGGTGAGCAGGGCCATGTACCATGTGGCCCGGGGCCCGGGCTGGGGGTCCGAGGCGGGGGCGTAGTAGCCCAGCTCGAGGGACATGGTAGGTGGTCAAAAGACAGCAGCACACTGAGTGAGGGGCGGGAGGTTGGTTGGCACTGAGATGGATACTTCGCTCACCACAGCTCAAAGGCGCCGGCAACTGTTCCGATGAAGCGGGGTGGGCACCGTACAGAAAAGCGGCATAACGTGTAGCGGAAGGGCCATGAAGCAACGGATACTCAGCTACCGAACGCCCCCGTGTCACAGGCGACCGGTCACAGCTCACGAATGTTCTGCTGCACTGCAGCACTTCCAACCCAGTACCAGTGTAGCGGAAGGGGGGTTGGGGGGGGGGGGGGCGGTGGCATGACACCGGCGGTGGACTGCTGTCTGAGGCTGGCGGTGCCTATTGGCCTCTGGCCACGTACCTCTGTCCTTTCCTTGAACCCTTTCCCTCCGGCGGTGGCGGTGCCCACTGGCCTCTCACCCCCTCTCGTGCCCTTGATCTACTGGTCTAGGGGGATGGGGGGGGGGGGGGATGCAAGTGGATGCCAGTGGAGGGGAGGAAGGGAGGGGGGAATATCACATCAAAGTGTGGCAGGCCCCTTGACAAACGCATCCTTGCTGCTGTGTGCGGCCCCAGTGCTGCTCTGCAAAAGGCCCAGATAGCCCAGCCATTGTGCACGGCACATCCACTAGCCACTATTGCACAGTGAGACGGGAGAATGAAATTGGGTTGGGGTCTACACTCGGGGCTTGTATCCCTGCCCTCGGTCCCCCAGACGGGATGTACAAGCGATTTCTACACACTTACCGGGCGGACTCCTGGTGATCTCACAGCGTCCACACCCTTGTGCTCCACACTGCATGGAAGCGGATGGGGAGCAATCCATTCATCCCGTACTGAAGTATCAAGCACAACATGCACAGCACAATTTACTTGCACACAGGGCCTGCTTTCAGCAGTTCTAGCAAGACACACAAACCACAAACCATGCAACTTCCATCACAAACATGGTACGTTAGGCCCCAGAAGTGGGACTACTCCTCCGGTCACTATGCTACAGCTCATCTGTGTGCAGTACAGGCACCGATTCAGAGTACATATTGTACACTGGCTCAGCGTAAAACAGGGGTTCCAGTGCAGGTGAAAGGGAATGACACACGTTGCATAGTACTGTGCACTCAAGTACCCTCCCCACCTCTGGACAGTAGTTGCCCTTACACATTTCTCTCGTGCCCCATACGAGAACATGTATGCTTTCTTTTTTTCTGGGTTTTCTTATTTGGTGAGTGTTTCTAAGTTGGATGCCCCCCTGTCAGGGATGCATTGGAAGAGAGAGGCCGGACCCCCATCCTGGTCCCCCCGACCCCAGCGTCAAAGGCGCCGAAAAAAATTTTAAGCTTAAATCCTCTTGGACCAAAGGCACGGAAGAAAATTGTGCCTCAAATAGTGGAAGGGGAGAGGGGGGGGGTCTGGGGGGGGGGGGACCCTCCTCCTCCTGTGGTTGTGAGCCGTTCTAATCTGTGCAGTGTGCAGAGCCCCCCTGTGCTTTCAGATGGTGATGGCCCCGCTTTTGGTGCGCAGGTGCCTCAGGATGCAAAAATCATGATGGAGTCTACCATCGCATACATTTCTGCCCTAATTCTGGCTGCTTTTTGAGCTGCAGGTTTGGCTTACCCCATTATTCCTCAAGGGCCGGCCTCATACTCAAGCAATGGATGTTCCCTGTGACTGCCACCATCATTTCAGGCCTAGGAAGTATCCATATCCGGAGTATCCCAGTATCCACCAGGCCATTGGAAAAATGGGAAAATGGGGAAAATGAGGGAAAATGAGGGAAAATGGGGGGAAATGGGGGGAAATGAGGAAAAATGAGAAGCTTGTCCACACTTGATGGTTGTTGCACCTTTTTGAACCACGTTGCATTGCCTTTGCATAGGTGTTGCCAATGCTTGTATTTGTTTACAGCCATGCAGCGACCTCCATGCAAATTCTAGTCACCCCTAATGTTGCATCCGAAGCATTAGTAGAAAACATGCGCAAACACAAAGGCGGATCGTTGGTTCACATAACATTGTCGTGTGCAATGTGCACATGTCTACGACGGTGGAACTACACCATTAAAGCAGAAGGAAACATAGGCCTTGTGCGTTCCTTCTTTCATACTGTGTTGCTTCTCAGAACGAACGTGTTTCCAAACGGAAAACGATCGCTCCACATCGCAAGAAGTGTACTGTACTTGGCACTCAAACGCATCCCCAAAGAAGATGCCTTTTTCCACCGGCCCTTCAATTTCTTGGATGACTGGGCATCCGAGAGCCAACCACGATTCACAACCTCTCGCTTGGCCATGAATAATTTACCCTCATGAAGCCAAAAGGCCTGAGGGTCCATTTTATGTGATAGAGCTAAGCAAGAGATTGAGAAGCAAAAAGTAACGAACAACAATAGCAACAAACACCAACATATGACACCAACACAAAAATGTATTACAAGTGGTCTAGAGGTACCCCAGTCACAGAGAATGCCGCTTTCCACTACAACATCAAACAAACTTTGGTGACCATGATGGAATAAACCTTATGGAAAAATGGGGGGAAACGGGACACATTTTGGTTCATTCCCATTTTCCCCATTTTTCTTGGGAGTCACCAACTTCCGTAGAGGAACGTTAACAAAAAAGTTAGTATCCAAATATCCGGTGGAAAAATGGGTGAAAAATGAGGTATCCGGAGATATCCGGAAAATTGGATACTTCCTAGGCTTGTCATTTGTACATGGAGCCTGTAACACGGCGGGAAGGACGTGAATGTTTTGTGCGGCCGGTGTCTGAGACTACACGGGGCGTTGGTGCAGACTATGCTGGCATTGGTGGGTGTTCTGGGTTAAACAACCAGCCCCCAATATGCAAGAAGCTGATTTGCCAACAGTCAGTAGAGCACTAGGAAATGGATCTATCAATGTGGCATGTGCCAGGACAGCCTCGCCCAGTTTCAAGAGGATCACATTGCTATGGCCAATGTGAATGATTTCTTTTCCATCATAGACCCAAACATCACACCCTTTGTTGCGTGAGACCACATCCCCGCACACAACCGAAGGAAATTAATGTTTCCCAACAAAAATTGGTCCATAGAAAAATTTGCGATGAATTGTGACGGTACATCACAATGTTTTGATTTGTTTCGGCCACCATGACGCAGTCGTATGCATCGTAGCCCAACACCAAAGTGCACCAGTTGGCCCAAGGTGGGGGGGGGGGGGGGGGCGTGTTAGCCATAATAGTTAGATAGATAGATACATAGATACATAGATACATAGATAGATAGATAGATAGATAGATAGATGGATGGATGGATGGATGGATGGATGGATGGATGGATGGATGGATGGATGGATGTTTTTGTTTTGTTTTGTTTTGTGAAAAACGCTTTGGCCAGGGTCGTACTGGTCCCCTCCCGGAGATTACCCATCTTCTCTTCGGTGGTGCGCTTCCCTTACCCTTGTATTACCCGTGCCCCCCCCCCCTTTTTTTTTTCTTTCCCCGAAAATTTTCACGTCTTCTTGAACTTGTACTGCCAAAGAAAACAAAACAACCTGCCACTGGCTTGTACCGGCAGGTACCTTTTCTGGTTTTTCTCATGTCTTTCTGGTAGATGTTGTTTTTGCTGTGGATTGATTGTTGCACCTGTTTTTGTGTGATCCTGACTCTTCTTTCCCCTGCCTACCCCCTGCACAGGACACGCACTGCACCATTTGCTCATGTGATGTCTCTGCTGCTGCACTGTTTCTCTGGGGCCTTTGTGCCAGGGCCTGCTGCGTTGTGGCAATGCTCTGTGCAGAGAGGCTTTGTCTGTCTGTGATGTTACAACGTCCCACTGCCACATGGTGGTTCTGTGGTGTGCTGCCCGTGCTCGGGAATGCCCTGCTGCACTGTGGCTGCTTCTGGTATCTGGAGTACCTGATCTGGACCTGTGCACGACGTTTGACTGACTGGACATACATACGGCTGCTCCCTTCTGTTGGGACTTGACCGTTGACAGGACTTTTTATATACGTCACCTGGGCTTCTGTGTCCGTTGCTGGACATTTCATATACTGCACCTGGGCATCCATGTCTGTTGCTGGCTGCAGTTAATGGTCCGACGTTGCTCATCGTCTCGTGTATGGTTGCTGCCATTGTTTGGGGTACCCCTTGGTACCTCCTTTTGGGCCTCTGTCTCCTTTGGCCCACGATGCGCTGCGAGCGTACCTCATGGCAGAGCCTTTGCCTCCTTTTCCTTTGGCTTCGTGATGTCCTGTAGAAGAGTCACAGCGTTCCTGCACACGTCTGGCCGCACTCCCTTCACTGTATCTCGGTCCCTGATCACCCACTTGACGAACTGCTCGTTTATCTCCAGACACCACAGCTACATGCCACTATCCATTCTGCACCCTGTCCATTCCCACACACTGCCAACCAGACACCAGTACACCCCTCTCCCCTGTGATCCTCTGCTTTGCGCTTCTCGTATAACCTGACCTTTGTCTCCTCCATCTTCTCCTACCCACACATCCGGTACTCTCCTGGTCCATTCTGCTGCTCCTATGCCTTCTGGAGATTGCACCAGTAGTGCCACGACTGTATCTGTTCGTGGCCTTGTTGCTGAGATGAGGGTCCACCATGTGTGGAGGGCCATGGGTTTGACTGCTCTTTTTCTTTTTTTCACTTGACCTACTGCTATTCGGCAGTTGGTTCCTGCTTGCCAGTCTGCCAGTAGTCTGTTGTGCTGGTCCATCTTCATCTCTGATTCCTCCGCTGCATACACTATGGCATATGCCGCTTCTAGGGTTCTGAACACCACTGATTTGGGGTGTTGTACCCCCACTCTCGCTAGTGGCACTGTGATTCCTTGCACTGGACCTATGCCCAGCCACACTGGCCACACTGTTCTGTTTGAGTGTTTCTGTGGTTGCAGTGCACTCGCTCTGGAGGGATGAGACCATACTATGTCTACTTGCTGCTTCCCTTGTATCCGAACCCCCCCCCATGTCGGGGTGATACGTCCTGGCTGTACCCCCTCACTGATGAGTATCTGGCACACCTCCTGCACCCATAGGTATATCCTCGTTTTCGTCACTATGCATTCATGCAGTTGATGGTGCCTGACGCTCTCACACCACAGCCCACATTTTTCACAGTGTTGTTGCTTTCCTTCCCATTCCCACTCTGCTGCCTCTGCATACAGACTCCATGTTCTGATTTCTCCCCAGTCTCTTATGCTCGGTGGTTGCAGTCTTTGCCATGCTCTCTGTGCCTCCTTTGCTTCCGGGAACACTCTGGTCCATGTACGCTGCTGTGGTGCTGGTGTCCTGTCGCTCTCTTCACTGCACAGTGCTGACGTCGTGTGCTGCAGGAGGTATTTTTTTATGTCGATGATGACCTCGTCATTCACAAATGGCAGAACCACTGCTCCGTCTGTCCACACTTGTGGCAGGCGCAGTGGTGTGCCTCTGCCTTTGGCCCCTTCTTTGGCCTCCTTGTCCATTTCCTGGTTTGCCTGTGATATCCAGTCTTGCTGTTGACTGTCATGCTGTGCCTGTACCCATCCCCACTCCAGGGGTACTGTTGTTTCCTGTCCCGTGGCTATTATTCTGTCCATGATGGATGCTGGTCGTTGTTGCAACTGCCCTGACGCCAGAGACTGGATTGCTTCCAGGCTATCCGACCATGCCCACACCTTCTGGACTGTCACTTCTGATTTCCTGATTGCTTGGAGCACTGCCTCCAGTGCCATCACTATCATGGTGGCCTCTACCAGCTTTGTACTGAGTCCCTGTGCCTTTATAGTCACCCGTTTCTTCAACCACACATTGCCTTCTTCATCCACCACCATTGCTGCTCCCCCCCACTGTTCTATGTTGCTGGCATCGCCGAATATGTATAAGACCCTGACCGCTGTGTTTTCCTCCTGCCTCTGCAGGGTCCATACCTCTCCTTGTTGTGATTCCACCCTGATGAATTTGATGCCCATGCTGTGGACTCTTGCTCTCAGTCTCCTCACATCCTTGTCCCACCTGTGGAGATCTTCTGACTGCCAGTGTACCCAGGTTGTCTCGTTCAGCACCTGACTGGGGCTGTTCATCGCCTTGTGATACTCCACTATGGCTGTGACCCACATCAGTGTGTCCGGGCCTGGTCTCCCTATGATGTCATATACACATTCTCTGGGTGTTCTCCTGGGTATGCCAAACGCTCCTCTGAATGCTCTGGTCACCATGCCTGTCAGTTCACTGATCTGTCCCTCTGTTGGAATGTTTACCACGCATTTGTACACCATGCGGTTCTCCACCAGTCCCTCGATGACTGCGATGGTGACTCCTGCTGACACTGGCCACCTGGCCAATTGCCCTATCACTCTGTTGGTCCATGTCTTGATGACCTTCCTTATGGCTGCATATCCTCCTGTGATGTTGACATTACCTCCCAGTAGTTTTATATGTGCATGCCTGTTTTCTGTGGTGACCTTGTCTGCTCCCCATTTGACCTTGAACTTATGCACTGCTATGTTGTCGTTCTCCACCTTGAACCCCACTACTTTCATTTTCCCACTGTGGTTTCTTTACCCCAGTGTATGGATTGCACTCCTCGGTGTGTCTGCCAGGTGCTGGGTAATCTCTGCTACTTCTTTTGCTGGTGCTGCTGCTGCTGCTGCCGTGTCATCCACATACCCCATGGAGCCTACTGTTTCCTCTCCGAGAATGACCCGTAGCCGCACTCCTACTCCTGCTTCCCGTACTGCCAGGTGCAGGAGGTGCATGGGGATGATGTACAGTAGGGGGTCCAGCCCCCCCCCCCCCCTGCAGTACTGCGTCTATCTGTTTGTACCACTCGCTGGGCCCATAGGCTGTGACTACGTATGTTCTCAGATGTTCATACAGTTTCAGCACTCCGTTCACTGTGTCCCTGACGTCGGGTGTGCCTTGCTGTGCCATGACTGTGATTGACTGTCTCATGACTTCATCGAAGGCCCCCACTATGTCCAGCAGTAATACTCCCACTGCCCCCTTGGTGGCTAGTGCCTGTGTGATGAGCATGTGCATGAGCCTCCTCATACCATGCACTGGGCTGCCTCTGTATCCCGCAAAGTGTCTGCCTGCCAACCACCTCGGTCTGGTCATGGTTTGTACTAGAGGAGCCAATAGTCTTGCCTGTATGCGCAGTAGTGCGGACAGGATTTTTATGGGCCTTGTGTTCTTGTTGACATTGCACCCCTCTGACTTGTGTGCTGTCATGTGCAGTACTTCTTTCACTTCTTCCGGCCACTGTTCGTACCCCATCCTGAGTATCTGGATGAACTGGTGTGCTGCTTGTATTCCAAACAGTTTTACAAATGCTGGGGTGAACCCATCCACTCCTGCTGTTTTATTTACCATCTCCCCTTTTCTGTGGACCAGAGCACTTATTGAGACTGGTCCTGCCCCTTTGCGGATGATGAGTTCTGCCGCCCTCTCCACTCGTTGTGGTCGTTCATCTGTCACGTGTTTTCCCACTAGGTCCTCCACCCATTCCACTGGTACTCGTGTAGTGTGTACTGGGTACTTTTTGAGACACTCCTTGCTGACCACTGTGAGAATTTCTTTCCCTTCCACTGTGCACTGATGATCCGTGTCCTCCACCTGATGCAGTATTTTGAAGGGATTTGCTGCCTTTAATCTGAGAACTTTCAATGTTCTCCCTGCCATCCCTGGCTGTGCTACTTGACGCCACTGCTGCACTGTGGTCTCCCAGTATTTTGCTGTAAGCAACTGCTGCACCCTGTCTCTTACTTTCCACCCTTTGCCCTGGACCACTCTCTTGAGCTGCCGGATTGTTTCCCTGTCATCCTTTGTCTCCTCCTCCAGCTGGTTCCTGAATTCCCTGTTCACGATGACCACTGCTTCTCGTATCATTTGCATCCATTGCTGTGGTGTTGTCCTTCTCCCACTGAATGCCTCCACTAAGTCTGAGAACATCACATTGTGGTGTTTGTCCCATTGCAGGGGTGTGACCGGCTTGGCGTCTGATTGTGCTGCTCCTGCTGCCAGTTCTACTTCCCCTTTGACCCATACCACTGGGTGGTCCCCTACTGGAGATAGCCATACCCCTCTCTGTTGCTGATTTATTCCGTTTATGATGAAGAAGTCCTTTGGCAGGTGTTGGCGACCTGTCATGTACGCTACGGTCCTGCCCTTGGTGAGAAGCGTGGCTATGGTTTCTCTGTGGAACCGTATGTCTCGATTCCAGTCTCCACCTACTGCCTCCCAATCATGTGGAGTCTTGCCCAGTGCCTCCAGGATTTCCACCATCTGCCCCTTATACTCATGGGGTTCGTTCTTCTGGGCCATGTGTACTGATCCTACTATTCCCAGACCCATGGCATTGCGTACCAATACCATGAGTGCACTGGGTATATCCAGCAGGACTGCTTGTTTTCGTGCCCACGCAAGTCGCACCCACACTTCATTGGCCTGTCCCACTTTCGTGTGCTGTGACTGTTGCATCCAGTATCCTGCTATGGTTCTTTGTCGCTTCTTCTTCTGCGACCCCCACATTTCTTGACACGCCAGCACGTCCGCTTGGGTTTCCACTACCACTGTGGTCACCTCATCCCATTTCCGCGTGGGTGTTTCCTTCTCTCTGTTGATGCCTTGGCAGTTCACTGATACCAGACTGTATCTCATCTTCACCTGTTGACTGTTCTCTGGTACCATCATTGCCTTCCACGCTTGCTGTTCATATTGCTGTCGTCCCCAGTGTGGCGCACTCCAGTTGATTCTTATCGCCCCTCTGCCATGCCCCTCTGTGTATTTTACCAGTTCGCCCCTCCAGTGGCGCTCCTGAGGATCCCATTTCGTGAGGTTGCATATTTCCGCCCACCATGACCCCATGTCTGTTTCTTCTTTTCGCCTGCGTCTGTTGATTCCTGTCTCCTTCACCAGTACTTGGTGCTGCCTCCCATGGCTCCATATCTGCATTACTATCCAGAGTTTGACTGTGACCTCTGCATTGCATTCTTGTGCCATGGGGAAATTCAGTATTCCCACTCTCTCAAGTGCTGCTCCTTCTGTCCACAGTGTGAATTTAGTCTCCCCACACTGCAGTATTCCCGAGTGCAGCTGCTCTGCGCCGCTAATGGCTGGTCTTCCCGGTAGTTTGACTACCCTGTGTGCCATTATCTCATGCGGTGTCCCAATACCAGTCCATTTGGGACCCAAGATTCTGGTTACTGCGACCCTCTGATCCCCTTGACGTAGGACTTCACTGTGTCTTCCTGTTCGTCTTTTGGGCAGCTGTACTCTTTCCCCTGCCAGGGTTAGTGTGCCACTGTCCTCAGTAGGGCATGCCATTGTTTGCGCTGGGTGGTAGCCCCCTGTTTTGTGTTTTTTATTCTGCTTGTTGAGCCCTTTGTACGCCTTGGACTAAGTCAGCTGTTGCAGTACCCACGGCGGTGCATCCTGCATCCCATGTCCTCTGCTTCTGACGACCACCTCAAACTGATCTGCTGCTTTGTCCCACTCACTCTCTGTGGAGTTTAATGAGTGCCTTTCGTTCTGTGATCCTTCTGGTCTCTTTTGAAAACTTTTCTGAATACCCCATATGCCATGTCTCTCTGCTATTTCTGCAATGTCCCGTTGGGCATCTTCCATGCCTGCTGTGAACGTCACTGTTCCTCCCATTTCTGTGCATTGTCCAAATCCCCACAGGGATATGAATGCATGTTGTGGACTATACGGGGGCATGAGACACCACACTGTTTGATCTGTGAGTGCATCCACAACCACACCTGTCGCTGCCACTTCCACTGCCGCTTCCGGCTTGGTTTGCTGTGGTGAAGGGATCCTTGCCGCAATCTTTTTCAGGCCATCCAGCATGGATAGCTCCTTGATTTCTATTTCGTCTGACCGCTGCATGGGGTCTCTCGCTGCAGAGACTCGAAATGAGTCCCCATACGCCCCTGATAGGGCCGTGTCCAGTTGTTCCCCTGGGACAAACATGACTACTTCATTGTACTGTCTCTGCATGTCTCTGAATGTCCTGAAGTCCAGCGACAACATCCCAAACACTTCTTCTGCTGCCGAGTACGAGTCCATTGCATCTGTGTATTGGAACCCTGTCAGGAGCACTGGTCGAAGTCGTTTGGCTCCTCTCGTGAGTCGCTGGACTACCACTTTGTTGACTCCTTCACCCGTTTTCCACACTCCTGTCGGGGTATCGGCTGCTGCACTGCCATGGGACGTGTCCTCCTTTGCCGGGGGCCTCTGGTTGTCCTGGACCTCTTCTGCCTGATCCTCTACATCCTCATCGCCATCTGTCTTGTTAGTGTCATCTGGCAGTATTACCCTTTGGGCTGCGCCTTGATTGTTCTTGGCGTACTTCCTGCTCCTCTCCGTCGGCGTTGATGACTTTTTGGGTGACCACTTTCTGGCTTGTGCTCTGTCTCGATCCTGTTGTTTGGCGTGCTCCGCCTCCTTTGCCCTCTGGGCTCTGGCCTTATCCTCTTCCTCTACTCGGTCTCTTCTGACGTATCTCACATATTTGACCAGCACTTTGGCCCACCATTTGACTTCCGATTGCGTCGCCTCTGCGATTCTTTTCCGCACTGCTGAGTATATGCCCTTCGGTGGCAGCAGTAGTATGGCCATGTCAATCTCATCCTCGTATTCTTCTGCCACCAGGGCTTGCCGTCTGTCCTCTTCCGGGATGTTGAGGTCGTGCAGCGATTCCAGTAGGGCCAGTACTTTTTTCATTTCCGTCTGATCGATGTCTCCTCTGGGTCTTTCCTCCTGCTGATTGGCTGTTCAGGGGGGGTCTCCTTCATCCCCTGGTTCTGACCTGGCATCCAGATCTCTATACATCTTGGGCCATGCCATATTCCACATCGCCCTGGCCTCTGCGTCCTTCATGATGATGCTCGCTGACCATGTGGTCAGCAGTCCTTTGTCGGAGACTCGTCTTACCACTTCTATTGTGGCATCTAGTAGTGAGTACTTGCTGCGGATCCCCATCAGTCGTGCTCCTGCCTTCGGGGCTATGTCTTGTACTACATCTTTTTCCTCATCAGGTTGCAGCTTCAGCATCATTGTGTTCCAGGTCGCCGTCTCCACATCTGGTTTGAGTCTGGTGATCTCTGTTATCACCGGTTGTTCTACATCTCCACAGAGGAGGTGCATTGTCATGAGCCTGGCTCTATGACTGCCTGGTTGCAGCCATAGTCCCAGGGTCTCCGTCGCTGCGTCTCCGTTCTCTGGCTCCCATCTTATTTTCTTGGGATCGCCTTGTACTGCTCGGACTTTGCCCCACGATGTTTGTATGGCTGGCGGCATCGTGTTCCTGTATAATATCAAGAGTACTAGTGTTCGCAGTGCTCTTTGTCTCTGTTTACATGCTGTCGGCAGCCATCGTAGCTTACTATCGACGCCTGCTTTGCTGTTGTGCAGTCTGGCACCCGTGTCCAGCTGCTGTTGCTGTGCTTGCCGGCCGGTTTCTCTCTTATGGGGCTCTCGTGACCCTCTTCTCAGATTTATTCTTGCTCTTCTTTGCTCTGTGCAGCCATTGACTCGCCTTTTTACCCCAGCACTCGGGTACTCGTGACCCTTGTGGCTGTCTGTCTGTGCACCGGCTCTCGTGGCCTGCTTGTACCTTGTTTGATTTTCGTTCTCCTGCTTCATGTTTCTGGGTACTCATGACCCTTATGCACTGTCACCCTGTTTATCTCTTCGGGCCATCGTGGCCAGCCCACTTTCGTAGTGGTCTCTTTTCACGTTACCTTGTGTTTTCTGCACAGACCATGTCATCTGTGTTTGACTGCTGTTCGCTCCGTGGAGTCCTTGCTCCGTTATGCACTGCAAGCACACACATGGCACAGATTGATGAGGTTCTGGGCAACTGCCCTGGTTGTACATGGTTGCACAGTTCTGACGTTTCATGTCTTCTGGAGTAGCCAGTGATGCGGTCTGTTGTTCCAGGCATCTAGCTCCCTCCCTGTCTTGGACAGGTGGAGTCTAGGCATCCAGCTCCGTGCTTGCCGCACTCTTGAGTCCGGGTCTCATCACCGGTCGTTCCGTTCGGTGGCATCTAGCTCCCTGCTCTTTGCAGTTGGAGTCTAGGCATCCAGCTTCGTGCCTGTGGCACTCGAAGTCTGGGTATCTGGTGATAGCTTCTTTTCTCAGGCCTCTTCATCTGGACTATTGTGCGGTTGCCCCTTTTTGTCCAGGCATCCAGCTCGCTTCTCGTAGCAGTTGGAGTCTGGGCATCCAGCTCCGTGTATCCCACACTTGGAGTCCGGGCATCTGGCCCTGCACATTGCTGTGACTGGGTCCAGGCATCCTCGCTGGTGCGCTTCTGCACAACTCAGCTGGGCATCTTGGTCACCATTCCTGTTTTTTGCTCTCACCCTTTTGTCTTTCGGACCGTCGGTGGTTTCCACCCGTCCTGACTTCTTGTCTTTCACCCTTTGCTGTTGATGTCTGGGCTTCTTGTGTAATGCCCTGGGCACTCACTGTCCTGGGACCCGGTTGCTCTGCCGGTTCCAGGCAGGTGTTGCTGTACTTGGGGTTATCACCTGGTCTATATGTGTGTGTTTCCCCTTTTCCATTAATCTTGTTCCCCTCCAGTTGCTGGTAGAGATTTGTTGCCCGACTGTCTGCCCTGTATACTCTCCAGTTCTCATCTCGTCCGTAGTGTCCAGTCCTTTGGGGCTCACCTGACAACAGGGCTTGACAATTCGCACCTGCACAGCCACCGCAGGGCGCTAAGGGGCATTCTTAACTCCACGGCGGCGCCGCAAAGAAAGATTGCTGTTTTGCAGAAACAAACCAGAGCCGCCATAGGCATTGTTGACCCCTCGGGTTTCCATCCCGGCGCCAACCCTGGTTTGCTTCTTAGGCTGAAAATTGCCGCGCCAAAATAGCGGAAAACAGAAGAAAACGAAACAATTGTTACTGCACCTACCTATCTTTACTAGTGCTGCTCTCTCACTATACCTCGTCGGCGTTCTTTACCCTGTCACCCCGGTCTCCCGGCTCTTTGTCAGTGCACCAGATGAGCGGTGCCATGAGTCTTGTTGTCCTTTACTTGTCTTGGCCGCACGACACCACGACGCCCCGCTCACCCAACCGCCACGAGAGACGGAGTAAGGGTGGATCCTCTTCAGATACAGCCTGAGGCTCTGCTTGAGGTCTGGGGGGTGTGCTTTCGCGACCACCTACAGCTGGAGCCCACGCTCAACCACTGCAAGCGCCGTGGCCGGACCATGATTGCGAAGCCACACGGGGACCACAAGGCCCACGGGGGATGTTGCCTAGGTTGGAGATGAGCCGACCTTCCTTGTTCTGGTGTATTGGGCTGTTTTGCCCTCCCAGCAGAAACCCTCGCCCGGCAGGTTTCTGCTTTTTACCGTACCGGCAACTCGTCAGCACCACGTGGCACCGGCGAGTTGCATCAATTCCACAAACAAATCGGTCCGCATACCCGCCACGTGGCTGGGCCCAAGGTCTGTCGCCCAGGATTGGGAAGGGAGACTTTCCTATTTACAGCAAACCAATCTCATCCAGACTCATCTACTTACGACGAACCAACATCTTGTTTGACCCATAGGTATTAACCGAGTTCGCCTATTTAGGCACAAAGCTCTCCTTCACTCCAGTGACATCCTATTTACCACAAATCAATATCGTGTCTGACAGTCACCTGCCACCCTGTGGCTAGGCCCCAGGTCACTTGCCCGGGTTTTGGAAGGGAGAGCATTTTGATAACCCATTGTTAACCAATAATTTGTTTGTACCCTGTTTGATGTGGATTTTCTTGATTTCATCGTCGCTGCATTAATCCACGCTCTGGTCACTGATCACTTACTCCATTCACTCGTACTGTATCGGACGTCTGGCTTTTCGGTTCCTATAAGAGAAAAACAGGCATACCTCCCCTAACCTTCCCTGTTTGCAACCACCTTCGCAGAAGAGGGCCCGGTTAAGGATACATAGATAGATAGATAGATAGATAGATAGATAGATAGATAGATAGATAGATAGATAGATGGATGGATGGATGGATGGATGGATGGATGGATGGATGGATGGATGGATAGATAGATAGATAGATAGATAGATAGATAGATAGATAGATAGATAGATAGATAGATAGATAGATAGATAGATAGATAGATGGATCGATCGATAGATAGAAGAAACTTCATCCGGCTACCCTTGATGAGGCTGCTCCGTACGTCAACACCCAACGATTCCTCCCACCCCCCTGGAATGACATGACGCATGGTGTGCAACGGCTGTGTGCACATCACGTTCATCAAAGCCTGCACGGCGGCAACCAATGCCCCCTTAGTCGCTTGAACTTTCCTGGGTGCCTACTCGCATCGCTCTGTGGCGAGTACATTCATTTTGGTTTAGGTTTCGGCACACGCAAGTTTGGGTTTCGGGACCACTTGTTGCTTCAAATTTCATATGGGGAGCCGCCCCACCAGTTACCTAAAAAGTGCATGCACGGGCGGGCAGCCAAGCCAAGCACGGTGGGTACAATCAGGGCGGGGGGCAAAATCAGAAGTGGCCCACTTGTGGGCAAGGTGGCTACGTAACCCCTGCCGTCTCGGGGATCCCCACCGCTTCAGAGCGGGGGGTGGAATCAGAAGTGGCCCACTTGGGGGCAAGGTGGCTACTTCACCCCTGCCGTCTCGGGGATCCCCACCGATTCATAGCGGGGGGGGTAATCAGAAGTGGCCCACTTGTGGGCCAGGTGGCTACGTCACCCCTGCCGTCTCGTGGATCCCCACCGCTTCAGAGCGGGGGGCAAAATCAGAAGTGGGCCACTTGTGGGCAAGGTGGCTACATCACCCCTGCCGTCTCGGGGATCCCCACCGCTGTAGAGCGGGGGGCAAAATGAGAAGTGGCCCACTTGTGGGCAAAGTGGCTACGTCACCCCGTCTTGGGGATCCCCACCGCTTCAGAGCGGGGGGCAAAATCAGAAGTGGCCCACTTGTGGGCAAATTGGCTACGCCACCCCTACTGTCTCGGGGATCCCCACCGCTGTAGAGCGGGGGGGGAAATCAGAAGTGGCCCACTTTTGGACCGTGGCTACGTCACCCTTGCAGTCTCGGGGATCCCCACCGTTTCACAGCGGGGGGGGGGGGGAATCAGAAGTGGGCCATTGGTGGGCAAAGTGGCTACTTCACCCCTGCCGTCTCGGGGGTCCCCACCAGTTCAGAGAGGGGGGGGGAATCAGAAGTGGCCCACTTGTGGGCAAGGCGGCTACATCACCCCTGCCGTCTCGGGGATCCCCACCGCTTCAAAGAGGGGGGGCAAATCAGAAGTGGCCCACTTGTGGGCAAAGTGGCTACGTCAACCCTGCCGTCTCGGGGATCCCCACCGCTTCAGAGCGGGGGAGGAAATCAGAAGTGGCCCATTTGTGGGCAAGGTGGCTAAGTCACCCCTGCCGTCTCCGGGATCCCCACCGCTTCAGAGCGGGGAGCAAAATCAGAAGTGGCCGACTTGTGGGCTAGGGGGCTATGTCGCCCCTGCCGTCTCCGGGATCCCCACCGCTTCGGAGCGGGTAGCAAAATCAGAAGTGGCCAACTTGTGGGCAAACTGGCTACGTCACCCCTACCGTCTCGTGGATCCCCACCGATTCAGAGCGGGGGGCAGAATCAGAAGTGGCCCACTTGTGGGCAAGGTGGCTACCTCACCCCTGCCATCTCGGGGATCCCCACCACTTCACAGCGGGGGGCAAAATCAGAAGTGGCCCACTTGTGGGCAAAGTGGCTACGTCACCCCTGCCGTCTCGGGGATCCCCACCGCTTTAGAGCGGGGGGCAAAATCAGAAGTGGCCCACTTGTGGGCAAAGTGGCTACGTCACCCCTGCCGTCTCGGGGATCCCCACCGCTTCACAGCGGGGGGGGGAATCAGAAGTGGCCCACTTGTGGGCAAAGTGGCTACGTCACCCCTGCCATCTCGGGGATCCCCACCACTTCACAGCGGGGGGCAAAATCAGAAATGGCCCACTTGTGGGCAAAGTGGCTACCTCACCCCTGCCGTCTCGGGGATCCCCACCGCTTTAGAGCGGGGGGCAAAATCAGAAGTGGCCCACTTGTGGGCAAAGTGGCTACGTCACCCCGTCTTGGGGATCCCCACCGCTTCAGAGCGGGGGGCAAAATCAGAAGTGGCCCACTTGTGGGCAAATTGGCTACGCCACCCCTGCTGTCTCGGGGATCCCCACCGCTTCAGAGCGGGGGGGGAAATCAGAAGTGGCCCACTTTTGGACCGTGGCTACGTCACCCTTGCAGTCTCGGGGATCCCCACCGTTTCACAGCGGGGGGGGGGGGGAATCAGAAGTGGGCCACTTGTGGGCAAAGTGGCTACTTCACCCCTGCCGTCTCGGGGGTCCCCACCAGTTCAGAGAGGGGGGGGGAATCAGAAGTGGCCCACTTGTGGGCAAGGCGGCTACGTCACCCCTGCCGTCTCGGGGATCCCCACCGCTTCAGAGCGGGGAGCAAAATCAGAAGTGGCCGGCTTGTGGGCTAGGGGGCTATGTCGCCCCTGCCGTCTCCGGGATCCCCACCGCTTCAGAGCGGGGGGCAAAATCAGAAGTGGAGCGTTCGTGAGCATAGTGGCTACGTAACCCCTGCCGTCTGGGGGATCCCCACCGCCTCAGAGCGGGGGGAGGAAATCAGAAGTGGCCCATTTTTGGGCAAGGTGGCTACGCAACACCTACCGTCTCGGGGATCCCCGCCGCCTCAGAGCGGGGGGGGGAATCAAAAGTGGCCCACTTATGGGCAAGGTGGCTACGTAACCCCTACCGTCTCGTGGATCCCCACCGCGTCATAGCGGGAGGCGAAATCAGAAGTGGCCCAGTTGTGGGCATAGTGGCTACGTCACCCATGCCATCTCGGGGATCCCCACCGCTTCAGAGCAGGGGGGGGAAATCGGAAGTGGCCCACTTGTGAACCAGGTGGCTACCTCACCCCTGCCGTCTCGGGGATCCCCACCGCTTCGGAGCGGGGAGCAATATCAGAAGTGGCCAACTTGTGGGCAAACTGGCTACGTCACCCGTGCCGTCTCGTGGATCCCCACCGATTCAGAGCAGGGGGGCAGAATCAGAAGTGGCCCACTTGTGGGCAAGGTGGCTACGTCACCCCTGCCGTCTCGGGGATCCCCAGCGCTTCAGAGCGGGGGGCAGAATCAGAAGCGGCCCACTTGTGGGCAAGGTGGCTACCTCACCCCCGCCATCTCGGGGATCCCCACCACTTCACAGCGGGGGGCAAAATCAGAAGTGGCCCAATTGTGGGCAAAGTGGCTACGTCACCCCTGCCGTCTCGGGGATCCCCACCGCTTTAGAGCGGGGGGCAAAATCAGAAGTGGCCCACTTGTGGGCAAAGTGGCTACGTCACCCCTGCCGTCTCGGGGATCCCCACCGCTTCACAGCGGGGGGGGGAATCAGAAGTGGCCCACTTGTGGGCAAAGTGGCTACGTCACCCCTGCCATCTCGGGGATCCCCACCACTTCACAGCGGGGGGCAAAATCAGAAATGGCCCACTTGTGGGCAAAGTGGCTACCTCACCCCTGCCGTCTCGGGGATCCCCACCTCTTCACAGCGGGGGGCAAAATCAGAAGTGGCCCACTTGTGGGCAAAGTGGCTACGTCACCCCGTCTTGGGGATCCCCACCGCTTCAGAGCGGGGGGCAAAATCAGAAGTGGCCCACTTGTGGGCAAATTGGCTACGCCACCCCTGCTGTCTCGGGGATCCCCACCGCTTCGGAGCGGGGGGGGAAATCAGAAGTGGCCCATTTTTGGACCGTGGCTACGTCACCCTTGCAGTCTCGGGGATCCCCACCGTTTCACAGCGGGGGGGGGGGGAAATCAGAAGTGGGCCACTTGTGGGCAAAGTGGCTACTTCACCCCTGCCGTCTCGGGGGTCCCCACCAGTTCAAAGAGGGGGGGCAAATCAGAAGTGGCCCACTTGTGGGCAAAAAGGCTACGTCAACCCTGCCGTCTCGGGGATCCCCACCGCTTCAGAGCGGGGGAGGAAATCAGAAGTGGCCCATTTGTGGGCGAGGTGGCTAAGTCACCCCTGCCGTCTCCGGGATCCCCACCGCTTCAGAGCGGGGAGCAAAATCAGAAGTGGCCCACTTGTGGGCTAGGGGGCTATGTCGCCCCTGCCGTCTCCGGGATCCCCACCGCTTCAGAGCGGGGGGCAAAATCAGAAGTGGAGCGTTCGTGAGCATAGTGGCTACGTAACCCCTGCCGTCTGGGGGATCCCCACCGCCTCAGAGCGGGGGGAGGAAATCAGAAGTGGCCCATTTTTGGGCAAGGTGGCTACGCAACACCTACCGTCTCGGGGATCCCCGCCGCCTCAGAGCGGGGGGGGGGAATCAAAAGTGGCCCACTTATGGGCAAGGTGGCTACGTAACCCCTACCGTCTCGTGGATCCCCACCGCCTCAGAGCGGGAGGCGAAATCAGAAGTGGCCCATTTGTGGGCATAGTGGCTGCGTCACCCCTGCCATCTCGGGGATCCCCACCGCTTCAGAGCAGGGGGGGGAAATCGGAAGTGGCCCACTTGTGAACCAGGTGGCTACCTCACCCCTGCCGTCTCGGGGATCCCCACCGCTTCGGAGCGGGGAGCAAAATCAGAAGTGGCCCACTTGTGGGCAAACTAGCTACGTCACCCCTGCCGTCTCGTGGATCCCCACCGATTCAGAGCAGGGGGGCAGAATCAGAAGTGGCCCACTTGTGGGCAAGGTGGCTACGTCACCCCTGCCGTCTCGGGGATCCCCAGCGCTTCAGAGCGGGGGGCAGAATCAGAAGCGGCCCACTTGTGGGCAAGGTGGCTACCTCACCCCCGCCATCTCGGGGATCCCCACCACTTCACAGCGGGGGGCAAAATCAGAAGTGGCCCAATTGTGGGCAAAGTGGCTACGTCACCCCTGCCGTCTCGGGGATCCCCACCGCTTTAGAGCGGGGGGCAAAATCAGAAGTGGCCCACTTGTGGGCAAAGTGGCTACGTCACCCCTGCCGTGTCGGGGATCCCCACCGCTTCAGAGCGGGGGGGGGAATCAGAAGTGGCCCACTTGTGGGCAAAGTGGCTACGTCACCCCTGCCATCTCGGGGATCCCCACCACTTCACAGCGGGGGGCAAAATCAGAAATGGCCCACTTGTGGGCAAAGTGGCTACCTCACCCCTGCCATCTCGGGGATCCCCACCACTTCACAGCGGGGGGCAAAATCAGAAATGGCCCACTTGTGGGCAAAGTGGCTACCTCACCCCTGCCATCTCGGGGATCCCCACCACTTCACAGCGGGGGGCAAAATCAGAAATGGCCCACTTGTGGGCAAAGTGGCTACGTCACCCCTGCCATCTCGGGGATCGCCACCACTTCACATCGGGGGGCAAAATCAGAAATGGCCCACTTGTGGGCAAAGTGGCTACGTCACCCCTGCTGTCTTGGGGATCCCAACCGCTTTAGAGCGGGGGGCAAAATCAGAAGTGGTCCACTTGTGCACCAGGTGGCTACCTCACCCCTGCCGTCTCGGGGATCCCCACCGCTTCGGAGCGGGGAGCAAAATCAGAAGTGGCCAACTTGTGGGCAAACTGGCTACGTCACCCCTGCCGTCTCGTGGATCCCCAGCGCTTCAGAGCGGGGGGCAGAATCAGAAGCGGCCCACTTGTGGGCAAGGTGGCTACCTCACCCCCGCCATCTCGGGGATCCCCACCACTTCACAGCGGGGGGCAAAATCAGAAGTGGCCCAATTGTGGGCAAAGTGGCTACGTCACCCCTGCCGTCTCGGGGATCCCCACCGCTTTAGAGCGGGGGGCAAAATCAGAAGTGGCCCACTTGTGGGCAAAGTGGCTACGTCACCCCTGCCGTCTCGGGGATCCCCACCGCTTCAGGGCGGGGGGGGGAATCAGAAGTGGCCCACTTGTGGGCAAAGTGGCTACGTCACCCCTGCCATCTCGGGGATCCCCACCACTTCACAGCGGGGGGCAAAATCAGAAATGGCCCACTTGTGGGCAAAGTGGCTACCTCACCCCTGCCATCTCGGGGATCCCCACCACTTCACAGAGGGGGGCAAAATCAGAAATGGCCCACTTGTGGGCAAAGTGGCTACGTCACCCCTGCCATCTCGGGGATCCCCACCACTTCACAGCGGGGGGCAAAATCAGAAATGGCCCACTTGTGGGTAAGGTGGCTACGTCACCCCTGCCATCTCGGGGATCCCCACCACTTCACAGCGGGGGGCAAAATCAGAAATGGCCCACTTGTGGGCAAAGTGGCTACGTCACCCCTGCCATCTCGGGGATCCCCACCGCTTTAGAGCGGGGGGCAAAATCAGAAGTGGCCCACTTGTGAGCAAAGTGGCTACGTCACCCCTGCCGTCTCGGGGATCCCAACCGCTTTAGAGCGGGGGGCAAAATCAGAAGTGGCCCACTTGTGGGCAAAGTGGCTACGTCACCCCTGCCGTCTCGGGGATCCCCACCGCTTCACAGCGGGGGGCAAAATCAGAAGTGGCCCACTTGTGGGCAAAGTGGCTACGTCACCCCTGCCGTCTCGGGGATCCCCACCGCTTCAGAGCGGGAGGCAGAATCAGAAGCCGCCCACTTGTGGGCAAGGTGGCTACCTCACCCCTGCCATCTCGGGGATCCCCACCACTTCACAGCGGGGGGCAAAATCAGAAGTGGCCCACTTGTGGGCAAAGTGGCTACGTCACCCCTACCGTCTCGGGGATCCCCACCGCTTTAGAGCGGGGGGCAAAATCAGAAGTGGCCCACTTGTGGGCAAAGTGGCTACGTCACCCCTGCCGTCTCGGGGATCCCCACCGCTTCACAGCGGGGGGCAAAATCAGAAGTGGCCCACTTGTGGGCAAAGTGGCTACCTCACCCCTGCCGTCTCGGGGATCCCCGGCGCTTCAGAGCGGGAGGCAGAATCAGAAGCGGCCCACTTGTGGGCAAGGTGGCTACCTCACCCCTGCCATCTCGGGGATCCCCACCTCTTCACAGCGGGGGGCAAAATCAGAAGTGGCCCACTTGTGGGCAAAGTGGCTACGTCACCCCTGCCGTCTCGGGGATCCCCACCGCTTTAGAGCGGGGGGCAAAATCAGAAGTGGCCCACTTGTGGGCAAAGTGGCTATGTCACCCTTGCCGTCTCGGGGATCCCCACCGCTTCAGAGCAGGGGGGGGGAATCAGAAGTGGCCCACTTGTGGGCAAAGTGGCTACGTCACCCCTGCCATCCCAGGGATCCCCACCACTTCACAGCGGGGGGCAAAATCAGAAATGGCCCACTTGTGGGCAAAGTGGCTACGTCACCCCTGCCGTCTCGGGGATCCCCACCGCTTCAGAGCGGGGGGGGGAATCAGAAGTGGCCCACTTGTGGGCAAAGTGGCTACGTCACCCCTGCCATCTCGGGGATCCCCACCACTTCACAGCGGGGGGCAAAATCAGAAATGGCCCACTTGTGGGCAAAGTGGCTACCTCACCCCTGCCATCTCGGGGATCCCCACCACTTCACAGCGGGGGGCAAAATCAGAAATGGCCCACTTGTGGGCAAAGTGCCTACGTCACCCCTGCCATCTCGGGGATCGCCACCACTTCACAGCGGGGGGCAAAATCAGAAATGGCCCACTTGTGGGTAAGGTGGCTACGTCACCCCTGCCATCTCGGGGATCCCCACCACTTCACAGCGGGGGGCAAAATCAGAAATGGCCCACTTGTGGGCAAAGTGGCTACGTCACCCCTGCCATCTCGGGGATCCCCACCGCTTTAGAGCGGGGGGCAAAATCAGAAGTGGCCCACTTGTGAGCAAAGTGGCTACGTCACCCCTGCCGTCTCGGGGATCCCAACCGCTTTAGAGCGGGGGGCAAAATCAGAAGTGGCCCACTTGTGGGCAAAGTGGCTACGTCACCCCTGCCGTCTCGGGGATCCCCACCGCTTCACAGCGGGGGGCAGAATCAGAAGTGGCCGGCTTGTGGGCAAAGTGGCTACGTCACCCCTGCCGTCTCGGGGATCCCCACCGCTTCAGAGCGGGAGGCAGAATCAGAAGCGGCCCACTTGTGGGCAAGGTGGCTACCTCACCCCTGCCATCTCGGGGAGCCCCACCACTTCACAGCGGGGGGCAAAATCAGAAGTGGCCCACTTGTGGGCAAAGTGGCTACGTCACCCCTACCGTCTCGGGGATCCCCACCGCTTTAGAGCGGGGGGCAAAATCAGAAGTGGCCCACTTGTGGGCAAAGTGGCTACGTCACCCCTGCCGTCTCGGGGATCCCCACCGCTTCACAGCGGGGGGCAAAATCAGAAGTGGCCCACTTGTGGGCAAAGTGGCTACGTCACCCCTGCCGTCTCGGGGATCCCCGGCGCTTCAGAGCGGGAGGCAGAATCAGAAGCGGCCCACTTGTGGGCAAGGTGGCTACCTCACCCCTGCCATCTCGGGGATCCCCACCACTTCACAGCGGGGGGCAAAATCAGAAGTGGCCCACTTGTGGGCAAAGTGGCTACGTCACCCCTGCCGTCTCGGGGATCCCCACCGCTTTAGAGCGGGGGGCAAAATCAGAAGTGGCCCACTTGTGGGCAAAGTGGCTACGTCACCCTTGCCGTCTCGGGGATCCCCACCGCTTCAGAGCGGGGGGGGGAATCAGAAGTGGCCCACGTGTGGGCAAAGTGGCTACGTCACCCCTGCCATCTCAGGGATCCCCACCACTTCACAGCGGGGGGCAAAATCAGAAATGGCCCACTTGTGGGCAAAGTGGCTACGTCACCCCTGCCGTCTCGGGGATCCCCACCGCTTTAGAGCGGGGGGCAAAATCAGAAGTGGCCCACTTGTGGGCAAAGTGGCTACGTCACCCCTGCCGTCTCGGGGATCCCCACCCCTTCACAGCGGGGGGCAAAATCAGAAGTGGCCCACTTGTGGGCAAAGTGGGTACGTCACCCCTGCCGTCTCGGGGATCCCCACCGCTTTAGAGCGGGGGGCAAAATCAGAAGTGGCCCACTTGTGGGCAAAGTGGCTACGTCACCCCTGCCGTCTCGGGGATCCCCACCGCTTCACAGCGGGGGGCAAAATCAGAAGTGGCCCACTTGTGGGCAAAGTGGCTATGTCACCCCTACCGTCTCGGGGATCCCCACCGCTTTAGAGCGGGGGGCAAAATCAGAGGTGGCCCACTTGTGGGCAAAGTGGCTACGTCACCCCTGCCGTCTCGGGGATCCCCACCGCTTCACAGCGGGGGGCAAAATCAGAAGTGGCCCACTTGTGGGCAAAGTGGCTACTTCACCCCTGCAGTCTCGGGGATCCCCACCCCTTCACAGCGGGGGGCAAAATCAGAAGTGGCCCACTTGTGAGCAAAGTGGCTACGTCACCCCTGCCGTCTCGGGGATCCCCACCGCTTCAGAGCTGGAGGCAGAATCAGAAGCGGCCCACTTGTGGGCAAGGTGGCTACCTCACCCCTGCCATCTCGGGTATCCCCACCACTTCACAGCGGGGGGCAAAATCAGAAGTGGCCCACTTGTGGGCAAAGTGGCTACGTCACCCTTGCCGTCTCGGGGATCCCCGCCGCTTTAGAGCGGGGGGCAAAATCAGAAGTGGCCCACTTGTGGGCAAAGTGGCTACGTCACCCCTGCCGTCTCGGAGATCCCCACCGCTTCAAGGCGGGGGGCAAAATCAGAAGTGGCCCACTTGTGGGCAAAGTGGCTACGTCACCCCTGCCGTCTCGGGGATCCCCACCGCTTTAGAGCGGGGGGCAAAATCAGAAGTGGCCCACTTGTGGGCAAAGTGGCTACGTCACCCCTGCCGTCTCGGGGATCCCCAACGCTTCACAGCGGGGGGCAAAATCAGAAGTGGCCCACTTGTGGGCAAAGTGGCTACGTCACCCCTGCCGTCTCGGGGATCCCCACCGCTTCACAGCGGGGGGCAAAATCAGAAGTGGCCCACTTTTGGGCAAAGTGGCTATGTCACCCCTACCGTCTCGGGGATCCCCACCCCTTCACAGCGGGGGGCCAAAATCAGAAATGGCCCACTTGTGGGCAAAGTGGCTACGTCACCCCTGCCGTCTCGGGGATCCCCACCGCTTTAGAGCGGGGGGCAAAATCAGAAGTGGCCCACTTGTGGGCAAAGTGGCTACGCCACCCCTGCCGTCTCGGGGATCCCCACCCCTTCGCAGCGGGGGGCAAAATCAGAAGTGGCCAACTTGTGGGCAAACTGGCTACGTCACCCCTGCCGTCTCGGGGATCCCCACCGCTTTAGAGCGGGGGGCAAAATCAGAAGTGGCCCACTTGTGGGCAAAGTGGCTACGTCATCCCTGCCGTCTCGGGGATCCCCACCCCTTCGCAGCGGGGGGCAAAATCAGAAGTGGCCAACTTGTGGGCAAACTGGCTACGTCACCCCTGCCGTCTCGGGGATCCCCACCGCTTTAGAGCGGGGGGCAGAATCAGAAGTGGCCCACTTGTGGGCAAAGTGGCTATGTCACCCCTATCGTCTCGGGGATCCCCACCGCTTCATAGCGGGGGGCAAAATCAGAAGTGGCCACCTTGTGGGCAAAGTGGCTACATCACCCCTGCTGTCTCGGGGATCCCCACCGCTTCACAGCGGGGGGCAAAATCAGAAGTGGCCCACTTGTGGGCAAAGTGGCTACGTCACCCCTGCCGTCTCGGGGATCCCCACCGCTTCACGGCAGGGGGGGGAAATCGGAAGTGGCCCACTTGTGGGCAAGGTGGTTACTTCACCCCTGCCGTCTCGGGGATCCCCACCGCTTCAGAGCGGGGGGCAAAATCAGAAGTGGCCCACTTGTGGGCAAAGTGGCTACGTCACCCCTGCCGTCTTGGGGATCCCCACCGCTGCAGAGCGGGGGGCAGATTCAGAAGTGGCCCACTTGTGGGCAAAGTGGCTACGTCACCCCTGCCGTCTCGGGGATCCCCATCGCTTCAGAGCGGGGGGCAAAATCAGAAGTGGCCCACTTGTGCGCAAGGTGGCTACATAACCCCCACCGGTTGGGTGGTCCCCACCTCTTCAGAGAGGGGGGGGGGGATCAGAATTGGCCCAATTGTGGGCAAAGTGGCTACGTCACCCTTGCCGTCTCGGGGATCCCGACCGCTGCAGAGCGGGGGGGGGGATCAGAAGTGGCCCACTTGTGGGCAAAGTGGCTACGTAACCCCTGCCGTCTCGAGGATCCCCACCGGTTCACAGCGGGGGAGCGAATCAGAAGTGGCCCGTTTGTGGGCCAGGTGGCTACGGCGGCCCTGCCGTCTTGGGGATCCCCACCGCTTCAGAGAGGGGTTGGGAATCGGAAGTGGCCCACTTGTGGGCAAGGTGGCTACGTAAACCCTGCCGTCTCGAGGATCCCCACCGCTGCAGAGCGGGGGGCAAAATCAGAAGTGGCCCACTTGTGCGCAAGGTGGCTACGTAACCCCTGCCGTCTCGGGGATCCCCACCGCCTCAGAGCGGGGGGATCAATGGTCGGTGCTGATCGACTGAATGTCCCCGCCATAGACACTTTCAGCCATTAGTCCATAGGTTCTCTCACATATGCATGTGTCCCCTTCTTGGTTGGGGTGCTCCACTATTCGATGTACAACAAGCAGGTACAATATTTCAATCAGCGGCGCCAGTGGCAGCTGCATTTGTTATATAACTTGCGGACGGCGAACCAATAAAGATCAATACCTGTGTGTTGCTGAGCTAGATGGTGCATGAAAAACAGCCATGCCCTGAAGCTGCGTTTGTGTTGATGTGCCGCAGTGATTCATAGGGACGTATAGCCGGATGCACTCCTTCGGCCTAACTATACGACCTTCTGCTCTCCTGCTGGAAAAGGGAGAAAAAAAAGGGGGGTGGGGGGGGGTAGTGAGTAGTCTACAGGCTGAGACGTCGTTTTCTCGTATCGCTAACGTCAGTGCTGTAGGCACTGTCATTGTCACTGTCGTCGTCAGCGGTGACGGTGTCAGAGTCGCTATAATCTGATATAGTACCTGACTCGTCAGAGTCAGATAAAGGCTCCAGGTCTAGTGATGTGAGGATATCATTTGCGGTGACGGAGGAAAAACGTACTGCTACTGGGGACTGAAAGATAATTTGCCGTGAAACTTCAGACAGATCATGAGTTGAAGTAGCTGCAAAACGTGCCTTCTTGAGAGGGGTGACCAGTGGTGCTGAAAAATCAGAAAAGGTGCTTCGTGTGTGCAGTATGGGGTCAGAGCTCAGACCTCAGAGCGGGGGGGGGGGGGGTCATAAGTAGCCCACTTGTGGGCAAGGTGGCTACGTAACCCCTGCCGTCTCAAGGATCCGCACCGCTTCAGAGCGGGGGGGGGGGGGATCAAAAGTGGCCCACTTCTGGGCAAAGTGGCTAGGGAACCCCTGCCGTCTCACGGATCCCCACCGCTTTACAGCGGGGGGCAACATCAGAAGTGGCCCATTTGTGGGCCACGTGGCTACGTCGGCCCTGCCGTCTCGGGGATCCCCACCGCTTCAGGGCGGGGGGCGGAATCACAAGTGGCCCACTTGTGGGCCCGGTGGCTACGTCACCCCTGCCATCTCGGGGATCCCCACCGCTTCAGAGCGGGGGGCAGAATCAGAAGTGGCCCACTTGTGGGAAAGGTGGCTACGTCACCCCTGCCGTCTCCTGGATTCCCACCGCTTCAAAGCGGGGGGGAAAATCAGAAGTGGCCCACTTGTGGGCAAAGTGGCTACGTCACCACTGCCGTCTCGTGGATCCCCACCACTTCAGAGCGGGGGGCAGAATCGGAAGTGGCCCACTTGGGGGCAAGGTGGCTACGTAACCCCTGCCGTCTCGGGGATGCCGACCGCTTCGGGGCGGGGGTCCAAATCAGAAGTGGCCCACTTGTGGGCAAAGTTGCTATGTCACCCCTGCCGTCTCGGGGATCCCCACCGCTTCAGAGCGGAGGGCAAAATCAGAAGTGGCCCACTTGTGGGCAAAGCGGCTACGTCACCCCTACTGTCTCGGGGATCCCCACCGCTTCAGAGCGGGGGGCAGAATCAGAAGTGGCCCACTTGTGGGCAAGGTGGCTACCTCACCCCTGCCATCTCGGGGATCCCCACCGCTTCAGAGCGGGGGGCAAAATCAGAAGTGGCCCACTTGTGGGCAAAGTGGCTACTTCACCCCTGCCGTCTCGGGGATCCCCACCGCTTTAGAGCGGGGGGCAAAATCAGAAGTGGCCCACTTGTGGGCAAAGTGGCTACGTAACCCCTACCGTCTCGGGGATCCCCACCGCTGCAGAGCGGGGGGCAAAATCAGAAGTGGCCCACTTGTGGGCAAAGTGGCTACTTCACCCCTGCAGTCTCGGGGATCCCCACCGCTTCAGAGCGGGGGGCAAAATCAGAAGTGGCCCACTTGTGGTCAAGGTGGCTACGTAACCCCTACCGTCTCGGGGATCCCCACCGCTTCAGAGCGGGGGGCAGAAGCACAAGTGGCGCCCAAAAGAGGGCGGAGTTGCTGCATAACACTTGCTTTCTGGGCGATCCCCAAAAAGGGGGGATAGACATGGCCCACGGTGGGCCGGGGCGAAAAGGCCTCTAGGGGCTGTCCTGAGGGGGCTGTCCTTAACAAAAAATCAAATCTCGTCCCTTAAGGACCCCCTTGTTGGTTGGTAGGTAGGTAGGTAGGTTGGTTGGTTGGTTGGTAGGTAGGTAGGTAGGTAGGTAGGTAGGTAGGTTGGTAGGTAGGAAGGTAGGTAGGTAGGTAGGTAGGCAGGTAGGAAGATAGATAGATGGATGGATGGATGGATGGATAGATAGATATCTTCCAATCTATACCCCTCTCCCCAACTCTAGGTGGCTCCATAGCACAGCTCTAAGGAACAACAAAAGTGTACAACTTGGTGCATTCATGTGGCTAGATGCGCTAAAGTGGGTCAAAATGGGCTCAAAATTGGGGCCATTGTGTCGTTCGAGCACCCAAAATGGCCCAGCGTCATTTTTGGAAAAACACGTTTTTGACCCATTTTCGAGACGCCTTTTGTCCCAAAATGGGCCGTTTTTAAGGCGGTTTTGGACTTTACAGGGGTCATAATGGCTCAAAACAGGCTCAAAATGGGCTCATTTCAGTTGATTGTGCACCCCGAATGGTCCAGTGACAACTCTGGAAAAAGGTGTTTTTGACTACTTTTTGACCCATTTTTGGTCCCTAAATAGCCCATTTTCAAGGCATTTTGGCATTTTCAGTGGGCCAACGGGCTAAAAACACCCGTTTGGGTATCCCAAGTGGTCTAGGAACTTTGAGAAAAGCATTTTTTTTTGCCCTAGGGACTTGATAGCCCTGCCCAATTTGGACCCGGGCTGCCCTTTAGCCCCACCAAGTGACCACTGGTATGGAGGTCTAGGGGTCTCGTTGGGCGATTCTCAGGCTTGAAAACCACCAAAAGGTGGGGGTTGTGGGTGGACTAGGTGCCCTCGGAATTCTGATTTGAACCCTGTAGCCCAAGATACGGCCTATTCTTGGTTTTGGGGTTGGTGAACACAAACTGCACACATTTTGGGCCATTTTTATTTTTGGCCATTTTTTTGGCCGTCAATTGGACGTATTATAGGGCAATAAAGGGCTTTTTGTCACAAGGAAGTTAAGCTGCACGTGGGGTGTTGCAAATGTTTCCCTTCATTGGGCCATTTTGAACAGGTGCTAGGGCCGTTTTCAGGAAAAAGGGGGGGGGCTATTTTTTGGCTCAAATGGCGCTGATAGGACCTCCTAACTTGGCGCCCATGCCCCGGGCCGCCATCGCCGAGTTTGGGGCTCAAAATCTGGATCTGGGAAGGCTGTGTGTAAATGCAGAAGATGGTGTGAGCAGAGTAGAGCCCAAAGCATCATGATGGAGTAATGGCCAAAACGGAAAGGAGACGTGCTTGTTGTTGTTGCTTGTTTGCTTGTTGCTTGTTGCTTGTTAGCTAGATTTAAGTGGAGAGGGGTGCGGTCATATTGTCTACTTGTTTTGAGTGTCACGCAGGTGACTTGAATGACACTCAGGGAAAAATACATTTTCATATACTTTTTTTATATTATTTTACACTTGCGTGACACTTCACTCGCAACAGGACAAAAAAAAAGGCGGTTGAGGCGCTGTTTGTGAAGGCCACAACATGACCCGCGACCAACTACCCCCTCGCCCCCACCCCCGCACACACACACCCCAGCTACCCCGTCACAGCCATGTGCCCAAGCACATCCACGCCCACACACCCACACAACCATGCCCCCCCTCCCACACACACACACACACACACACCCTCGCACACACTGCCTCACAGCCCCAAAGTCAAAACAGAAGGCAAGGCATTGCTGAACAGAAGCCGCCAAGTTCCAAGTTCCAGTCAGGGCACACCGCTAGGCACTCTCACTCGGGGCGTCCCTCTGAGGGCCTTCAGCCCCCGTCCTGAGTGCCTCTCCGCTGCCCCACACATATGCAGCGGTCCATGTCCTGTGGTGCCAGCGGGTGCCCGCACACTGGCCTCTAGAGGGGACGGGAGGGGGCCAGTCAGCACTCACTGACATCCCCCGGCCCCAGCAGGTGCGGCATTTTGCTGGTGTGCATCCCAGCCACTGGCAGTCCTACAAATCTAAGGTCCAAGGAGAGTTGACGGCGGAGGTCACATGCAACAGGAAGAGCTACAAAGAGGAGGAAGGGGAGGGCATGGGGAGTTGCCTGTGCCAGGAGGCGACACAACAGCTACACTCCTTTGGATGCGACAGAGACCGGGAATATGGCTGTGGTTGAACGCGCTGCATGGACATGGACATATGAAAGGAGAGGAGTGAAGTGGTATGAAATGAGGCACACTCCCAGGCACCCAGAAACTCATCATTGGGCTCTGTAACCAACAGGACAGCAGGGTGGCGACGTGCAGGGGTGTGGAGGGGGGTGGGTATCGCAAATCTGTGGCACATGGGATGGGGCTAAAATCCAATAAAATTGGGTTCCCCTGCTGGACGCTCGTGGCACGTGTGATGTGGGTGGGCTTCCACATGCGATTTTCCCAATCGTTCTGGAGGCAGTCATAGAGCGCATGTCAGTTGATCACCCAAACCACATGTCCAGTTGGGGGGGGGGGGGGCGGAACCTGAGTAAGTGTGCCGGTTGGTTGGTAACTTCCGGGTGTACGCACTGGTTAGAGTTTGTAGAAACGACTTGTTTTACATCGGTCCACAGTCACTCGGGAAAAGTATTTTTACTGGACAAGAGTGGGACAGTTGTCCCTCTGCTCACAATGAGGGGGGTGGGGGGCTCGGAGGTTGCAGACTGGAAGCTCATTTTTCATTTTTTTGTTTTTTCTTGGGTGGGGGGCTTAAAAAAAAAGTATCCATTGATTCCTGTGAGTCAAGGCACTCACCATGGATCTGCGCACTGTGCGAGTTCTGTAGGGGGGTACCGCCAACCATCCCCCATGAACAAAGCGTCCTGGGGGGGGGGGCATCAGTCCATTGCAGACGGTACCAGTGAGGCACGAGATCGAGGCTGAAGCGCAACTTTCCACAAGGTGGGGTCCCAATCGTCCCTGTTTGTTTACTTGGGAAGTACAGATGTTGGTGCATGTGTCATGTGTTTTGCGGGTGGGGCAACCGGGCTTTCGTTTCGGGGGGGCCGCAAGCAGGTCAACAAAGCGCTCCACACATGCACGTCCTGGTATGCATATGCAGCAATGTTCGGTTTCGGGGGGGGGGGGGGCGATACAGCCCTCTGGCTAGACCGCCCCCCTCCCAAAAAAGGCTCCATTGACGGGCACCCCGAATCCTACCGAGACTGACCCCTGGGCCCGGTGACCCAGACCCAAGTTTCGGCAAAAAAAAGAAAGAAAGAAAGAAAGAAGGAAACTAGGGTTTTTGGAATCGGTGCATCAAGGGGGTTCAGAAAAGTCTTCATTTGCCATGTATTTGGTGGAAAAAAAAAAGTGGATCATTTTCCCTGCGAAAAAACCTTTCGGCGCCTTCAGCGGCAGATTTCATAATATCTGATCACTGGTGTCAATTGAGCCCTTTTGGCAAACCCCCAGCCCCCCCCCCCCAGTTTTCGGGGGCTCTGTCGATCCCCCCCCCGGAAGTGAAAACCCGATTTCCCGTGTAGGCTTCTTGGGGTTGTGATGGGAAACACACTCTTTCTTAACTGTTGCAGCTGTCCGGGTAAATACTCTTGATCACCATTGTGGCTGTTGGGAGACACACTCTTCTCGGATACACAGCGCTTGTGGTCGCACTGCGTGTGCATTGCGCAGGGCCCTACGAAACAGGCTGCGATCAGTGGGGCGCATGGAGCGCCTTGGAGCTGTTGGGTGGGTGTCTGGATAAAGCTGACCATCAAAGTGGCTCCAATTTCCTCATTAAGGCGACTGCTGCAGCAGACCCTTTGCCACTGCAGACCACCCTGCACTGCCAACGCCATGCAAACGCAGACTCACTGCGAAGGATGCAGTGGATACCACGGATGCCATTGCAGCACTGTTGTTGGGAGGGCATCCACCACCACCCCAACAAAATGGCCTGTTTCTTTGACAGAGACTCCAAATTCCAAACAAATCGATTGCACAGCACTCAAAAAGTCCAAATACGTAATTCATGGGGGTCTAGTGGCAGGGGAACAACGCTGAATACCTCACCATGTGCGCGCCACGTCCAGAGTATCCGCACACAGGGGAGTTGCGAGGTAGAACATACAAGGGTCAGGTAGAAAACAGGTGATTGAGGATTGCTTCGCGGGTGCCTGTGACACAACCTGCGACAAAATCCCCACACAGCACAGAAGCGCTGGATTTGGGTACGCGTGATACAGAAAATATACACCAGGGATACACACCCAACTCTGGCTGTTGGGATACACATCAGCTTGCAGTCTGCAGTCTCCAGGGGTTATTGAATACAAATTGTGGTGGAATAGACTGCCTGAAGTATGGGCTGGCAGCTGGAAAAACTGGCTGCGCATGATTGTTTGGCAGGAAGGCCACAGTGTGTCAGAGTGGGAACAAGGTTGGTGACAGAGGCAGCACTTGAACTCATACAGACACAAATGCCCATTGCCACGCAGGTCTCATGTGTGCAGGCAACCCTCTGAGCACAAACTTTGCAGACACCAGGTGCCCTCCTCCTTTCAATCGGTTTCCAGTATGTGGCTTATGCTCAGGCAATGCAGCAATGGGGTCATTTCAAAAAAAAAAACAAAAAAAAAGTCTATTGCCTTTGGCAAGGCACCTCGAAGAGAGAAAAAAAATGGATTTTTAAAAAAATATTCAGGTGCCACTAAATAGCCTAAAACAAAAGCAATTTTGGGGCTTTCAGGGGGCCCATGGCACGGGCTACATGGGCCTAGTGGCTACTACGTGGGTCCCTATGGGTGCTCAAGTACCCGTATTTTCACCAAATGATCACCCAAACCCATCCCAGGGGCGACAGAAGGGTTTCCCAAAAAGTCGAAATTTGAAGAATTTTCAGGTCACACTAAACAACCTAAACAACAGCAATTTTGGGGCTTTCAGGGGGCCCATGACGCAGGCTGCATGGGCCTAGCAGCTACCACGTGGTTCCCTATGGGTGCTCAAGTACCTGTGTTGTCACCAAATGATCACCCAAACCCATCCCAGGGCCAACAGAAGCATTTCAGAAAAAGTCGAATTTTGAAATTTTTTCAGGTGACAAACAACCTAAACAACAGCAATTTTGGGTACAACTCCTTTTAATGCCCATAGGCCTATGTACAGAGGTAGAGGAGCAGAGGGAGGGGGCGGATCAGAGTTCAGGCACCCCCTGCCCCCATACAAGCTCCCCTCCTATGGAGTACGGCGGCCGAGAGGGACAAGCCAGTTGGAACTAGGTCTCTTCCATGCTCACCCTCCCGTGGAGCCGTGAGCCCTAGGCAAGCTAGCCTGCCGCCCCGCATTGAAGCCACGCTGGCACCACCATCGAGGAGGAAGACCAAGAAGCAGAGGAGGAAAAGGAGGAACTCTCGCCCCCCCCCCCAAGGTGGGGGGGGGGGGTGTTGGCTGCTGGCCCCAAGGGGCCAAGGCCGCCCGCAAGCTTAAGGAAGCCAGCGATGCCACTGCGCTACCCGCCCTGGGTGGGGGGGCTATTGGCCGGCTGGGCGGGGAGTCTAGCGGCGAGGGGATGCCGGGGGGGAAGGGGGGGAAGGGGCCAGAAAAAAATTTTGATACCAGGTGGGATATTTTTTTTCGGGGCGGACCCCCACTAGGGGTGGTGGTGGTGGGTCTACAAGACTTGCACGTGCGATGGTATGGGCTGCAGCCTAGTTGGGGTCCACCCTCCCCACTGTTGACCACCTTGCGTCGTGCAACTGGCACCATTTTTTACCAAACCCCCCCGGCCCACCCTTTTTCTTACCCAAAAAATAACCACCCAATCTGTACCAAATTTCACCAAAAAACCCCCTCATTTGTACCATTTTCCTTTGATCAAAACCCCATTGGTAAGGTTTTGTTTTGTTTTGGGTTAGGTTGGGGTTTTTTATAGGTCAAAAATGGGAGCTTTTTTTGGTAAGGTTTTGGGTTTTATGTATGATTTGCGGCTTTTTATTTTGGTACTAACAACTAGGGGGCTTGTGGCGGGGTTTGGGTTTAGTTGTGTACACCCATTTCCGGCTGCAAACAAGCACTGGATTTTGGCCACAAATCTTAAACCCACAAATGTCTTGTGACCCTTTGAGTTGGGGATAGGGATTGATGAATCCACAAAGTTGTGTGGCCTTTTGAGTTGGGGATATGGAGTCCCACGCTTCGGTGTGGCCTTTTCAAGTTGGGGATATGGACTCCTAAGCTTCGGGGGGCGCACTTAGCGCAGTGCAAGCGCACTGCAACTATTTGGGCGTGTGGCCGTACTGAAGACCCTTACCTTGTGCTACTAGGGGGGCGTTATTTTTGTTTGGGAGTAGGTTTTGATAGTTTTTCCACATCGGGGATATGGTATTTTTGGAGCTTCACCCATTTCCACATTTTTTCACACTTTTTGCTTATTTTCACCACATCAGGTTGAATGCTCCCCATCACGGGACCTCGAGAAGGCAGAGGTGGTGTATCTTTAGTATTTTGCACGGCTGATATCGGACCTCAGGATCATTTTCAGGGCCGATGGACAATCTAGCATCTTTTCGTCGTTTCTTTCCTCCTGTGACATCACGAGGTGGTGGAAGTGTGGCCCTGTCCTCATGCCCTGCCATCACCTGCACTCGCGGCAGCCTGTGGGGCTTTCGGAGTCAGCCACACCCTCGTAACGCACCCGAATTCCACACCCTACCTACACCGCGCGGTGCCTGGGTGCTTCCGGTGGGGGCCCCGGTCCCCACTCGTGCCCTGCCGCCTTGGGGGGGGGGGGGGGGCTCGGATGGCTCGGGGGGCTCGAATGGCTCGGGTTCGGATGGCTTGTCTTGGCAGTTCAACAGGTATCCGTTGTGGACCCCAGGACGCCCATCTTTCCAACCGGCTGTTTCACTTTACACTATCAAACCATGGAAACGCCCGGCCGTGGTGCTAGGATGTGGGACCTGCCCTATAATGACCTAGTGATCTGCCTTGGAGATCCAAGCCAGTTCACACAATGGAGATCCAAATTAGCTCACAAGAGTTTTGTGGGAATCCCTTCCAAATTACATGGCCTTTGTTATCTTTCAACGGAAGGCTTACGTTTAGCCGAGTAGGTCTTCTTTGTGGTGCTATTTTTCTTTGAGGTAGCCGGCCCGGATGCACAAAGCCTCGAAGCCTAACTTCCAATGATGTACACCTTTGTCTGGTTGTCTAGCCTCAACCATCCAAGGATGCAACACGACACTTCCCCTCACACCGGCACATGGGGTACAATGCACCCCATGGAATCATAGGATCCTTCGCCTATGCACGGCGAGTCTACCGATTCCAAGCCCAAGCCATCAACCAGACGCCATGCGCCCTTCTCATGTCCGTGGCGTAGTAGTGGATATGCCCGGCATAAATGGTTTGCACCTTCGATTCCAAACGGCGGCACTTTTGGACAAGGTGGGGGTGGGAGTGGCAATTTTGCAGGCACAACGGATTGCTAGGTCATGGGGGTGGTCGTTGTTGTAGGCATGGTAGGAGTCGATTGCGGGCTGGGATTCTCACTGGACTCTTTTGCCGGAAAAAAGGTCAACAATGTGTGTTCCCGTGGTTGAGGGGTGTGATTCTCTTGCACAAAAAGCGCAAGTGTTGCTGGTTGTTTTTGTAGTTTTTGCTCACACGTGCTACTGCTTGGCCGCACTGATTTGGACAACTTTTTGCCACACAAGCAAAACCAATGGTCACCGGTAGAAGAATTATAAGCCTTCTAGTATCCCTGCACGTTGTTGCCAAGCCGTATTTGCGCAAAAGAAGCCGAAGAACTACTCGGGGGCATGGGTGCTCGCAACATAGGTGGTGCAACCGGGTGCATTTGCACTACCCCGAGGGTGTGCAACACTTCATGCACATCAGAAGGAGTGGCAATGATATGTGCAGATTGTAGCATCGGTGTAATAACTGCACAATCTTGAGTCAACTTCCGACGGATGTCTTGAACAGGACACCGGCAAAGTGTGCCCTCGGCAACTGTGCGTGGCAAATTTTTGGCCCTAACTGTAACTGTCCAAATTCGGCACGCTTGGGCTTCATTGGGTGAAGTGGCCCAAACCATCGGGAAAGAGCTCGATGTTGACGAGCTCCGCAAGAGTGGAAAACTCGGCATAGAGTGCACCAACACTTGGAGCCCGGGGGGATCCTTGTACATCAACATAAAACCATCGGTCAGGCCTGCTCCCCACACCAATCAGGCTACCCTTGTACTCCATCAAAAAGCAAATGCGCGCAGGTGGTGGAGGAGGGGTGGTTGCAAGGCGGAGCAAAGTTTCCTTGGCTTTATCCCAAGGAACCGATTCCGTGTCTTCAAAGGAGGTGAAATCCAACAACTTGAGGACTTGGAATGACGTACCGGTGCAACTAGCACACAACCCGCCACCTCATGTACCTTGCTACCTATGCTATTGCCGAACCCTCACCTACGCCACACCTAGTTTGCTACCTGTGCTATTGCTACTATTCCTAGAAAAATTTGGAGGTCATTTTGACCAATTTTACCCCAAGCCAAAACTCTTGGGGCCCCATGGCTAGCACCCTCGCTTTGTGGTGGCAGAACTTTGGGAGGGATATGTAGGGCTACCAAATGTGTACCGGCATAATGGGGAAAGTTTGGGGACCTCAAAGAATTATGCAGGCTACACTTACACCAGAAGAAGCAGCAACCAGCGGCCCCCAAGAGGTGGTCACTGTGGCGTCCTTCAGAAAAAAATTGGGGTTGTTAAACTGTCTTACACTTAGGGGGGGTAATTGTTTTTCGGGCCATACCCCCCCTAAGGGGGAGGGGGTACGAAAAAATGGTGATACTGCGAATTTTTTTTGGCGCCACCCCCCTGGGAATGCCCGCCGCAGGTGGAGGCCGGGGAGTGGGGGGTTAGGGCAGCGCTCCGCCATCGGCCGCCGGTTCGGTGGGAAGCGGGGGCGGGTCTCCTTGTGGGGAACCCCCCCCCATGCGCGGTCGAGGCGTGCTACGTGCACGCGTCGCTCGCCTTGGTGAGCGCTTGTTGTTGGGGCGGTGGCTCGCCGCGCGCCGGCAGCCCTAGGGGCCGCTCTCCCAGCACCTTGGGCACCGAAGTGCGTTGTTGCGTTGCGGGCCGCGCCACGGAAGGGCAAGGCCTCCAATGCTGGGCGCGCACTCGCTTAGCCATGCCAAACTGCCTCGCGCCGCGCCTACGGAGTTAGGACCCGCAGCCCCGGCACTCGCCACTAGATCGGGGGGCAGACGGCCGCCGTTGCGCCGTAGCGTTCATGACTGCACCAGTTGATGCCATACCGCATGCGGCGACATCGGCCGCAGGGTGGCGCCCCATGTTCCCGGCAGCAAGCCCCCCCTGTGCCTCCGCCCTGTCCCGGGCTGCGGTGCACCTACAACGCCGCCAGGGGCACCCCCTGCGCCGGTGCTCGTTGGGCACGCCGGGCATACAGTAGCAGCGCATGGCCCCCCTCGGGCAGGTGGGGGAAGTAGCCCACCAAGAAATGTTCTCCCCTTGCCGGCCGGAGTCGGGCGGGGGTTCGCAGCCGCTTGAGCCACATGTCCTTGCGATGGGACGCCAAGTGCGGCAGCTACAACGCCATTTCCTCCAAGGCCGCGAAGTAGGGGTGTGCCCGTAGCCCCTGACAGGGGCGCCCGCCCAACAGGAGAAGTAAGCCGCACCCGTCTATGGGGGAATCTTTGCACTGCGCGCGCACTGCGCACTACTTTTAGACTATGTTCCCCCCGAAGAGCCCCCAAGCAAACCCCTTGGAAACACCCTTAGAATTAGGTGACCCAAACTGCCCCAGCTCAAGAAAGCTGGAAACTACCTTCCCTTCACATAACACACATCATGCACAACTGGAAAAGCCATGAACAGCGCATTGGTCGCCACCCTCAAGAACACAGAATTGTATTTATGTTCCATTGTCTACTAAGTACACATGGACTCCATCTTGCATTGGCGATTTACCACCCGTAGTGCATCTTGGTAGTACTCCAAGTGGATGAGCCCATCTCCCGCCGTCCCGACCACCGTGGCAGGAACTCGCACGCCGTTGGAGCGGGTGTAGAACACCCGATCACCAAGACTCAAATCCATGAAGAAAGTGTTTCTAAGAAAGGAGGAGGGGGGTATGAAGTCCTGTAGCATATGTGCAAGCACGATAGATCAATGTGTGCACACGAGCATTGGGCCTTGCCATGCCTTGACCCAAACGTGCTACACCTTGCAAAACCTCCGCTAGGGGTCACCATGATGCCCCTAGGGGCCCCTAGTATCTCAAAGTATGGGTCTCTAGTACGGCCAGACGCCCAAATAGTTGCACTGCGCGCACTGCGCTTGAGGCTCCCCCTATGGGCGCTCCTCGCAGCAGTTGGCCCGCTGCCATGTGCCGCTACACAAGCCACGCCACGGTGCTTACGTAGCACTTGGGCCCGCTCTTCCACCAAGAGCCCCCCCCCCCCCCCCCCGCAACATGTGGTGTAGGGACGCAGGGCGCACCCCAACCCACAAATGCCTCATAATCTAGGGCCAGCTCCGCCCAAGATACGCCGCTTGGGCCTTGCTGTCAGGTCACAGCCCCCGCCTAGCGGACCAGATCATGGGCGAAGGTTGGCTCCCACCCCGGCCACCCAGGTGGCATGCCAAGCAGCAGGCGTAGCACGGGCGCCTGCGGTAGGCGCAAAAGGGGGCCATATAGGTCGGCCCACGGGTATCACCCGCTCTCCCCCGGCTGCGGTGCCCGCGGGAAGAGCGCACACGCCAAGTAGTTGTGCTCGACGTAGCATGCGGCCTTGCACTCCGCCAATACCGCCAGGTACATGCCGTACAAGCAGTAGAGGAAGGTATCTACCCGTGCCTTATCTGGGCCCTCCTAAAAGCCAGAGGGCAAGAGCCCCGCCTACCAAAGGCACGCCGGCTAGTGCGTGGGGGGCCAAGCTGGGGTATGGGTGCCACCACGGCGAGCAACCATGGGGTCTAGGTGTCCCGCGCACTGTGCCACCACGGGCAGTCCCAGAGGCCATGCGCCTTGTCCTCATGGGCGGCCCCACAGAATGGACAGGTTGAGGCCGTCCGCGAACTTGGCCCACGCACCCACGTTGTGGTCCACAAGGCCCCCAATAGAGACCCTTGGAGCAGCAACGCCTCCTTCTCGTTGGAGGCCACCCGAAGCGTTGTGCAGCACAGCACACCATCCAAGCCATCGCTAGGTCCCTTGAAGGTCGCCGGGCGGCGCACCTCTAGCTAGCGCGCCGCGTGACACCGGAGCGCCTCCCGCACGCGGTGCTAAATGGCTCACATGGGCTCCTGCACCATGTGCAGGGGCTCCGTCTGCCTCGGCACATCCAGCACCACCAACCATCATTAGGGTACCAGTCCAAAGAGTGGAGCATGCGGAGGGCACGGCCCAACATGCTGTCCGCCGGGGGCCGAGGCCGCACTCCCACCACGAAGACTTGGGTCACTCACGGGCATAGTGCCACCTGCACCATCCAGATGATGCGCTAATAGCGCACATGCATCACCGGGGAGATCATGTGGCCCGGCACAATGACGGAGAACAAAATCTCCTTGGCCCCACATGGACCTCAAGACAAGGGTCTCGAGCTTGGCAAGGTCACCGTCCGAAACGGGTGCTAAGGCCACGTCATGCAACACCAGGGGGTCAGCAGGGTGCTGACCGCCCGCACACAATGGTGGAAGGCCGGCAGGCGGCACAGGCGGTGCACGGCCCCGCGCCCCGCCTCTAGCTGCTTGCCTAGCACCAGCCCTGTGTGCTGCGAGCCAACCATGGTAAACAACAACAATTTTGGGGGCCCATGGCACGGGCTACATGGGCCTAGTGGCTACTACGTGGGTCCCCATGGGTGCTCAAGCACCCGTATTTTCACCAAATGATCACCCAAACCCATCCCAGGGGCGACAGAAGGGTTTCCCAAAAAGTCGAAATTTGAAGAATTTTCAGGTCACACTAAACAACCTAAACAACAGCAATTTTGGGGCTTTCATGGGGCCCATGACGCGGGCTGCATGGGCCTAGCAGCTACCATGTGGGTCCCTATGGGTGCTCAAGTACCCGTGTTGTCACCAAATGATCACCAAAACCCATCCCAGGGGCAACAGAAGCACGGGGGGGCCGTCTCCTCGGTCCGGGTACGCGACTCCCCCCCCGCCCCCCTCCGGGCCCTCCGGGCCCACTTAGTTACCAAGGGTCAATGGCTACTAGCCATACATAGGGGGAACGTTAGCGCGCCGGGCGCGCGCCGGGCATCTTTTTGGACCCGTGCCCCACTGGTGACCTTTTAGGGGGTGCGCTAAGGGGGCGCACTTAGGACAATCTTTGAATACACGCTTCGTTGCGTGGTGCATCATGGTGACCCCCGGCATAGGTTTTGACTTCCGATTTTGTTCCCTTTGTTGGGGACCCCCGAACTCTGCCAAACTGAACTAGACCTCTGCTAACCCCCTCCCCTAGCCCCCCTCCCCCCCCGGCAACTAGCAGCGACTAGCAAGTCCCTTAGAGAAGCCCTCCTCGGCGGCTAGCCCCCCCCCAAAAAAAAGCCCCCCCCCCCCCCCCCCTAGGGGCCTTCGGCCCACTTCTACTGGGGGGGGGGGGTCGCGTCTAAAAGCGAGGGGACGGCCCACCCGTGAACAGAAGCATTACAGAAAAAGTCGAATTTTGAAAATTTGTTCAGGTGACACTAAACAAATGGCTAAGTCCTCATTGGCAAGGGCCCATGGGGGGGGGGGCAACCGGGGGTATCCGGAGCTTGGATCCAAGATCCCCACCACGGATTAGGGGCTCCATGTACAAGAAAAAGTTCTTCGGGACCTAGGTCTGAATCAACACACATCGCCCACAATGCGCAAAGAAGTTTGGACCCACCCCCACAGACAGCCCCACCCACCCCCAAAAAATGGGGTACCCAGGTACCCAGGTAGGTAGGGGGGAAATTGAAAGATTCATTCATTTTCCGGACCCAAATGATGATTTTACAAGGGGTTGGACATCCAATACCACAACTTGGGGTATGCTACGCGAATGACTGGAGGGTATACGACGCCTGTGCGTGAGCTTGATCCAACAACCCTCTTCGAGGTGATTTTTTCCAGATGATCAGTCGATGCAATGCCACATCCAAATCTTCGCGATTCTTTGAGGGAGGCCTATGTACAATCAAAGGAAGGTGCAAGGCTGGGAGAAGGAGCACGCCGCATCCATAAATAGATCTAGAACACCACAAACAGTGCGGACCATCCCCGACCGCTGCAGCCCTGCACTCCATGCAAAGCAGGGAAGGGCCAGGCTCCGCAGGGGTCAGAGTACGATCTCTATCTGAGGCCCACGAGCCGTGCATCACTCTCCCTTCAACAGTTTGTCCAGCTTCTTCAATTCAACAACCCTCTGCGCAATTTCTTGCTTCACTTTGGCCTCGATGTCTTTGTGTTGACCGAGTGCCTTCATCTCTGTGCAAGCAGGTTGGGCGCAGGATCGAAGTCAGGGTGAGCAGCAGGTAGAAGTGCAGACAGACAATGGGCAATGGACATGGGGCAGTCTCAGAGTACGTGTGACCCATCGTTGGCCCTTCTGGCTTCCAAGTCTACTGCAGAAACGCCAGTACCTACCACAGCACCTACAACAGCGTGCTGGTATTGCATATGCCCCCCCTGGGGCTGGTCAGGTGCGGGGGATTGTTTGACCACCTCGGTTCAACTGCGGAGCATGGCCAATTCACCAGACCCGCCAACACCGCTACATCAGAAACACTTTCCTCAGGGAAAAATGAACGTTAGTGAAGGGGCTGGAAACTTGAGGCTGCTGTGAGGTAAACAACCTTTTGGAGGGGTGCCTCAGACCCTGCTACAGGAAACAAATGCACGTGCACGACCCTGCAGCAGCGAGGGCACAACGAAGGGTCACACAGGTGCTCAGAAAGGATCTTCAGTGACATGTTATGTCACTGTAGCAGACAACAAGAGGCGTCCAAAAAAGCACTGTCTGCCCCATCTAAGGCCCCGTGCACTGGACACTGGCTGGTTGCAGGTGCTGCTGCAGGGGTCATGGGACACCCAGACTAGGCTTTGTTGCCAACAGGACTAGCAGACCCAGGATGCGGGCGCTTCTGCAAAATGTAATGCAATCAGTTTGGTGGAGGATAGAGGGGGGGGGGGGGGCGACTCCCTTTGTGGCCTGACCACTTTTCGCAAGCATTGGCCCTTGGACGGCACCTCGGGGGTGTTAAGGTGCCTATTTGTCCATTTTGTGGTCATGCCGAAGGAAATTATGGCTTTTTTGCCCAAAATGTGACTGTCTTCCCAATGCACAAACACTTTTAACACTTTTGCTTGTTTGGATCAGCTCTGTTATGGCTCATTCCAAGCTTGTGCTCACCGGACTCGAGACATCTGCCACCAAAAAAGAAAAGAGGGAAGGGGTTCTTTGTAGAAAAAAAAGGGAGGGGGGGGTTCTTTGTCCCCACAATGATGTGGAAACCCTAAGGGGGGGGGGGTGCAAAACTCCTCACAGCGTCTTTCTCCATAAGAAACCCTCCTCCCTCCCCCTGGAGGTGTGGGGCAGCCCTCACTCAGCAATGGCCTGGGCATGATGAGCAATGAACAGCTACACCACGTGACCTCCTTCCATGCTATGAGGCCATGACAGCATACATGAGGCCAGAAGGGCAAGAAAAACAGCTGCCAGCCCCATGGGGCTCACTGAAAGACTCTGTGCACACCGACCACTGCCTAACCACAAATAGCCGCCACTGACTACTTGGATGCATTGTTGTGGCTAACAGCCCATTTGGACTGCACCTGAGCCCTGCCCATCGTATGTATGCGCCAACCATCTCAGGACCCGGAGCCCATGAGCTGCACAACACATCTCTAGCCATATGGTCCTACTGGTACTGGCCCCCCTTTATTGTGGAGCACTACGCCTTGGCTTTGTTTCAGCACGTTGGTTGATAATGTTTTGACACAATCTTGGTAGACGTCAACACTGACTCAGACTTTCCCACTACAGGACCCATCCCCCATGGCTGAGTGTCCTTGCGCACACCCCTCGCCATTCCTCTTGGATGTACCTTTGCAACACCCCACATAATTCCCGTGGCCGTAAATGAGGACCCAAGGATCCTTTGCATACCACGGCTCCTGTCAAGTGGCGGTGGCCCGAAATGAACCAAAATTGGCCCACCGACCGCCTCCAATTTGACCAAAATTGACCGTTTTTGCGCTCCTGTGTCAACCAAGATGCGTCGAGTTGGCGTTCCAAGTTTAACCAAAATCGGGCGTCTTGGCACCCCAAAAATGGCCAAAATTGGCGAAAATCGGCCGTCCCGGGGCCCAAAGTGGCTGACTCGGCGGCAGTGTGGGGCCGTGGTCATAGCGTCGCCGAAATGCTCGCGCGGGTGGGTGTGCACAACAGGGTGCAACTCCCATGGCAGGCCCCTAGCCGTGCGGTCATGCACAAAGCCCCATGCAGGTGGCCCGGGCACTTGCAGGCAAGGCACTTCGCTGCGTAGCGGCACCAGGCCACTACCTCCAACGTACGGTGATCCACGGCTCCTGCGGTTCAGTATCCAAAACTGTTACCAATGTGTGCTGCATCCAGGCAGCCCATCCCAGTGATTCCGCTAGGGCGGGGCCCAAAGCCAAAACAAGGCTGGGCCATCGAGGCTCTGGTGTGGCCGAACATTGTCAACCATTCGTCTTCATGGAGGCAAGCGTGCATGGTGGCTAGGAGCCCATCTTTAATTCACACCGCACAAGGAGGGCATCATCGGCCGCATGCACCATCACTGCGGGCCGGTACATGCCAGCTTCAGCATACCGTCTGACAAGCACCTTGCCCATGAGGATCATCATGGCGGCGACCAGGGAGGTAGAAAGGTTGCGGGCGCATCTCGGCCCAAATTTCCACCCATATGGCGCTCAAGTTCCTCGAGGCCATGGAGCGCCTTTGGGGGAAGATGTCACAGAGGACAGGTGATAGGGGTATTGGCTTGGGTCCTTGGAGGGCTGCTTCCTTGGCCTCTAGGGTGTCCATGGCCCAAGGAAGCCCCACATGTCCCTCCACCACGTTAGGGGTCGGGGAGCGCAGGGTTGCGTGTGCCCTGGGCCTATGTTGTATCTTCCCGTCGGGACCCGCCACCCCTAGTACCCGTTGGAAGTATGTTCTTTGGTCCACCATGACGCCTTGGATCGGCTAGTTGTTTCCATGTGCAAGGATCACAATGGTGTCATCCACCCACATCATGGTTGGGCACACCCTGGGCACTACCAAGTGCAAGCAATAGGCCAAATCTACAAACTTGAGGAACGGGAGTGCCATTGTTGCCCCCACATGGACCCCCCTTGTATAGTACCCTAGAGGATCCCCATACACTAGGGTATCATCCATGACTGCGTTGTTCAGTGGCCTCCGTCCTGGCATGTCCATGCCACACTGCAGTCCTCTGTCGCCGTTTGAGCGATTGCACGGGACCCAAGATAATTTTCTCTGCCGCGCGCTGTGTGGGGGGGGGGGGGGGGCTGCGGGTGACACCAAAGCAATTTGAAACCACAATATAGCGTTCACTATCATATGATACTTCTACAGCTGTGAGCACGCCACACACAGGGCCCGAGTGGGGCCGCAAGGCAAAATGGCACGGCCCCCCATAAGCTACACCTACGCCAACAGGCAAAGCGACAAGGGGTGCCCAGGGCTGCCCTTGACTAACAATGGCCTCAGCGGTGAACAGGTCTGCACTAGGGAACTCCCCGCAGCGTTGCCCAGTCCCATCCGCAAAATGGTAAGGCCTCGCACAGGGTTTGGTTCAGGGCCCACCCATCTGCAGTTTCCTATGTGCACGACATCCTGGCCATTGCCTTTTGGTAACGGCGCCTTCAGCACACATGCACACACACACACAGAAAAACAGAGCCACACCCGCACCACCAGCCATGCATGGGACCGCGCTTCGCAGGTCCACACCATGCTGAGCCATAGTGGTGTACCTCCATAATATGGTTGCCCCTCCCACCACACCACCCACAGGGAGGGCTGTCCCCATACGGGTTTGACCACGACTGGCATGGGCACGTCATGGCCCACCAGATGACCGGGCTGACCGTCATGACGGTGATGCTGGAGCATTTCACATACAGAAGCACCACGCAGTATGGCCAAGATCCTCGGCCATACTGTGCCCAACAGCAAGACTGCCAGAAGGCCCAGATCTGTAGGCCTAGCCCCTTACCTTGGTAGGAAGAATCCGCACTTGTTTAATCTCATGCTCTCGTTGCAACAACCTCCAGATTCCGAGCAGTGGCGCCCTGGGCCCAATTTTTCTCACATGACCTCAGTCCCATTAGAAAAATTGACAAACCCATCAACAGATCAACCACCATTCCACAACACACCAACAAACCCCCTGCATGCCCTGTCCCGCGGGTCGAGCACAGGAAAAGGAGGGGGCAGGGACAGGAGCAGCGACAGGGCCAGGGAAGACTGGTGGGGCAGGGGTGGGGCGCAGGCGGGTGCGCTTGCAGACCCGCAGCTGGGGCAGGCGTTGGCAGAGACCTGCCAAGAACTCTTTGCGTTCTTGGATCTCCTCCAGAACTGAGTCAAACAGTTCCTGGACCCCAAGCTCCGCAGGCTGAGGTGGTGGTGGGCAAGGGCGTGGAGCCCTCTTGGCCGCCGGCTCCTGCAGCTCCTCGGGCATCTCCCCATCGTATTCCATCAGCTTCGCAAGTCTACGACAATAAAGATGCCCCAAGCACTGCGAAGCCTGGTATTGACGTCCGAGGGGATGCAGGCGAACCATAAAAGCCAAGAAAGAAAACGGACAGAAATCAAACACACCCGGTCATACAACTTGCTTTATTGGTGGTTGCGGAGACCACCCATTGCTGGGAGCAGATGCTGAGCGGTTTTGTGCCAAAAAAAGGATTTCGGGTGTGAAGATAGCATCACATTCCTCCTGGGTGTTGCCTTTGTTTTGTCCTTTGTTGATCCATTCGAAAATGAAAAAGCGTTGCGTGATGCAGGTGCAACAGGTTGGTTAAAACAGTTGGGATGCGGTTGACAAATACAAAATACCCAGCTACCATTTGGTGTGTGGCCCGGTATTGAATCCAAGGCAACGGCACAATAAGTCCAATCATTTGAAGGTAAATGAACCAATCAAAACGCGACACTGCGCATGGAGCTTGCAATGTACATATGCATTTAGGGTGCACAAAACTCACAGGCTCGAAAGGCCCCCCTCCACCGGAGTTACAGCGGACCGTGGGCCCATTCATATTCACATCCGGAGCCACAGGCCGGACACCCACGCCCCCACACGCACGGCCACACCCGCACCCACGGCCTCAGAAGCCACGGCAAGAGCACCCGACACCGCCCCCACACGCACCTGTCCTTCTCCCCTGGCGCAATGAACTTCTTGTCGATCGGGGGCAGACGGATCTCACTCGCGCATTCCGCTTTGATCTTGGCCTCCGGCTTCCGATTGGGCCGGAACCGGTACATCCTCACGTCGTCGTGGTCGTTGTACACGGTCCCTACACGGCCGGTCATTCGGGGCACCTGACGAAGGGAGTGGGAGGCGGCGTGGGGGCGGTGGGCAGGCGAAGACGTCCAACACAAAGTGAGTGGTCGAATGGATGGGTAGGGCCCATCTGGGCAAGTTGCGGATGTGTGTGCGCGCGCATGTGTGTGCGCGATCCTCCCCAAGTTATCTTCCGCCAGGTTATCCTCTGCCAGGTTATGGTCCAGCAGGTTATCCTCCGCCAGGTTGTCCTCTGCCAGGTTATCCAACCCCAGCTTTTTCTGCCCCAGGTTATCCTCCCCCAGGTTATCCTCCCCCAGGTTATCCTCCCCCAGGTTATCCTCATGCAGTTTTCAGCCATGTTTGCGATGTCGGCGTTTTTGGCAACCTTAGTGACTCTTTGGTACCCATTCTGAGGGGTGCAAATGGGGATGTTGTGTCGGTGGGCCATGCTTGGCACACCTTCACTTTTGTCTTTGACTTTGGGACCACCTTCGGCTTCGGGTTCTCCTGCCGGTCCCTCAGTTCCCGCATGGCCGCCAGCTTCTGGGCCAGCTCGGCATCGAAGGTTGAGGCCTTTGTCGGTTTGTGGTACAGAGTGTACAGCAGACTGCCGGCGTGTGTCCCCCTGCCAAAGGCATTAGCAACGTCCACCATCTTGGCAAGGGTATACTCTTGCGCCCACGGCAACAAAAACTGCAAGAGAATACGGGCAGCTGGGGAACGGGAGGGCAGAATGACAATTCAGACAGACCCCATAAACATGGTTCATCCCGTCGACAAGCACGAGGCAGGCCTTGGTGCGACTTCGCATGACCTTCCACAGCCTGGGTATGAAAACCTTTGCATCTCTTGCCATGGGTGCAAGAAAAAAAAAAGGCCCTGGAGGGCTGCTGTTGTGGAGGATCTGAATATTGTCCAACCATCTTCGAGGTTTGTTCCAGCACAAAGTACGACATTTTTACACCTGCTGTTGCTACCCCCCCCCGTCCTCAACCAGGCAAGTGGAATGGCTCTTTGTGTTTTGTTTTATGCAAAACATTGTTCCACTGACTGTTTGCATGCGCGTACACTCGGAAGTTCAACAGTGGAGACAGGTCCCTGCCCTTTCCTCCTTCCTGCAGCCTGGTCTTCCCCTTCTCGCCTCAGCGAGCACATGGCGCTATTGTGCAGAGATTTCAGCGGGTGAAGCCATGTCAATTTGCATGCGCTTGTGTTGCTGTGAGCAGGATCGGTTCGCCCACGGCCTGCAATGCGAGTGGAATGGCTCTTGGGGCCATCATGGCATGCATTCGCCTCCTGGAGCGTGAGACTCGTTGTCGGTGGGCTGCGCCCCTGTTCTGAAACTCCAAACAGGGGAATGCCCCATGACTGCGACAACTGCACAGCCATGTGCAAAGCAAAGTGTTCTGTCCCACCCTCAAAAGGTAACTCTGGCATGGGGCATTTGACTGGGCCGATGGGACTTGTTTGCTGCGTGGAGGGCCTCAGGTCCAGGATGGTGGGCTTCATAATGCGAGCATGACCTTACACCTCATGCCAGACTCAATCAGATCCATCGTTGAATTGTGGCATCGCTGTGGCCGCTGCAATCCATGCGGCAAGGGTTATGCAGCCTTTCTTTGCCTCGCCGCTTCGGGGGCCCAAATACAGCACAGTTTCTGGAGCCATGTTCATCCCTCCCTGCTCCGGGAACCCGTACGATAGGGGCACGGGGGGGGGGGGGGGGCTCCTCAGTTATGCCCCGAAGTACCCCCCCCCAACACACACACCTAACTGTTGGCCATAGGCCCCCTTGAGGGGGGGAGGGGGGGATCCAAGGTGGCTAAGACTGCACAGGGCCTTCAAAGCTCTAAACCTACGCAAGGGCCTGTTGCACCTGTGGCGAACAAAGACACATCTCTTGGGAGGGGCCTACAACCAAGAGTGGCTACTTCGGGCCCATGCACTCCCGAGGCTGGGACCTTTGGCAAGTAACTGTTGGCTAGAGCTGCCTAGAGAGAGGGGGTAATTCGCTCCTGGGACCGGCAGAGCCACCCCCCACCCCCCAAGGAGTAGGGGTTATGTAGCCATACTTTGCCCCCCCCGCTTTGGGGCCCCCGATGCGGCTCCATATTCTGCCAAATGCATCCGGGTTGCAACAAGGAGTTCGTCCCTTCCAACAACAGCCCTGTCGTGCAGATCCACAACCCACTCCCCTCTCTGAAAGGACTTGTGCGTCGCAGCGGGCAATGCACAGCGCTGGGGGGGAGGGGGGGCATCCTCTGGCGGGATAATGGAGCTCACCGGATTAAACCGTACCTGGGGTTCGGCGTACCTATCGGCTCGGCGTACTTGTCGGCTCGGCGTACTTTCGGCCGGCCGATCGGTTTAATCCGTCATCCCCCCCTTGTTTGTCCCGAAAAAATGGCCGGAAGTCCGGCCGGACCTTCGGCCGGCCGAAGGTACAGCCGTACCTTTGGCCAGCCGGCTCAGCCGGCCGAGCGGCTGCCCGAAAGTATGGCTATACCTTCGGCCGGCCGAGTCGGCCGGCCGAAGGTACGGTTTAATCCGTCACCCCCCCTTGTAGTAATACCCCCATATACTAACAACCCCCCCCTGTATATTAATAACAAGACGCCTGTGGTGGCCACAGACCGCCTTTTGTGTGTTCCGCCTTGTGTGTGCACCGCCTTCTGTGTGTACCGCCTTGCCCGTGGCCCCTTCAATAACATGACTGCTGCGGTGGCCACAGACCGCCTTTTGTGTGTTCCGCCTTGTGTGTGCACCGCCTTGCCTGTGGCCCCTTCAATAACATGACTCCTGCGGTGGCCACAGACCGCCTTTTGTGTGCACCGCCTTCTGTGTGTACCGCCTTGCCTGTGGCCCCTTCAATAACATGACTCCTGCAGTGGCCACAGACCGCCTTTTGTGTGTTCCGCCTTGTGTGTGCACCGCCTTCTGTGTGTACCGCCTTGCCTGTGGCCCCTTCAATAACATGACTCCTGCGGTGGCCACAGACCGCCTTTTGTGTGTTCCGCCTTGTGTGTGCACCGCCTTCTGTGTGTACCGCCTTGCCTGTGGCCCCTTCAAGAACATGACTCCTGCGGTGGCCACAGACCGCCATTTGTGTGTTCCGCCTTGTGTGTGCGCCGCCTTCTGTGTGTACCGCCTTGCCTGTGGCCCCTTCAATAACATGACTCCTGCGGTGGCCACAGACCGCCATTTGTGTGTTCCGCCTTGTGTGTGCACCGCCTTTTGTGTGTACCGCCTTGCCTGTGGCCCCTTCAATAACATGACTCCTGCAGTGGCCACAGACCGCCTTTTGTGTGTTCCGCCTTGTGTGTGCACCGCCTTCTGTGTGTACCGCCTTGCCTGTGGCCCCTTCAATAACATGACTCCTGCGGTGGCCACAGACCGCCTTTTGTGTGTTCCGCCTTGTGTGTGCACCGCCTTCTGTGTGTACCGCCTTGCCTGTGGCCCCTTCAAGAACATGACTCCTGCGGTGGCCACAGACCGCCATTTGTGTGTTCCGCCTTGTGTGTGCGCCGCCTTCTGTGTGTACCGCCTTGCCTGTGGCCCCTTCAATAACATGACTCCTGCGGTGGCCACAGACCGCCATTTGTGTGTTCCGCCTTGTGTGTGCACCGCCTTTTGTGTGTACCGCCTTGCCTGTGGCCCCTTCAATAACATGACTCCTGCGGTGGCCACAGACCGCCTTTTGTGCGTTCCGCCTTGTGTGTGCACCGCCTTGTGTGTGTACAACTGAGTCTTGTTAGTAATAATAGGGGGGGGGTTGTTAGTATTTGGGGGTAATAGTACAAGGGGGGGTGACAGATTAAACCGTACCTTCGGCCGGCCGACTCGGCCGGCCGAAGGTATGGCCGGACTTTCGGCCGGCCGAAGGTCCGCCGAGCCGATAAGTACGCCGAGCCGATAGGTCAGCCGAACCCAGGAACGGTTAAATCCGGCGGGCCGGAAGGAACGGTTAAATCCGGCGGGCCGGATGATGGCACAACTTCGATGTTCCAGTGTGCTTGGTGACACAGACACATGCCCACAGATGGTCAAAAGGGCCGCAGTGCCAACCTATCAGGGGATTTTCAGGGTCCCAAAGTGCCTTGGTCAAGGGATGTGAATGAACCACTGCCCAACCTATCCACACGAATCCTCCCCCTCGAAAGCAGCAGCCACACGAGGCGGTGGCCAGCAGCACCAGCAGCAGCAGCAGCAGCCCCATTGATGAAGGCAGCATCACAGGAAAAACGCAACCCACATGGAAGTCTTGTCCTGCTCATTCACCGGCCCAGCCAACTTTGTTCCTCTCTGTGGTGGTTCATGTCGGGTCTGTGCTGAAGCAACTGGGGGAAGTTTCCGAAGTCTGTCCTGTTGCATCTGTGTTCTGCGGCCAGACCTATGCCCGGTACGAGGGGCTTGCGGCCCACTTCAACTTTCGAGGCTTTGTCCGTGCGGACCCGGATTTCTTGATGTGTGCTTGTCCCTTGCAGCCGAATAACCACATCGCTTCCTGCAATAGGCAATCCCTGGCCACCGTTGAACAAGCGACCTGCAACCAATGCCTTGGTCGCCATCCGCCACACGACAGCAAAGGCAGGTGGTAGAAAGGCAGGTGGTCAAAACATGAACATTCAGTGCACTGTACAGATAATCCCATGCATCGGATCAGGAACATGGCCAGGGGCCGCCTGGGGTCTTGGCATTGCCAACCAGTGCTCTGCACCAGGGAAGATGGAAAAGAGAGGAAGGGGAGGGGGAGGAGGTCAGTGCTTGGGGACCCTCCACGTGCAGCGTCCCGCTTCGAAGCCAAGGCAGCGGGCAGAGCAGTCCGCGCACAGCTTTAGGCCGAGAACGCATGGGAAGGAAAAAGGGAGGCAAGGGGTAAGGCAGGCTCCCTCCCTCCTACGGTTAGTACCTCATCCTTGTGGTTACTCTGCCATGACCGGAAAGTCAGGGTCTGCATCAGACTGGACGCATAAGGCCCCATCGATGGCCCCGGCCCAGATGGCGTTCACAACTGCAACTCAACCACGAGACATACCCCAAAACGAACCCCAGGGCTCAAACGGACCCAACCCGAAACACAACGCAATCCCACATCCGAAAAGGAACGGCAACCCTAACTTAAGACCCGATCCAATCCCCGGAATGAAAGCGATCCGGGCCAAACCGCATTCCATGACTGACAGCATTTGCTCGTGCCATGATGCCAAATGCGCCCGATAAGAGTGCTGGCTTCCAACAAAGGAAAGCCGATGCAAACGAGAGTGCGTGATAAGGGAGGGGGGGGGGGGGGGCGACGGTGAAACGTTTTATGCTCGTTGGCACGCGAGCGGAAGAGCCTCAAGGCAGCTCCGACGACCGCGCCTCGCTCACGCGGGTAGGAAACTCTGTTTGGCGGGCTGCTTGGCGCTCTGCCGCATGGTGTGCTTCTGCTGCAGTACGATCTTCTTCTGGCCCTCTGCAATCTCCACCTTCCGCTTCCAGTTCGCAGCGGCCTTCTCCAACTCGTACATCTCCGCCTTCTGTTGGATATAATCCTCCACCTTCGGCACCTGAGGCACGGTGAATGCCAAGGGCAACAAGTGCAGGGGGAGACAAAGAGGGGTCCGGGCGGTGGGACCGCCAACGGCGTGCTCCAGCATTCCCGCCCGAGGGCCTCTGCGTCGTCATCCAAAGCGCGATGCCGTCTGGTTTCACGTTTTTGGTACCGCTCGCTGTGCCGAACGCCAATGCCCAGCTCGGCCCTCCGCCTTCACCCTCCGCGTTCACCATCCACCATTCAACTTTAAAATCTAGTTCACCTTTACCATCCACCTGCACCATCCACCTCTGCGACGCACCTCCACAATCCAATGCGGCTCCACCATCCACTTCCACTTCTGTCGTCCCCCTTTACCCGTGCGCCATCCAGCACCCAAACCCACCTACAATCCGCCCGGACAACGCAATGCACCTAGCACTAGGTACTCTAACAGCCCTCAACAACCCCCACCCTCTCGCCGATCAAGGCCAGGGTTAGAGCTCAAAAACATGACAGTTGGGCAACAGTTCAAAGAACGCACACCTTCACAGCCTCATGCTGCAATCGCAGCTGTGTGTTCTTCTTCTCCGCGGCCTCCTTTTCTTGCTGCACCTGCAACAACACCCATGCAGGTTTGACGATTGCCGAAGCACAGAAGATCACGAAGCAGTGCCCCCTCTTACACAGAAGGTTGAATTCCCTCTCCAAACTGTCCAAGCCTGCCGAAACAACGCTGCGGGCGAAAAACGTTGCGGTGACACAATGCACAGAGGCAGTCTGAGACCGCCACAAAGGGGCGGCGTGGGACTGCACAGGTGCATTGTGCTGTGCACCATGCCACCCGCAGCGGTGCATCCTGCCTGTACCCTCCCTGGCTGTGCGTTCCCTTGCAGCAGTGCCAGCACTGGCCTGTATGTCACCCCCATCGCCCCCACATGATGCCTTGGGTCCCACTGCCCTACCTCCGGACCCGAACGCAACCCACACCCACTGCCCTTGCGTGGGCCACAGCTGCTGGCAGTGCCTCAATCCCACCCTGCGGAAGCGCACTCTACCTCTACTGCAACGCAGCCCCTGCTGCAATGCCCCCTACCCTGACGGCGGCGAGCGCTGTCCCAACACCTCACTCTCTGGGCGGAGTGTCCTACCCCTATAGCAGTGCACCCAGTGCCAGCAGCGGTGCCTGGGTGAAAGCGCCCCCCTCCTGCGCAGTCCCCCTGCTGATGCAGTAGAGCACCCTAGCCCCCGTACTTGTGCACCCCTCCCCCCGCCCCTACAGCAGGCCTATACATGAGAGCCTCGCCCACCTCCATGGGCCCGGTGTCCCCGGTCAGCCCCACAGGCCAGCTGCTCCCTTACTCCCAGCTCAGCCCCCCTTGCCCCCCTCCAAGGCAGGTTTCCACAGTCAGTGCGACACCGGGAGGCAAAACTGCTCCTCTAGGGCTGGCGCGGGGACCAACACCCCAGCATGCATGACCGTCCCTTGGAGTGGTGAACAGCGGCCAGGGCAGGGTGCACCCGCTATCGGGCCAGGGTACTCTGCTGTGGGGGTAGGGTGCACTGCCGCTAGGTGAGTATGCACTGGTGCTGTGAATTGCTACTGGGGCAGGGTGCATTGCTGTTGGGTGCATGAGTGCTAGGGCACGTTGGACTGCTGCATGGGCTGGACGCCCTGCTGCAAGGGTAGGGGGCAGGTGGGATGAAGAGGGGGTGGGGGATGGGGATGCACTGCTGCAGGGGCAGGGCACGGTGGCGCACCGGTAGGGCACTCAGCTGCCGGGTTTGGGGCCCCTGCTGTTGGAGATGGGCGTGCTCCTCGAGAGGAAGGTGCTCTGCTGCATGGGCAGGCATGCCCCTGTAGCAGTGCCCCTGCCCAGCAGCTTTACACTGCATTTGTGTGCCCTACCCCAGCGGCAGTGTACCCTACCCCAGCAGCAATGTACCTTGCCCCTGCAGCAGATTTCCTTGCCCCTATAGCGTGCATCCTGCCATGCAGCAGTGCACCCTGCCCAAGCAACGGTACACCATGCCCCAGCAGCACAACACCCAGCCCCAGCAGCAGTGCCCAGTAACCAACCCGTGTTGAGACGGGGGGGGGGGGCTCATCAGTCAGTCCCCCTGTGCCGGTGGGTTCACCTCTCGCAAACTCGCGAGCAATCCCCAAGGGGCCAGGGGCCCAAGGGCAAGAAGACAGGGCACAGGACCAAAGAAATGTCTTCCATGAGTTTCTGCAGGTGCTCTTCGCGCTGCTTGATTTCCTTCTTCAGCCACGTCTGCTCGGTACTGAACTTGTTCAACTTCTCCGTCAGCGCATTCATGGTCTGCACAGTGTTCCCGGTGGTCAACTTCAGTTTGACCAGTTCCTTGTTCTTCTGTTCGATGCGCTCCAGGAACTGACCACAGGGGCATGAGCAACGGGGGACTTGCCGCCCAGGCCAGCGTAAAGGCACCAAAACCAAAGCCCACACTTAGCGCAAAGTGATTGTATGCATGTCCAGAAGGTACGCATAGTGAGCGTGGACAGTGCCTCTGAAGCGCAAGAAGGGGAAGGGACCTTGCCATAAAAGCAAACTAAGGATGCCAGTCACTACTTCCGGGTGTACTGTATGAAGGCTGCAGAAGACAAACTGCACCTGCATGTGGGCACATACAGGGTTCTAGGGCAAGCAGTGTAGCCTACCGTGAGTGCGCTGGCATCCAATCCAATCCAATCCAGTCCAGTCCAATCCAATCCAATCCAATCCAATCCAATCCAATCCAATCCAATCCAATCCAATCCAATCCGACCCGACCGGACCCGACCCGACCCGACCCGACCCGACCCAACCCAAACCAACCCAACCCAACCCAACCCAACCCAACCCAACCCAACCCAACCCAACCCAACCCAACCCAACCCAACCCAACCCAACCCAACCCAGCCCAACCCAATCCAATCCAATCCAATCCAATCCAATCCAATCCAATCCAATCCAATCCAATCCAATCCAATCCAACAACAACAGCAGCAGCAACAGCGAAAGCAACAGCAACAGCAACAGCAGCAGCAACAGCAGCAACAGCAGCAGCAGCAGCAGGAGCAACAACAGCAGCAGAAGCAGCAGCAAAAGCAACAACAGCAACCGCAGCAGCAGCAGCAGCAGCAGCAGCAGCAGCAGCAAAAACAACAAGAACAACACCATCATGTGTGGCCCTGGAGGTGCTTGGACGTGCAGGAAACCAGGGACCAGGCCTTGGGATATTGATGCCAGCGTCGAAGCAAGATTGCATGGACGGTCGAGAAACGAACACAGGGCTCACGTCTGTCTACAGCGCCCGTCATGAGGACCAGGCAGGTCGTGGTTTATGGTCTGGAGTCGAGCAGTAGCCCAGTGTGTCCTTGCCGCCTCAGCCTGAACAACCGCAACTGCATGCTGAGCCAGGGACACAAAACATGAATGCTTGGGCTGCAGGTTCGATGAACCTGCATCCCACGCATGCGCAGGTATGACAGTCCGTGCAGTCCGCTTGTTTGGGAAACACATTGGATGCATCGGAACAAGTATTGAGCCCTGAACCCGCATCCGGTGTGACAAATTGCCCATGATTGCTCAATCACCATGCCCCCCTTCTCCAAAAGCCGCCTGTATGTGCTCTCAGTCATGTATCCGACTGCCACGACCGCTTTTGTAACCGTCCCTCAACCGCCATGCCACGCAGGACTTCCAGGCAGTGCCGGGTGATGATATGCTATTGTGGAGATGCGAAGGAAAATGAAGTTATTCAACCACAGAGGCAGGGACATCTCACACCCCTGCTGTGCGTCCCTCGTCCACCATCTCACGTAACGCCCTGCAGAGGCTGGTCGCCCAAGAAGTCCATCCGCACACGTACCTCACGCACACAGATACACACACAAATACGCTCTACAACAAATACCGACCCTGAATGCAACGGGGCAAGGCCGTGGACAAACAAACTTCTCGTCAGGCCAAAAGCATGGGGAGTAAACACACACGCGCGCACGTTCAATGAGAACCACGAAAACAAGAACAGAGCAAGAAAAGCAGTGAAAGAGCTCAGGAGCTGCAGGGCAGCCCTAGACGTCTTTCTTTCTTTCTTTCTTTTTTGGTCCATTGATAGAGGTGGCAATGTGCAGTTCTAGACAGCGGGCAGGTGTGATACAGTTCTTCCCCTGTGCCTTCACCTGCATCCCACTGTCAATTCGGCCTCACCAACAGACCATGAAATTATCTACGGAGGAGTTTGTGTCTTGATAGCCCATGCATTGCAACCTGTGTTAGGTGCTCCCACCTAACCACACACACACACACACACACACACATGCAATTTACGTAACGAAACGGGCAACAGTCAAGACGCAGGCAGCAGTCAAGAAGGCCTGTTCGCACTCATTCTCGTCAGGCACAGTCACAATAAAAGCAATCGCATTGTCTGGCCGCGCTAGGCGCCTTTCACACCGAATAATAATGCGGAATGCGTGGATGGGACCTCCGGCAGACTTCCCCTGTTTAACAGAACCATCCACCGGGTGCTGACTGGGACTGACTCACTCGGAGGCACACCGAAAAAACACAGCAAAATACTGTCCACTGCCGGTCATGGGCTTCATGGGAACGGCAACTCAGTGAGAGACAGAGAGTGGGACAACGCAGTAGTAAGAGGAGCGGCAAACTCCAGGAAGGGCAATGAGGTTACCGGGGTCGCACACACACACACAGAGAGAGAGAGAGAGAGAGAGAAAGAGAGAGAAAGAGAGAAAGAGAGAGAAAGAGAGAGAGAGAGAGAGAGAGAGAGAGAGAGAGGACAGGAGCACACACAGAGGGTGAGGCATCCAATGAAGACCTGCTGGTTCTCAATCTTCAGCTGATCAAAATCAATGGCGTGCAGCACTTCGCCCATGTCTTCTCTCTGCTTCAATTGATGTTCGTATTTGGCAATCTGCGCCTTGAGAGCTTGGGATTTCAGCTTCAGTTTGGACACGTGTGTGTCCTTGAGTTTGAGTCTCTCATCCAGATATCGAATGATCTTCTCCGCATCCAACTTCTTGTCCCCCACAATGTCGCGTCGAAACTCATACATATCTGCAGAATGGATACACCATGCAAACATTAGCACCCAGACCCCCACAAGGGCGCGAGGGTGTGTAACCGACAGAAAAAAAAGGCGGGGTGTTGATACCCAATTAAGATGTGCAAGAAGCAATAGAATGAACAGATAAACGTGCATATGTGCAGGCGTGGACCATGCAGACATGGAGGATGTGAAGTAAGGTGAGAACATGGGCGTTTTCCAGGTCCAGTGAACCATTGTTATTATTCTTGTCATTAGTATCATCATTATTATTATGCATGAGTGGGGGGGGGGGGGGGTGAAGTGTGGATGCCCCGCTGTTGCACTCGTGCTGTGCCAGGTCAGTCTGAATGTCCGTCACACAATGGTGTGGCGTGTACGACAGCTGAGCTACGTGACCTCTCTTGCGCACACGGAGGGCCTGGGGTATTATCGGTGGATGCAGTGTTGAGTAGGGGACTGTGGGGTGAGCCGCTCAACGGGAGGAGGCTTTTGGCGCTTTCATGCTGGTGGATGAGGGATTGCCTGTAGGAGTGGGGCAGCTGAGAAAGGTGCACATCAAACGTGGTAATCCCATGCGGTTGGGCCCAAGCATGTGGCCCCTGCAGACCAGGCACGGCCAAGTATCCAGGAAGGGGTTCAGGTTTGTTTTCAGGAATTAGCCCCGAACTATGTACTGTGCAGCAATACCCATTTCCATCACCCTCGGAACTCGGTAGGAACCAAGTGCATTCAATGCACGAGTCAGTGGGACCCAGCCCTATGCAATTGTGTCCCATGTGGCAGACGCCTACATTAAATCCGCCTCAGACAATTCAGCACATGGGGACACGAAGCCAAACTGCTGTTGCTCCCATCACCATATGCACTTCCAGTAGCCACTGCAGAGGCCAATGGAAGAGGTAGGGGTTGTGGCGCCTTGAACTGCAGATTGGAAGCATCCCCCTTCATTTTCTGTGTGGTGTGTGCAAAGGCAAGAGGAATGCTTCCTATTGTTACTATTTGGCATTGTGCAAACCAACATGGTGCCTACTACTGCTGCCGTGCAGCGAGTGCTTTCTTGGGTGCCTACTCCCATCGCTTTGCGGCGCGTGCATGTGTTGTGGTTTCGGTTTGGGCACACACAAGGTTTGGGGTTGGGCACTGTGCTACGGTAGCCAAATTTTGAAACGGGGAACCGCCCCTTGGACCACATACCTCCAAAAAGAAAAGGGCCAGCCCACATCCCCAACTGGAAAGGGGCCGGTCCATATCCCCAACTGGAAAGGGGCCACACCGAAGTGTGGGTGTGGGTGTGGGAGTCCTTGGCCCCAACAATCGAGGAGCATAAGGACAATGTGAACGCACTATGCAACCACCAGCGTTCGCCCCTAGAGCACCGCCACATCGAGCCGGGGTTGAGGGTGGGGGGTTTGGCGGGATCTTCAATGAATAACAAACGACATTTGTATAGCGCCTCGTCTTGCCCGATATGGCGCTCAAAGCGCTGTTATACGCCGCCATAGGTTTCGCTTGGCTAAGTTCAGCAGATTCTCAGGTGCCTCAATCGGGAACAAATCTTGAATATCTTCGACGTAGCCTGTAGCAGGACCGTCGGCCTCGCTGGATGGCGGCGATTTGGTAGGCGCAGGGGAGGCCAAAACATCCGGGGATAGCAATGGCTTTCTGAAAGCCGCATCTGGTGACAATTGTGGGACAATAAGAGTAAAGTAAAGTAAAGTAAAGTATATGTATGCTGTAAATCGGAAGTTGCTACATAACCCCTACCTTCTCGGGGGTCCCCAATAGGGGGACGGAATCAGAAGTGGCTGCCTTCTTGGGGGCCCGGAGAAAATGCCCCCAAAAAGTGGAGCATTATAAACACATGGGGTGACCGGTTTTACCAGCCCCTCCAGATGGGGCACCAAAATTTTTGGGTGCCTGTGGCGCCAGCCAACTTCTCCATATTGGCTTGTACTATGGTCAGGACCTTTTAAACAGGTTGGCCGAAATCAAGGAAGACCCGACAACATTGCCGGAAACCCCTTGTTGGAAGGGCGGCGGTCATGAACTGCTTTGTACTAAACTGCTTTGGCTCCCTAACGCCTAACACTCGGGCGCGCCCCGTAATTTCCTACCCCAAGGTCATTACCCTTTTGACTTCACTCTGCACCGCTAGTGATACACACTTTCACTCGCTGATGTGAATGATGTAATCAATTTGGGGGTGTTGAAAACTTCTTTAAACATGGTCTTGTTACAATTCATTGTTGTAGTCTTTTTCCTTCTGCATTGTTGCATTGTGTGTGCGTGTGCGCGTGCGCCTGTGTGGAGATGAAACCCAACAGCATGAATGCGTGTGGGGCATGGGGGAGAAGGGTCGTTTGGTAGGGGTTCAACAGTAGGGGATGGCCTCTTGAAGGAGGCACGGCATCTTGGAAAAGATGGTCCAGGAATGACGGTGGGCCCGCAGCACACTGTTTGGGTTTCAGGCGCTGTGCCACTATTGCCTAACCCTAACCCTTGTGAATCTCCAGGGAATAGCAAAGGGTCCTGTGCTCTGACCAACCCCACCAATGGCACTGGCTTGTGTGAGGGCCTCAGGCCCGGAACGTGTCTGTGTCGGGGGGGGTCCAGGCGTGGATATAAGGGAGGGGGGTGTCCCCCCTAATCCCCCCCCCTTCCCCCTCCCCCGTCCCATGACGACTTACGAATTACCAACTTCGACGGGCCGAAAACCGGGCCCCAAGGGGGTCAGGGGAGGAGGGTCCCTAATACCCTGACACAGACCCCACATGATGATCCCCGCGAGGCACTGATCATTTTGAGGTGGGTATCATGGGGAAGTTCCCGCAGGGCCGCCTGGTACCCCACTTCACAAGCCATCACCGGTGCTCAGACTGCCCTCTTCCAAGGGGTCATGGGGGAATTCCGTAATTCATGATCTGCATAATTCATCATCATGGCTCCCAACAGAGCCCCCCCCCCCCCCCCCCATCCCCCACCCGAATAAGTACGTCAATATGATGGCCAACCTCGGCGACATGGCAAACCCCAGGATCGACTCCTGCAGCCGTCCCGCCGTCACGGTGGATCCTCGGGCACGTCCTTTCGGAATGGGGGTTTGACGGTGGGGAGCAGGGCCGACCTCGGCGTGTCTCCTGGATCCGCAGTTCTGCCTCCTCCATGCAGGCCCTGACCGTCTCCTGATTCTTCTCCATGACCTGCCAACAGGCCCCACAATGCGGCACGACGGCGGTAGAGCGCGGACAAGGTGGGCCCAGGCGGGGGCCACCAGAGGTGCATTGCAGCAGCAGGGGGAGGATCCGCGGACAGGGCAGAGGCTAGAGGCTGTAGGGCGTGCGGCAGCGGCAGGGACGGCAGCGGCAATTGCTTAAGGGCCCCAGGTGGGGGGGGGGGGGGATTTGGGGGCCAGGCCAACCCCCAAAGACCCCCTGTGTGACATTCTGTCGGGTTGCGGTTTCTTTACGGGGCCCTGAACAGTCACCCGTCGCGTGCTGCGTCGGGTCAATGCTTTCTGATGGCTGCTGTGGCCGGTGTTCCTTGTGAGGTCGTTTCCCCTCAGCGGGGCCCAGTATTTGGCACACTGGGGGTTGTGCTGATTGGTGTGGCGGTCGTTCTATAGTTTGCGCTGCCCACTCCCCTCCAGATCGTCCACCGCATGCCTCCCCGCGCTGTGATGTGCGTGAGGTCCAATTACTCCACCTCCGCGTGGTGCCCGTGAGGGCTACACCTGCGCGCCGCAGGCGCCGCAGGGCAGGAATAATCCTCTTAAACTGTAGAAGCAGTGAAACTTGCAACAAGAAGGAAAAAACACCACTCCATGACCATTTGGAGTACCTGCCTATACAAAACCCACTGAGTGAACAGCACAAGGACCGCACTTGAGCCGGGGAAGAGCTCCGAATGCAGGATATTCACTGAGCAACCAACGACATTTGTATGGCGCCTCATCTTGCGAATCTAGCGCTCAAAGCATGGACGTTTGCCGACAGGGAGGCAAAGAGGAACCCCTACCTTCTCAGGTAGCAACATACCCCCTGCCTTCTTGAGCATGACCACATGGCCTAAAATATTTTACTAACCCCTTCAAATGCACCAAAATGTAGAGGAAGCAAACTTGGTACCCGGAACAGCTACATAGCCCGGCATTCCCCATCACCCCAACCCCAAGCCCCAACACACACGGGTTAGCGCGGGAGGGGGGGTGTGACCTAATTAAAAAACAGACAGCGCGGGAGGGGGGGGGGGGAGAAAAAAGAGTCCCAAAGCGACGTATTGCACAGTGCAAAGGGGTGGAGTGTGAAAAAGTAGTGAATCCAATAACAATGAATTGCCTATCTTGTATGCTGTCGGGATTAATCGTAACGCGTGCCGCAGGTGCGCCACAGGTGCGCCGCGGGGTGCACCGCAGGCGCCGCAGGGGTGTAGCCCTCCGTGGGCATTGTGCGCATCTTCATGGTTTCCGTGGGCGTCGTGGATGGTTGGTGCGGGTGTCGTGCACGCCTCCATGGTGGCAAAAGGTGGTTTGAACCGCACCGTGTCCGCGCCGTCGTTCTTGGTTCTTCCCACTCCGTTTTGTCAGAGGTTCCTTCCCTTTCCTGACAAACCTCAAGAAGTCCTATGCTATGACAGGGGCGGGTAGTACTCAGTGCCATGTAAGCGCCAACGGAGTCCCGCTGTGACACGATCACAGTGCCAGACACTAGTGGCATGGCTGGTGCCGACGCTCTGGTTGTGTGTGCTGTCGTACGGCTCGGGGGTGGGGGGGTACAACCCAATGAAGGTGAGCTCAGCGAAGGTGTAGGTGGAACTCTTTGGTACACTTACCCTGGCGGTGTGTAACATCATCACCTCCCGAGTGCTACTGGATTGCACCCACTCAAAGGCACATGACTTCAGAGAGGCGTGGAAAGGAAAGGGAACGGGGGAGGGTCTCAAACCCCAGGCTCGATGCTTCTGCGGCCACCAAATTGTGATGGTGGGTCAACGGCGTGTTTTCTTTCATGGTGGGAGTTTGACGGTGGGGGGCGTAGTCGGGGGAACAACCCCCCCACCCCCAACACACACACACACACACACACACACACACACACTTCGTGCGGGAAAACCAGTGGGGACCAAACGCGGGGCACAACGTCAGTGAAGACGAAAGCAGGCGAAGGCAGAGCACTGGTCACCGAGACAATTTCATCAGGCCATTAACAAAAAGGTAGGCAAGGTCCTTTCTGAGACAGGAGTGACGGTGTACAGGAGTTTGTTCTCACAGTGCAAGTTGCGCTGATCACTACAGACCCTGCCCACTGCCCGGCCCTGTCTAGCCAATGATTGTATGATCTGTTGAAAACCGCAGCGCTACTTACATGCCTACTCTGGAGGTACTTAGCTGGAGACGGGTGTAACCACCCGCTCACACACACACACACATGCATTGGTGTGATCCAGGACACGGGGCTACAAGAAGTACACGCCGCACCTTGACTTCCTCCTCCTTTTCCTGCTTCAGCCGATCCATTTCTGCGGTGGCAATCTCAACCTTCCTCTCAATCTCCAAGAGCACATCCTTCTGAGAACTACTGCGCCGGCGGCTACGACCTGGTGGTTCATGAAAAGGGGGCCAGGTTCAGGGCTGTGCTTCAGGGCACAGGCAGTGAGGGGAGGTGTCAAGAGCGGTTGCAGCAGCGGTTACTGACGGTTGGAGGGCGGGTTCAGTAGCCGTGCTGGAGGGGCAATGGGGGGACAGACAGAAGCGGTTGGGGCGGGACTGACAGTCATCCGCGGAAGGGGGGGGGGGGGGTTACAACCCCCTCTTCAAGTGCAGGCCATATTTGGACACCAAATCGGCCATAAAACAGGCTGCATGGCTCAAAATAACACGCAACTTGTTTTAGATGCTGTGCATTTGCTCTGCGGTCGTTTTGAGCTACATGGAGGCCGATTGTGAGCCACAGTGTCCACACAAATTATCCTGGTTTATCTGCTGCCTGCTGCTACAAAATGTCCCTCACCTTGGACCCTAAAATTGGTTGTAAAACCTCCACTGGGAGACCACCAGCCTGGTAATCAACAGCTACGGGATGGCACCCACTCAAAGGCACGTGACTTCAAAGAAGAGTGGGACGGAGCAAATTGGTGGGTGAAATAAGTACCTTAAAATCGCAGCCCGAAAACGCATACGCCCCCCCCCCCCCCCAATGTACTTCACAGGGGGACCAGGGTGTGTGGACCAGGCCTCCCAAGGGGGCCACCCCTCCACGTACCTTTGCTCTTCTTCCCGGTCATTGCAGTGGACGCTGTGTTGCTGGTGCCAACGCTGCCGTCGGAGATTTCCGAGACCATGTCCTGCTCATCTGAGGATGGCCCAGTTGGATCGCCCCCGGCGACGCGCAGCTGCGAGTGCTGCTGATTGGCCACGTTCTTGAGATACGAGTTAAAGATTTTGTTCTCTTCTTCCAGGAGGTTGGTGTCCGCTTGGATCTGCGGCCAGCAGTGGAGGGCGGAAGGGGGATGGGAGCGGGTGCTAGCCCCACCGCCCCCCGGCCCCCGTCCCCATGGACAGTCCCTCCAACCCCTCGGAGGAACGGTCACGAAATGACGCCCCCCTGGGCTCTCGGGGGGCTGGGGGTATGCGCGAGGACCCAAACCGGACATTTCCACCACAAATCCCTCGTAACCAGAGGAAAAATGTTCTTTGGGGCCTTTGGGGCCTTAGAATTATGGGGCAAGTGATGCCCCCCTACCCCTGCTGGAGGACTCTGCACGCGCCAGAGGGGGGGGGGGGGGTCACACAGGTGCTGAGCATTGGTGGATGTTTTCGGACCTTCCTCCCTCACGTCCTGACCTACAGTCAAGCACTCACACTGACCGCCAACCAACTCACCAAATCACCAAAGGGCGGTTTTGGATTGGGGTGTGGGGAGATAGGGGAACTAAATGGGGGAATGGTGGGGAACTGGGGGGTGGGGGGGTATGACAGAGAAAACTGGGTGACATTTCGCAGTTGTCCCATTGTTCCAGAGGCTCAGACTCCCCTCTGATGTCCCTGTGAAGAAAACACTCACAGCACTGAGCGACCGAAGAAAAAAAAAGGGAAATTACACCACTCACGAACACTCAGCCCCACGGCGATTAGTGCAGATGCTTGTACGGGGTGGGCAGGAGCAGCACACCCAGCATGAGATGGTGGGAGTCAAGCAGCAGGTCATTCTGGCCGGTGAGGAGGGGTTCGTGGAGGGGGAAAGGGGGGTTCTGGCCGCCCAGGCAGCCAGCGCCCGGCCGGCAGTTGCCACCCCGGCCGTTTCGAGCTGGTTGTGGAAGGCGAGGGCAGGGGCAGGAACAAGGGCAAGGGGAGGAATGCACACCGCATCCAGCAGCTCCTCCAAAGCCGACGTTGCCATCCGAGCATCGTCATCGGCGATTTTCACTTTCTCGTCAATGTTGTCCGGCTCCGGGTATCTTTTGTACAACTTGTCTTTGTTGCCGACATTGATAGTTGCTGACTTCATGGTGATGGATTGTTGGGTCAAAGACTCATGTGCGAACAACAAAAAACACAAAAAAAGGGGGTCAAAGAATGTGAGCCGTCCCCGCACAGGGGAAACAAGCTAACCCACCTGTAGAAATACAACAATGTGATTCACATAGAAACCCAGGACAGATAGTCAGAACCAGTTTGAAAACCAAATCTGTTAGTCGCTCTGATCGGGGATGCTGGTTTGGCTTCGTCAGGCAGATAGTAGTGTAACTAAGACTGGGGACTTCAAGAGACACGGCACAGGCAGTGCAGCAAAAAGTCGGCAGAAGAAAGAAACACGGCTACCACATGGGGTTTCTGCAAAAACCACGTGTATGCATGGACAGAGATATCATTGCACATGGTACCAGGTCAGCAATCAGTTCTTCTCTTTACACGTTATACATAGCCCAAACCTCATTGCACTGCACACCAAATCTGTCATCCACCACTGGTAACCAGGCACAAACCCCAAAATCTCACCCCTTGGCGCATGAGAGGCTTCCACAACTGGGCCAGGTACCCTTTCGCCAACAATAACTGGTGTAGGAAACCCAGGTTTAATTCCGCTGTGGCTCTTGATAAGCGGTAGTGCGCCGCTTTTTCAACCCAATTGGGAACCAGTGACCTAAGCATCGTTCCAACCCCTGGGGCTTCAGGGTCATAGTAAACACAGCAGTGTAAAACTTCCTTGCACGTCGACTGGTGCTTGGTACCTGGGATTGAGGTTCGAGTCGTGAGAGATGCGCAAAGGACCCCAGCCCAGCACGACAACAAAACAGGGAACACAAAGCCTTAGGCCTTTCTGTGCAAAGAAGGGTGTGAACGTGGCGAGCAAAACTGGCTGCAGCAGGTGGTATACAACACAATGCAAAGCAACGTTAACCTTGTTGTTCACCGGACATCCACACGCACACTGGCTTTTATTGCGCTTGAGGAGTGCCTGAATCGTCGAACCCATGAAAACCGCGGGCTGTGAGGAGGACATAGCCATCTGGACGCCCGCACGTGCAGGGCCCAGCAAATCCAGAGAGGAGGCTTTGCGTAACAGTAACAGGCAGTGTTTCCATTAGCACGCAGGGTAACCCTTGGTCAGGTAAGCTCATGCAATGATGCTAACGTTATGTGCAAAACTGACCCCGGTCGCCGGCAGCCGGTAGTGGGCCGCCTTTTTGACGAGGTTAGTGACAAGTGAGCGGAGCATGCGTGGTGTGTTGGGGCTGAAAACATCCAGGAGTTTAGCCTGAGAGGGGGGTGATGACATGCCTGCATACCCTTGGAAAACCAGTCGTATCAGTGACACACTCGGGGTTCCATCAGGGAGTGAGAGTGTACATTCCAGGAAATCAAGCGAGTGGCCCGAACCCTCCACAGTGAGTTCCATACCAGAAATTTCAGACAGGGTTTGCTGGACACGTTCTAAAGCATATCCGCTGACTTTGTCTGGTGGATCGGGAAATACCAGAAATTTACTACCCCACGATAGCGCAGAACCGGCGGGAAATTAGGGTGGAGCTGGCGCAATTTATTTTCTAACAGGAGCAGTGTGAGGCACGCCACTTGTGCGGAACAACTCCCACCTATGGGCGTGCCTGTAGTTTGGGCAAGCACAGAAGAGTAATGGGAGCAGCGGTCGTTGAAAGAGGAGTCCCAACATAGGAGGCACATGAGATCATTGTACGTCATGAAATGGAAATTGGCATCCCCGGACTTACGCCTGATGGGGTCCAATTGTTTGATGCCCGTTTTATGGATCTTAAAACCCAGATCGATATGGGGTTTGGGTTTATCCGCAAAGAACTTTTTCCAGAAAAAATCTACAGATTCAGGGATAACATGGCGTGGTATGTTGGGAAACATTTTAACTAAGTCTAATTCCGTCCAGCACTGTTGGGGTCCGACTGGTGGGTGTGATCTCACGAAATGCAGTAATTGGTCCATGGCCACAATTTCAATAGATGAGGGGTGGCTGGCCGCAAATTTCCACGGGAGTGTTAATGCTCGTCCCAGGTGTCCTAGGGTTTGGCGGAAAGGGTGCGTGTGGTGCTGAATCTCTTCTTGTAGTTGTATTTTTGTAGTGGTGTCATGGTCCGGCCATTTGTGTTTTGGCAGCAAGCGTGTGGTGGGCGCACGTATTTTGAGCAGTTGTGACTTGGGGTGTTTGAAAAATGGGGCAGAAAATGGGACGTCCTCGGGACGGATGAGGTCTGCAGTTGCAGGGTTGTTTGGTGCAGGGCAACGCAGAGTGTTTATTCACGGGCGTACCGGTGGCCGGGTTCGACGTCCACGGCAAGCTGGAGTTGCACGGGTTAACCAGGCTGGCTCACGGGGCGGCCGCACAGCATGCCACAGATCACTTACAGGTAGGGCTGGAGAGAAGCCTAGCGTCAGCAACTGGGGCCAAGCTGTAGGCGGTGGCAGGGCAGATAGGACTCCCTTTTGTTGCCTCACGACTTGTGCAGAAATTCAATTTGTCAAACCAAGGGAAGGTAAATATTTCAGGTGGTGAGAGAAAGCCGTCACTTGTTCATCTTCACAGAGGGGAGACAATCCAATGGAGCGGGATATGTCCGATGGTCTGCCCACAACACACAGTGGCATAGAGTCAATCAGGCTCCACGCGGTTGTGACGTGGGCGTCACGGTGTGATGAGAATCTGAACAATTTGCGGTATCGGCCGCCTTGGAAAAAGGTTTTTTGGTGAACCGCGTTCCAGAAATGGTGGCAAGCAAACAGGGGCACTTGCGTCGCTTTGTCCATGGGGGATATCACCAGAAAATCAGGCAGAAGTTTATGCTGTTTTTCAAAAAATGATTCGTAGACTCGCTTGTCGGTGGCTCAAATTTTCTCTACGGGGTTTTGGGTTGTTTGCTTGTGTGGGAATCCGGACCTAATGGTCCGGTTGCACAATCACCAACACAATTGCCGTTGCATGGTGTTGTAGCGTCCCCGTGTCCAACTGACGTCGGCAAGCATGCATGGAGATGCCCCAGTGCATGCATTTTTTAAATAGGACAAAATGTGCGATTTTGTTGGCATGCCCAACAAATTCACCCGTGTCGATAGGACCGGGGATGTAGAATGGCCGAGCCCCAACCGCGTTGGGGTCCCAAGATGGGACGCGGACCACTCACACTTGCCACATTCATATAGAGAGGCCAAAACTTGTTTTTCTTGGTTGGTGCTTATTTGGGTGTTTGTTATAATTAGGCATTCCATTTTATGATAAGTGCATGCGCATGCCCCTTTCCTTTGTGTAGTGTGCTTTGCTGTTTGCGATATGTCTAAACCATCTCCGGAGTGTGGCCCCGATTTTTGGCTCAAAGCTTGTTGGGGAAAATACCTTGTTATTTCCGAGATCAGGGTTCATTGGACTTTTGCCCAACTAATATATGACAAATATTGTCGTCCCAATGTCAATATCACCCGTGAGCACTTGTACTACGGTACAATGGTGCACTACGTATTTTGGCTGTTTTCCGGGGCGCGCCAGCCAACCAGCCAACCAAGGTGGGGGTGGGGGGGTTCCAAAGCCTCCCAGCCACCCAGCCGCGGCTAGGCGCAGCTCCTAAACATCGGCCAAAGACTTAATGTGTGCCACCTGACTACACTTGTATCACACCATCCTTATGGGCGTTTTGGCCTTCGCACCGTGATGCCTGCCATGAGGATTGCTTGGTGAAGTGTCCCAACGTGTCCCAAGCCATGTTGTGATTGACACGAACGTGTTTAGCCACTAAACTATCCTATTTCGAAGGCCCGCGGATGCCATAATGCCCATAAGGTTGGTGCAATATAAGTGTAGACACGTGGCACACACAAGTCTTTCACAACCCGTCTTGGTATCTTCTCTAATCTGTCTCTGCGTTAACGAAGGCTCAAATTATCCACTCCAGTATGTAGCAAAGCAAAGAGACATGCAAAGCACAAAACCATTCCGCAGGGAACACCACTGAGTAAGCACCCAATTTTCAACAAACACTTTCAACGACACGTGGCTTCAAAGAATTTTGCGGCGCCCCCAAATACCAACAATGATGTGGCTATCGTTTGAGCATCCTCATCATTGGGTGACAGTGTAATCCAAAATCGCTACCTTGGGAAACAAGGTATTGGAAAATGGGTCAATTTCTTCATGCGACTGTCAACTTGGGTTTTGCACAAAAACATGATGTCATTTGCTAGGGGAGGTGTCTTTTGCACAAGGGTGGTGCTTTGTGCTGTTGCAAAATGCAACAAAAAGGGTGACTTGTGCACAAGGGCCCGTATTTTGCACAGTTTCCAAGCAAAAGACAACCAAAATGCCGGCCCAAGTGTGAGATATGCACTAGTGCAAGGTGGTGGCGGGTACATCGTTGATGGGTTTGTGCCAACCTTCAAGTTTTGAAATGGGAATGTCCAACTATGATGGCAAATACATCGATCGTAGCTGGTAATGATGTTGCAAAGGTGAGGTTTGGTACTTGGTGCATTATGGCCATAAAGTGGGGTGATGATGAAAATTCCATCCCCCTACCACCACTTAAATTTTTTTCAACTAATATGGACAATGGGTGACCTCCTTGACCATTGGGACCTACCTTCCAATTTCCAGCATTGCAACATGGTACTTGAGATGTTGATGCAAACACCACCCCTCTTGGCCTTTGCACGGCTATTTCAAGCAGCCATTTGGCAAATGCGCACAATGGACTCAAATCCAATCCAACGGGTCATGAGTGAAGTGTCTATGCAACACCTTCAGCATAAAAACAATAGTGTGCCTCACTTTCCATTTAGCATTGGGTAGTTGGGATACATTCCCTTGGAATTAGGCAGATCAAAATACTGCAAGGCTGAGCTAGATCACGTGCACGAACGTGAGCACGAGCACGCCAGACACATCACTAAAAGGTAGAAGCGGGCAATGAACCAGAAGAAATGATCACTTGATCAACCAATTGATTCAGTAAAAGAGGAACAACTAGTTATGATTTAGCCTCCCATTGTGCGATGGCACGGTCACCATTCTCCAAAAATATTGCAACAGGAGCATCGCCAGCAAATGAAACAAACAATTTCCAAAATATGCTCTTCAAAAAGAATTGTTCCGTTGCATATCATGTGCTATGTAACGTCTATACCAGCCAGCCAGATGATCAACAAGAGGAGGAGGACCCCCCCTCTCCCCCCCCTCCCCATGGTCAGTTTTGCGCCTCGGCTATCCTTTTCCTCAACCTTATTTTATGATGAATAAATCCTCTAGGCCACAACAATCGGGCGTTGTTTTCAAATTAACTGCCCGAATTCAGGCCGCTGCTCTAATTGACGGCCACTTTGGGCTGATATTGACTTTTTATGGGAAAGCATTTTGAAACTTGGTACCAATGTCCCTAGCAATGTCCCAATTGTCCCTCCTGCCAAGGAAACACATGAAAGACCATGATTTGTCTTGGACATACTTCATTCAACGGACCAAGCATGCCATGTGAAATGGAGCTGTTGAGGTGTTGAAAATGCAATGCAATCTTGCTTCACGGACCAGTCGGTATTTTGACACCACCAGTTTCTTTATCATCCATGGCACTGCAATGCATGCAAATAGTAAATAAGCACATAGCAAGGCCAAGAGGATCAACTTTGCAACCACTCATCCATTTGGGACATGAGTTGAGGCTTGTTCACATTGAGTCGCAGGATGTCCTATTGCTCTCTGGATAGTCATTTTGCACACGTCGAATTGTGTGCTTAAGCACATCTATGGTTAGCTTAGAAGCGGCACTTCAAATACAACCATGCGCATTTAGCAAAGCAAACATATTCTCCTCCCTTTCCTGCACTTGTTGCTTTGCCTCCTTTGCACAGTTCTCGGTTCGCAACTCCTACCAACGAGCAATGCAATACTACGTATGGTTGTTGACAAAATCATCTAACCGCTTCCTAGCCATGGCCTTCACCTCAGTAGGAATAACAAGGTGCCTACGCTTGCATGTTACGAGAGCAACCAGTCCGTTGCTGTCGGTCAAGCAGCAACCACATGAACCGGAAAACAGTGTCACCCTTGAGTTGACATAGGAAACTCATTGGGCACCTCCTGACTACACATCATGGTTGGACTATGTTGTGTCTCTATGCATTTAGTGGGAGTTGGCCAAAGTGACTCTTGAAATGGTGCACACTACCACCTCTCCTAGCTAATCCTACAAATGGATTCCCTTGCAATGTCCTTGAAGCAACCTTGGCAAACATCAATGTCAACGACATAGAGCAAGGCCATTTCACCTTTCACATTTCATATCTAACCATATATTGGCCCAATTGTAGGCCTCATGGTTGGCATCTAATGATTCGAAGACTACATTCTTGAAACAAATCTACATTTGAGGCAATCGGGTGAGGGAGGTGTCAAACGAGATGGAGGAGTGAAAAGTTGGTTGGGGCTTGTGCCTCCTTTCAGGAGTGGAAGGCAGAACACCAACTTCTTAGCACTTGCAAAACACGACTTTCCTCTGTTGCACAATCGCGCCATAAATTATATCACAAGATTTAGAATGATCGAATCACTATATTCGTCAAATAAAAAGTAATATTCGACGCAGAAAAAAAGTACCACCCAGCCTATCGAACCGGGCCGGGGTCGGTTGACCGGTGACGGTATGCAGACTGCGGCCCTAGCAGACTGCGAAAGCGGTGACCGCAAGGCGTCTCCAGTGGGGACGAGCCTGCGCAGTCACGGTTGGTGCATGGCGGTGTGGTCGCAGGTACTCCATGACGCGGGAGTAACCCTGCAATCTCACCGTATGGCAGCGTACCTCAGGCTAGTCCCGTCACAGCCACGCCCCTTTACGGTGCTGCCAGATTGCCGGTTCTGTGGCTACGCGGGAGGGGCCATGGGGGGTCACTTCGTGCGTTGCCCTGCTCTGTACGTGCGCATGTGTCATGCCCTGGTTTCTGTGCGGGAAAACCTGCGATGGCATATGACGGCCCGTCTTATGGACGCTTGGGACGTGTCAGCCACCCTGCACTGTCCCTCGGGGGTAACGTTGACGGTGTCGGTGTCGTGTCACGAGTCACAGGAGGGGGCCAGCGACGTCGAATTCTCCTGGTCTGGCCTGGTACGCTGTTCTCCTCGTGCACGGCCGCTAGTTTCGTCTGCGATCTTGCAGAGGTGCTGTCGTGCGGTGCTGCGCATCATGGCCCTGCCGGTGGGTTTTCAGACCCCTCCGCAGGCGGATGCGTTTTTGCTTCACCCCCCAGACGAGGTGGTGTCAGTGGTTGCGGCGTGTTATGTGCGGTACGACCCGCGAGCGGTGTGTGTGCGTGTGCCCTGGGCGTTGGTTCACGTGCCGTCTGACCCGTTCCACGCATCGCAGCGATTTCGTTGCGACCTGCAGTGCTGCGTCTCCAGGAGTGTATACCGGCTGCGGATGCCGCCTCCTCACGGGCGGGCCATGGTGATCTATGCATGCCGTGATGTCTCGGGGGTACAGCGCCCGATGTGAGAGGATGTGCGAGGGGGGTTGGGCTGGGCGGTGCGCGCGGCATGGGACTTTGCGGTCCCGCCGTTGGCACCAAACGCTTCAACTGCACGCCAGGGGTGACGGTGTACGCCGGGGACACAACAGTAAATTCCTTAGAGCGCGCGGCGTTCCAGCGCCTGCGCACAGAAAAATGGTCGGTCAGCTCCATGGATTCAGCTCATTGATGCCACTGCGTGTCTCGTTTTGCACGGTTTTGATGCCCTTACATGTCTCGCGTAGATCACAGCTCAGTGCCTTCACATAGCCCCCTGTAGGGTGTTGGGTATGGGGACCCGGCTCGGTGCATCCTGCTATGTGTTCTGTGCCTTATGTTGCGATGGGTCAGCAGGGCCGGTCCAAGCACTGATCTGGTGTGCAGGGGTCGCTCAGGCCCCACATCCCAGCTCCCGGAGTTGCCCCGGGCCACCAACCAACCAACCAACCAACCAAGCGGTGACGGTATGCAGACTGCGGCCCTAGCAGGCTGCGAAAGACTGCGCACGAACAGGCGACACGCGTAACTGAAAAAACCACCGCAACTGAAAGAAAGGTATGAATCTTATGCTGTTGTTCTAATTACCGCAAGTGGTTCGAATTTCACCTTCTGGTCACTCATGTGGTGGACATCTGATAGTAGCGTTCAGCTGCTCTTACAATTTCTTCGGTGAAATCGCCTGACAAATTATTACTAATTACTGACAGATGTGTGATTGGCGAGCATTGCCCTTTGCTTCGCTGTTTTGAACGCGTTTAGCGCTGTGCGCAAATCCACTCCCTCGTCCTCAATTTCAACTGCCAATGTGCACCAACACCCCGAAACCAAGAACGGGCCGTATCTTGGGCTACGTGGCTCAAAAACGAATTCCGAGGGCACCTAGTCCACCCGCAACCCCCCACTTTTTATGGTTTCCACCCCTCGGGCTGGCCCAACGAGACGCGTAGACCCCCGTACTAGTGGTCACTTGGTGCAGCCGGAGGGCCGGCCAACCCGCGCAGGGCGGGGGCCAACGGTGGGTCCACCAGGGTCCCCGGGGCGAAAAAAAAGATTTTTTCCTAAGTTGTTCCTAGACCACTTGGGATGCTCAAACAAGTGTTTTTAGGCCGTTTTGAGCCCGTGGTGGCGCGTTATGGGCCATGGAAAATGCCAAAATGCCTTGAAAATGGGTCGTTTTGGGACCAACAATGGGTCAAAAATGGGTCAAAAACGCGTTTTTCCAAAAGTGATCCTGGACCATTGATGATGCTCAAACAAGTGGTTTTAGCCCATTTTGAGCCCGTGGCGACGGGTTTTGGCTCATGGAAAATCCCAAAATGCCTTGAAAGTGGGCCATTTTGGGACCAAAAAAGGGTCAAAAATGGGTCAAAAACGCGTTTTTCCAAATGTGATCCTGGACCATTTGGGATGCTCAAACAAGTGTTTTTAGCCCGTTTTGAGCCCGTTTTGACCGAGTTTAGCCCCTTCCACCACATGTATGCACCACTTTGTGCCCTTCGCACGTACCGTAGAGCCGTGTGGTGGAGCCACCTAGAGTTGGGAGAGGGGTGTAGATTGGGGGATATATATATATATATATATTATATATAGATGTACATATGTAGATATATATATATATATATATATACGCATACATACACACATATCCACACACATACATACATACATATATATACACACACACACACACACACACACACACACACATATATATATATATATCCTCCAATCTACACCCCTCTCCCAACTCTAGGTGGCTCCACCAAACGGCTCTAAGGTACGTGCGAAGGGCACAACGTGGTGACTACATGTGGTGGAAGGGGCTAAACTTGGTCACAAAAGCCTCAAAATGGGCCCCAAACACTTGTTTGAGCATCCCAAATGGTCTAGGATCACTTTTGGAAAAACGCATTTTTGACCCATTTTTGACCCCTTTTTGGTCCCAAAATGGCCCATTTTCAAGGCATTTTGGGATTTTCCATGGCCCGAAACGCGCCACCACGGGCTCAAAACGGCCTAAAAACACTTGTTTGAGCATCCCAAGTGGTCTGGGAACAACTTTGGAAAAAATCCTTTTTTTCGCCCCGGGGACCCTGGTGGACCCACCGTTGGCCCCCACTGTGCGTGGGCTGGCCGGCCCTCCGGCTGCACCAAGTGACCACTGGTACGGGGGTCTACGTGTCTCGTTGGGCAATTTTGAGGCTTGGAAACCATAAAAAGTGGGGGCTTGCGTGTGGACTAGGTGCCCTCGGAATTCGGTTTGGAGCCACGTAGCCCAAGATACGGCCCGTTCTTGGTTTCGGGGTCCTGGTGCACTTTGCGCATTTTTTGGGGCTTTTTGGCGCCTTTTTGGGCCGTTTCTCGGACATATCGTGGAGCTAGAGGGCACCAAAGGTCCCTTGGTCACGAGAAAGTCAAGCCGCATGTGGAGTGTAGCAGCCGTTTGCCTTCGTTTGGCTGTTTTGAACCATTACTAGGGCTGTTTTGGGCGAAAAATGGCTGTTTTTGGCCCAAAACTGCGCAGATTTGGAAGGGCACCTCCCGACTTGGCGCCACCGCCCCGGGCCGCCAGCGGTGAGTTTTTTGGCTCAAAACTTGGATTTGGCAAGGCCACCACCTAGGCTCCAAGATGGCTACATGGGCATATGATCCGAAGCGTTGGGACGGAGCAATGGCCAAAACGGCACGGAGATGTGTTGTTGTTGTTGTTGTTGCTTGCTTGCTTGTTAGCTAGATTTAAGGGGAGAGGGGTGTAGTAATATATATATATATATATATATATACATATATATATATATCCTCCAATCTACACCCCTCTCCCAACTCTAGGTAGCTCCACCACACGGCTCAAAGGTACGTGCGAAGGGTACAAAGTGGTGCATACATGTGGTGGAAGGGGCTAAACTCAGTCAAAACGGGCTCAAAACGGGCTAAAAACACTTGTTTGAGCATCCCAAATGGTCCGGGATCACTTTCGGAAAAATTTCGACCCATTTTTGACCCATGTTTGGTCCCCAAATGGCCCACTTTCAAGGCATTTTGGGATTTTCCATGAGCCAAAACTCGTCGCCAGGGGCTCAAAATGGGCTAAAACTACTTGTTTGAGCATCATAAATGGTCCAGGATCATTTTTGGAAAAACACCTTTTTGACCCATTTTTGACCCATCGTTGGTCCCAAAATGGCCCATTTTCAAGGCATTTTGGGATTTTCCATGGCCCAAAACGCGCCACCACGGGCTCAAAACGGCCTAAAAACACTTGTTTGAGCATCCCAAGTGGTCTAGGAACAACTTTGGAAAAAATCATTTTTTTCGCCCCGGGACCCTGGTGGACCCACCGTTGGCCCCCACTCTGCGTGGGCTGGCCGGCCCTCCGGCTGCACCAAGTGACCACTGGTACGGGGGTCTACGTGTCTCGTTGGGCGATTCTGAGGCTTGAAAACCACAAAAAGAGGGGGGTTGCGGGTGGACTAGGTGCCCTCGGAATTCGTTTTTGAGCCACGTAGCCCAAGATACGGCCCGTTCTTGGTTTCGGGGTGCTGGTGCACATTGCGCAGCTTTTGGGGCTTTTTGGCGCCTTTTTGGGCCGTTCCTCACACATATCGTGGAGTTAGAGGGCACCAAAGGTCCCTTGGTCACGAGAAAGTCAAGCCGCATGTGCAGTGTAGCAGCCGTTTGCACTCGTTTGGCTGTTTTGAACCCTTACTAGGGCTGTTTTGGGCGAAAAATGGCTGTTTTTGGCCCAAAACTGCGCAGAATTGAGAGGGCACCTCCCGACTTGGCGCCACCGCCCCGGGCCGCCACCGGTGAGGTTTTGGCTCAAAGCTTGGATTTGGCAAGCGCACCACCTAGGCTCCAAGATGGCTACATGGGCAAATGATCCGAAGCGTTGGGACGGAGTAATGGCCAAAACGGCACGGAGACGTGTTGTTGTTGTTGTCGTTGCTTGCTTGCTTGTTAGCTAGATTTAAGGGGAGAGGGGTGTAGTAATATATATATATATATATATATATATATATATATATGTATATATATACATATATATATATATATATATATATATATATATATATATATATCCTCTAATCTACACCCCTCTCCCAACTTTAGGTGGCTCCACCACACGGCTCTGAGGTACGTGCGAAGGGCACAAAGTGGTGCATACATGTGGTGGAAGGGGCTAAAATCGGTCAAAACGGGCTCAGCCCTGGCTAAAAACACTTGTTTGAGCGTCCCAAATGGTCCGGGATCACTTTTGGAAAAACGCGTTTTTGACCCTTTTTTGACCCATTTTTAGTCCCAAAATGGCCCATTCTCAAGGCATTGTGGGATTTTCCATGAGCCCAAACCCGTCGCCACGGGCTCAAAATGGGCTAAAACCACTTGTTTGAGCATCATAAATGGTCCAGGATCATTTTTGGAAAAGTGCGTTTTTGAGCCATTTTTGACCCATTGTTGGTCCCGAAACGGCCCATTTTCAAGGCATTGTGGCATTTTGCATGCGCCAAAACGTGTCACCACGGGCTCAAAACAGCCTAAAAACACTTGTTTGAGCATCCCAAGTGGTCTAGGAACAACTTTGGAAAAAATCTATTTTTCCGCCCCGGGGACCCTGGTGGACCCACCGTTGGCCCCCACTGTGCGTGGGCTGGCCGGCCCTCCGGCTGCACCAAGTGACCACTAGTACGGGGGTCTACGTGTCTCGTTGGGCAAGTCTGAGGCTTCAAAACCATAAAAAGTGGGGGGTTGCGGGTGGACTAGGTGCCCTCGGAATTTGTTTTTGAGCCACGTAGCCCAAGATACGGCCCGTTCTTGGTTTCGGGGTGTTGGTGCACATTGCGCAGTTTTCGGGGCTTTTTGGCGCCTTTTTGGGCCGTTTCTCGGACATATCGTGGAGTTAGAGGGCACCACAGGTCCCTTGGACACGAGAAAGGCAAGCCGCACGTGGAGTGTAGCAGCCGTTTGCCTTCGTTTGGCTGTTTTGAACCCTTACTAGGGCTGTTTTGGGCGAAAAATGGCTGTTTTTGGCCCAAAACTGCGCAGATTTGGGAGGGCACCTCCCGACTTGGCGCCACCGCCCCGGGCCGCCAGCGGTGAGTTTTTGGCTCAAAGCTTGGATTTGGCAAGGGCACCACCTAGGCTCCAAGATGGTTACATAGGGACAAGATCCGAAGCGTTGGGACGGAGCAATGGCCAAAACGGCACGGAGACGTGTTGTTGTTGCTTGCTTGCTTGCTTGTTAGCTAAATTTAAGGGGAGAGGGGTGTAGTAATATATATATATATATATATATATATATATATATATATATATGTAGATGTATGTATGTATGTATGTAGATATATATATATATATATATATATATATATATATATATATATATATATATAGATATATATATGCACACATCCACACATACATACATCTACATATATATATATATATATATATATATATATATATATATATATATATATATATATATATATATATATATATATATATATATATATATATATATATATATATCCTCTAATCTACACCCCTCTCCCATGCCGACGTTGCTATTTGTCTTAGATGCCTCACAAGGAAAGTAGGGGTGTTACTCATGTGTGTGTTGTGGATAAGCGGAGAGGCGGACCCAAATGTCTCACCTTTGTCGGGCACCTCCGAACGGTTGGCTATGCGGCCCAGGTGTGATCCGACGGTTTGCACCGCCCCTCACCCCAATGCGGGGGAGGGTGGCATCGGCTTGGGTATTCGCAGCCGCACTGCGAACATCAGGGGGGTGGGCTCCTGGGGTGGGTTAGATTTACAACAAACACCCATATATAGGGGGGGAGGTTGAAAGGCTAGTGCGGACGTGTGGCCATAGAAACTCGGGTCGGTGGCTTTGGACCACACCGCCATGAAGGTACATCACACCTCCCCGCTTACACCCCATTTGCACACCCTTCTTCCCCCTCAAACAAGAATCTGGCGCTCACAGCATGGACGGTTTGATTACCCCGGACCTTTTGATGAAAGAACCTAGTGCACAAGTTCAGCACGCAACAAACGACTTTTGTATAGCGCCTCGTCTTGCGGAATCTGGCGCTCACAGCATGGAGTGTTTGATTACCCCGGACCTTTCGATGAAAGAACCTAGTGCACAAGTTCAGCTCGCAGCAAACGACTTTTGTATAGCGCCTCGTCTTGCGGAATCTGGCGCTCACAACATGGACGGTTTGATCACCCCGGACCTTTCGATGAAAGAACCTAGTGCACAAGTTCAGCACGCAACAAACGACTTTTGTATAGCGCCTCGTCTTGCGGAATCTCGCGCTCACAGCATGGACGGTTTGATTACCCCGGACCTTTCGATGAAAGAACCTAGTGCACAAGTTCAGCACGCAACAAACGACTTTTGTATAGCGCCTCGTCTTGCGGAATCTGGCGCTCACAGCATGGACGGGTTGATTACCCCGGACCTTTCGATGAAAGAACCTTGTGCCCAAGTTCAGCACGCAACAAACGACTTTTGTATAGCGCCTCGTCTTGCGGAATCTGGCGCTCACAGCATGGAGAGTTTGATTACCCCGGACCTTTCGATGAAAGAACCTAGTGCACAAGTTAAGCACGCAACAAACGACTTTGGTATAGCGCCTCGTCTTGCGGAATCTGGCGCTCACAGCATGGACAGTTTGATTACCCCGGACCTTTCGATGAAAGAACCTTGTGCACAAGTTAAGCACGCAACAAACGACTTTTGTATAGCGCCTCGTCTTGCGGAATCTGGCGCACACAGCATGGACGGTTTGATTACCCCGGACCTTTCGATGAAAGAACCTAGTGCACAAGTTCAGCACGCAACAAACGACTTTTGTATAGCGCCTCGTCTTGCGGAATCTGGCGCTTACTGCATGGACGGTTTGATCACCCTGGACTTTTTGATGACAGATCCTAGTGCACAAGTTGAGCACGTAACAAACGACTTTTGTATAGCGCCTCGTCTTGCGGAATCTGCCGCTCAGAGCATGGACAGTTTGATCACCTTGGACTTTTCGATGATTGCGATTTTCCATGGGCCAAAATGCATCACCACGGGCTCCAAATGGGCTAAAAATACTTGTTTGTGCATCCAAAATGGTCTAGGATCACTTTTGGAAAAACGCGTTTTTGACCCATTTTGACCCATTTTTGGTCCCAAAACGGCCCATTTTCAAGGCATTTTGGGATTTTCCATGGCCCAAAACGCGCCACCACGGGCTCAAAACGGCCTAAAAACACTTGTTTGAGCATCCCAAGTGGTCTACGAACAACTTTGGAAAAAATCATTTTTTTCGCCCCGGGGACCCTGGTGGACCCACCGTTGGCCCCCACTGTGCGCGGGCTGGCCGGCCCTCCGGCTGCACCAAGTGACCAGTGGTACGGGGGTCTACGTGTCTCGTTGGGCAATTCTGAGGCTTGGAAACCATAAAAAGTGGGGGGTTGCGGGTGGACTAGGTGCCCTCGGAATTCGGTTTGGAGCCACGTAGTCCAAGATACGGCCCGTTCTTGGTTTCGGGGTGCTGGTGCACATTGCGCAGTTTTTGGGGCTTTTTGGCGCCTTTTTGGGCCGTTTCTCGGACATATCGTGGAGTTAGAGGGCACCAAATGTCCCTGGGTCACGAGAAAGTCAAGCCGCATGTGGAGTGTAGCAGCCGTTTGCCTTCGTTTGGCTGTTTTGAACCCTTACTAGGGCTGTTTTGGGCGAAAAATGGCTGTTTTTGGCCCAAAACTGCGCAGAATTGAGAGGGCACCTCCCAACTTGGCGCCACCGCCCCGGGCCGCCACCGGTGATTTTTTGGCTCAAAACTTGGATTTGGCAAGGGCACCACCTAGGCTGTAGGATGACCAAAGTAGAGTCAGGCCCGAGGCGTTGGAAAGGTGCAATGGCCAAAACGGCACGGAGACGTGTTGTTGTTGCTTGCTTGCTTGCTTGTTAGCTAAATTCAAGGGGAGAGGGGTGTAGTAATATATGTATACATATATATATATATATATATATATATATATATATATATATATATATATATATATATATATATATATATATATATGTGTGTGTGTGTGTACCTCCAATCTACACCCCTCTCCCAACTCTAGGTGGCTCCACCACACGGCTCTAAGGTACATGCGAAGGGCACAAAGTGGTGCGTACATGTGGTGGAAGGGGCTAGACTCGGTCAAAAAGGGCTCAAAACGGGCTAAAAACACTTGTTTGAGCATCCCAAATGGTCCGGGATCACTTTTGGAAAAACGTGTTTTTGACCCATTTTTGACCCATTTTTGGTCCGAAAATGGCCCACTTTCAAGGCATTTTGGGATTTTCCAATAGCCAAAACCCGTCGCCACGGGCTCAAAATGGGCTAAAACCACTTGTTTGAGCATCCCAAATGGTCCAGGATCATTTTTGTAAAAACACGTTTTTGACCCATTTTTGACCAATTGTTGGTCCCAAAATGACCCATTTTTAAGGCTTTTTGGGATTTTTCATGGCCCATAACGCACCACCACGGGCTCAAAACGGGCTAAAAACACTTGTTTGAGCATCCCAAGTGGTCTAGGAACAAGTTTGGAAAAAATCGCTTTCTTCGCCCCGGGGACCCTGGTGGACCCACCGTTGGCCCCCACTGTGCGTGGGCTAGCCGGCCCTCCGGCTGCACCAAGTGACCACTGGTACGGGGGTCTACGTGGATCCTTGGGCGATTCTGAGGCTTGGAAACCATAAAAGGTGGGGGGTTGCGGGTGGACTAGGTGCCCTCGGAATTCGTTTTTGAGCCACGTAGCCCAAGATACGGCCCGTTCTTGGTTTCGGGGTCCTGGTGCACATTGCGCAGTTTTTGGGGCTTTTTGGCGCCTTTTTGGGCCGTTTCTCGGACATATCGTGGAGTTGGAGGGCACCAAAGGTCCCTTGGTCACGAGAAAGTCAAGCCGCATGTGGAGTGTAGGGGCTGTTTGCCTTCGTTTGGCTGTTTTGAACCCTTACTAGGGCTGTTTTGGGCGAAAAATGGCTGTTTTCGGCCCAAAACGGCGCAGATTTGGGAGGGCACCTCCCGACTTGGCGCCACCGCCCCGGGCCGCCAGTGGTGAGTTTTTGGCTCGAAACTTGGATTTGGCAAGGGAGCCACCTAGGCTCCAAGATGGCTACATGGGGAAAAGATCCAATGGTTAGGATCCTACCAACAGTGATGTCATACCCTAATTTTAGCCATATTAGACCTTTATAGGGGGCTAATACCCACTAATAACCATCCAATTCACTTCTAAAACATGTTTTTTTGTGTTTCCCGACCTCAAAATAGGGGGGGGGTCCCTACACCCCACCCCAAGCCCACCTCTTGCCCCTATACCCTGGTAGGTACACTGCAGTAGTTATGCCATATATATATATATATATATATATATATATATATATATATATATATATATATATATATATATATATATATATATATATATATATATATATATATATATATATATATATATATATATATATATATATATATATATATATATATATATATATATATATATATATATATATATATATATATATATATATATATATATATATATATATATATATATATATATATATATATATATATATATATATACATATATATATATATATATATATATATACATATATATATATATATATATATACACACATATATATATATATATATATATATATATGTATATATATATACATATATATATATATATAAATATATATATATATCCTCTAATCTACACCCCTCTCCCATGCCGACGTTGCTATTTGTCTTAGATGCCTCACATGGAGAGTAGGGGTGTTACTCATGTGTGTGTTATGGATAAGCGGAGAGGCGGACCCAAATGTGCCACCTTTGTCGGGCACCTCCGAACAGTTGGCTATGCGGCCCAGGTGTGATCCGACGGTTCGCACCGCCCCTCACCCCAATGCGGGGGAGGGTAGCATCGGCTTGGGTATTCGCAGCCGCACTGCGAACCTCAGGGGGGTGGGCTCCTGAGGTGGGTTAGATTTACAACAGACACCCATATATAGGGGGGGGGGGGTTGAAAGGCTAGTGCGGACGTGTGGCCATAGAAACTCGGGTCGGTGGCTTTGGACCACACTGCCATGAAGGTACATCACACCTCCCCGCTTACACCCCATTTGCACAACCCCTCTTCCCCCTCAAACAAAAGATGATTTGGTTCCTTGTGACACTTTCTAAGCAGTTGCCAATAAAAATGGTTGCAGGCAAATGGGCCAGTGTGGACGTGTGGCCATAGCAACTCGGGGCGGTGGCTTCGGACCACACCGCCATGAAGGTACATCACCTCTCCCTGCTTACACAGCACTTGCACAACCCTTCTTCTCCCTCAAACAAAAGATGATTTGGTTCCTCGGGACACTTTGTAAGCAGTTGCCAATAAAAAAGGTTGTAGGCAAATGGGCTAGTGCGGACGGTGGCCATAGCAACTCGGGGCGGTGGCTTTGGACCACACCGCCATGAAGGTACATCACCCTCCCCGCTCACACCCCATTTGCACAACCCTTCTTCCCCCCCCAAAAAAAAGATGACTTGGTTCCTTGGGACACTTCCTAAGCAGGTGCCAAAAAAAAGGTTGCAGGCAAATGGTCAGCATGGTACTCTTAGGAAACAAAAGTAGTGTATGGCACGCGGTTATAGAAGGTGGGCGGAGCCTCAGAGGGGTAAGCTGATGAGGCGGGCAAGGGATTAGTATAGACACACATAACGAGGTGGGGCGTTTCAAGGCAAGTGCGGATGTATGGTGGGTTTGGACCACACAGACATGAAGGTAGATTACTACTCCCCCTCCCTCCATGCTTTCACAGCCCTCTCCCCTTGCAAAGAACAGAGCTACCATCGGAGCGGATGAGACGGGACCGGCTGTGGTGGGGGGGGTTAGCACTTTCGAGGGTGAGGGTTTTTTTGCTTGGTTGTGTTATGGGGTCGGGAACGATGTGGAAATAGAATGTATTCGCCATTCGGGAAACTTGTGGGTCTCAGCCCCTACACCCATGGCTTCAGGGACAAGCTGTATCGACCACAACATGGAAGCTCATGTGGCATGCTTCCATCAAATCCATACAGTGTGTTGTGGAGTAGTTCATACTCCTTCCCGTCCCATTGCATTACGCATGGTGGACCAAAGTGAAAGATGTACGTAGCACTCCGTTTGAAACGGCAGTCATCTACGTGGCGTCCTGCTACTGCATTGTAGTTGTTGAAAACATTCCGCCAAATTGCATTGCCATCATGGAGATGGAGGGCAGTGAACATATCGGCTATGCCTGCGTGGAGCGGCACTGTGTCCCCCCCTCCCTTGAAAATTTTCTCCGATGCGTTCATTTGCCACTTTGTTAGCGGTGTGTAGCGGGTTGCTAGGTGGTGCCATGCCAAGCCATTTCCGGTTGCAACTTTGACCGGTTCATTGAAAATAGTGTCCGGTGTGATGTCCATGGTGAATGAGTTGAGGAGTGGGATGTATTGCGAGTGTGAGTGGGAGTTGTAGTTTACAAGATTTTGTTCGATGGATGTAGTCCGACGTTTCGCACCGCCCCTACCCCGGAATAGGATAGGGTGTCATCGGCTTGGGTATTCGTTGATAGTGATATTGGGCCCCTTAGGAGGGTCTTGCGACCGGCAATAATGGGGTGAGGGACCACCATGGGACATTATGGTTGCGCTTTTAGTTGATTGCGGCAATTCGCGGTGGTGGTGCTAAACGGATGTAACTATTGGCAATTTACCGGCAAAAATCCTTACACGAACAGACACCTTGCCAACCAGGAACTGGACTTGGAGAAGAAACGAAGGTAACTCGATTAAGAGTACACCTGTTTCCCAAGTCCATTTGTAGAGCACATTGTGACACATTAAGTGTTGCCATCCTATCAATGGGCTAGTCAAACAAATCTTTTGCCGCACCCAACACTTTGAATTTCTCGGTCGCCATTGGGTCGGTCCTGTTCTTGTCCGGATGAAGAAGTAGAGATAAAGAGCGGTATTGCCCCTTTACTGCGGTTGCATCTTGGGCACCCAAGAAGTGCAAGGCATGTGCCTTTCGCCGGCGAAGACTGGTGTTCTCATCTGTGATCCTTGTGGACCATTCGGTGATTTCTCTCTTCGTCAAAGCCAAATGATCCACCGGGGTACCGGACCCTCGAGGACGTGACCGGGGGGGTTCGCTTGATGGTGCCGTTGAATCTTGGTGTGGTCGAGGGCGTTTGCGACTACCCCGTTGCTCGCTGCCCGTTGCACGTTGTCTCTTGGAATGTGGCCCGTTGCTTTGTTGGGATGTTTTTTTTCTTGAGGAGTGGTTGTCCTCGGAGTTGGTTGACTTTCCACGCCCTCCTTGGGGTGGATGTGGTTGCGAACGATATGGTGCTTGGCTTGGAGGTTGATGTCGTGCTGGCATAGTAGTTCTTCTGGACTTGGGAACTTTTCTCGAAGGTTTTGCTGTTGGTGTTGGTGGACTTGGGCGCCCAGATTTTTGCCTTGTGTTTGGGGTAGGCTTTGTGTTGGCACCTCCTTTTGACCTTGATGTTTCGGAGCGTTGAGGTTGATGGGTTTGTGATAATTCTGGATGAGCCTGGTTGCTGCCTACCGTTGGGTGTGATGGCCCATGGTTGGTGCCTTGTGGAGGGCATGTCCAATGGTGTTCGCTTGTGTGAGCATCCAATTCAGCATCGGTGACGTCAGGTAGGGCCCCACACTCCGTGATTGCCCAAATGACGGGTTCATCCTACATGGTCAAAGCATCCTCGTACGTGGCGTCCTGGAACGTATTCACTGCAGACCGCAACGTCGTGGAATCCATTGCAAACATCTGAAGGATGCTTGCACAGTATGCCAAGAACCATCGTCGGAGCTGCCCCGTCAAGGTTTTGGCAGCGCACCATTGCATGGCGAGCATCACCACGCGGAACCCACAAGTATCGGAATCAGGTTGGGTTCCGTAATGGTGCCAGACGAAAGACCAGCCAAGTTTCTTCAACATGACTTGAAACAGAGCCCCACATTCCGACGAGGCGTCTTTGGAATCGTGAATGACTAGCCTCTTGCAGTCCACTTGGAGATTTGTGACCAACACATAGTGGACCCCTATTGTGGAATTTCGGGACGTTAGCAATAATGGTAACGCGCATTTTTCGGTACAAATGAGGCTTAGTGTAGGAAAATGTCGCATGAGTTGGGCCAACTGCATGTCGATGATAACAGGTTTCACCGAGGTGGTTCCTGGGGGCAAGAGAACTTCAAGGAGGCACTGGACTGCCGCAGTCGACAACCACGCTCATTCTGCAAAATGGACATTGTGCTGGATGGAATCATTTCTCTCATCCGGCCAAAATCCAATGCTGAAGTAGCAATTACGTGCATCCAAATGGGGGTAGTCACCAATGGAGGACGGAGGCGGAGACACATGCGATGTAGTCGGGTACCGTTTGGGTGGACCCTCAATGTGGTCTTGCTTTCGGAGAATGCGCTCCCAGAAAACAGCCTTTGTACGGCAAGTTGATAGTCCATGAGCCGCACACAAGGTCCGCAACTGAACAACGGACATTTGGCTCAAGACATCGGCACTAAAGACACGTGGCTTGTTGTTGCCATCTAACAACTGCACTCCAACGTTTGGTTGCTGAGATGTGCCATGAGGCCGTCCGCGCATACGTGGCTGCTCCGTCCCGTCCTCATTGAGGTCGTCAATGTCGAATGACAACTTGTCTCCTTGTAATTGTCTATCAATGTAAGACCACCATGGAAATGACACATACTGCAAGATGAGCAACATGTTCACTTTTAAAATGCGGGCATCCAAATTTTGGGAGAAATGAGATTTGGTGTGCCATGAGCGGCATACACACATGATCCCGGCAATGAGAGTGGATGTGAAGGTTCTACGTGGGTAAGGCGGAATGTGCTGAACGGGTTTGGGTGCCAAAACATTTGTTGCCACAAACCAATTCCACAGCTGCACGTAGTAGGGGTCCACAAGGAATGCCTCACGGCGATAGTTCAGGATATATAGACCTTGCAGGGACCGTGCCCGTGACAATGCAACATACGCGTGTGCTGCAGCAAAGAAGGTTGCCATATCAATCCACACAATCCTGTACGAGCAGCCTTGCGATCCGTGAACAGTACATGCATAGCCTGCGAGCATCGGAAATTGTAGTATTTTGACCTGCACGGATGGTCCGTACACGGGGATTATTTGTTGGAACCGACAAATAGGGTACTCCCTAGTGCGACCAATGGGGCACACAACGATAACATCATTGGACCATCGCTTGATAACAATAATTGTTGAGTTCACCAAACGATTCTGAATACTAACGTTGCAAATTAGCCGGGCTCGCATACCGACGGCCACGAAAACGTGTTGTGGGAGCACGCGGCGATTGCGAGAATTGATGTAGTCACACATGGCTTGATTGGTAGGAGCACCACCCATGTCCACATAGGTGGCGTTGAAGGTCACAATATTAGATCCCAATTGTGCCATGAAGTGTTCGTTCCACCGATGCATAGCATTCCTGCGTCCCACTAACATGGGGGCATCTTCGAGGTCCTGAAGCAAAACATCATTGTTTGGAGCGATGCGTTGCTGTAGGGTGAGATGATCATCATCTGTTTCCTCCCCAATGCGTACACGATTAAGCAGGTCAATGAATTGTCCATCTTCTTGGCGCATGACCTGTGTCAACACAAACGGCACAAAATGGTTCCAGAAGAGGGCACTATCGAAGATTTCGAGATTAACAGCAGGAAGCTGCAATGGGTCGCCAACAAGAAGCATTGTAATTCCTCCGAAAGGATTCCGCTTGTCCCGGCGCACCTTGTGTAGTATGTCATTCAACGTGTGGAGGAGCTTGTTCGACAAAAGTGAGAACTCATCCACAAAAATCATGTCAGCATTACGAATCATCCACCAAAGAATTGTTCCCTCTTTGATTTGCCAATCAAGGTTCAATGACAATGAAAACAAGCTGTGGATGGTGCGGCCACCAACGTTGAGCGCTGCCACGCCACTAGCACCGCACACAAGTATTGAAAATCCACATGCGCGTAGCTTGGCAATCAATAAACGGACGACATGAGACTTCCCAGTTCCTGCAACTCCTGTGAGAATGGCACACAACTGAGGTCGGCTACCTGCAGTGCTAGCCCGACAATGTGTCGATATATCTAGTACATCCTTCGGTTGTTGTTGTTGAAAGTGTGCCACAAAGATTTCAAAAACAATGTGTTGCCAATGATTTAGGGCATTCACCAAGGTATCGGCAGCTCCGGGGTCATCGGCATTCATAAACGCCTTCAACTCCTCAGCCAATTGGGGATCCATTTCCGCCTCATCAGCAACCACTGGTTCATCCTCACCGGCCCGATGCTTGTCAAGCTCATCCAAATCGGACATATAATTGTTGAAGAAGGCTGCGTCGATTATGTCCTCAGCTCGAAGGACTTCTGCAAGAAGACGCAACCGCTCAACTGAGTAACCTCGAGCCTGGGCGTTGTTCAGTGTTTCCCGTGCCTCTTCCTCATATCCTCGGAATAGCCCACGAAGGATACACTCCTCCATGTAGGTTTTCGACACATTGTCCTTCGAAAAGAATCGCTGTTCGTGGTCTTCTTTCGTGAAGGGCTGGGAGAGGAGAATCTTTTGTAAGAAATACTTTTCGGCGTCCTCACGGTACGGAAGGTAGGAATTCCACCTTGGAATGGCAGTGCGCCGGCGCAATCTCCACTTATTGCCCATGTTGTCTTTGATTTCTCGCTCCATGCGCTCTGGAGGGGACGGCCACCAGTATGGGCGCTCCTTGCCATTGTCAGGAGGATCGGCTTTATACCGATCACCGTCTACTGCGTCGTCCGAATCACTAGACAGAGATTCGTTGGCCATATCCTCTGCCGGATTGCTTGCCAAGGCGCTGGCGTCCGCGGGATTGCGCGGTGTACAACGGTAATATCGGTAGAAGTCAGGGTACTTCAGTTGCAAACCGTCCGGAAGCTCCAAATAGAAATCGTACCTATCTAGGTACCAAACATCTGTAGACGCGTCATCCTCCGGTAGGTGTTTGCGGCGTTTCAAGCGCCCCAACTTAGGCCATGGATCTGCTGGAATCCATACAACCTCTCTACTACCCCTACATTGATGAATGCCGAGCAGCATCATTCCATTCTCCATGCGTCCCAAAGACCGTAGCTTCAGCAAGCGCTAAACCTCAGTGGCATTTGGTGACAGGTTCATTCAAACAGTCAATGATTTTGCAGCTTTGGTGAGATATTTCGCAAGGTACAACTCCCACCCCAAAGATGTGATCCGTTGCACATTGTTGTGGCATTGCAAACGTACTAGAAGACGACGACTGTGAGGTACCACACAAGCATCTTCTTGTTCCTGTCGGCGGTACAATAGGCGTACAACCTTACTGTCCAACTCCTCCATATGTTGGGGAACCGTAAACGGATACCCTGACTTGCACTCGGTAGATACGCGCCCTTGGCCAATGTTGAAACATTTGTCTGGGTAACACTGGTGCACCATATTGCACTCCTTGTATAAACTCCGTAGATATGAAGTGAATTCCGGATCATAGCCATCACTTTCGCGGGGCATTGTAGCGCAGATGACATCATCCGGGATTGAATCTGGTTGGCACCAAACAACACCATGCAGGTGCACTCGGCCGCGCTCTTGATATTCAAAGCGGAACCAATAATCGCGAACCGTTCCAAATGGACCTCTCTTGCCAATCGCTAAGAACTCACGCTTGAAGATCTCGACCCGCTTATGAAATGCAACACATGCCTCCATATCGTACCCGTCTTGAATTGGCTTGGTGGGCCTTGTGCCCTCCGGATATTGTCCAGGCCACACCGCACCTGCGCGACATCCCTTTTGAACTGCAGCTTGCAAATCAGCCCACTTGTCCTCATTGTCCAAGTAATGAATAGGTCTGCTTTTCCAAGCTCGCGGCTCATTGCAGTGAGGTCAAGATGCCGTGAGGCCCAATAGGATTGTGTCCCAACTAGCTTGGATGGGACAGAGAGTTCCATATCGATAGTATGGGTTGAGTTCCGCGGTACCTTGATCAACCCCTTCGCTTTCGAAATTCCGATTCATGGAATCAACACCATCGTGGTATGAAGCACGGGCCTTCTTATGTTCGTGTGCGGGGCGTGCTGATGATTGGCTTGGTTGGCTCGGGGACTGTGTGGATGATTCGGCACCTGGACAGGGAGTTGATTGGCTCGGCTGACTGGGTGATCGAGTGGATTGCGAAGAAGATTGTGCGTGATGTGATGAGTGTCGCTTTGGAGGGGGCTTGGGTCTTGCGGAGCTTTTAGCAGCACGCAGATGTTCCGCAGTAATATCCTCTGCGCGATCACCACGTTGCGCTTTGAAAATTTGCTGGTTCCAAATAAGTTGATTCTTCATCTCTTTACTCACTTGGAAGAAGGACCACCATCGGTCACGGCGCCAGCGCTCATCAAATGCAAGATACCGGCTACGGTAATACGCCGCACATCCAATGCCACACCCAACCTTGTATCCACCAACTCCACCAGGATACAAATCCGGCCAAACGCACGGTTCCAATTTGGGATCGTTGAAATGCAAATACGTGTTGTTCGCCAATGATTGTGCTGCAGCGGTAACGGTGCCCCCTGCACGTTGAAATGGTGCTTGATGCATGAATCCCACTCTGTCTTGGTGAGGGGCAAAATCGGGAACGATGTTCCGCGGTGCATCACACTCCACTGCCCAAGCCACATACTCGTCTTGTAGATGGTACTCCAGGCGTTTCCCGTACTTATCCTCAAAAAAATGTTGTGTCAATGTCCCCATTGTAGAAGCTGCATTCTGTAGGTAGCGGTACAATGTTTCATAATGCGCCAAAAACCGGGAATAAAAGGGGTGAATTTTCTTCAGCAACAGCAATGCTTGGTTCATTTGCCGCGTGTTTTGGGCACTATCCCTCAGCTTTTGATAATCGCCCAGCACATCTTCTTTCATGGTCATAAACCCATATAGTGCATTATAATGCTGGCTAGGCTTGCGGCCCACACCAACGGTTCCAATAGCATGGTGCCACTGTCGATGACGCAGATCCACGTGCTTAAGGGTATTTGAATACAAAGCACGCAACGCAATTTGCCGTTTTTGATATTCGGTGAGATTCGCAAGTTTGGTTGGGGCCTTGTAATGCGTCGTGCCATTCAATTCGTACCCATAATTTATAGGATCGTACTTGGCACGATACTTGCTGCAAACGAGGCATGCATACATACGATGTGGCGAATGCCACACCGGCGTATCATACACTTTGAAGGGGCCAATACATGTGCGATGCAACCGAGGCGGAACGCGAAAAGGTGGTTCTTTGTATTGTACATAGTTGGCAAACAAGTCATTTCGGAACTCGAAGATCGCACTAGTAATCACATCTGTGGGTGGCACCCCAAAGAGGTTGGTGGTACGGACTGCACTATCATCTCGGGAAACAAGAAACTTGTGCGCACCAACCGGGCCCCAAAGTAGTTGACCACATCGATGGCAAAGGGCATCGAACAGTGGCGAGTACAAAACATCCAAACCATCAAGCCAATACTCTCGGACGGATTTCAAAGATATGTGAGATGGCGGCTTGTGCTTCCGGCGGATAAGCTCTTTCTTAGCGGCACCAACGACCCCCGGCGATCGAGGATGTGAAGCTTTGGCATGTTGCTTCTCCGGTGTATTGGCGTGTCCACCAACAATACCCTTGTCACGTTGCGACTCTGGCATGTTCCTTGTACCCCCAATAGAACCCTTGGCGGCTTGTGCTGCACAGGTGTTCATCGCACCCTTGGCAGCTTGCGCTTGCGGGGTGTTCCTAGTAAGAAAAAGTGCTTTTCCATTGCTTTGGGACATACTCTAGTTGTATTAGAGATGCACTGAGCATCCATGCATTTTTATCTTAGTATTGGTCCAGCCAAAAGTTGTGAGAACACATTTTGACCTATGGAACCAAACACCCAATCAGGATATGGAGTGGACCCCTTAATCCCCTTTCAATCAGAAGTAAAACATCTTTTCCTGAGTTGACTGAGCACTAACATACCTAAGGTAGAGCCTATGAATTTATCTATGTTTTTCCATGAATACTTATCTGCCCTAGTGGTATGCACCATAGGGGGTTAGGCACCTCTTTTTGAGAGGTCCTGGGTTCAATTCCTGGTCAGCCTAACTAAGTAGGAAGATCCCAACTAAGTAGGAAGATCCCATGTGACATGGCAGTGACCTCATCGCCACATACCATGCCACCTCAGCACATATGGGACCCAAAACAAAGAGTGCACATCACCTAAGATGGCACTATGGAGAGAGAGTGATCCTGAGGCAGTTTTCTAACTCTTTTCCCAAAACATTTCAGCTATCTCTGTGAATATGCATTCATTTGTATCCTGAGTTGCAGTTTCTGTGAATATCTAATCATCTTTCACTGTTTACACTGCAGCCCTTCATGCTTTGATCCTGAATTACCTTCTCCTTGCATACTATTGGCTTGGGCTATCCTGGATTGAGTTGGCTTTACTGTATTTCAACAAACAAAAGCTTTTCATCATCCAAAACCAGCAGCAGGACACCCTACAGCAACAACAAGCAGCAGGAGAAGCAAAAACACAGTGCTGAAAACACTATAAACTTTTCTGGTAGCAAGAGGCAGCCTGTCTCTGTGCACCGGCAGCGACCCCGCGCCGTACAACCAGTGCTCCGAGCAGGCAAACAAAAGCAGAAGGGTGGATTAAAATGGATCCAGGAAGAGTGGACGCCGAGGTGAACACAGCGCCAGCGCCAGAGACACCGGCAAGGCCGGCGCCTGACGCTGTACCTTCGGTGGAGCCCTTACATGGGCCAATGGATACGGCGGAGGACTCCTTGGATGGCCTCCAGACGGCCTTTGGGGCCCTGTCGGTGAAGGAAATGGTCTCTCAGCCTCAGCCTGTGAAGAGGAAGAGAGGAAACGAGAGCGAGAAGGATGCTGGAGAAGGAACAGACGAAGGAGAGGAGCAAGGGCAAGACCCGACGGATGTCCCTACCTTCGAAGGCGCACCAAGCGCTTCTGGCCTCCAAGCATCACCCTCTCCCATAACCACCACACACCCAGCCGCCGCTACATCCACTTCCACAACCAACCAGCCTATGGCAGAGGGCACAGGCTTTACTGGCATGCCTCACTACCCCGCCTATGGCATGGGCCCACCTACCACTGCGCTCCTTGAGGCAACTACTGCCAGTGAGCCGGTGGCTTCCAGCTCTGCGCCGCGTTGGTATGCGGCTGACCATCCCCATCCACTCCACGCCACTGGAACCTACATGGAAGTTCCTGGGTATGCTCCTGGGTGTGCACCTGGGTATGCACCCCTGAGTGGGTTGAGGAGAGGACCAGAGTCTCTGGGAGGCAGGAGTAGAGGATCGGGAAGATCCTCCAACAGGTCCCTGACGCGGTCGGAGATCAACGAGGTGCTCCAAGGAGCCACTTCGAAAATCGTGAGCGACCTCACGCAAGAGATCAGGGAGAAACTGCAGCCCCTGATGATCCCGTCCCATGCGTCACCTACGACAGTGGGGATGTCACCCCACCGAGTACAGGCTAACCACCTGGCGGCAGGGTTGACGAATACCCTGGGGAGCCTGAGGAGCCGACCGATGCCGACTCCTGCAGCAGTACCAAGAAGCCCATTCGTCCCGAGGACAGCCCAGCCGCCCTACAGTCACGTGACGAACTCGACGAGGGCCGAGCTGGACCAGCTGGGGCTGACAGCCCTAAGGGCTATGGTGGACGTGGAGCCTTATGGCTCCAGTGATCTAGGCGGAGACCCCTCCGATGATGGGCCGCCTTCGATGACTTCTTCTTCGCCATCGGATGACGAAGACCCTGAGGACCCCGAGGACTCCAAGGGTAAGAAGAAGAAGAAGAAGAAGAAGAAGACCCGACGCCCTGAAGGACGCCGAGCTCAGGAGGCGAAGGCTATTGCCACCTCCAAGATAGTGGTGAACCTGCCTGAATTCACAGGCAAGGACCTCAGCGAGTTCGCTGAGAACTTTGGCCGGTTCCTACGACTGACCGGCCAAACCCACGCGAGTGGGCGAGTGAAGTGCGACCTGCTCCTGCAGTGCTGCAAGACGAAGTACCTGGAGAAGCAGGTCAGGCAGATCGTCACCAACTCCGCCACCTTTGCCGACGTGTTGGTTGCCCTGGAGAGGCAGTACCCAACCTACGAGACCGACCTCTCCATCAGGGCCGAGATCCAGAACCTGCCCGTCCTGCCCAACAACCCCAAACCCGGCAGGGTCTCCGAGCTGTTGGCGGACCTGGACCACTGGGCTGGACGACTGACGCCCGGTTCCTACAGCAGCGACGACCTGCTGTTTTGGTTGTGCTCCAAGCTCCCCCGTGAGCTATGGGACGAGTGCCGTCTGACGGCTGAGCGCAAGGCTAGATCCCTCCGCTACGAGGATCTATGCGTGCTGCTCCTGGAGATGGCGCTGGAGAAGGAGAGCGACCAACACCTGAACCACTACCGTCCTGGTGGTGGAGGTTCTGGAGGCAAAGGGTACCAAGGGTCCCGACCTGGGCAGGGGACTACCCCCAAACACGCCCACGCCCGCCTAATGGAGAACGTGAAGGAGCTATTCTGGTGTGATGCCAGAGATGAACAGGGCCACCTGCAGCATGCCTCCGACTGCGAGCAGCGAGACTGCTTTGTTGTCCAGGGGAAGCAGCAGGAAAAGATCACCGGCGCCAAGGTGAAGATGCCGGATCATTACCGCTGCACCATCACGTGTGCATTCTGCGGTAAGCGGAAGCACTATGAGGACGAGTGCTACCATAAGCAACGCCTATCGGCGAAGCTTAAGGGGGAAGATCCTGGCAAAAGCTCAGGCAAAGGTGGAGGCAAGGCCAAAGGCAACGACTCCGGCAAGGGCAAGTCGAAAGGACGTGGTCAAGGTGGTCAAGACAAGGGTCAAGGCGGACGAGGAGGAGGCGCTAATCGCCAGAACGACAACAAGAACAAGGACAAGAACGGAGGTAACCCCAACCCCAATCCAGGGGGGAACTCCGAGCCCTCTGGAGGGCAGTCTGGACCTACCACACGCTCACAGACGCAGGCCCAGCAAGAACAAGGAGCCAAGCGTGAGCATGAAGGTGGTGACGACGGCAACGCCAAGAAGAGAAGCCGTTTCATGAGGATGGCCCGCAAATTGCGGAACAAGGGGTTCGAGGTGACCTGTCCCGCGGAGTTCTGACGGGGACGCTCTGGTGGCACCCAAGACCTGGTGTTTTGGGTACGTATCCGGCTAGGGGGACGTGAATACCTGGGGGTACTGGATACTGGAGCCACAATATCGATAGTGGCCAAGAAAATTTTACCTTGTGGGAGCCTGAAGAACACCATGACCACCGCCGCTATACGGATGGGGGATGGACATGTGGTGCACAGCTGCGGGGACTGCGAAGTGGAGGTACCTATGGGCTCCAGGACTATCGCCCATCGGTTCTATGTGATGGACACTGATGCCTTCGACTTTGTACTGGGTACTGACTTCTTCGTGCAGCACTCCCAGATACAATCCCTGACGCTGCAAGCGCCCTACCTCCTGTACGTGGACCACGGCAGTGGCAGAGAGTCTGTGCCACTAGAGCAGTCGGAACATACCTCGAGTTACCTGAGACTATCGAAGGAGGAGCCCTCGAACATGATGGCGGCCTCCAAAACTGAGGACTATCAACTATTGGGGGAAGTCCTAGACCAAGGTCTGAAGGAGTTGGGTTACTCTCGAGAAGACCTAAGTGTGGAACTGTTCGCCAGCGACAAGCAGCATGTACTGGACCTATACTGCAGCAAGGGGAAGAACTGCAGCTACAAATTTTACTGGCCCTCTTTCGGGATGGCCTACGGGAACCCCAGATTCAGTGAACTGGGGAAGGTGCTGACCAAGGTGGCCTTGGAACGTTCCCGTATGGTCCTGTGTTCCCCCGATTGGGGAGCCCATGGGGGCAACGAGTACTGGCGAACCCTCCTTGACAAGCTGACTATCAGCTCTGTGCGGTTACCTGATGAGGCCATCTACGTGCCTCTGGGACGCAAGACGCCCATTGGGAAGCCCGGATGGGGGAGTATGCTCAGCGTGGTGGACGGAAGTCTTACCACCATCCCCTGGGAAGACCTGGACCCTACTCTGGTCCAGGCTATACAACGAGAAAGCGATGGACTCGCCTTGGGTGACTTGAAGGATCGTCTACGACCTCAAGATGCTGTTGAAACTACACCCGGAGGAGATGAGTACGTCGTGACTGACACCTATGCCCCCAACTCTCCCTGTCATGTACCTGTTCCTGATGGAGTCTCTGAGTGTGGACTATCTGAGCTACCTAGCTCTATCCACTCAGACGACGAAACTGAGCACGACGCCTTCTTCGTGCAGACTGCGGTGGAAGAAGTGGAGAACGCCGAATACGTCGCCCCACTAAAACCCCTACTCTCCATGAGGGTGGAAGACCCCGTGGATGAAGAGCTGGACCCTCGATCCAGGCTCAGGGAGTATGTGGATTCCAAGAGGAAGTTGGTGGCGAAAAAGCTATGCTACGCGAAGCCTACCCGCAGCTCGTGGCCACTGAAGCAAGGACGTATGGGAGACCTATCCCAACTGAAGGAGGACCTCGAACAGAAGATCACCACCTGGCAAAGGGAGGTAGATCTCAAGCTCATGAAGAGCGTATGGGGTGCCCATGTGAGGACCCCAGATGAGGACGACCTCTCGGAGGAATGTGTATGTGAACCCCCTAAAGCGTGCCTATGTTGCCATCGTCCACCGGAGATGGTTGAGCAAGACCTTCTGTATGCCTACCAAGGGCTGAAGGATGCTACCGCGGGCGAAGAGTCGGTGGAGGACCACCTCCCGACGTCTATTCAAGGGGCAAGCAACTTACACTCCGACGAGGACATGGAGGACAAGATCAAGGTACTGGACCCGCGGGTACAAAAGCTGATAAGGACCTATCTGGAGGTGTTCGGAGAACTACCCCCTCCAGCCTCATGCGACAAGCTGGTACAGATGGACCTCAAGCTGAAACCCGAGTTCGTGGGTCACAAGATCCGGAGGAGACCCTATCCAGCTCCTAAAGAGCAGGCCGACGAGATTGAGCGACAGATACAAGAATGTATCGACGCTGGCCTAGTCCTGGAGTACAAGGATGGGGACTACCCCCTACACTGCAGCCCCTGTTTCCTGGTGGCTAAACCTGGGTCTACAGCCAAACGGCTGGTAGTGGACTATGGAGAGCTGAACAAGAAGACGCTGAACCACTCAGGGTCCATTCCCAATATGGAGTCTACCCTGGAGAAGATAGCCTCGTGTCGCTACAAGACCAAGATGGACAAGCGAAGTGGATTCTGGCAAGTGGACCTGACGCCCAACGCGCAGGAACTACTGGCCTTCATCACCCCTCAGGGGAGGGTATTCAAGTGGAAAGTCATGCCATTCGGCGTGGCTAACGCCCCCGCTCTGTTCCAAGAGCTGATGAACAAGATCTTGTCCATCCTACGAAGGAGACCTAAGGTGCAGGAGCTCATATCCCGTGGGGCCCAGATGGAGGCTCACATCGACGATGTATGCCTCGGGACCAATACCCAGGAGGATCACCTAATCCTCTTGGGTGAGTTCTTTGCGGTCTGCCAGGAGAACCACACACGACTCAAGCTGGAGAAGTGTGAGTTCATGCAGGAGACCATGCAGTACCTGGGGTTTGACGTTGGCTATGGGTGGTGGACCCCAGCGGCCTCTAAGGCCAAACCCCTAATGGATGCCAAGGTACGACACGAAGACCCCAAGAAAGGACTTCATGATGTACGCAGTTTCATTGGGGCGTGCAACTTCTATCGCCGCCACATCAAAAACTTCACCTACACCAGCGCGGTACTGACTGACTTGATCAAGAAGAGTACTACTTGGCGCTGGGGCCCACAAGAGCAACAAGCGTTTGACGAGCTCAAAGACAAGGTAGCCAACGCTAAGTGCTTGGGCGTGCCTAGGGCACAAGGGGATATTATCCTGGTGACCGACGCCAGCAATGTGGGCGGTGGTGGAACGTTGTTCCAGTGGCAAGCACTAGAGAAGGAGGAGTTCGACTCGGCCATTTCCCAATGGGGGACGGAAGGTCTCAACCGAGATGGAACCCTCAAGCACAGCTACCCTGACGACAAGTGGGTCCTAGTACCTCTGGGCCACTGGAACTGGAAGTGGAACCAGGCCAGGGGGAACTACTCCACCTATGAGCAGGAACTGCTCGCGGGTATGCTGGTGCTATCCTCACAAGCACGACTGTTGGGGAGTAACCCTGTGGTCTGGCTATGCGACCAAGAACCGGTCCGCAGTTTCCAGAAGGGCCCCCCACCTGAGAAGGCCAAGCTACGTCGCTGGTGGACCTACCTCAGTCAACTACGGCTGACGGTACACCATATCCAGGGAGTGAAGAACGAGTGTGCCGACTACATCAGCCGCAACAACTTCGACGCCCTGATTGGTGCCCGGTCTGAAGCGCTGGCTAAGGAAGCGTTCAGCCGTATGGACGTACATCTGGACCTGAACATGACCATGATACGCCCGCTGGATGGACTCCAACAATCGGAGTACCTACAGGAGTTTGGGGATATCTACCGGCGCCTGGAGAAACGCCTTGAACCCCTCCTGGTCAACCAAGACCAGTGGAAGCGGGACAAGAGCTACCTCTGGCACGAGGACCGCATCGTGGTGCCTAGTGACCGAGTCCCAGCGCTGCTGAAGTGGACCCATGAGTCCAGTGGTCATGTGGGTGCTGACCGTACCCTGAGGCTGTTCAAGCAGTGGTTCCACACTACGTGGACTGACGACCAGCTGCGGAAGACGCTCCTGCCTATCGTGGACAAGTGCCCGTGCAGGTCCTGTAAACCAGGGGATATCAGGGACAGAGGTCTCTACTCGACCCTGCCCATCCCTCACTGTGCTAACAGTGTTCTATACGTGGACTACACGGAGATGCCGAAGTTCGGGGGCTATGACTTCGCCCTCGTGGTAACCTGTGGGTTGACCAGGTTTACCAGGGTGTTCCCATGTACCAAGCACATTACCGGAGAGGAGACTATCAAGATACTCCTGGAGGAGTGGTTTTGTGTCTATGGGGCGCCCAAGGAGATCAACTCCGATGAGGACGTACGAGTACGCTCAGATACTGGCTGGTACAAGAGGGTCCTGAGGTCCCTCAATGTCCAGGTATCTACGGGGATTCCCTACTCTCACACGAGCAACCCCCTATGTGAGCGACAGATTCGTGTCCTGAAGGAGAACGTCAGGATATGGTGCAAAACTGAACGCACCAGAGACTGGGTGAGACTACTCCCCGTCATATCCTTGATGATGAACTCCCAAGAGAGTTCAGCTACTGGCTACTCGCCACATGAGCTATTCATGGGGCGCCCGGCATGGTTCCTACATGCCCCCTATCCAGAGGACACCCATTCTTCTGTGGGTGAATGGGTCCAAGAGCAACAAGCGAAGGTGGACAAGGCCAAGGCTATGCTCCAGAGAGTGAGGGAGCGTCAGTGGAACAAGAAGAACAAGCACCGTGTACCGGCCACCTACCAAGAAGGGGACTGGGTGCTGGTGCACCACAGTCGACTACCCGCCTGGCCACGCTCTACCAGCGATGACCCATACTTCGGGCCGTACAAGATCCTATCTGTGGATGGACACCGTATCACCGTGCGGTGTTCTCCCCGTCTAGGGGGGACCCTGGTGTGCGCCGCTCAACACCTGAAGCGCTACCATGATCCTGAAGACCTCTGTGGGGAGGAGTGGGAGCTGAACGACGAGGAAATCGCCGCTCTGGACCTACAAGGGGCTGCAAGCCCTATGGAGATTGAAGGTGAACTCCCCGACATGAACGCCGAGGAGATGGCTAAGGAGGGCTTCTACCTGGTGAAGTCTGTCCTGCGCCACCGCTATCGCCAGGGTTGGCGCTTCCCCACCCTCTGGGAAGGGTTTGGAGTCGAAGAGGCCACCTGGGAGCCCTTCTCTGCATTTGTTCTACCTGAGGGACGCCTAAACTCAGTTCTGGTTGACTACTTGTCCCAGAACAACCTTGGTGAGTTGTTGAGGCTCGCCGAGACGCTTGCCTCCAAGAATGAAGCTAGGGACTGAACCTTACCCTTACCTGCCAAAGCGTATGTGTGAGTGTGCTAGTCCTAAGGTCCTGAGAGCAAGCCGCAGAAGTGGTGTCCTAATTATACCCAAGTCTGCGCCCTTGCTGAACCTGGAGGGTTGGCTTATTGATGCCACGGGGTACGCCCCGGGTCTCCCCTCCCCTATGCGCCCAATTTCTGTGCTGGCGCAAAACCTTGGGGGAATACCCAGAGTGTTAATCCAGGTATTGTTTTTCCCTACCTACCTGTCTACTACAGGGAGGGGTGGCCAAAAGCTATGAAGGCATGCAAAACGCCTGTTTGCTATGTGGCCAAAAACACTAACCTAACCCACTGTCACAGCCCACCAACCCAGCTAAAATTGCAGGAAAAGGGTGGGACAGTGACACGCCCCCTACAGGTCCTACACATCCTACAGTGGCACCATCCTGGTGGGCGAGCGCTGGGCAACTGGCTCTAGCCCCCACGCAGGACTACCACACCTACACGCACACTCTACTTGGCGTTGCGAAGAGGAAGTTCTCGAGGGTCCTAGCGACCCACCTGTGAAATGACAAGAGAACACAGCGCTACTAAGCAACTGTGGCCTCACAGGGGACGCCCCAACGCGTTTCCCCTGCAAGGGCTTGGAGGGAAGGAGTGCTCTCGTGTGCAAAGCGCAGATGTCGATGAAGTCGGACTCCCTGCTCTGCCACAGGCGGAGCGGAGTTACTTGTTTGTGTGAGCTGCGCCCCTGTTTAGCAGGGCATAAAAAAAAATGCTGCTGCACCACTCACCCTACCTGCCCACCTGTAAAACAAAGGCAAATGAAAGGGCGTTTGCGGCGGAGGAACCAAGGCACACTCCAGGTATTATACCCTTCTCAGTGTGCCCTATAATACGCTGTCCGCAAACACGCTGCATGGAGCAGCTACCCTTATCAAGCAAGCAAGCGTTAAGGGACTCCTCAGGTTCTCTTAAAGAACGTACCGAGGAGCCCCTGGGTAGCCTAAACAAGGTTTACCGTGCGCACTTCGCGTGGCCTACCCTTTAATGCGTGTGTGCATGCACGACTATGCACAATCACGTGGGCAAACCTGCCCATCTCCACAACAATCTGGACTCCACCAGGGGGTGGCCCCGCCTGGGCGTACCTACCTTACCTACCGCTGGGAAGTGAAGCAAGGAGAGAAAACAAAAGGGGCGCACGCGAAGAACGTTGCTATGCACTTGTGTGTATGACTAATCACCCTGATCTGACCGCTAATCATCTGCAATCTTTCTAATCAATCCCTCCACCGCTTTCTATCGTGGTTATCGTTGTTAACGCTGCTACACGACTCGGTCACGGAGACTCGAGACGAGCAATGTGTATGCGGCATGCAAGACGAACATACCTGTAGTTTATACCTGATTCATTGAAGTCTTTTCAATTGATTTTCGAATTCTTGAATTTTTGAAGCTTCTATTAGTGTGGGTGGAATCTGTATGTTTGTTTATTAATATGTGTCTCGTCATTTTCAAGACCACGTGATACATACGTTTATAATTCCATTATTTTTCCATTTTCCGGCGCTTCGCTAGGAGCCGCTCCTGCGCGCCGCCATTTTATGCGTATGAATTTCTGGACTTAAAAAATCCAGAGATGACTATAATTTCTATAAAAATGTGCTGAAGATGCACAATTGGATTCTGCTCAGGTGTGTCGTTTCAGAAAAATTCTGCGCCGTCATTTGACGGATTTTGGTGTCGTCGCTTCGTTTTTGCGTGGATTCGTCCATAATTCTCCCATTCCTGCCTCTGCAGATACCCACGCGCAGCCTCGCTGAGTAGGCCGTGTTCGGGCCGAAACGCAGGTGCCTGGAGAGACTGAGCAGAACCAAGACCCCACCAAGGGGCAAATTAATTTCTTTTCGACTCCCTACGCCCTAAGACAGGTCACAGGTCGCCAGCAGGTTTACGAGAACCCATGCGAGTGTGTATAATGTGTCTTGCGTTTGGGTTGTGTCGACGCTGCGTCCTGGAGGAAGGGATGCATATGCACATGTTTGGCATGCTCCCAATCTAACCCAACCAAGCCACAGGAGCCCCGGCAGCGCCAAGAGCGCTGAGTCTTCTGTAGGAAACTGTACAATCAGAGCAGCAAAAGGACGCCAGCCATGGTGAGCGCCCATTTTTCAGTGTGAGGGAGACTGTAGGTATTTTAAAGTAGATGTGGAAACCAAGGAAAGGCCAAGAAAAATTCCCTTTTTCCTAAAATGCGACAGTGGTGGCCACCACAGCACAAGGGGGGAGTAAGAAAAAGTGCTTTTCCATTGCTTTGGGACATACTCTAGTTGTATTAGAGATGCACTGAGCATCCATGCATTTTTATCTTAGTATTGGTCCAGCCAAAAGTTGTGAGAACACATTTTGACCTATGGAACCAAACACCCAATCAGGATATGGAGTGGACCCCTTAATCCCCTTTCAATCAGAAGTAAAACATCTTTTCCTGAGTTGACTGAGCACTGACATACCTAAGGTAGAGCCTATGAATTTATCTATGTTTTTCCATGAATACTTATCTGCCCTAGTGGTATGCACCATAGGGGGTTAGGCACCTCTTTTTGAGAGGTCCTGGGTTCAATTCCTGGTCAGCCTAACTAAGTAGGAAGATCCCAACTAAGTAGGAAGATCCCATGTGACATGGCAGTGACCTCATCGCCACATACCATGCCACCTCAGCACATATGGGACCCAAAACAAAGAGTGCACATCACCTAAGATGGCACTATGGAGAGAGAGTGATCCTGAGGCAGTTTTCTAACTCTTTTCCCAAAACATTTCAGCTATCTCTGTGAATATGCATTCATTTGTATCCTGAGTTGCAGTTTCTGTGAATATCTAATCATCTTTCACTGTTTACACTGCAGCCCTTCATGCTTTGATCCTGAATTACCTTCTCCTTGCATACTATTGGCTTGGGCTATCCTGGATTGAGTTGGCTTTACTGTATTTCAACAAACAAAAGCTTTTCATCATCCAAAACCAGCAGCAGGACACCCTACAGCAACAACAAGCAGCAGGAGAAGCAAAAACACAGTGCTGAAAACACTATAAACTTTTCTTTCCTTGTACCCCCAGTAGAACCCTTGGCGGCTTGTGCCGCAGAGGTGTTTGTTGCACCCTTGGCAGCTTGCGCTTGAGGCGTGTTCCCTCTACCCCCAGTACAACCCTTGGCGGCTTGCGCTTGTGCCGTGTGAACACTTGCCATGGATGACGACTGAACTCCACGCTTCGCCCGCTTGTTCACCCGCTTCATGAGTGTCTGCCGCATACTAGCATGGCGGCGACGAATGGTTCGTGGCGCAATTTGGGGGTGCCGCGCAATGAAGTCCCCAACATCGAAGTTTACGTCGGCTTCCAAACATTGTTGCAACTCTTGTTCCCAGCAATTGGACATGGAGGGTATGAAAGTAACTCCATTAAGAGTACACGTATATTCCAAATCCAACCGCGAAGAACAGAGCACACAATGAAAGAAAAGGGTCCTGCAGCGGAAGAAGTAGAGGAAAATGCAAATGTATCGGTACAATGCACATCTCACAAAGAAGCACCGCAACACCCATGTTCCATGTCCCATTTCCCATGATCCCATGCCATGATGCCACAATCGTTACCTACATGGTGCCACGTTCATTCCCTAGTATTGTCGCCATTGTCCCATGTCCGTCCCATGTCCCTCATCCCATATTCCCATGATCCACCAATCATTACCTACATGATGCCACATTATTACCTACTATGGTCCCCTATCCCGATTTCCAACCATTGTTGCAACTCTTGTTCCCAGCGACTGGACATGGAGGGTATGAACGTAACTCGATTAAGAGTACACGTATGGTCCAAATCCCACCGCGAAGAACAGAGCACACAAGGAAAGAAAAGGGTCCTACAACAGAAGAAGTAGAGGGAAGAACTGCCTAGGCTCTAGGATAACCAATATACCATACCATCCGCAGGCAACAACCTGGTCTTGCGGAATCCGGCGCTCACAGCATCGATAGTTTGACGAAAGAACGTAGTGCACTAGTGTGTGAGTCCGCACGCAACAAACTAATTTTGTATAGCGCCTCGTCTTGCGGAATCTGGCGCTCACAGCATGGACAGTTCATTTTCAAGGCATTTTTGCATAATTGCGGGGCTCAAACTGGGTGTGGGTGTAAGTGCGGCTAGCCCCATCTGCTCAGATTTTCAGACATTCTGTCCAGATTGGCTACATTTTGGTCATTTTCTTTGCTTCGGCGGAATCGCCGCCTCGCAGCTCAGTCTCAGGATCAGATCTATATATTTCTGATATGCCGGATCTGATTCCGCGGTCCATTCTCCGTAAATCCGCCGCGTTCCGATCATTTGCCTGGAATCGCCATTTGCCGCTGACGCGCGCTCGCGGGCCAGATCGGCCAAATATTTTTCACAATCGGATTTATTTAAATCTTTTCAGACAGATATGGACACTCAGATGTGCATAGTAAAATCCGCATCAATTTTCTTCATAGACTGGGATTTTCTGCCGGATAACAATCAGCATGGACCTTGCTTCAGTTGTTGCTGCTCTCGCCTCCGTTGGTGTCCGAGTATCCGGTTCTACCCCCAATAGCAGCGTTCAGGGAGACTCCTCGCGTGCCTGCCCCACTGGTCTTGCCGGCCCTGAGCCCTCCGGCACCATCAACGACCCAGGGCAGCACTTTCATGGTAGCAGAGGCTACCTGAATGTTGTTCCTTTGGTGTCCCAACCACAGCTAGCTCCCCAGTGAGGCCCCGTAGACCCCGCCACCTCCGGAGAAGTAACGATTACGTTGCCCTGGTGCTGTGCGAACGAGGCCTTGAGAGGAATGCCTTGCGCAAGCCCAAGCTGCCCAAGAAGGGCACAAATCAGCAGCTGTGGAGACCCAAATTACAATCCCCATCCCAGTCGAAATTGGCCATCAAGCAGCTGGAATCTGCCAGCCTACGACGATGGTAACGCTCCGGTGGAGCTTACGGACATGGCAGGTACCAACCTTCCTTACGGAGGTCCACATTTTGAGACCATCGACGCCGATCTGAACGACATTGAGATGGGTGGTCCAGGTGAGGTACCTAGCTATGATCGACCAGCCTCTTGGGCACAATGGGACGACCATTTGTCTTCAGAAGTGACCCGTAACCTTGAGGCGCTTGAGGCCCTTTGTCTATTAGCCACGTCTAAGCTGATAGGACAAGAAAGAATCGCCTCTGATTTTTTATTCGAATATTTTTTCCTCCTTCAAGAAGAAATTAATACCAGGATGTGGTGGCGTTCTCAAGAAGATGACTCTTTTGCCATTTTTTTGCAGATCTGGGAGGCAAGCCCCTTCCCGAAGGAGAAGACCAAGGCACCTGTTGCCGGGCCCTCCGCCCCTCATCCCCCTGTTTCCATCCGCGACGATCTAGCCGCCGCGGTTGAGGAAGGAATTTGAGAGGCAGCCAGGCAGGCAAGCCTGGAAATCAGGGCTGAAGGAGCTCCCCAAGTGGACTCCTGGCTGCGAACCACTGAGATTAGCGGTCCGACAGCCTGCTCAGGCCCTTCAGGACACGGTATGTACTGTCCTGCCGACTGCTCTTGCAGATCCCAGCGAGATACTGAGCTTCAATTGCTCAAAGATCAAATGCAACTCATCATTCAAACGCTGGGAATTAAAGATCTTTTCAAGACGCACATGCGGTCTGAGGGCGCATCATCGGTGGAACAAGCAACAGAACCGTCGGAGGAGTCGACAGAAATTTTTTCAATTGCTCCTTCGGTGGACTCCAAGACCACCGATGCAAGGATCAGCAGGACCAAGCTAAAGGAAAGGGTTACAATCTCTCGATCTCAGAGTAGGACGGCGAAGGCTAGGACTGAGGCTCAGAATGCCAAGCGAACTGCCTCCCGTACTGCCCCTCCTGCTGCTGATTCCAATGCATTAGCCCAGCTGTTGCTCGCCCAGACCCTCGCCGGAGCTGGTGTGGCGAATGATGCCGCCAAGGTGTCTGCCATTACGGCCGGTGTTGGGCTGGATTCACTTCTTAATCCTACTTCATTGCGACTTCGTCAGGTTGCCAAGCAACCAAAGTATAATGGGAACCCCAGACGTTGGCCCCAGTTTCAACGGGAATTTAAACTGTGGGTTAAAACTCAAAAACTCCAAGATGATCAGTTCCTGATGGCCCTCTTGGACTGCCTTGAGGGAGCGCCGGCCAACACTTGGCTCAGGACCTGGAGTGATCGTGAGGATTCAAGTTCCCCCCTTACCTTTGATGAGGTGTGGGAACAGTTGGAGGTACGTGGATCCCGGCTGCCAGAGGACCATTACCACCAGATGTTGAAGAATTTTCCTTCATTCTCGCGATTAATCTTGCACGAAGTGCAAGACAAAAGACAGCGCTTCTGGAATTTAGTGGAAGAATCTGAACATTCAGGCGAAAAATTTTCTAGTGCCGAGCTGAAAAATCTGATTTTTGACAAGATCCCCTCTGAAACTGCCGCCACCCTTCGGAACAAACAGTCCGAAGAAAAGGTCAAGACCTGGTGGGCGGAGGTCGAAGGCTTCGATGCCTCGGCCAACAGGTTTTCAGTTCGGGAAGCACTTCAGAAGTGTTCCCCCACGTCGTTTTCCAAGGTGAAATTCACTGAAAACACGTGGAAAATCAAATTTAATGAACACGAGGATCGGGACTTGTTTGTCCAAGTCCTCAACAGGGGAGTAAGCTACCATGGCCATCGCCTGAAGGCCAAGAACTGGGTGTTTTCGTTCACCCCGCAGGAACTCTGGGAAGAGGTTGAGCGGCTCGCTGACGCCGCCAATCAAAATTTCCATGAGGTTCTTGGGGGAAACAAGAATACCCAGCAAAACACCCAAAACCGAGCCCAAAAGGGCAACAAAAAGGTGAATGACACCCGGAATGTTCAGGATCACTGTAGCATCTGCCTTCTTTTAGGTTCTACGAACCGAGCTAAGTCGCATTCTACTGGTAATCACCGATGGTCTCCTTACGATCACAAGGTGATTGGTGAAAATATCAGTAATCCGCAGAATTCAGACAGGAATGACAGACAGGTGCATGGTGGAAAGGGGGGAAAAGAAATTCGACCCCCTCCGGTGGAAACAAAAATCCCGGAGGTCCTGGCGGGTCTCAAGGCACAGGAAATCGGACTCCATCCGGCTCCGGTGGGCAGCCGAACGGCCAGAAAAGTCCGAATGGCAACGCCGGAGGCGGAAATCGAAATCCAGGCCAAACCCCTCAATCCGGTACAAACAAGGGAAATGCTCCAGGATCCCAGGGTAAAGGTAAGGGAAATCCTTCTGGGACCCCTTTCTCTGGTAAGGGCAGAGGGCGTGGCGACGGTGGAGGTCCATCATCCGGCGGCCGTGGCCGTGGACGCGGAAAGGGCAACCATCGTGTGGATCAGGTCTGAGGTGCAGATCAGGTGTCCGATGCGGATCGAGATTACGCTGAAAATGCCTTGAATCCAGCAGATGATCCGTTCCAAGATGAGTGGGTCGACGAATCAGGGTGTGTTCACAATGTTAACGCATCCACTGGAGGTCAGAACGCCTAGGGGAGCCACGAAAATCGCCCCTCCCCAGGCGATTTCAGGCATGATCCCCAGATTCCAGATCGACCATTACTTGATGTAGGGTCGCTTGTCTCCTCTCCCCTGGATCCGGCAGCGGATCCTTCTGTTGTAGTGGACGAGGTTGGTGTACAGTCCAAGCACAGGGCCCGTCAGTTTGTCACAAAGCTGTGGGTCTCTGATTGTAAGGGAAATTTCCACCTCGCCACTTGTTTGTGTGACAATGGATCAGAGGTAAATCTCCAATCCAATTCTTTCTTACCCGATGACTGCTTACAGGATTCGCTTTATCCTGTTACCCTCGAGGGAGTTTCTGGACATTCTCTCGCAGGTGGGCAACGCGGTTGTTATATATCAACTCATTTGGTCGCTCAAGACCTTTGGGAAGAAGGTAATGTGGAGGAAGTTGTTCTTAAGGATGACTACTTCTATCGTGCCGACATAAATTATGACCTTTACTTGGGCCATCCTTGGCTTCGCAAGAACAGGGTGGCGCCCGTAGGTCATCGGCGTTGTTTTTTGCTGGAGTCAGGTCCCTTGGAGCGTCCTGAATTTCGTTTTTTGCACGCAGGGTTTAAAAGTGCAGAAGAATTTTTGAAGCAAAAAGTTACACCAAAATTTGGCGAAGATGTCACCATTGCAGAGGTGAATGGGAGTGCCGATTACTCCCGAGAGTTAGAATGTCTTCGTAGGGACTCCCAGCCACGACGCCCTTCGCGCTGGCACTCTTCATCCTACAGAGTTGTCGACAAATGGCGCGAAGCAATTTGTGAATATTTTCATGAACACCATTCCTTTTGGCCACAGTATGATGCCTTTGCTAACCGCGAGAACAAGCGCTTTGACAAGCACTTTCGCGACGCTTGGACCCATAAATGGGACAAGAAGTTATGGATTAATCCTCCGTTTCACTTAATCCAGCAGGTCATCCACAAAATCAAGCAAGATAAAACCCAGGCGATTTTAGTTGTGCCCTTGTGGGACGACAAGCCTTGGTTTCAGGAATTACAAGACATTTGTGTAGATTACATCGAACTTCCCAGGAAGATTAAGCTGTATGCCAGGGACGACACAGGTCCCCTGCCACAGCGGTCCTGGAGTTCGCTTGCATTCCTGGTGGATGGAAAGCTTTCTGACTCTAATTCTGCTGATTCTGGTACTGATTCTTGTGTTGGGTCTGAATCTGAGGTTGAGCGTGGTGCTGATGATGAATCTATATTTTCTGATTTTTGTCCGTCAGATACCCAAGGTGATCCAACGTCAAATGGATCCGCCACGTCTCCCTCTTCCCCAATACGATCGACATCGAAAAGAATCTTCAGTGCACGGGCGAAGAAAAATTTTAAATCGCGCCGCAAATTCAGAGTTTTTTATGAAAAACCCCGTGTGGAAGCTTTCATAGATCCTTTCGAGGAGCTGGATCACGAAGAGAATCTCTGGAATGTCGACACTCGACCCACCTATCTTCAAGAGGCAGTTAATACGGACCTATTTAGGGACATCCGTAAGAAGATTCTTCCTGCCAAAGCCGAAGAAGTCGCCAAAGTTTTTTCGACAGTAATTCCTGGCGATCAGGTGGACACTGAATTGTGTTCCAAGTCAAGAGAAAAGATTTTTGAGGAACGGAAGGACACAACCCTTTCAGGGAAGTTGATCAAAGACCCCCCTGTCCGTGGGCATTTTGGTGAAGCCTTCATCGAGCTTCGTGAAGGGTACAAGGCGAAGAAACAGCGTCCTTATGAGAATCATGGACATAAACATGAGATCCTCAGAAAAATAATCGAGAGAAATCTCAGGGAATTTGGTTGGCTTGAGGGTTGTATGACCAGCGAATGGTGCTGTGCACCCTTCACAGTCCCGAAGCCGCCGCCTGCAGACCAGAACACTGTTGATGGTTGGCGAATGGTTGTTGATTTTCGCAATCTCAACGCCGAAACCAAGGCGGATTCACACCCCCTGCCCCTCATTGAGGAGGAAATCGCCAAGAGGGCAAGAGGTCGTTTGTTTTCTGTGCTGGATCTCCGTCACGGCTTTCACCAAATGCCGTTGAGGAAGGACAGCTGACCTCTCACCTGTATGTGCACGCCATGTGGCCCAGTCCAATGGACGGTCATGCCCATGGGCCTGAAGAACGCCCCTTCGTTTTTTCAAAGAATGATGGAGGATGTGCTTTTTACAGCCCATCCTGAGCTTCGTGCCTTCGTGAGTGTGTACATAGATGACATAATCATCGCGACCGAAGGGGAGGGACTGACCGAAGCCGAGCTGGTGGCCCTACATGAAAAGCAGCTGAACCAAGCTTTGGACATTCTTGATGCTAATCAGCTGATTTGTGGGCCAAAGAAGGGAAAATTATTTTTAAAATCAGTCGAATTTTGTGTTTCTCTCCTTGAGAATGGCACCCGACGACCCAGTCCAGGGAAGCTCGTCGCTATTCAGAAGTGGAAGCGCCCTGAGACGATCACGGAGTTGAGAGGATTCCTGGGTTGTTGCAATTTTTACCACACTTTTGTGCCGAATTATGCCAAATTTGCTGCCCCCCTCACTGAATTATTGAAGGTAGGGAGAGATGCAGGCAAGGCAGGTTCAAAGGTTCGTGTCAAGTGGACTGACGAGTGCGAGGAGGCCTTCCATCACTTGAAGGCGGCCCTCTGCGAAGTCGCCACGTTGCATGTGCCGCAATTTGACCGACCCTTCTACATTAGAACCGACGCTTCTAGGTACGCGATCGGAGCTGTTCTTGAACAGGTTGATGAAGCCACCGGCGATCATTACCCTCTTGCATTTTGGTCTCGGAAGCTAGCCCCACGCCAAATGCAATGGTCGCCGCGTGAGCAAGAAACATATGCCATAATTTGCGCTCTAAAAAAGTACCAATCGTGGGTTGGCACCAATCGAGTCGAGGTCCTAACGGATCATCGATCTCTGGAGTATTGGGCCACCGAACACATTGATACTGTCGCGAGCCCAGCTGGTCGACGGGCCAGATGGCACGAATTTCTCAGTCTGTTTGACCTCCATGTGTCGTATTTGCCTGGAAAACACAACACGGTAGCGGATGCTCTGAGCCGATGGGCTTACCCCGCTTCAGAGGGGCTGCAAAGTACCAACATCCATGGTACGGAGCAGGACCGCCATGTAATAATCGAGTGGGATCAAGAAGAAAAGAAACTCATTCGACGTGCATGCATGCAATGCGCTGTTAAACAGCACGCATTACCCTGCCATGACATCACGGCCATCTCAGATCCGGCGCATGCTCATGAGATCTGCACCAAAACACTGAAAGTCGTGGAGAAAGTCACCGATCCCTCCTCAGGGAGTGTGAAACGGTTTGACTATACCCGACGAGTAAGTCGATTTCGGTTGATCCAGGGCATTAAGCGTCGAGATCCGGCCAAAACTCCACCCCTGCCTAAAGATTCCCTTATCATCCGTGACTGGACGTCCGATTATCTGCAGGATCCCATGTTTAAAGAGGTCTTTGGAAATCTCAAATCCAAAGATGCTCACAAGGATGGGATTTTTTCTGAGTATTCGTTGGATGGGGGGAAGCTGTGGATGGAGGGTAAATTGTGCGTACCAGACGCCCTGGCCCCCCGAGTGTTAAACTGGTGGCACAAATGGGAGTCCCCCCACGCACATGGCCGTCGACTGTGGTCGATGATTAAACATAGGTTGTTTGGCTCACGGCTATATACTCACTGCATGAAAGTAGCCGCCGGATGTGCCCAATGTGCTGTCTCGACGCCCCCCAGCGCGAAGAAGCACGGCCATCTGAGGCCACATCCTATTCCGGAGCGCCTCTTTAACAGAGTCACCAGTGACTTCTTCTATCTCGGTGAACTCGATGACGAAGAGTGCCATTGGACCAACAAAAAAGTCAATGGTGTGCTCCTTATTCAGTGCCGTCATTCCGGCTACATGCAGGTGTTGCCTTGCAACATCGAGTCGATGACTGGCAAGGCTGCCGCCAAATGGTGCGCGCAGACCTGGATGGGAGGTTGGGACGTCCCATCCGAGGTGGTTACGGACTCAGGCAAAGAGTACACCTCCGAATGGTGGAGGGAATTATGTGCTCGCCTTGGAATCCACCACCTCAGGTGTGAAATCCACTCGCATCGAGCGCTGCCTGGCGAAAGAGCCGGCCGCTCAATTATAAATATGCTTCGTAAGGAGCTCGCGAGTGAGAAAGATTTCCACTGGCTTGAAGTTCTGTTCGCATTGCTTCGCCGTTACCACAACACGCCTTTGTATCATGGCCTTTCTCCAAATGAAATTGTCTTTGGACGAAAGAAGTGTTGGTGGAACATGCCGTTGAATAATCCTCGCCCTTGTAAAGATGCTTGGTTGTTTTTGGACGACGTCCAACGAGCAGATAAAACTGTCTCGAAATTAATGGAGAAGCATCAAGCTGACTGGCTTTGGGTCCAGAATCAAGGCCGAAAAAACCCCCACAATTTTGAAGTCGATGATCGAGTTTGGCTTCGAAAATCCGAAACCACCCTGGACGGAGATGATAAGCTTCTTCCCTTGTGGGAGGGGCCATTCGCTGTTACAGCGCGTCTTGGTGAGAACAGGTGGAGGATTCCTGTGGATGTCAGCAGGGAAGTTGACGTTTCGGGCGATCGCCTGAAGAGAGAGATCCCCTCCCCCAAGGATCGGGTTAAACCCCTTTTTCCGACTTCGAAAATTTTGTCCGATCGGGTCATCGAAGGGGGGAAGTACGAACTCAAGAGGATTGTTGAAGCAAGACGTGACGCCAAGGGCGAATGGGAATTTCTGTGTGAGTGGAGAGGCTTTGATTCCAGTCACAACAACTGGGAACCAGCCCATTCTTTTGTCCATGGGTACACCAAGGGGTTCATCGACTTCCTCAAGAAGCACCCCGAAATTGGCGTACTCCTGACAGACTGTCTGTCGAAACCAGACAGACAAGTGGAGAGCGACGGAAAGAGACCTGTGGTGAATCGAGATCCAGCCTTTTACGGCCCTCATTCGTCACATTCCAGGGCTGATCCGTCGATCCCCCCTCCTGCGGTCAGGCCAGCCCAGGAGCCAAATGAGGACCAAGCTTCAAGTTTGGCCGCTGATTTGCAGCGCCCAAGCCGTACGACGGCCCGACCAGACAGGTTGGTGGTCACATGTATTCGTGCTTGGCCTATGTGAGTGTTCTGACGACTTGGTAAAACCACATTCTGCTCAATCCACTGTTCATTCTTCTTGATTACATCATGATGTGGAGAACTGCAAATATTTGATAATTTGACGTCAATCAATTTTTCTTTGGTCTCCGTTCGGTAGCGTATCGAAAGTCGAATACCGAAAGCCACGGAGTGTGCTGCCGTGTTCAGAAAAAACCAAACTCAGGCTTAATTCAGGCAGATTCGGGGTAATCTTGTCTCTGTTGGTCTGTGCATCTTTGGAATTTGGCTACTCGTGCAGATGGAAGCAAATGTACATAGTAAAAACGCTGGCCAGCGACAATCACCCCTACAGGCACCCCCTGTAGTACTGGCTGCACCAGATGCGACGCCAGGAACTCAGATCTTACCTTCATTCGCCGTGATGCGGAAGCCAAAGTCCAGATTCAGATCCAGGATCCTCAAATTTGCCTTAAATTCCTCAGGTTTGTCCATCATTCTGCCACTGTTGCACGAAACCCAGACGTCAATTGTTCAGACAACCTTCAGATAGGAGCTCTAGGGACTTCTAACAGCAACCTCTGAAGTCCGTAAGCTTCGTTGCATTTTTGGCACACGCCAATGTGAGCTCAATCCGACCTGAAACTGTCGAAAATGGTGAATCCAAGTGTCTTGTGGGACTCAATCAAAAGATTGGCTAGGGTTAGGGTTAGGGTTAGGGTTAGGGTTAGGGTTAGGGTTAGGCTTAGTTAAGTCCAAGTTGATTGACACCGCCGCCACTGTAAATAAAGGACTACTCGGTGTCTCTCAGTTATATACTGTCAGTAAAGCGCCTTCAGCGAACCTTCGGCGCGTTACATGCCAAGGATCCAGGGCCAGCATGTCCCATCATGATGCATCATCACATGATCCACATTCTCATGGAATCTGTTGGATGCTCGCGAACCAACGTGCCGGAAAGCACAATTGAGCTGAATAAACGACAATATATATTAACTTTAGTCTAAACGAAGATGTTAGCAGTTTCAATTCTAGACATTCCGCTTCATTTCACCTCCATCTTAGGGAATTTGCTGATGTTAGGACAATTTAGGTTGATTTCCCTGTCATCTCCCCTCATTCCTCGAAGATCTGTTTAGATCTAAGTGCACAGAAAAACATCCCTACCTTCTGTGGTTCACTTAGGGTCTGTAGACTACACTTGTATTTGTTTTCCCTCTCTGTGATTGCTTAATCTCCTCCATCTCTGTTCAAATTGATTCAGCAAGATTGAATCTTGTGATCATCCGCCAGGTGCGCCAAATCTGAAGCACATGCTGCACTTTTCAGAACGAGAAAAGCGGGAGTAACACGATGTAGAGTTCGGCGAGGACACCGTAGCGTGCCCGCGACAGCGAAACTGTGCCAGAGCGCTGAGATGTCACTCCATTTCTTGATTCCCCCACTCAATCCACCAATAATCTACCTCATTCTCAACCAAAGTATGGTTTGGTATCGATTCTCGATACGTTTACATGCTTTTTAGCCCTTAACCTAATGTTTTACTGCACGGAGGACTGTTCGTCACTCCTCATTCTGTCTCATTTCAGGTTCATCCATCCTGATTCAGTGCCAATTCAGCCCAAATCAGGTCAGATCAAGCAGATTTCGCCCCATCGAGGCTACATTTCTAAATTTTTCTGGGACTTACCCGCACTACGTTCTTCGTTGACGTAGCGACACACCCCAGTGTGTTTTTGGAGGGGGAGTGTAAGTGCGGCTAGCCCCATCTGCTCAGATTTTCAGACATTCTGTCCAGATTGGCTACATTTTGGTCATTTTCTTTGCTTCGGCGGAATCGCCGCCTCGCAGCTCAGTCTCAGGATCAGACCTATATATTTCTGATATGCCGGATCTGATTCCGCGGTCCATTCTCCGTAAATCCGCCGCGTTCCGATCATTTGCCTGGAATCGCCATTTGCCGCTGACGCGCGCTCGCGGGCCAGATCGGCCAAATATTTTTCACAATCGGATTTATTTAAATCTTTTCAGACAGATATGGACACTCAGATGTGCATAGTAAAATCCCCATCAATTTTCTTCATAGACTGGTATTTTCTGCCGGATAACAATCAGCATGGACCTTGCTTCAGTTGTTGCTGCTCTCGCCTCCGTTGGTGTCCGAGTATCCGGTTCTACCCCCAATAGCAGCGTTCAGGGAGACTCCTCGCGTGCCTGCCCCACTGGTCTTGCCGGCCCCGAGCCCTCCGGCACCATCAACGACCCAGGGCAGCACTTTCAGTGGGGGTGGATCATCAGCACGCAACAAACGACTTTTGTATAGCGCCTCGTCTTGCGGAATCTGGCGCTCACAGCATGGACAGTTCATTTTCAAGGCATTTTTGCATAATTGCAGTGCCCAAACGGGTGTGGGGGTGGATCATCAGCACGCAACAAACGACTTTTGTATAGCGCCTCGTCTTGCGGAATCTGGGGCTCACAGCATGGACAGTTCATTTTCAAGGCATTTTTGCATAATTGCAGGGCCCAAACGGGTGTGGGGGTGGATCATCAGCACGCAACAAACGTCTTTTGTATAGCGCCTCGTCTTGCGGAATCTGGCGCTCACAGCATGGACAGTTCATTTTCAAGGCATTTTTGCATAATTGCAGGCCCAAACCGGGTGTGGGTCAAGGCATTTTTGCATAATTGCACGGCCGGATCGGGTGTGGGGGTGGATCATCAGCACGCAACAAACGACTTTTGTGTAGCGCCTCGTCTTGCGGAATCTGGGGCTCACAGCATGGACAGTTCATTTTCAAGGCATTTTTGCATGAACTCCAAGTATTCAGGGGAGCACTGTGACCTACTGGTTACGAGAAATGGTATCTGCAGCACTGGGCTGGTTCGCTGCACGCTCTCAAATGCAACGTTGGTGTAGGCATGGCAGTGCAAAGACCAGGACTGGCATTGAATGGGAGCTCTGTGACTCACTGGTTTCAACCGATTCATGAACCATTGTTGAAGCTAAGTGGCAAGTTGCTGTCCTTGTTCGTCAAACACACAAACGACCAGATATTTAGTTAGACCGAATGTCAAAATGCTGAGCTGCGACAGATGCTCCCCAATATGGCAAAACTGGACTGAGAGCATTGCAAAAATCGTGAACACCAAGTATTCACACAATGCTGTCAAACTCACAGCAATAATGAACACCGATTAAGACAATGAATATTGCCGGACAGAAGAGGGAAGTGAGCAGTGCAGGGTTTTGAAGCACCACTGTTTGTGCCGTTCACCATCATTGAATGCAGAAATGACCGGAAATTTAGTTCGACAGGATGTCAAAATGCTGAGCTGTCCCCCCGTATGGCAAAACTGGACTGAGAGCAATGCGAAAATCGTGCACAACAAGCATTGACACAATGCTGTCAAACTCACAGCAATAAATCTTATAATCAAAGAATAATCCCACACCCCATGGAACAGGGGTGGTGGGCAATTTCGAGAACGCAGACGGCAATGGATTCCATGGGGTCATGGGTGATGGATGTCTCCACGGTGGCAGGGGTACGCGAACGACGGAGGGTCCGCTCTCGCTTCGCCGCATGCGTGCTGCTTTGTTCCTTGGTTGCCGCTTTGCGACGGACAGAGAAGCCCTTGCTTACTACTTGTTGCGATGCTGCTGCGTTGCTTTGCCTTGCCCCCTTACCCCCGGCGAACAAACGGGCCAGCGCCCGTCGCCGTTGCTAATGCTAACGCTATGCAGTTGCCAATGCCCCCAAAGCCTAGTTGACCGGTATCCCCGGTCCTCTGGGTCCTCCGTCATGCTGTGGGCCACCTCAGGCAGCCCTGGGACCCACGGGATCGAGCGAGGCAGGAACCACCTGTCGGCGCGAGATGCCCGGTAACTCCAGTAGACCGCATGATAAGCGGTTATGACTATGACTATGACTATATATATATATATATATATATATATATATATATATATATATATATATATATATATATATATATATATATATATATATATATATATATATATATATATATATATATATATATATATATATATATATATATATATATATATATATATATATATATATATATATATATATATATATATATATATATATATATATATATATATATATATAGTCATAGTCATAGTCATAGTCATAACCACTTATCATGCCGTCTACTGGAGTTACCGGGCATCTCGCGCCGACAGGTGGTTCCTGCCTCGCTCGATCCCGTGGGTCCCAGGGCTGCCTGAGGTGGCCCACAGCATGACGGAGGACCCAGAGGACCGGGGATACCGGGCAACCAGGCTTTGGGGGCAGTGGCAACTGCAAAGCGTTAGCATTAGCAACGGCGACGGACGCTGGCCCGTTTGTTCGCCGGGGGTACGGGGGCAAGGCAAAGCAGCGCAGCAGCATCGCAACAAGCAGAAAGCAATGGCACCTCTGTCCGTTGCAATGCAGCAACCAAGGAACAAAGCAGCACGCATGCGGCGAAGCGAGAACTGACCCTCCATCGTTCATGTTGCCCCGCCACTGTGGAGACACCCAACACCCATGACCCCACGTAATCCACTGTCTTCCGCGTCCTCGAAACTGCCCACCACCCCTGACTCCACGTATCCCTCTGCCAGCACGCACTAGCCTGTATGTGCACAGCCAGGATTTCTGGGAGGCTCCAGCCTAGCCTGGCCCTCAGCTGTCATCGCCCCCATGTCTCCACATTGTACGCCATCTTCCCACCGCACCAGCCCCCTAGTATAGTACAGAAACACGTTACCAACTCCACGTCCCCGTGGTCCCGTGCTGCCCCCACACCCCAGATATATACCATGCTGGCATCCCATGTCAGGGGCCAGCGCCCAGTCTGCGTCGAGGCATTCACTTGCCCACATATAATATATCTTGAGGGTCTACAGGGGGGGACGCCGGCCGCTTTGCGACGGGAGTGGCGCAACCCGTGAATATCGCTGGCTGGGATTCGGGCTGGTGGGTGCCGTAGCTTGGTTATCGACCCCCTGTAGGGGTACCCACCAGAGGCTCGCCCCGGGCCGTGGTTACCAGGTGCACCTCATCTGGCCCACATACAATGCCCTGGCGCCTACCCTTGACCCTTACCTGCACTGTTTGGCCAGCTTCCGTGGTTGCGCCTCTTCCGCCACAGCAGCGGCCAGGCCGCAGGTTCGGCCCCCACCGACGACGTGGCGAGCCTACTTATAGCATTGGCCCGCGCGTCACCCCCCGGACCACTCAGCACGCCGCTCCCCTGCCCTCCTCGCCTCTAGCCGACCGGACTGGTGCCCCCCAGGGGTAAGTCGTTACAGTGGTGAGGCGACTGCATACTCTTCACTACGACGCCGCGCAGTACCGCCGTTGCCATGCCGACGCCACCTGCTAGCCGCCACGACACTCACCACTGCAACCACAAGGCCAAGGTCAGAGGTTAGACTATGTACATGCCCGCAGGCACGGTCCCTCTAGTTTGTTAACGGGGCCAGGGGATGCCCCCGCGCTCCCCCTGAGTTGTTAGAGGGGTCAGGGGGACACCCCAGTACCGCCATGCTTCCCCGCTGCTCCCCCACTGCACGGCTCCCCAGTACCGCCGCGTACCCCCGCCGTACGGATCCCAGTACCGCCGCGTTGACCCCCAAGACTCCAGTACTCCGCCACCTGGAACTCCACGTGCCCCCTGTGAGCGCTCCCTCCAGGCTGCCATGCCGTCTCCACGACGCCCGCCATACTGTCCCCCTGATGATCCCACCGTCATAACCTTCCACGCACACATCTTCGCCCCGTCGCCGCTCCTGGGGCCTGCAGGCTGACCCCGCAACCCCGTGTAACACTCCCAGGGGGCGCCGCAGCGCTGTAACCCCCAAACAACTCCGTGCACCCCCGGTGTATCCCGAGCAACCACTCCCAACACTGCCGTAGCCGGGCCGCCAGTAGAGACCCCGGTGCCATGGGAATACCCTACAGGGGTTTGGGCCTTATTACCCTGGTCGGGACGACCCATGACACCTCACTGTTGTATGCGGCGACCCGGGGCAGGCGGGTGAAGCATCCCTGTCCGACCCTCATGCACGGGGGCAGTACGGCTCACCATCAGGCCGGCACGACCTGTCACATCGCGTTGGCCGTCATACGCCGCCTGCCAGTACCGCACAATCAGGCCGCGTAGGCACTGCTTCTCTGGCGCCACTCCCTCCGCTGCGTCCAGCGTAGGGATGGCAGCTGGTGCACCCACAATTCCCCTCCCCATCAACCTGCACCCCCGGCACCCACCACTCCGTCACCATTTCCTCCGTGATGCCACAACCAGAGTATCCGTGAGTCGCCCTCCAGAGCCGCCCACCACAGCATCAGGGGCAGGGCCGCAGACGGCGCTCCAGGGCACCGTACCCCTTCCACTCGGACGCTCTTCAGGCCACCCTGGATAGTCGTCCAGGCACTTGAGGACATCCGTCCAGAGTGCCGCAGTGCCCACCTCGCCTTAGGCCACCCCCTGTCGGCATGCTCCTGACATGTCCCGCACAGCGGGGCGGAGGCACACTGATGAACCCAAACGGACACCGTCTCCCCGCACCCGTGGCATCGCTGCGGAAGCACAGACCGCGATGGAACGCAGCTACCATCACAGCACTGCGACCACAGGTCCTGCCATACATCGCAGCACGCGTCCTGGAGCCCGAGCAAAGCCCCTGTCAGCGTGCGTGCTGTGGCACTGCTGAGGAGGCTGCGCCTCGCCTCCTCCCACGTGGACACCGGGCGGAGTATCGGTTGTCCGTCGGGCATCTCCGGCAGGCTCTCAAGCAGCCGGGGCCACCGCGCCACCTTGGGGCCGCGCGTGCCATGCGCCAGGAGCTCCCAACCGTAGTCCCGCAAGACCTCCCCGATGACAACAACCCCGTCCTGCTCCGGGCCCCTGGCGGAAGCCAGAACCAAGCGTTGCCCTCCCGCCCGAGCCTCAATGACCGCCCTGAGACCCAGGGTGTCAAGGGTGTGACGGGCATCGGCAGCCACGTGGTCGTCCCCCTCTGGCAGAGAGAACATGGCCTCCGTGACTTGGCCTTGCGCGTCGTCGCCCTGTACCCGCGCCAGCTGCTCGGAGCCCACTAACACTGCCATGGACCGCTGCTCCGTGACCGCCGGTACGGCTCGTCGCAGCTGCCGGTCACATAGCCACAACGTACCCACGTCAAGTACGACAGCCACCGCCAGGACTGGGAGACCGCACAGAGGTTGCTGAAGGACTGGCAGCACCTCGCGAGGCCAGCCCACGACGTTCCCCACCGCTGGATGGTTGGCGTACACCTGGAGCCAGGGATCACTCTGGCCGTCAGGGTGTCTCACCTTGGTACCCCGCACCTGGGCCCAGGACTGCGCCGACACCACGCGGGACCACTCCCTGAATGCCGTGATGTCTCGCGCCACCCAGGAACCGATCCACCGGTCGAAGGCCTGCGCCACCGCCGCCATCCAGTGAGGGAACAAGGACAGGGCCTCCTCACGCTCGATGCACGACCGCGACACCAGCAGTGCGTGCAGCGGTGCCCTCAGAAAGGTTGCCCGCAGGTCGCCGGGGAGGCCGGCAAACGGGTTCCACGGCGGACGCTGCAGGATCCTCCCTGCCGGCGGGCAGAAGGGTGTGTCACCGCGCAGGAACGCGTATACCGCCCTCCTTCGATCTTGCATCGGCAGCTGCATGATCTGGGTGAGCCGATGGTTCCTGCGGGCATACACATCTTCCCCAATCTGGACCATGTCCTCCACAAAGAGTCTGGCCTTGGCAGGTCCCCGGGACGACGCCGCTCGCACCGCAGCGAACAGCCGCTTCAGGTCCCCGGGTACGACACCTGCCATCAGGGATTCTGCCCACCTGCAGCCGTGCTCCCTCCACGCCACGAACTCCACCGCCCTGTCCGTTAGGGGTAGCTCCGCCGTGAACTCCTCCACACGCCTGCACAGAAGCCCAGCCACCTCCTCGTCCCGCGCACACAGTAGGCGCATGTGGCCGATGTCCTCCTCCGGCCCCCCACAGAAGATACAGGGGTGGGCTGGTATTGCCACACGCGTGAGCTTCTGTCTCCACCGTCGCATGACCTGCATGGTGGACAAGCGACCGTCACGTGCCCGCAGCATATTCCTGTGCGTTGGGCCGTGGTGCACAGCTCCCAGGGACATCGCCTCGCAGGCGCCAGCTAGTGGCGTGTGCGCCCTGGTGCGTGCCGCTAGCGAGCGCCACTCTATCTCCCGGACCTGCTGAAGGGCTTGCATGGATGGTACACGCGGCTCGAGCTCACCATTATCCCCCGGTACCAAGAGGATGGCGTGCTCCTTCGGCAGGACAAGATGGACTGGCGGGGCCATCGCACGGGCCGCGGCAGAGTCCGGTGCCTCAAGCGGGACCGCCGCTAAGTGCGAGCTCTGCCTCACCACCCAGTGGTGCGGCCCCCCAACTCGGCGCGGCAGCCGCCGCAGCCCCTCCACTATCCAGCTCAGTGCATGTTGATTGACCAGATGTGACGTCGGCCCCTTGATGCCACGGTACAGGGCCTCCTGCGCCCTGCGGAGATGCGCTCCTATGACGGACGCATCCACCACGTGTACCGTGCACGCTGACGGGGGCGTGTGCAACAAGTACGCCGCCGCGCCAATGATCTCTGCCTCCGGGACCGTGCCGTAGATGGCACCCGTCCACGTGGGGATTCCGTGGCTGGCTACCGCCACATTTGTGGCGTCGTCTCCCTGGGGCGACGCGTCAGACGATGTGACTTTAGTCGCCACCGGCACCCAGCAGTACCGGTGGGGCTCTAGCCACGCCACGTCGGAGTGGGGGCTCTGCACCACCTTTCCCAGAGACGCCGCGCTGGAGGCCGTGAGCTCCGGGGACAGGACCACCCTCGGTCGATACACCGCATGTGGTCTCCAGGCCAGGTCACATCCGCAGACTGACTTGATGGCGTCCAGGGCGGTGGTGTATTCCGCCCCCCAAACCGTTGCGGAGCAGGAAGGCTGGTACACCACGACAGACCCCTGCTCCACTGCGCCACCACCACGTAACGACGTGACGGCGACATGCGGATCATGCGGCACGTTGGACATTCGGACCACTTCCGGGACCGAGTGCTCATCCGGATCCGGGATTGGGCCTGCCGGCAGCAGAAGAACAATTGCCCATTCGCTGCACTTGTGCACCGCCGCGCACGCCCTGGAAAACGCTGGCTGTCCGTGCACAACCCATAGTGGTGGCGGGCTTATGCCGCCCCCGGCGTGGGGAGTGAGTAGGGGGACGGACGCCGGATCGTCTTGCTGCTGGTAGCCCTCAAAGACGTCCCCCAGCAGAAACAGGAGGGCGGCCAGCGGGACGAACGGCATGGACAGCCCCGGGTTGGCCGGGTCCCATCCTTCCTCCCTGTATCCGCCCACCACATACACGTCCCCCGCAGCGGACTGTCTATTGCGTTTGCTGGCCTTCTTTCGGCGCACTGGGTGAATGAGCCGGTGAGTCAACGGACCGGGCAGCTGCGGCCGGAAGACGTCGCGAAGCCCCGTGAGCCACACGTGGTCAAGCTGGTGGGGTCCTACTCCCGCGTGCGGAAGGTGCAGGTGGTCCTCGTGGCACTCCTGTAGCTGGACCGCCCAGTGCCCAGGCGTAGGGCAGGGGAGCCGCGCATGCAGGAGGTCATTTGCGGGATCAGTCAGGGACTGCACTGCCGCATCCGTGCGGGGCCCCGAGAGAATGCAGATGTCCCTACCCTTGAAGGCGTAGGATTGGGATACCCACTTCCGCCCTGCCCACTGCACTTGCGGCAGATGGGCGTGTGCACACGAGTACACCGACGACGGCATGAGAAGCCCCACGCGCAACGTCCCCATCGCCCTGAGCACCCTGTCCACCCACGTATTGCCAGCGTGTGTGGCGAATGACGCAGAGGGCACCATGAACTGCCCGCACACTCCGTACTGCACGTGCATGTCTCGGAGCATGGCCCGCAGCTCATCACGGACCGTCATCGACCTGTGGTGGGTGAGTTGAGTCACGGTCGCCACGACGGAGTCGCGGCATATAACCTGGACATCTGCCAACCGTAGCCCATGACCTGACCGCACCGCCACGTTGGACAGGTCCTTGGGCAGCTTCTCAAACTGCAGGGCCGCAGCCTTGATGGCAGTATTCAGCTTGACCACCGCCTCCGCCGTGTCGGACAGGTAGGGCGCCGCGTACCGCACGATGCCACCAACCACGGCCGCCATCACCTCATGAGGCACCGACGCTGGCCCCAGCGTGTTCTTGCACCAGCCCAGCAGGGCTTCACACCGGAGTACATGTTTCTCCTTCATGGTCGCCATCCCCCTGGGATCGAGGCGCAGGCCCAAGTATGGTACCGTGCCCTTGGCACGTAAGCATACCCATGGGGCCGCTGTGTCCCCCGGGTTCAGGTATACCATAATCGAGTGGATGCGAGCAGTACTGGCATAGGCGCATTTGCTCACGTTGAGGGACATGCCCATGTCCGTGAGATACCGCGCTATCATCGCCGCATACTCCAGGAATTGCGGCAGGGAGTGCGCTATCAGCAGGAGGTCATCACAGTACGCCTGTACCAGGGGTGGCACCGCGTGGCGAGCATCCCCCCGCGCCTTACAGGCAAGGCTCCGCAGGAGAGGCTCCAATAGGAGGAGGTAGAGCACAGCGCTCTCCGCACTGCCCTGCCGCAGGCCCCTGTGGAGCCGTATGCTCGGCGTCGGGCCATGCGCAGTGACGATGCGCACCAGGGACCCGCAGCTGAGGGTGTGGAAGAGCCTGATGAGCTCCTCCGGGACACCCATGTGGCGCAGGAGTAGCGCCAGTGCTCCGTGCGGCGCTGTGTCAAAAGCTTTCGACACATCGAAGGCCAGGACGTGGTTTTCCTCCATCCCACGCTGCAGCCTGCGCTGGGCCAGGAACACCGGGGCAGCCGCCGTGGAGCCCGGCATGGCTCCGAACTGCCAGTCCGCGGCCAGTCCCTTGCGTGCCAGAACAGCTGTGAACCTCCGCATGAGGGGGGTCATGAGCATTCGCATGTCTTGCTGCCCCAGCGCTATATATATATATATATATATATATATATATATATATATATATATATATATATATATATATATATATATATATATATATATATATATATATATATATATATATATATATATATATATATATATATATATATATATATATATATATATATATATATATATATATATATATATATATATATATATATATATATATATATATATATATATATATATATATATATATATATATATATATATATATATAAATATATATATATATATATAGATATATATATATATATATATATATATAATATATATATATATATATGTATACATATATATATATATATATATATATATATATATATATTACTACACCCCTCTCCCCTTAAATCTAGCTAACAAGCAACAACAAGCAAGCAAGCAAGCAAGCACTTCTCCTTTCCGATTTGGCCATTGCTCCGCCTCATCGCTCCGGGCTCTACCCTACTCTAGCCATCCTTGAGCCTAGGTGGTGTCCTTGCCAAATCCACCTTTTGAGCCAAAAACTCACCGGTGGGGCCCTCTGGCAGGGGCGCGAAGTGTGGAGCTGCCCTCCCAAAACTGCGCATTTTGTGCCCCAAAGCAGCCTTTTTTCGCCCAAAATAGCCCCCAAACCCGGGCAAAACACCCCAACGAACGGAAACGGTAGGTACATGCCACGTGCGTCTTGACTTCACCGTGTCAAAGATCCCCCTAGTGCCATTCAACTCGACAATATGTCCGAGAAACGGCCCAAATATGGCCAAAAATGGCCTAAATTTGCGTTATTTGTGTTCAACACGGCCTAAACCAAGCACGGGCCGCATCTTGGGCTACGTGGCTCAAACCCAACTTCCGAGGGCACCTAGCCCACCCGCAACCCCCCACGTTTTGTGGTTTCCAAGCCTCAGAATCGCTCAACGGGACACGTAGACCCCCGTACCACTGGTCACTTGGTGCAGCCGGAGTGCCGGCCAGCCCACGCACAGTGGGGGCCAACGGTGGGTCCACCGAGGTCCCAGGGGCGAAAAAAATTATTTTTTTCAAAGTTGTTCCTAGACCACTTGGGATGCTCAAACAAGTGTTTTTAGGCCGTTTTGACCCCGTGGCGACGGGTTTTGGCCCATTGAAAATCCCAAAATGCCTTGAAAATGCGCCATTTTGGGACCAAAAATGGGTCAAAAATAGGTCAAAAATGCGTTTTTCCAAAAGTGATCCCGGACCATTTGGGATGCTCAAACAAGTGTTTTTAGCCCGTTTTGAGCCCGTTTTGACCGAGCTTAGCCCCTTCCACCACACGTATGCACCACTTTGTGTCCTTCGCTCGTACCTTAGAGCCGTGTGGTGGAGCCACCTAGAGTTGGGAGAGGGGTGTAGATTGGAGGATATATATATATATATATATATATATATATATATATATATATATATATATATATATATATAACCGGAGCAGCGGTCCATGGCAGTGTTAGTGGGCTCCAAGCAGCTGGCACGGCTACAGGGCGACGACGCGCAAGACCACGTCACGGAGGCCATGTTCTCTCTGTGAGAGGGGGACGACCACGTGGCTGCCGATGCCCGTCACACCCTTGACACCCTGGGCCTCGCGGCAGTCATTGAGGCTCGGGCGGGAGGACAACGCTTGGTTCTGGCATCCGCCAGGGGCCCGGAGGAAGACGGGGTTGATGTCATCGGGGAGGTCTTACGGGACTACGGTTGGGAGCTCCTGGCGCATGGCACACACAGTCCCAAAGTTGCGCATCGGCCCCGGCTGCTTGAGAGCCTGCCGGTGATGCCCGACGGACGACCGATACTCCGCCCGGTGTCCACGTGGGAGGAAGCGAGGCGCAGCCTCCTCAGTTGTGCCACAGCACGCACGCTGGCGGGTGCTTTGCTCGGACTCCAGGACGCGTGCTGCGATGTATGGCAGGACCTATGGTCGCAGTGTTGTGATGGTAGCTGCGTTCCGTCGCGGTCTGTGCGAGATGCCCGGTAACTCCAGTAGACGGCATGATAAGTTGTTATGACTATGACTATGACTATATATATATATATATATATATATATATATACATATATATATATATATATATATATATACATATATATATATATATATATATATATATATATATATATATATATATATATATATATATATATATATATATATATATATATATATATATATATATATATATATATATATATATATATATATATATATATATATATATATATATATATATATATATATATATATATATATATATATATATATATATATATATATATATATATATATATATATATATATATATATATATATATATATATATATATATATATATATATATATATATATATATATATATATATATATATATGTATATATATATATATATATATATATATATATATATATATATATATATATATATATATATATATATATATATATACATATATATATATATATACATATATATATATATATATATATATATATACAAATATCTGTATATATATATATATATGTATGTATATATATATATATATATATATGTATATATATATATATATATATATGTATATATATATATATATATATATATATATGTATGTATATATATACATATGTGTGTATATATATATATATATATGTATATATATATATATATATATATATATATACATATATATATATATATATATATATATACATATATATATATATATATACATATATATATATTGTTGTTGTTGTTGGGGGCACCCAGCACGTGCCGGCGGGAGAAATTGCCAGACACGCTCTCCCTGGGCAGGGCGCAAGGGAGCAGTCGGCCGGCGTCACGCTGGCCGGGCGTGTGCCGACGACGACCGAGGGGGGGGGGGGGGGGGGCGCCGTGGTGTGGGGGGGGGGGGGGGTCACCTGAGGACGTCACCCTGGGGCCCTCCCCCGTCTCGCGGGGGGAGAGTCACTCGTCCTGTGCGAAGCGGATGTTGTGGGGGCGGAAGGCGGGGTGGTGACCTTGGGGTGGGGAAGGCACGCCCGGGTCCACGGACAGTCCGCGCCTTGCCCGAACATCCCGCCGAGGTGGCCGTTCCTCGTGTGAGGCCGTGGCGTGGCCGGGGGCGCTGGCCCGTGCTTCCAGCCTTCTACGGGGGCGGGGGGAGGCCTGGGAGTTGCGGTCTGCCGGCGCCTAGTCACCTCTGCTGGTGTTGTGTTGTGGCCGCCTCGTCCCCGGTAGTGCGGGCGCGCGCGCGCGTCGGTTATGGGGGAGGGAGGGCACAAGGGCGGGAGCACAAGAGCACGAACACGGGTTCACTGTCGCTGGCGTGCTGTGTTTGGTTCATGTGATGTTCCCTGGTGCCTGTCCCTGTGCCCTGCGTACGGGAGGCCGCGCGGCACAGCCGGCGGGGGGTCGCAGCCCGGGCCGTGCGCGTGGGTAGCGGCGGGCGGCCGGGTGGGACGTGGCGCCATGCGGGTGCGGGGCCCGTGGCGGTTGCGGGGGGTCGCCGGCGGTCTAGCCGGCGGTCGGCAGTGGCCCTGAGCGTCCCACACAGTGGGGTCGGTGGGCGTGCCGGGGGAGGGCGAGTCCTGCAGGCCTCGCTGCGGAGGGCGCTCGCGCGAGGGCGTCGGCGTGCCCGGTGCGGGCCCCTCTGCGGGCCGAGGGATCTGCGGTGAGCTGGTTGCGTTGCCTGGGGGCTGAGGCCGGGGCCGGGCGCATGAGTAGCGGCGGGCGGCCAAGTGGGCGTGGGGGTCTTGGCGGTCGCGGGGAGGCGTGGGCGGCCCAGTCGGCGGTCGGCAGGCCCAAACGTGTGTGGGTGTGGGTCAAGGCATTTTTGCATAATTGCAAGGCCCAAGCGTGTGGGGCCGGTTCATCAGCACGCAACAAACGACTTTTGTATAGTGCCTCGTCTTGCGGAATCTGGCGCTCACAGCATGGACAGTTCATTTTCAAGGCATTTTTGCATAATGGCAAGGCCCAAACGTGTGTGGGTGTGGGTCAAGGCATTTTTGCATAATTGCAAGGCCCAAACGGATGTAGGGTTGGATCATCAGCACGCAACAAACGACTTTTGTATAGCGCCTCGTCTTGCGGAATCTGGCGCTCACAGCATGGACAATTTATTTACAAGGCATTTTTGCATAATTGCGGGGCTCAAACGGGTGTGGGGGTGGTTCATCAGCACGCAACAAACGACTTTTGTATAGCGCCTCGTCTTGCGGAATCTGGCGCTCACAGCATGGACAGTTCATTTTCAAGGCATTTTTGCATAATGGCAGGGCCCAAACGTGTGTGGGTGTTGGTCAAGGCATTTTTGCATAATTGCACGGCCGGAACGGGTGTGGGGGTGGATCATCAGCACGCAACAAACGACTTTTGTATAGCGCCTCGTCTTGCGGAATCTGGGGCTCTCAGCATGGACAGTTCATTTTCAAGGCATTTTTGCATAATGGCAAGGCCCAAACGTGTGTGGGTGTGGGTCAACGCATTTTTGCATAATTGCAAGGCCCCAACAGATGTGGGGGTGGTTCATCAGCACGCAACAAACGACTTTTGTATAGCGCCTCGTCTTGCGGAATCTGGCGCTCACAGCATGGACAGTTCATTTTCAAGGCATTTTTGCATAATTGCGGGGCCAAAACGGGTGTGGGGGTGGTTCATCAGCACGCAACAAACAACTTTTGTATAGCGCCTCGTCTTGCGGAATCTGGCGCTCACAGCATGGACAGTTCATTTTCAAGGCATTTTTGCATAATGGCAAGGCCCAAACGTGTGTGGGTGTGGCTCAAGGCATTTTTGCATAATTGCAAGGCCCAAACGGATGTAGGGGTGGATCATCAGCACGCAACAAACGACTTTTGTATAGCGCCTCGTCTTGCGGAATCTGGCGCTCACAGCATGGACAGTTCATTTTCAAGGTATTTTTGCATAATTGCGGGGCTCAAACGGGTGTGGGGGTGGTTCATCAGCACGCAACAAACGACTTTTGTATAGCGCCTCGTCTTGCGGAATCTGGCGCTCACAGCATGGACAGTTCATTTTCAAGGCATTTTTGCATAATGGCAGGGCCCAAACGGGTGTGGGTCGAGGCATTTTTGCATAATTGCAGGGCCCAATCGGGTGTGGGGATGGATCATCAGCACGCGACAATCAACTTTTGTATAGCGCCTCGTCTGGCGGAATCTGGCGCTCACAGCATGGACAGTTCATTTTCAAGGCATTTTTGCATAATTGGAGGCCCAAACGGGTGTGGGGGTTTGAGCATCCAAAATGGGCTAGGATCACTTTTGGAAAATCGCGTTTTTGACCCATTTTCGTCCCAAAATTTTGGTCCCAAAATGGCACATTTGAAAGGCATTTTGGGATTTTCCATGTGCCAAAACCCGTCGCCACGGGCTCAAAATGGGCTAAAACCACTTGTTTGAGCATCATAAATGGTCCAGGATCATTTTTGGAAAAACGCGTTTTTGACCCATCTTTGACCCATTGTTGGTCCCAAAACCGCCCATTTTCAAGGCATTTTGGGATTTTCCATGGCCCAAAACGTGCCACCACGGGCTCAAAACGGGCTAAAAACACTTGTTTGAGCATCCCAAGTGGTCTAGGAACAGCTTTGCAAAAAATCTTTTTTTTCGCCGCGGGGACCCCGGTGGACCCACCTTTGGCCCCCACTATGCGTGGGCTGGCCGTCCCTCCGGCTGCACCAAGTGACCAGTGGCACGGGGGTCTACGTGTCTTGTTGGGCCATTCTGAGGCTTGAAAACCATAAAACGTGGGGGGTTGCGGGTGGACTAGGTGCCCTCGGAATTCGTTTTTGAGCCACGTATGCCAAGATACAGCCCATTCTTGGTTTCGGGGTGCTGGTGCACATTGCGCAGTTTTTGGGGCTTTTTGGCGCCTTTTTGGGCCGTTTCTCGGACATATCGTGGAGTTAGAGGGCACCAGGGGTTCCTTGGACACAAGAAAGGCAAGCCGCACGTGGAGTGTAGCAGCCGTTTGCCTTCGTTTGGCTGTTTTGAACCCTTACTAGGGCTGTTTTGGGCGAAAAATGGCTGTTTTTGGCCAAAAACTGCGCAGAATTGAGAGGGCACCTCCCGACTTGGCGCCACCGCCCCGGGCCGCCACCGGTGATTTTGTGGCTCAAAACTTGGATTTGGCAAGGGTACCACCTAGGCTCTAGGATGGCTAATTTGGAGTCAGGCCCGAGGCGTTGGGATGGTGCAATGGCTGAAACGGCACGGAGACGTGCTTGTTGCTTGTTGCTTGTTAGCTAAATTTAAGGGGAGAGGGTGTAGTAATATATATATATATATATATATATATATATATATATATATATATATATATATATATATATATATATATATATACATATATATATATATATATATATATATATATATATATATATATATATATATATATATATATATATATATATATATATATATATATATATTACTACACCCCTCTCCCCTTAAATCTAGCTAACAAGCAAGCAACAACAACAACAACAACACGTCTCCGTGCTGTTTTGGCCATTGCTCCGTCTCAACGCTTCGGATCATTTGCCCATGTACCCATCCTGGAGCCTCAGTGGTGCCCTTGCCAAATCCAAGTTCTGAGCCAAAAAATCACCGGTGGCGGCCCGGGGCGGTGGCACCAAGTCGGGAGGTGCCCTCCCAAATCTGCGTTGTTTTGGGCCAAAAACGGCCATTTTTTGCCCAAAATAGCCCCCAAACCCGGGCGAAACGCGCAAACAAAGGGAAACGGTGGCTACACTACATGTCAGGCTTGCCTTCACCGTGTCAAAGAGCCCTCTAGTGCCCTTCAACTCCACGATATGCTCGAGAAACGACCCAAAAAGGCACCAAAAAGCCCCAAAATCTGCGCAATGTGCACCAACACCCCGAAACCAAGCACGGGCCGTATCTTGGGCTACGTGGCTCAATTCTAAATTCCGAGGGCACCTAGTCCACCCTCAACCCCCCACTTTTTGTGGTTTCCACCCCTCGGAATTGCCCAACAAGCCACGTAGACCCCCATATCAGTGGTCACTTGGTGGAGCCGGAGGGCAGCCCGGCCCGGGGACGGTTCGGGCCAACGGTGGGTCCACCAGGGTCCCCGGGGCGAAAAAAATACATTTTTCCAAAGTTGGTCCTAGACCACTTGGGATGCTCAAACAAGTGTTTTTAGGCCGTTTTGAGCCCGTGGTGACGCGTTTTGGGCCATAGAAAATCCCAAAATGCCTTAAAAATGGGCCGTTTTGGGACCTAAAATGAGTTCAAAATGTGTCAAAAACGGGTTTTTCCAAAAGTGATCCCGGACCATTTTGGATGCTCAAACAAATGTTTTTAGTGCATTTTAGGCCTCATGGCACATCTCAGCAACCAAATGTTGGGGTGCAGTTGTTGGATGGCAACAACAAGCCCCATTTCTTTAGTGCCGATTTCTTGGGCCAAATGTCCGTTGTTCAGTTACGGACCTTGTGTGCGGCTCATGGACTATCAACTTGTGGTACAAAGGCTACTTTCCGAGAGCGCATTCTTCGAAAGCAAGACCAAATTGAGGGTCCACCAAAACAGTACCCGACTAAATCGCATGTGTCCCCGCCTCCGTCCTCCATTCGTGACCACCCCCATTTGGATGCACGTATTTGCCACTTCGACTTTGAATATTGGCCGGATGAGAAGAATGATTCCGTCGAGCACAATGTCCATCTTGCAGAATGTGCGTGGCTGTCCACTTCGGCAGTCCAATGCCTCCTTGAGGTTCTCTTGCCCCCAGGGACCACCTCGGTGGAACCTGTTATCATCGACATGCAGTTGGCCCAACTCATGCGGCATTTTCCTACACTAAGCCTCATTTGTACACAAAAATGCGCGCTACCATTATTGCTAACATCCCGAAATTCCACGATAGGGGTCCACTACGTGTTGGTCACAGATGTCCAAGTGGATTGCAAGAGCCTAGTCGTTCACGATTCCAAAGACGCCTCGTCAGAATGTGGGGCCCTGTTTCGAGTCATGTTGAAGAAAATTGGCTGGTCCTTCCTGTGGCACCATTACGGAACCCAACCTGATTCCGATACTTGTGGGTTCCGCGTCGTGATGCTCGCCATGCAATGGTGCACTGCCAAAACATTAACGGGACAGCTCCCACGATGGTTCTTGGCATATTGTGCAAGCATCCTGCAGATGTTTGCACTGGAATCCACGACGTTGCGATCCACAGTGCATACGTTCCAAGACGCCACATACGAGGATGCCTTGACCATGTATGATGAACCCGTCATTCGGGCAATGACGGAGTGTGGGGCCCTACCCGACATCACCGATGCTGAATTGGATGCTGAAACAAGCGAACACCATTGCACCTGCCCTCCACAAGCCACCAACTGTGGACCATCACACCCAACGGTAGGCAACAACGAGGCTCATCCATATCCATCACAAACGCGCCAGGCCCAACGCTCCAAAAAATCGGAGTCAAAAGGAGGTGCCAGCAGAAAGCCTACCCCAAACACACCACAAAAACCTAGACGCCCAAGTCCACCAACACCAACGGCAAAACCTTCAAGGAGAGTTCCTAAGTCCAAAAGAACTACTATGCCAGCACGACATCAACCCCCAAGCCAAGGACCATATCGTTCGCAACCACATCCACCGCAAGTAGGTCGTGGAGAGGACAATCCCTCATCAAAAAAAGGACATCCCAACAAAACAACGGGCCACATTCCAAGAGACAACGTGCAACGGGCAACGAGCAACGGGGTGGTCGCAAACGCCCTCAACCACACCAAGATCCAACAACACCATCAGGCGAACCCCCCCGGTCACGTCCTCGAGCGGAGCGTACCCCGGTGGATCATTTGGCTTTAACGAAGAGAGAAATCACCGAGTGGTGTACCCGGATCACAGATGAGAACACCAGTTCTCGCCGACGAAAGGCACATGCCTTGCACTTCTTGGGTGCCCAAGATGCTACCGCAGTAACGGGGCAGTACCGCGCTTTATCTCTACTTCTTCATCCGGACAAGAACAGGGCCGACCCAATGGCGACAGAGAGATTCAAAGTGTTGGGTGCGGCAAAGGATTTGTTTGACTAGCCCATTAATCGGATTGCCACACTTAATGCATCACATGGTGCTCCACGAATGGACTTGGAAAACAGGTGTACTCTTAACCGAGTTACCTTCGTTTCCTCTCCAAGTCCAATTCTTGGTTGGCAAGGAGTTCCTCCGTGTAAGGATTTTTGCCAACAAACTGCCAATGATTACATGCTTTTAGCACCACCACTTCCAATTGCCCTGATTAAAAGCGCAACCGTAATGTGTACCATTGGCCCCATGGTGGTCCCTAACCCCGTTATCGCCGCTCGAGCAACTCCCCTAAGGTTCCCAATATCCCTATCTGGGAATACCCAAGCCGATGACACTCAATCCTATTCCGGGTTAGGGGCGGTGCGAAACGTCGGACTACACCTAGGCCGCATACCTGACAGTTCGGAGGTGCCTAGAAAGTGTCCCAAGTAGCCACTCTTCGTCTTAGGCACGTCCCTACAAAATCGACCTTCTGTGTCCCTGTCCCTTCCTTCCCCTCCGTTGCTCGCATCATTCTTTGGGGAGGGAGGCGGGTTGTGCAAGTGGGTTGTAAGCGAGGAGGGGTGATGTACCTTCATTGCGGTGAGGTCTGAAGCCACCGCCCCGAGTTGCTATGGCCAGAAGTCCGCACTTGCCTTTCGACCCCCTCCTATATATGTGTGTCTATTGTAAAGGTAACTCCTTGCCCGCCTCAGGAGCCTACCCTTCTGAGGTTCGCAATACGACTGCGAATACCCAAGCCGATGCTACCCTCCCCACTATTGGGGTGAGGGGCGGTGCGAACTGTCGGATCAAAACCTGGGCCGCATAGCAAACCGTTCGGAGGTGCCCGACAAAGGTGGTGGACATGGTAGGCAACACACTTGCGTTTCTTATGGAGCACGTCAAGCAAATAGCCACTTCAGCTTGGGAGAGGGGTGTAGATTAGAGGATATATATATATATATACATATATATATATATATATATATATATATATATATACATATATATATATATATATATATATATTACTACACCCCTCTCCCCTTAAATCTAGCTAACAAGCAACAAGCAAGCAACAACAAGCAAGCAACAACAAGCACTTTTTCTCCCTGTTTTGGCCATTGCTCCACGTCATCGCTTTGGGCTCTACTCTACTCTGGTCATCTTAGAGCCCAGGTGGTGGCCTTGCCAAATCCAAGTTTTGAGCTAAAAACTCAGCGGTGGCGGCCCGGGGCAGGGGTGCCAAGTCGGGACGTGCCCTCCCAAATCTGCGCAGTTTTGGGCCAAAAACAGCCATTTTTCGCCCAAAACAGCCCCAAAACCCGGGCGAAACGCCCAAACGAAGGGATACGGTGAGTACACCGCACGTGCCGCTTCACTTCACCGTGTCAAAGAGCTCTCTAGTGCCCTTCAATTCCACAATATGTCCGAGAAACGGCTCAAAAAGGCGCCAAAAAGCCCCAAAAACCTGCGCAATGCGCACCAACAGCCCAAAACCAAGCACGGGCCGTATCTTGGGCTACGTGGCTCAAATCCGAATTCCGAGGGCACCTAGTCCACCCGCAAGCCCCCACTTTTTGTGGTTTCCAAGCCTCAGAATCGCCCAACGAGCCACTCACACCCCCGTACCAGTGGTCACTTGGTGGAGCCGGAGGGCAGCCCGGCCCGCGCACGTTGGGGGCCAACGGTGGGTCCACCAGGGTCCCCGGGGCGAAAAAAATCATTTTTTGCAAAATTGTTCCTAGACCACTTAGGATGTTCAGAGAAGTGTTTTTAGGCCGTTTTGAGCCCGTGGTGGTGCGTTATGGGCCACGGAAAATCCCAAAATGCCTTGAAAATGGGCCGTTTTGGGACCAAAAATTGGTCAAAAATGGGTGAAAAACGCGTTTTTCCAAAAGTGATCCTGGACCATTCGGGATGCTCAAACAAGTGTTATTAGCCCATTTTGAGCCCGTCGTGACGTGTTTTGGCCCATGGACAATCCTGAAATGCCTTGAAAACGGGCCGTTTTGGAACCAAAAATGGGTCAAAAATGGGTGAGAAACGTGTTTTTCCAAAAGTGATCCTCAACCATTTGGGATGCTCAAACAAGTGTTTTTAGCCCATTTTGAGCCTCTGGTGACGTGTTTTGGTCCATGGAAAATCCCAAAATGCCTTGAAAATGGGCCATTTTGGGACCAAAAGTGGGTCAAAAATGGGTCCAAACCGCATTTTTCCAAATGTGATCATAGACCATTGGGGGTGCACAAACAAGTGATTTGAGCGCATCTTGAGCCCGTTTTGATCGAGTTTAGTCCCTTCCGCTACATGTATGCACCAAGTTGTACCCCTGGCACGTACCTTAGAGTGGAGCCACGTAGAGTATGGGAGAGGGGCGTAGATTAGAGGATATACATACATACATACATATATATATATATATATATATATATATATATATATATATATATATATATATATATATATATATATATATATATATATATATATATATATATATATATATATATATATATATATATATATATATATATATATATATATATATATATATATATATATATATATATATATATATATATATATATATATATATATATATATATATATATATATATATATATATATATATATATATATATATATATATATATATATATATATATATATATATATATATATATATATATATATATATATATATATATATATATATATATATATATATATATATATATATATATATATACGTGGAGTCAGGGGTGGTGGGCAGTTTCGAGGACGCGGACGACAATGGATTACGTGGGGTCATGAGTGTTGGGTGTCTCCACAGTGGCGGGGGTACGTGAACGATGGAGGGTCAGCTCTCGCTTCGCCGCATGCGTGCTGCTTTGTTCCTTGGTTGCTGCTTTGCGGCGAACAGAGGTGCCCTTGCTTTCTGCTTGTTGCGATGCTGCTGCGCTGCTTTGCCTTGCCCCCTTACCCCCGGCGAACAAACGGGCCAGCGTCCGTCGCCGTTGCTAATGCTAACGCTTTGCAGTTGCCACTGCTCCCAAAGCCTGGTTGCCCGGTATCCCCGGTCCTCTGGGTCCTCCGTCATGCTGTGGGCCACCTCAGGCAGCCCTGGGACCCACGGGATCGAGCGAGGCAGGAACCACCTGTCGGCGCGAGATGCCCGGTAACTCCAGTAGACGGCATGATAAGTGGTTATGACTATGACTATGACTATATATATATATATATATATATATGTATATATATATATATATGTATATATATATATATATATATATGTATATATATATATGTATATATATATATATATATATATATATATATATATATGTATATGTATATATATATATATATATATATATATATATATATATATATATTACTACACCCCTCTCCCCTTAAATTTAGCTAACAACAAGCAACAACAACAAGCAACAAGCAACACGTCTCCGTGCCGTTTCGGCCATTGCACCTTCCCAACGCCTCGGGCCCAACTCTACCTTAGCCATCCCAGAGCCTAAGTGGTACCCTTGCCAAATCCAAGTTTTGAGCCAAAAACTCACCGGTGGCGGCCCGGGCTGGTGGCCCCAAGTCGGGAGGTGCCCTCCCAAAACTGCGCAGCTTTGGGCCAAAAACAGCCATTTTTGGCCCAAAACAGCCCTAGTAAGGGTTCAAAACAGCCAAACGAAGGCAAACGGCTGCTAACTGCACCTGCGGCTTGACTTTCTCGCGACCAAGGAACCTCTGGTGCCCTCTAACTCCACGATATGTCCGAGAAACGGCCCAAAAAGGCGCCAAAAAGCCCCAAAAACTGCGCAATGTGCACCAGCACCCCGAAACCAAGAACGGGCCGTATCTTGGGCTACGTGGCTCAACAACGAATTCCGAGGGCACCTAGTCCACCCGCAACCCGCCACATTTTGTGGTTTCCAAGCCTCAGACTCGCCCAACGAGACACGTAGACCCCCGTACCAGTGGTCACTTGGTGCAGCCGGAGGGCCGGCCAGCCCACGCACAGTGGGGGCCAACAGTGGGTCCACCAGGGTCCCCGGGGCGAAAAAAATCATTTTTTCCAAAATTGTTCCCCGACCACTTGGGATGCTCAAACACGTGTTATTGGCCCGTTTTGAGCCCGTGGTGGTGCGTTTTGGGCCACGGAAAATCCCAAAATGCCTTGAAAATGGGCCGTTTCAAGACCAAAAATGCGTCAAAAATGGGTCAAAAACGCGTTTTTCCAAAAGTGATCCTAGACCATTTTGAATGCTCAAACAAGTGTTTTTAGCCCATTTTGAGCCCGTGGTGATGCATTTTGGCCCATGGAAAATGGCAACCATCAAAAAGTCCGGGGTGATCAAACCGTCCATGCTGTGAGCGCCAGATTCCGCAAGACGAGGCGCTATACAAAAGTCGTTTGTTTCGTGCTGAACTATATATGTGTGTCTGTTGTAAATCTAACCCCTTGCCCGCCTCAAGGGCCCAGCCCCTGAGGTTCGCAGTGCGGCTGCGAATACCCAAGCCGATGCTACCCTCCCCCGCATTGGGGTGAGGGGCGTTGCGAACCGTCGGATCACACCTTGGCCGCATAGCCAACCATTCGGAGGTGCCCGACAAAGGTGGCAGATTGGGTCCGCCTCTCCGCTTATCCACAACACTCACATGAGTAACACCCCTACTTTCCTTGTGAGGCATCTAAGACGAATAGCAACGTCGGCATGGGAGAGGGGTGTAGATTAGAGGATATATATATATGTATATATATATATATATATATATACATATATATATATATATATATATATATATATATATCCTCTAATCTACACCCCTCTCCTAAAAGACATGCGGGTTTATTATGTGGGAGTCAAGCACAAGCTGGAGGGGAAGGCTAATGGGAATTTATATCCGCTCAGAAAGAGCCCGTCCGTACGTATGTCCATCAAACCGCAATGTACCGTAACCGTGTGGCAGTGTTGGAGGAACGAAGCACAGTTGGCAAAACACGTGAAGGAATTACTTGCGAGTCTCGTGGTAATCTCTTTACAGAAACAGTTGTAACCTTTGCTCCCAAGGTTTAGACATGGCATGAAGGTGAAGGTAATTCCGTTAGGAGTACACCTTGGGCTTTTGGTAATCGCGCAAAATATCCTCTTTCATTGTCATGAAACCATAAAGTGCATTGTAGTGTTGGCTTGGCTTGCGGCCGACACCAACGGTACCAATTGCATGGTGCCATTGCTTGTGACGAAGATCCACGTGCTTCAGCGTATTTGAGTAGAGGGCCCCAAGTGCAATTTGTCGCTTCTGGTACTCGGTGAGGTCCGCAATTTTTGGGGGGATATTGTAATGGATATCCCCATCCAAAGTGTAGCCATAGTTGATGGGGTCATACTTCGCGGAATACTTGCTACAAACGTGGCAAGCATACATACGTGTAGCGGAGTGCCAAACAGGAGTGTCATACACCACAAAGCGACTTGTGCTACGTCAGGAGATCGCGGGGGAACTGGAAACGGTGCATTTTTGTACTTCAAGTAATTGGCGAACATCTCGTTGCGGAATGCAAATATCCCACTTGTAACCAAATCGGTGGGTGGCACGCCAAACAAAGTCTGTGTACGTATCTCGTCAGTATTGCATGGAACCGTAAACTTGTGTCCCCCACCTATTGGGCCCCAAAGGAGTTGACCACACCGGTAGCAAAGTGCATCAAAAAGTGGTGAGTACAAAGTGTCCAAACCATCAAGCCAATACTCTCGAACTGACTTCAAAGAAATGTTGGACGGCGATGATGCATTAACACGGAACAACTCCCGAGACACTGTACGAACGACCCTAGAAGAACGACGCCCCGATGCCTTGATGTGCTGCTTCTCTGGCGTATTGCCGTTTCCACCAACGATGCCCTTATTCCGTGGGCGCCTCGCCGGCGGCCGCCGCGGCAGCAAAGAAGACCGAGGAGGGTGTGCGAGGGTCTGCGACCGCGGCCACGGGCGCCTCGTCGGCGGCCGCCGCGGCAGCGAAGGAGAGTGCGGAGGGCGCGAGAGGGGCTGCGGCCCCTGGCACGCCGCGCAAGCGGGGGAAGAACCCCGCACGGGCCGCAGACACCTCGCCGGCGGCCGCCGCAGCAGCAGCAGTGGGCAGGGAGAGCGCGAAGTACCGCGCCCACGCCAACCCCGCCCACACCCACACCAGCCCCCCCAAGCCGTACCCCCCCAAGCCCTTCCCCCCGGGGCGGGAGCGGCACGTCCGCCCCCCGACGCGCGAGCGCTCGCCGCCGGGCGTCACGCTGCCGCAACTGCAAAGGCAGCAGGACGCCCGGCGAGTGGTCCAGGAAGGGCGCAGCGGCGAGGGGGAGGGGAGCGGCGGACGGCGTGACGGGCAGGGGGCAGGGGAGGGGTCAGGGCACGGGAAGGGCGCGCAGGGGCGCGGGCAGGGAGCCCAGGTGCAGGGGACGGAGCGAGGGGAGGTGGGAGAGCGAGCGGGCCGGGGCGTGGTGGACGAGGGGCGGGACCCGCGACACGGGCAGGGGGTCGGGGAGGGGCCAGGGCACGGGAAGGGTGCTCAGGGGCGCGGGAAGGGTACCCAGGCGCAGGGGGCAGGACAAGGGGGGATGGGAGAGCGAGCGGGCCAGGGCGTGGGGGACGAGAGGCGGGACCCGCGACACGGGCACGGGACCGGAAAGGGGCCCAAGGGCAAGGGCAAGGGCAAGGGCAAGGGCCCCAAGGGACAGGAGGGACGGGGCATGGGAGCCCAGGGGGGGGGGCGGGGCGAGGGGAGGGGGGCAGAGGGCGGAGCGCCCCCGCAGCCGGACGTGCAGCCGGTGAGGTGCATCCCCCTCGGCATCCAACAGATGCCGGCACACCACACCTACCACCACCACCACCACCACCACCACCACCTCTACAACATCGACCCTGACGCCGGCGAGCTCGTCCCCCCCCAACCCCCACGACACCAGCACCAGCAAGCCCCCCCCGCGCCGAGGGCGGAGCCGGCGCGGATGGCGTCGGCGGAGGGGGGACGGGGCGTGGCATCGGCGCCGCAGGTGCAGGAGCAGCGAGGGGGGCCGGCACGGGGGGCGGAGGAGAGCCGGCCGTGGGACGTGGACTGGGGCGCAGTCCCGGACCCGCTGGGGGGGGAGACCCTCCCCCTGGTGGGGGAAGTGTACGGGTGGTTGTGCTGGGCCAACCAGGGGACCTCCAGGAGGTCGCGGAACCGGCCCTTCGATGCCGTGCTCCTCCGGAGGGACGGAGGAAACCGAGAGGCAACCCCGGGGGGTTGGGCGGCCCCAGAGGACCACGAGAGGGTCCTCAGGTCAGTGATCCGGGCGGCGTGGCCCGACAGGGAGCCGACGTGGCCGGCCTTCCTGGAGGGGGGAGCGGTGCTCCGCATCACGGATGCGGACGCCAACAACTGGCTCCCCCGGGCTTTGCGTAGCGCCCTCGCCCACTGGCGCTACCGCCGGCACAACCCGCCGCCGCCGCAGCCCCAGCCCCCACACAAGCGGCGGCGCAAGTGAAGGCCCAGACGGCGGGTACGGGAGGGTTGGGGGGGGGGATGGGCCCCCTGACCCACGCCCCCCCCACGGTATGGCACGACGTGCGGGGGCGCGCCACCTCCCGCGGGAGGGAGTGCGGGGGCGACAAGCGCGGGGAGGAACCGGCTGCCCCGCAACCTGCTAGCCACTGACCGCTAACCCCCACGGCCACCCCCGGCCGGCCGGCGCCGCGCAGCAACGGCCGGGGAGGTGAGGGCCCCGGCGAGGGCCTGCGCGGGCATCCAGCTCTCGATAGGGGGGGCGGGTGAAGGGCGCGACCCCCTGACCGATGGCTGGCCCCCGGGACCAGGGCCGCCATGCCGCCCCCGCCCCCCCCCCCCACGGCCGACGAGAGGCATCGTCAGAGGGCCAATGGCCCCCCCCCAACCCACCCCCCCCCCCCGCACAGACCCAGGGGCGGGCGAGGAGGCGGCCCCCCCACCCCCCCCCCCCCGCACCCACCACAGCAGGGGAGCCACAGGCGCGGCCCTCCGCCCCCCCAGGGCCGGGGGGGCGCCCCCCCCTCAGGGGGAACGGCGGCGCAATGCGGGCAACGGCGGCTGGGCCTGCTCCCGCGAACCCACACCGGCGTGCCGGAGCAACGTGCACGACGGAGCAGGAAGGAGGCCGCGCCCCACATGACCCTCCCGTAACCACAGCCCGCTCCGAGGTGACAGAGGGAGGGTATCAAGTCAGATGGGGCCCCCAGGAGGGCGGCCCGCGGGCCGCCCCTCACCCCCCCCACCCCGGGGCGGCACTTCAGCCCCGACCGCAAGCGCGCGCCGGAAGGGAGCGCACCGGCGACACGGAGAGAGCCAGGAAGGAGTACCACAGGCCGCCGCCTGGAACGAGAGCAGGGAGGCCGCGGCGCGACACCCCCCCCCCCCCCGCCCCCCCACCGGCCCGCCAGCCGCAGGGGCCCCGGCCCCCACCCCCCGAGGCAGAAGGGACGGACCCCCCCGCCCGAGAGGGGAGCCGGAGTGTGACCCGCCCCCACGCCCCAGCCGCCGGCTCCAATGGGGGCCGCGAAGAGCAAGTGGGCCCACGCCTGCGCACCGGGACGCCGCGCAGATCGTGCCCAGAGAAGCCGGGTGGGCGCGAACCGGAATGGTATGGGTGGCCACGCCCCCCATGGACAGCACGACACCAAGGGAGGCCCGCTTTGTTGCCTACCCAGGGAAAGCGGCCCCGCAACCCGCTAACCACTGACCGCTGACCCTCGCGGCCACCCCCGGCCGGCCAGCGCCGCGCGGCAACGGCCGGGAGATGAGGGGCCCCAGGGAGGGACTGCGTGAGGATCCGGCTCTCGGTAGAGGGGGGCGGGGGAAGGGCGCGACCCCCCTGGCCGATGGCTGGCCCCCGGGGCCGGGACCGCCAAGCCGCCCTCCCCCCCCCCCCCCCCTTTTTTTGGCCGACAGGGGGCATCGCCAGGGGACCGAAGGACCCCCCCCACTCCCCCCCCCCCCCCCCTCCCACACAGGCCCGAGAGCGAGCGGGGTGGCGCCCCCCCCCCCCCCGCACCCACCCCAGCTGGGGAGCCACAGGCGCGGCCCTCCGCCCCCCCCAGGGCCGGGGGGGCGCCCCCACCCACAGGAGGAACGGCGACACGGTAAGGGCAACGGCGGCTGGACCTGCCCCCACGAACCCACACCGGCGTGCCGGAGCAACGCGCACAACGGAACACGAAGGAGGCCGCGCCCCGCATGACCCTCCCGTGACCACAGCCCACTCCGAGGGGACAGAGGGGGGGTTTGCAGGTCAGCCGGGGCCCCCAGGGGAGCGGTCCACGGGCCGCCCCTCACCCCCCCCCGCCCCGGGGCGGCACTTCAGCCCCGACCGCACGCGCGCGCCGGAGGGGAGAGCCAGAAAGGGGTACCGCAGGCCGCCGCCCGGAACGAGAGCGGGGAGGCCGCAGCGCGACACCCCCCCCGAGGCAAGGGGGATGGGCCCCCCCCACCCGAGAGGGCAGCCGGAGTGTGACCCGCCCCCCCGCTCCGGCCGCCGGCCCACAAGGGGGCCGCGAAGAACAAGCGGGCCCACGCCTGCGCACCGGGACGCCGCACAGATCGTACCCGGAGAGGCTGGGTGAACACGAACCGGAGTGGTATGGGGGGCCACGCCCCCCATGGACAGCGCAACGCCAGTGACGCCCGCTTTGTTGCCTGCCCAGGGAAGGCAGAGGGACGGAAAGAGGCAGAGCGACCCCCCGCCCTACAATCAGTCGGCGACCCGGTGGTGCTACTGCCCGCCTCTTACCCCTGTGCACGTCAGTCGGCGATCCAACGCACCCCACCCAGCCCCCTCCCCCCCTGTCCCGACCCCGTGCGCGTGGACTGGGGCCTCCCGGCACGCGCAACACGCTTCACAGCGCACAGCCCCACCCCCAGAACTGGATTCATAGCCGACGACACCCCTCAGTGGCGTAAGAGACTCCCGCGGCCCAGTAGTGAGAGCGTCGGTCTTCAATCGTCCAGTGCGGGGGTTCGATCCCGGGCGTAGGTGCTCCTGGGATCCCTGCACGTAGAGCTCTCTAGTTGGCGACGTGGGAACCACCCCCCCCTCCAGCAACTCGCGCCACCACCGATACCGGTGGATTGGGTGGAGGTCTCGTTCGTTTTACCCCCCACCCAAGAAAAACAAAAGACATGGGAGCCACCCACCCCTGCAGCAGTGCGCACCGTCACCTGTACTCAAACAGGTCGATGGGAGGCCTCGCCCGGTATTCGAAGGGATCGGTGGGAGACCACCGATCCCGGGGTTCGAACCAGCTCCTAGCGGCGCGCGCCTGGTGCGCTACCTCCGGGGCGGCTGCCTTCAGAGATACACCGGCACCCGGGTCACAGAACAAACGCGCCGGCAACCCCCTCCCCCTGTGCTAAGAGTAAGCCCGCGGTAGGGCTGCTCTGCTGGGCCATGAACCGGGACATTGGAGCACCACTCCAGCCACGGTCACCCCAACCCCCCCACGCATCCCGCAGGGCGAAGCTCCGTGCGCATCAGGCTCGTCATGAGAATCCGGCGGGCCGGCGCCTGGACACCAAGACGACACCTCTCTCCCCCCCCGCAAGAACAGAGCGGGGCCCCAACAACCGCACGCCCGCAACGCAGACCCCGACAGCCCACCTAGTGGACGGGCAGAGGAGGGAAGAGGAACGCAAGACCCAGAACGCCCCACGCGACGGACGAAGGCACCCCCCCGGGGACGCCCAGCCGCCGCCCCCGCAACCCCAAGCCAAGTAGGGGGGAACCGGGACCGGACCGCCCCCCCCCAAGCACGCCAGACGGAGCACGGGACCGGGGCAGGACACGCGGAGGGGCACGGACCACATGGAACGGCCCTACCAGCGCCCAGTGCCGGGACCACGCGAGATGCGCGGGCCACACCACCCAGCGGGGAGCGGACACCGCGAGAGCGCGAGCGCACACACACGAAAAGGACACGCGGGGACCACCAGAAGGGCAACCGGACCGAGCGCGCGGAACGCACAGACCACATGGAATGGCGTACCAGCGAGCGAGGATAAGGGACACCCGGACGGGACGGCCCGCCACACGCAACGCGGGATACGCGGGGCGGGAAGGGGGAAGAAGGGGAGACACAACACCAGGTACCGGCCCGAACCCCCCCGAACCGGCCGCGAGCGCCGCGCACACACAGACGGGACACTGCACCCGCCAAGGCAGTAGTGGCGCACAGCGCCACGCCCCAACCCCTAGGCTAGGCAGCCTCCGCGCCAGCCCAAGGGGGTCCCACTGGCGACAAGCCAGTAGCACGGGCCCGGCGGCGCCGGTGCCCCGGGCGACCACGCATTAGGGGGGCGACGCAGTGGGTAAGCGCCCGCGGCCACGGCTGCGAATTGATGCACTGACCGGGGAGTGGCGAAAGGGGGACGCCGGGGAAGGACGGGGCTCCGGGCTCTGTGAACCCGGGGGACTCCGCCACCAGGCAGGAGGTGCGTCTTGGAGGGCCCCCCACTAGGACCCGGTGGGGAGGATATCACCTGGCCCGACCAGGTGGCCCCCCGGGGCCGAAAAGCGTCTAGTACCCGCAAAATCAAACCTCAAACCTCAAACCTCAAAACACGTGAAGGAATTACTTGCGAGTCTCGTGGTAATCTCTTTACAGAAACAGTTGTAACCTTTGCTCCCAAGGTTTAGACATGGCATGAAGGTGAAGGTAATTCCGTTAGGAGTACACCTTGGGCTTTTGGTAATCGCGCAAAATATCCTCTTTCATTGTCATGAAACCATAAAGTGCATTGTAGTGTTGGCTTGGCTTGCGGCCGACACCAACGGTACCAATTGCATGGTGCCATTGCTTGTGACGAAGATCCACGTGCTTCAGCGTATTTGAGTAGAGGGCCCCAAGTGCAATTTGTCGCTTCTGGTACTCGGTGAGGTCCGCAATTTTTGGGGGGATATTGTAATGGATATCCCCATCCAAAGTGTAGCCATAGTTGATGGGGTCATACTTCGCGGAATACTTGCTACAAACGTGGCAAGCATACATACGTGTAGCGGGGTGCCAAACAGGAGTGTCATACACCACAAAGCGACTTGTGCTACGTCAGGAGATCGCGGGGGAACTGGAAACGGTGCATTTTTGTACTTGAAGTAATTGGCGAACATCTCGTTGCGGAATGCAAATATCCCACTTGTAACCAAATCGGTGGGTGGCACGCCAAACAAAGTCTGTGTACGTATCTCGTCAGTATTGCATGGAACCGTAAACTTGTGTCCCCCACCTATTGGGCCCCAAAGGAGTTGACCACACCGGTAGCAAAGTGCATCAAAAAGTGGTGAGTACAAAGTGTCCAAACCATCAAGCCAATACTCTCGAACTGACTTCAAAGAAATGTTGGACGGCGATGATGCATTAACACGGAACAACTCCCGAGACACTGTACGAACGACCCTAGAAGAACGAAGCCCCGATGCCTTGATGTGCTGCTTCTCTGGCGTATTGCCGTTTCCACCAACGATGCCCTTATTCCGTTGCGATTCTGGCGTGTTGTTTATGCCTCCGAAGGAACCCTTGGCTGCTTGGGACTCCGCGGTGTTCTTTTTGCCCTTGATGGCTTGGGACTCCGCGGTGTTTTTCTTGCCCTTGTTGGCTTGGGACTCCAAGGTGTTCTTCTTGCCTCGTCAAGACCCCTTGGCCGCTTGCGACTCCGCGGTGTTCTTCTTGCCTCCAGCTGAACCCTTTGCCGCTTGGGACTCCGCGGTGTGCTTTTTGCCCTTGATGGCCTGGGACTCCGCGGTGTTTTTCTTGCCCTTGTCGGCTTGGGACTCCGAGGTGTTCTTCTTGCCTCCACCAGACCCCTTGGCCGCTTGCGACTCCGCGGTGTTCTTTTTGCCCTTGATGGCTTGGGACTACGAGGTGTTTTTCTTGCCTCCTGACGAACCCTTGGCCGCTTGCGACTCCGCGGTGTTGGTTTTGCCCTTGTCAGCTTGGGACTCCGCGGTGTTCCTCTTGCCTCCACAAGACCCCTTGGCTGCTTGGGACTCAGGAGTGTTCAAACTTGCCACCGTCGATGCTTGGATCCCAAGTGCGGCGTGCTTTTGCAATCGCTTCATCAGCGTGGCGCGCAACTGCGCATGTCGCCGACGGATGGTACGCGGGGGGACTTCGCTATGCAGCTTGATGAACTCGGCCACCGGGAAGTCAATGTCCGTGTCCAAGCATTGTTGCAACTCGTGCTCCCAGCAATTTGACATGGTGCGAAATAAAAGGTAACTCCGTTAAGAGTACACCTATACTCCAAATCCAACTGCTGAGAGCAAGAAAACACATTATTTGGGAAAAAACAAAGTGACTATTTGGGGGGTAGAAGCATCATTGATAATGTTGGTGACGCCTATACTTGTACAGCCTCAAACCCAACCGGATGGCAGTATCTTGTTTTGCGTTGGTGGGCCTTACTTATCCTCCCAAAGAATGAGCCCCATTCCTACCCACTAGTACCCTCGCCCAAACGGAACCTCACCTTTTGGTACCCGTGGAACAACAAAGCACACAAACGGCAAAACACAGCAGGGAACTACTCGTCCCTCTTGTACCAAACACTCCAGCCTATTGTTGCAACTCTTGCCTCTTGATTAGACATGGCGTGAATGTGAAGGTAACTCCGTTAAGAGTACACCTGTACTCCAAGTCCAAACACTAAGAGCAACGGGCAGAGAAGAACAAAGCACACAAACGGCAAAACACTGCAAAGAATTACTCGTCCCTCTTGTACCAACTCGTGCTCCCATGATTAGACATGGCGTGAATGTGAAGGTAACTCCGTTAAGAGTACACCTATACTCCAAGTCCAATCACTAACAGCAAAAGGCACAAAAGAACAAAGCACACAAACGGCAAAACACGACAAGGAACTACTCGTCCCTCTTATACTTGGCGTGAATGTGAAGGTAACTCTGTTAAGAGTACACCTGTACTCCAAGTCCCCTCACTAAGAGCAAAGGGCACGGAAGAATAACGCACACAAACGGCAAAAAAAGACAAGGAACTACTCGTCCCTCTTGTACGAAACACTCCACACTATTTTTGCAAGTCCTGCTCCCATGATTAGACATGGCGTGAATGTGAAGGTAACTCCGTTAAGAGTACACCTGTACTCCAAGTCCAATCACTAAGAGCAAAGGGCACAATGAACGAAGCACACAAACGGCAAAACAAAGCAAGGATGACTCATCCTTCGGTACCAAAAGGGACACAAAATTGCACTTGTTTTTGTCACATAGTGGCCCATTTTCAAGGCATTTTGGGATTCTCCATGGGCCACAACGCCCGATCTTGGGCTCAAAACAGGCTAAAAACACTTTTCTGAGCCTCCCAAATGGCCCATGATCACTTTCAGAAAATTGCGTTTTTCACCCAGTTTTGACCCATTTTTGGTGTTGAACCAGCGTCTTTTCAGAGCATTTTGGGATTTTCCGTGGGCCAAAACGCGCACCACGGGCTCAAAATGGGTCCAAACCACTTGTTTGAGCATCCCGAATGGTCCAGGATCACTTTTGGGAAAACGCGTTTTTCACCCATTTTTGACCCATTTTTGGTCCCAAAACGGCCCATTTTCAAGGCATTTTGGGATTTTCCGTGGCCCATAACGCACCACCACAGGCTCAAAACGGCCTAAAAACACTTGTTTGAACATCCCAAGTGGTCTGGGAACAACTTTGGAAAAAAAGATTTTTTTCGCCCCGGGGACCCTGGTGGACCCACCATTGGCCCCCACCGTGCGCGGGCCGGGCTGCCCTCCGGCTCCACCAGGTGACCACTGGTACGGGGGTCTGAGTGGCTCGTTGGGCGATTCTGAGGCTTGGAAACCACAAAAAGTTGGGGCTTACGGGTGGACTAGGTGCCCTCGGAATTCGGATTTGAGCCACGTAACCCAAGATACGCCCTGTGCTTGGTTTCGGGGTGTTGGTGCGCATTGCGCAGGTTTTTGGGGATTTTTGGCGCCTTTTTTGGGCCGTTTCTCGGACATATTGTGGAATTGAAGGGCTCTTTGACACAGTGAAGTCAAGCCGCACGTGCAGTGTACTCACCGTATCCCTTCGTTTGGGCGTTTCACCCGGGTTTTGGGGCTGTTTTGGTCCAAAAATGGCTGTTTTTGGCCCAAAACTGCGCATATTTGGGAGGGCTCAAAACTTGGATTTGGCAAGGGCACCACCTGAGCTCCAAGATGGCGAGGGTAGAGTAGAGCCCGGAGCGATGAGGCGGAGCAATGGCCAAAACAGTGACGAGAAGTGCTTGTTGCATGTTGCTTGTTGTTGCTTGCTTGTTGTTGCTTGCTTGTTCTTGCTTGTTAGCTAGATTTAAGGGGAGAGGGGTGTAGTAATATATATATATATATATATATATATATATATATATATATATATACATATATATATATATATATATATATATAGATATATATATATATATATAGATATATATATATATATATATATGTCTATTTTCTTTCGATTTCTTGCAGATATTTGTGATGGATCCCCCCCGGCGACCAGGCGCCGCGGGGGGTACAGCGAAACCCTGGCCGGGGGGCAGCCGGGGCCTACCAGGGCCGCGCCCCCCGCGGCATATGAAGTGGCTGCCCGCGGCAGCGGCTCCTGCGTGGCTGCGGCAGCGGCGGGCGGTCACAGCGTGGAGCCAGCCGGCCCGACGACGCCGCCGATAGGGGCCAGGTGCGTGCCTGCAACATGCGTGCGACATGCCTCCACAGTGTCCTGCGAAGTATTCTGCGTAGTGAAGAGAGGGGAAAGGGCAAGGCAGGGAGGGAGTGGCCGGGTGCGTGCCTGCGACATGCGTGCGACTTGCCTACAAAGTGTCCTGCGTAGTGTCATGCGGAGTGTAGAGAGGGAAAAGGGCAGGGGAGGGAAGGTGAGGTAGGGCGGGAGTAGAGGGCCGCAGGCTGCGGGCCGGTGCGGACGGAACCAGGGCGCCTACGAGCGGCAAGGTGAAGGGGGAGTGGGAGGGGTGCCTCCCGTATTGCTCCGCGAAGTGTATGCCGGGAGGGTAAAGGGGGGGCGGGGACAGGGACACCGAGGGCCAGGGACCAAGGGACCTGGGGAGGGGGGCACGAGAGGACAAGGGAGGGCGAGCAGACAGGGGGCAGGACAGGGCCAAGGGGCCAGGGCACAGAGAGGGGGCAAAAGAGGGAGCGCTGCCACGCGAATTGCTCCGCATTGTGCTCGCGCTGGCCGGAGGGCAGAGGGACAGAGAAGGCAGGGCAGGGAAGAGGGCGTGCCACGGCGGCATGAAGGAGCGAGCGTGGGGCGGAAGCACAAAGGTGCCCCACAACCGAGCGAGCCGCCCGCAGTGCGCGGGGGCACTGGACAAGGCGGAGCACCGCGGCGCGCTGCCGCAAGGCGGTCCACCCCCATGGGTGCAGTGTCCTGCGTAGAGTTATACAACAAAGGTCAGGTGCGTGCCTGCGACGTGCGTGCGACATGCCTACACGGTGTCCTGCGAAGTGTTCTGCGTAATGAAGAGAGGGGGAAGGGCAGGGCAGGGAGGGAGGTGCGTGCCTGCGACATGCGTGCGACCTGCCAACAAAGTGTCCTGCGTAGTGTAAAAAAGTAAATGTAGAGAGGGAAAAGGGCAGGGGAGGGAGGGGGAGGTAGGGGGGGAGAAGAGGGCCGCAGGCTGCGGGCTGGTGCGGACGGAACCAGGGCGCCTGGGAGCGGCAAGGTGAAAGGGGATTGAGACGGGTGCCTCGCGTGTTGCTCCGCGAACTGTGTGCCGGGAGGGTAAAGGGAGGACGGGGACAGAGACACCGAGGGCCAGGGACCAAGGGACCTGGGAAGGGGTGCACATGAGGACGAGGGAAGGCGAGCAGACAGGGGGCAGGACAGGGCCAAGGGGCCAGGGCAGAGAGAGGGGGCAAAGAGGGAGAGCTGCAACGCGAATTGCCCCACATTGTACACGCGCTGGCCGGAGGGCAGAGGGGCAGAGAAGGCGGGGCAGGGAAGAGGGCGTGCCACGGCGGCATGAAGGAGCAAGCATGGGGCAGAAGCACAAAGGTGCCCCACAACCGAGCGAGCCGCCCGCAGTGCGCGGGGGCACTGGACAAGGCGGAGCGCCGCGGCGCGCTGCCGCAACGCAGAGTCATACAACGAGGGCCAGGTGCGTGCCTGCGACATGCGTGCGATCTGCCTACACAGTGTCCTGCAAGAGGTAGAGGGGTAACAGGGCAGGGGACATAGAGAGACGGAGTCCGCAGGAGGGTGCGGTGCCGCATGCGTGCCACCAGCCTAGAGACCAGGGCGCCAGGGGGAGGCAAGGTGAAGAGGGAAAGGGTGACGTGCCGTGTGTTGCTCCGCAGTGTGAATGCAGGGAGGGTACAGCGAGAACGGGGACAAGGAGACAGAGGGCCAAGGACCCAGGGGCCTAGGGAAGTGGGCGAGGGAGGGCGAGGGGGAACGAACACACGAGGGGCAGGGCTAGGCCAGAGAACGGGAGTGGAGGGGGGCAGCAAGGAAGAAGGAGGGAGGGTTGCCTCGCGAATTGCTTCGCCCTGTGCTAGCCAGAGCAGAGAGAGCGACGAGGGAGACAGATGCTCAGCATTAGGCGAGCACAGAGGGCGAGGGAGGGAGCAGCGGGGGCGGGGTAGGGGATAGTTGCCAAACGTTGTGCCGTGCGCCGTGCGCGTCCTGAAACCAACTCTGACCTCAATAATGCGTCACGTCACGTCCGTCAAGCCTGGAGCAGGAGGCAGGAAGCGACACGGGGGGACGGGCACCTGCGGCGCCATCCGAAGGGCCTCCCGTGCTATGACCCAACCAGTGGCGCAGAGGGGACACGCGCCAGTGGCGCCATCCACTGGACCCCCTGCGCCTGTTGCAGTAAGTGTGACGCAGAGGGGACGGGCACCAGCGGCGCCAACCGGTGGGCCCCCTGCGGCGTAGATTGTGCTGGACTGATTAAATAGGTGGCCAGGGGATGCCACAAATGAATCCCCCGTCCGTCTCCCCGCGTCTCTGCCATAGAACCTCAGGGGCCTCCATCGCGCTCCGGGGTGGCAGAGGCCCGGGGGACGAGAGCGCCCGGCCGCTTTGTAGCCGCCACTTCCAGCGCACTGATACCACGGCACCGGTATCAGGCCGCTCGGAAGTGGATACACAGGCACCAGGGAGATGATGGGCGGTCGCCCCCCCCCGGGCTGTTGGGTGCCGAAACAGGGGCCCTCCCCTCGACCAGGGCGGCAGATGGCGCAAGAAGCCTTCGAGGCATACGGTAAGTCCTCCCCGCTGCCCGCATTTCCTCATCTTCCGTTTCCTCCCGGGTACGTACCTCCTCCAGTAAGTATGGGCACAGGAGGGAGCAGGCACGGGACACTGAGCACCATGCGGAGACGTGGCGACTACCGCCGACGGGCAACAGCGGCTGGTTATCCTGGGCTGCGGGGCCTAAACCATGGAGCAGGGCGGGAAGGCCCAAACGGAAACCCCCCCCCCCCCCGCAGCAGCCAAGTGCCTCAGCCCGTGACTGTGTCGTGCCTACGTCTTGCCTGCGACGTGCGTGCAACGGAGGGGAGACGAAAAGGGCGTACCCCCCCCCCCCACCCATCCCCGCCCCCCCGAGGGCGGGGAGTGCGGAAAAGGGGGAGGCGACAAGCGACCCCCCCCCCCCGAGGGCAACGCGGCAGGGTGGGGAGGCAGCGGTGGCGGGACGAACCACACGACCGTGCCCGAAGAGGGCACGCGCCGTGCAAGCCCCGGCGGGGGGACCACCGGGAGGGCGGGCGTAGGGTAGAAAGGGCAACAACGGGAGCCACGAGGCGTACCCCCCCCCCCCATGCAGAGGGATGCCGCACCTCGTGCCTGTGACATGAGAGCGACGAAGGGAAAATGACATCCCCCCCCCCCCACGCGCCTCCGCAACCCCAAGGGTGGGGGAAGCAGGAAGGGAGGGGCGGACAGCGGCCCCCCCTCCGGAGGACAAAGCGGCAAGAAGGGGGGACGGCGGGGAGAGGGTGCGGGACGGACCACACGGCCGTGCCCAAGAGAAGCAAGCGCCGTGCAGGCCCCGGCGGGGGGAGCACCGGGGGAGCGAACGCAGAGTGGGAACGGCGAACACGGGGGCCACGCGGCGTGCCCCACTCCCCAGCAGAAGGACAAGTGCCGCGCCACGTGCCGGTGCCGTGCCTGCGACGTGCTTACGCCGGAGGAAGGGCAGCGAGGGCGCCCCCCCCACCCCACCCCAAACCCCCACACCCACCAAGGAAAGGGGCGAGGGCAGCGAGGGGAAGTCGAGGGGACATGGGGGATGACGGTAGCGGGAAGCGGACCCCCCCCCCGAGGGCGCCGCGGCAGGGTGGGGAGGCAGAGGAACGAGAGTGCGGGACGAACCACACGACCGTGCCCACAGGGAGCACGCGCCGTGCAGGCCCCAACGGGGGGACCACCGGGGGTGCAACCGCAGGAAGGGTAGGGTGTCGGCGGGAGCCACATGGCACGCCCCTCCCCCCCCAGCGGAGGGACAAGTGCCGCGCCTTGTGCCTGCGCCGTGCTTACGACATGCTTGCGCAATAGGGCGGACAGCGAGGACGCCCCCCCCCCCCCCTCCCCCAACTCCTCGACCCACCCACGAAAAGGGCGATGACAGCGAGGAGACAGCGAGGGGACATGGGGGGGGCAGGGGACGGGAAAAAAAAAACAAACAAACAACAAAGGACACCAACACGCCAGAGCAGGGGCAGACAGCAGGGGCAGACGGGACATGGCGGGGGCCAGGGGGCACGGCAAGGGGCGCGGGACAGGGGGACGCCCCTGGGGACGAAAGCAAGAAGGCAGGGACAAACACCGCAACGAACGGGGGGGAGCCGGGGTGACAGGAGCCCGCGAAAGACGCTGGTGAGGTACCCGACCTCTGGGGTTTGGGGGCCCTCCCTGTGTCCGTATCGGCCCGACCTGAGCGCAGGCAATAAGGTGGGTTACGCCCGGGACCGTTGGCCAGCGGCCCGAGGTGGCACCGGCCTGGGGGGGTGGCCAATGGGCCTGACCAAGAGCACTCCCCACGGCACGTACTGCGGTTCGTGTCCTGTGAGGGGCTGCGGGTAGGGCACACCGTCCATCGGGGTAGGCAAGAGACGTGCCTATCCCGCAAGGACTCCCCAGAGACCCACAGTGTACCCGACCCCGGTGTGGGGAAGGGCCGACGTAACTGGTTACGACGCGGGTCCATTTGTACTGAGCGGGTACAAAGAGACGGCCCGTACAACAGAGTTACACCCTGACGGGGAGTGCATGCATCGGCCCCCCCGTGGGGAAAACTCCCGAAGAGAGGGACCAGAGCCAGCGTCGGGCGCCCCCCCCCCCCCCGACCCTGCCTGGCAACAAGCCCGCCAACAACCGGGCCGGGCCAAGGGGCACACCTAACGGGCACAACCGGGGGCTAAGGAACACGGAAGGGAAGAGGGGCGCGCGAGAGGGGTGCGCAACTGTGTGGTGCGAAGTGTCGTGCAACAATAAGCCAGCAGCAAGCGGGACGGGCCACAGAGTCCACCCGTTCTCCCGTGTCCTTAGCTCACACAGCCTTCGTTAGCTAAATGTCGCTATCTGTCCCCGCCAATCCCGCGGAGTTGCCAGCCTTCCGGCGACGTGCCCGGCGCCTGGTAGACACAGTGTCTGATCTCGTCAGACACGGGCCGCACACGTATGCGGCGTTCCAAGCGCGCGTGGACGCGGACCGTCCGGCCAGGGACAACGGATGGGACCACTTCGTCGACGTCTGCCTGCGGCAGATGTTGGCCCGCGATCCCCACCCGTACAACGCGCCCGACGTTCAGGCGCGGTTCGCAAGGGCACGGTGCCGTTCGGGGTGCACCTGCTCAACCGACTACTCCGATGTCTACAAGATCTCGGGCAGCTCGAGGACGCGCAGCGCGGGCGGCCCCCAGTGGGGTCGGCGGGACAGCCGGGGTATGCGGCGCCGGGTGCGTTTCCGATGCCGCCGCCCCCAGGCCTCGGGCCCATGCCCATCCCGCCCTTTGGAACTCATCACCACCACCAACTCCATCTCCATCACCTACTTCATCACCCCGTCGGGTTCCCCATGATGCAGCATCACTTCCCACACCAACACGTACACCCGACAGCTGTGCCACCGCCCCCCCTCCATCTTCACCATCACCACCAACTGGCGGCTGTGCCACAGCACCCCATCCACCTACACCATCACCATCACCATCACCATCCGCACCAGCATGTGGAGTAACCGCATCCCCTGCCCCAGCAGCACCCTCGACCGCCTCAGCACACCGTGCCGGTGCCGGAGCCGGTACCGGTGCCTGAGCCGGGGCGGAGCGCCCAGCAGCGGGGGTTGTCGCAAGGGGCTGTGCCGCAGCACCCCGTCCACTTTCACCATCACCGTCACCATCACCTTCCGCACCAGCAAGTGGAGTACCCGCATCCCCTGCCCCAGCAGCACTCACGGCCGCCTCAGCACACAATGCCGGTGCCGGAACCGGTACCGGTGCCTGAGCCGGGGCGGAGCGCCCAGTAGCAGGGGGTGTCGCAAGGGGCTGTGCCACAGCACCCAGTCCACCTTCACCATCACCATCACCATCATCGTCCGCACCAGCATGTGGAGTACCCACATCCCCTGCCCAAGCAGCACCCACGACCGCCTCAGCACACAATGCCGGTGCCGGAACCGGTACCGGTGCCTGGGCCGGGGTGGAGCGCCCAACAGCAGGGGGTGTCGCAAGGGGCTGTGCCGCAGCACCCCGTCCACCCTCGCCATCACCATCACCATCACCGTCCGCACCTGCATGTGGAGTACCCTCACCCCCTGCCCCAGCAGCACTCACGGCCGGTGCCTCAGCACACAATGCCGGTGCCGGTACCGGTACCGGCACCTGGGCCGGGGCGGGGCGCCCAACAGCAGGGGGTGTCGCAGGGGGAGGCACGTAGCGTGCCCCCTGGCGAGGCGAGGAGAATGGGGGCACCTGCGGCTGCGCCACCCCTGGCGGTGCCCCGGCCGGAGCTTCCCGCGGCGGGGTCACCACCGCGGACGGTCCAGATGCCGGAACCAGCCGTGCCGCGCGAAGCCCCGCCCGTGGTGCCGACGGACCCTGAGCCAGTGGTGCAGGGTGGGGGTCTGCCCCCGACGCATGGGATGCAGGGCGCGGCCCCCATGGGGAGGACTACGGCGGGGGAACGAGAGGGGGATGCAGCGCAGGAGGCGGCAGTGGCTGGCCCCCGAGACATCAGCGAGCTGCTCGCGAAGGCCCTGGAGGAGTACCGGCGAACAGCCGTGGGGAGTGGGGGAGCCGCGCCGGAAGGGGCTGACGCCGGCGAGCTGATAGCGCAGGCGCTCGCGGCTGTCGCCCCGAGGACGGAAGGGGCCAAGGAGACGCCGACGGAGGCGGTTTCTTCGGGGGGACAGGACGCGGGGCGGGCTGTGCCGAAGGCGCACACGCCGGCGGAGGGCGGCGGGGTTGTGGAGCCCGGTGGGGGACGTGGCAAGGGGGAAGGAGTGGAGGACTGGATGTGGGAGTGGCGGGAGTGGCGCCAGGTGGCACCCGGTGCGCAGTGTCCAGCGGGGCTGGCGTACCGCATGGATCTCCATGCGCGCACCAGCTGGGCCCGGCTGCCCGCCAACCTGCGGGCACGGCTGGACGCGGCGGAGGCGGCAAGGGGCGGAGGCGCTGACGAGCGGCCTCTTGCGCCCTTCCCGCCGCGGCCGGACACGCCGCCGGCGGTGGTCGCGGATGGAGAAGGGATGGAGGGGGAGCAGGAGGAGGAGTGCGAGGGGGACGAGGAGGCATACGGGCCCGGCGAGTCGGCGCTGGCCCTCATGTTTGAGGACGACGCTGGGCCCGACGTCTACGCCGGCATGGACGAGGACCCGGCCAATGAGCCGCTGCGGCCCATGCCCACTGCGGTGCCGCCCCCTCCCCTGGGGAGCTGTGAGTGGCGGCACTGCAGGTACCATGCGGCCGAGGGCGCCCACAGGCACCGCCTCACGGGCACGGGGCAGCGGGAGGCAGGGATGCTGGCGGGCGCCCTGGAGCGCTTTGAGCTCCAGCGCCCAGGGCAGGTCGCCTGAGGAATGGCCCTGGCGGCAGCGTCCCCGGACAACGGCCAGGTCCGCTGTGTCCAACTGGGGGATGCGGCGGTCCTGGGTCACCACCCCGGTGATGTCCGGGCGGCCGAGCCCCAGGAAGGCCTCCCCCTGTCGGTGCGCCTGTCCGTGGGGTGCCTGCTGGGCGAGGCAGGGCTGGAGGACGTGCGGTGGGACGAAGGCCTGTACGTGGCCTTGTGGCGAGGTGGGGCTGACGCTTGGCGTCGCGAGCAGGCCGAGCGGCCCCTCACACCCCAGGCGCTGGGGTCCCATGCGCTCCTGGTGGCGTTGCACCGTGAGGGTGCAGAGGTCGTGTTCGACGCGGACCGCCTGCTGCTGACCGGGGATGGGGCGGTCCTCGTCCCCACCACCAGCAGCTACCGCCTTGAGAGCCGCGGCGGTGACCTCAAGCTGCTGGTGGTGGTGGGCACGCGCCTCGACGGGAGCGCCGCCCCCCAGGGGTCCGAACACGCGATCCCGGTGGGAGGTGACGAGGAAGCAGGCCGTGGCGATGACGGGGTGGGGCAAGAGCAACCCACGGGGGAGGAGCAGCAGCAGGATCAGCCGGAGGTGGCCGGGGAGGAGGTGGACGTGCAGGCCATTGTGGCGGCGGCCCTGGCGAAGTTCACGGATGCTGCGGGCCCGCCGCCGACGACGGAGGCACTGGAGGAGGAGGACCAACGCAGGAGGGGTGAGGAGGCACAAGTCGCCATGGAGCAGGACGAGGAGCCGGAGTCCAGGGGTGAAGAGGCACAGGGCGCCGGGGAGCAGGACGAGGAGCTGGTGATCGTGGGGGCGAAGGAGGCGCGTGAGGTGGGTCCACGGAAGCTGGGCCGCCGATAAGGCTGGGCCGAAGACGGGGGAGGTGGAAACCTGCAGGCACTGGGCCAAGGGGTGGTGCATGCGTGCAGATGCCTGCCGGTACGCCCACCCCCGGCCGCCGGTGCCACGGGGAGTACCCCAGGAATTACTCCTGATCCTCCAGGCCATGGCCCGTGTGGAGGCCCTCAGCCTGGACCGCAGCCTGGACCACGGCCGGGGCCACGGAACGTTGCTGCAGGAGGCGGTGGTAAAGGCGCAAGGGGGAGGGCTCCCGGCGGTGGGGTATGCGGTGGGGAGTGGGGGCCTGACCGAGTGGGCGGTGGCGTTGCCATGTGGCATGGCGGCCCTGCTCACTCCGTTCCAGGTGGTCCCGTGGAGGGACGTGGTCGCCGTCCAGGAAGCCAATCCGGGATGGGTGTGCACGTGGCACACACACCCCGTCGGCATGGACCCTCGCGAGTGGCAGGCTAAGGCGGTCGTGACGTACCTGTCCGGGTCGTTGCCGGTAGCGCCGGGTGCGTGGGCGCAGTGGTGGGACAGGGCGCTCAGCTGGGCGAGGGATGGCAGTGCTGTGGCGGCCTGCCCTGACCTCCCGCGCGAGCCCGTCTCAGTCCAGCCGTGGACTGTCTCCCTGCATCTCCCCGCGGTGGCGGCTCGTCTTGCGGCCACAGACCCGGAGGTCTCGCTGCTCGGAGACCGAGAGGGGCCAGGGCTTCGCCTGGGTCAGGGGCTGGAAGTTCGCACCGCCCGCCTCCCCAGCCCTGTGGACGGGGACATCCTGGGGGGACTCCAGTTCACGCGGGCTGGCGGGGCTGATGTGTGGACCGCTGTCCATCGCCAGCTCCCAGACGCGTGGCCCCAGGTGTACCGGCCCCCTGGTCACGAGCGTCTGGTGGGAGTGGAATGGCGCGTGTGGGCCGCCAACGGCCCGTCCCCACCGGTGGTGGTCCTGCCCAGGAGAACCAACCACCCCAGCTGGGAGACCGTGGCAGTCTTGTGGGGATGGGTGGCGGTCCGTGGGGCCGATGGCCACGTCTTCACTGCCCCAAGGGGCATGGTGATCGAGACCGACGGGGGGACAGCGTTGCAGCTCACAGCGGAGCCCCTGACCACGCATGCTGTGGTGGCCGTCCTCCAGTGGGGTGCAAACAAGCCACAGCCCTGGCGTGATCCGGTCGCTAGGGCTGTCTGGCGTGACCTGCCGGTCCTTAAGGCCGCCTTCTGGTCAGGAGGAGCAGGGGGGCATCTCCCGGGCGCACTCCCATGGCTGCGGGGCTGCGGAGACGCCTCTCCCCCGCCAGCTGAGTTGAGGGGCGCCCGGGAGCACGTGTACTCCAAGCCCAGGCACCACTTCCTGGTGCCCGCGGACCATGGGGTGGAGCTCAGCGACCACGTGGTCGCGCTGGCAGCCGACGTGGTGCAGTGCCTGGCCCCCCACGCCATGATGCTCCCGAGGGAGGGGTGGGAGGGCCAGCGGCACGACCAAACCCCGGCTGCCCTCCTCATTGCGAGGTACGTCGAGCTGGGGGGCTCAGAGGCGGTGTACCTCGACCGGTTGGAGACGCCGGGCATGCGGCACTGGACGGCCCACCACCTCGTGGCCCCTGACATGCGGTTGGCCGTGGACCCGCTGGGCCGGCCTGTGGTGTTGGGGGCCCCGCCCCAATGGCCGCACACGTGGGACATGGCGGTCCGGACGATGCGCATGGCACCCAGGGGCCAGAGGGCGGGATGGCCCGGTGCAGAGCATCTGCTGGCAGAGCCCCGGGCGGCACAGGTGCAGCAGCCGGCCGGCAACACCAAGGACTGTGGCGTGTGCGCCCTCATGTCCGCCGTCAATACCCTCCTCAGGGTGCCGAGGCCAAGCAACCTCCTGTCCGCGCTGGACAGGCGGTGGGTGGCGGCGGTGGTCCTCAACAGGGACATGGGGCCCATCGCGCGTCTGCCGTCCCTGGGGGAGCTGCCTGCAGCGGTGTTGGAGGCCCTGCCGGCGCCCCGCACGCCCTTGGACCTGGCGAACGTCCCGCACAACGTGGGGCTGCCCGGGGCGCGCTTGCAACACGCCCTGCTGTGTATGGCGGCGGCGGCGGACGGGGGGATGTCCATGCTGGCGACGGTGTCCCTGCAGCACGTGCAGGACGCGATGCAGCAGCGGCGGATGCATGCCCCCCAGCCGTGGGAAGAAAGCGCCAAACGGTGGCTGAGGGTGGAGAGCGTGCTCTCCACCCATGCGGTGGGCATGGCAGATATGGGGCGGCTGGTGGTGTTGGAAGGGGAGGAGTATTGGGCCTGTGTTCGGGTGGAAACAGGGGGACTGGAGTGGGTCGGAGTCACCGCGTGCCGGCTCAGGAGGCAGCAGTCCAGGGGCCCGGCCTGCTACCGGGTGTTTCGGGAGTGCCTCAGTGGGCTGGGGCCGGTGCGCAGGGCGCACAGGTGCACGGCCGAGGACATCCCGCTGGCGCCAGCGGTCTTCGTGGAGGTCACGCGGCCGCCGGTGATCCAAGGGCAGGACGTCTGGAGTGTATGGCGTTTGGACTAAGGGTCAAAAGAATTATTGGGCTAGCTAAAGAGTAAAGTTGAGGGGGGGGGGTCATATTTCTTATAGTTCAATTAGTCCTGCCCCTGAGATGGGCAATTAGTCTTGGGGGTCAACTTATTGCCCTAGCATGGCTCACCTTAGTTGATCAACTTATAGTCCTAGAATCACCATTAGTCTACGGATGAGACTTAGTGCCCTAGCATGGTTCACCTTACTATGTACTATGTTTGTGACTTAATGCCCCTAGCATGGTTGATTTCTCCTTGAAAATAAATTTGAGGGCGTGAACTTATTGCCCTAGCATGGCTATCAAATTTGCGATTTCTCAAACTTCAGGATTTGCGATTTCTCAAACTTCAGGATTTGTCGATGTTTGTTTTGAATGCCAAATGCCAAATGGCACGCAATCTATACCAGGCCAGAGAATCAAAAATCAACACGCGAAACACAACAGCAAATCACCCTTACCAAACCCATTGAACTGTTCAGCAGAATATAATCCCAAGAGTAAGTGGGATCACTGGTCTCGGATTCAGAGGGAATGGGACACCACGGGCAAGGGGCATTGCTGCCACCAGCAACATTCTCTTCAAAATTATATAACTGGTCACACTCAGACAACAAAGAAGCACAAGGTTCAGCCACATGCACTTAAAAATGTCCTGCCGACAGCCAAAGAAAAAAACGGAAATCAATACCAGGCCACAGAATCAAAAAACATGGTGGCCTCATCAAAATTATATAACTGGTCACACTCAGACAACAAAGAAGCACAAGGTTCAGCCACATGCACTTAAAAATGTCCTGCCGACAGCCAAAGAAAAAACGGCTCATTCACAGCGAACCAATCAATACCAGGCCACAGAATCAAAAAACAACATGCCAAACACAAAAGCGGATTACCTGGAGCTGGGGCTGGGTTCACTGGTCTCAGATTCAGAGGGTGGCAGACTTGCACCACTGCCATCCAGTGAAGGTTGGTTGGTTTCTGGATTGGTTTCTGGGGCCGGAGGGGATGGGACACCACTGTTTTCCTCATCCACATCAATCACCTCCTGGGGGCTGGGGCGAGGGGCATTGTTGCCACCAGCAATCTTCTCTTCGACAACGTAATACTGAACTGGTTGTTCGCTTCCATCTAATACACACACATACACACACACACATACATTGGCCAATTGGGCAGTTGCGTTGGGTAAGTGTGGTGGCCACTTGGGGACCCAAAGTGGAAATCAGGGTAGATGCATAGGACACAGGGTGTCGTGTGTCAAAGCGGGGTCCTCCCCATATATGGATGAAAGGCCATGGGCTAAGACGAAACATAGCCATCCAGCCAGCCCTAAGTGGTACAATCAAGTTATCATTTCAATTTTTGCTGTCATAAAAGTGCGATGGGGTTGTTCATGCTATTTGACATTGAGCTTTTTCGTTTTGGATGTTTGGCACTCCAGCCACACAAACATACAATCTATGCATCACAACGTCACAAAATGTGCCCATTGCCACACCTATGTATGTGGAACCTTTGTGATCCTTAACCCTGCTGCTATTTGATGGCTGGACTCATTAGATTTTCATTGAGCGCACCGTACAATGGTACATCATACTAGGTAGGACAAAAAGTTGAAAAAGTGGTATATCATGCTAGGATAGCAAGCTGGCCGTGAAGATTGTGGTGGATCATGCTAGGGCAACAAGTTGAGATAGCGGTGTATCATGCTAGGAGAACAAGTTGCCCCGCAGCATCATGGTGAATCACGCTAGGACAATAAGTTGTCTTGCACCATCATGGTACATCATGCTAGGGCAACAAGTTCACCCCCAAGACTAATTGCCCATGTCATGAGCTAGACTAATTGAACTATAAGAAACATGACCACCCCCCGTCAACTTTGCTTGTCATCTAGTCCAATAATTCTTTTGACCCTTAGTCCACGCATATGTCATCCTGCCCAAATCAGGTTTCCCTTATATCGGCCACCCAATTGACTAGGAGATATAAGGGAAACAAAAGTGATTCGTGGGACCACTTTGAAGGGCCATATCTACGGGTGAGTGCGAGGAAAGAGAATGAGGAATGTTGCGTTGCAATCGCCTTAGTCTCAACTTATTTTTAGTAGGGTCCAACACCTTAGGTCGTCATACACACTCGTTGTATCATAGGATCATGGTCAACATGGTAGAAACTTGTTTGTAACTTGTTGACCATGTGTCCGCACTTGATATTATGACTTTCCAGTGTAGCGCATGAGTCTTGCGGTTGCATAGCATCTTTCCTTCGGTTCCCACGTCCATTTTACCCAAAGGTATGACCATGGAGGGGCATGGTATACCATGGTGGGAGCCAATTTTAAGGGATATGTGTGATATTGGTAGTATATGTCTTGATATGCTCACGCCCATGTTATATATCTTCGTGTGGCCGAAGAGATGGGGAGCCACACGTGACAAGGGCTTTGCCCATGTCCCAATTGTGGAATCCAAAGCGCTAGACTAAGTCTACCGCGTATGTATTGCTCATGGTATGTTTGGCAAAGAGATCCATGAGTGCACTCCCATTTTCATGGGGCATGTAGATATGAGTGGCGAAGGTATCTCCATGCGCCCGATTGGGGATCCAAGTGGGGTAATTGTTCGCAAATGGTTCCAATCATTTGTATATTGAACCATGCGCGGATATCATGGGTGAGCATAGAGATATACTATCATGACAACTTTGTATTTGGACATATTTTCATGTTTTTGACCTCAATTTGTGCTCCTTTTGCGTTTTGTGTACTCACCTGGTCGGCAAACAGCAAGAAGCCTATGGAGAGTCGAACCGTGGTATGTTGTTCATATGTTGGCATATGCTTTGGAGTTGAACACCACCATATGCCGGATCGCATACTCCATTTGGCTTGGCGCACGAAGGATTACAAGAATTGGTCTCAAGAGCATGGGCTGACTTGGGCAGTGCGTGGCGCCCATATCCGAAGGGGTTTCGAGGGTAAAGTGGGGATGTACATGGGCATTGACCTTCGGTTTCTATCCTCCATGAATACTAGACTTCGATTCCATGCATGCTTTGAGCCTTCGGATAAGTCGTAACTTCAATTTTGAGCGTATATTTGATATATGGCCGATATGGCAATTTTTGGCATGTTATGAGTTCAAACTCATGGGGCATATCTCTAAGCCCATTCGACTCCAAGTCCAACCAAGTATATGTCAGGGTAGGGCATGGTCCTGAGTGCCGCTCTAGGCCATGACACGCCACCTCCCCTTTTTGGCTAGGATTTAGAGGCTTGGGAGGGAACACATTTTTGGGGTTTGTGTAGTGACATTTGACACATGGCATTTAGCCATCTTATTTGATTGGGTTCAGGGCACCATGTTGGCGAGTCAAGGGAAGGTCCTGAGTCCAGGGAATGAGGGGTCTATGGCTGTGATTGTGTAAGTTTCCATCCTTCCCCAACTTTGCTTTATTTGTGTTCATATGCCAATTTCAGGGCTTTCCTCTTTGGTGCAATTCTTGTACATGCCCGCCACCGTGGGACGACCGGTGTGCTGAACGGAAGCCCGCAGTACGGATTGGACTGTGGATTGGGTTATTGCTGTATTTGTGGGATCTGGTTGCTGTTCAGGGTTGAAGGAGGATTTTATTTTCTATATTTTTGGATTTTGGACCCTGGACTTTGAGGAATGCAATCGCTGATCAGGAGCAAGTCAGCAGGGGTAACGGGCGGAAGGGGCACAACAGGGGCCGGTCCTGGTAGGGACCTTCTTTAGGACTTGGCACCCACAGCTTGCACCGCTTGGACGATCCGATCCTCTTCCTCAGCATTCCATTGGGATGATCCGCATGCATAGTCCGTGGACAGCCATGTAAGGCATTCTTTATCCTCCCGGACCAGCGTTGCACGATGGGGAAGGGCTCCAATGGCGTTTCCCACCATGAAGTCATACCCCATGATCATATCCCAATCTGTAATGTCGGCCACATAGAAGTTCCCGGATAGAGTGCTTCTCTTCGCCAAATCAGGGCGGTTCAAGCGCCCATGCTCCCGGAATTCCATACTGATAGTGGCCTCATGGGTGCCACCACCACCCATAATCTCTCCATTGGCCACCTTCAGGCGTACCGGTCTCCGGCTGGGCTGCAGGGATTCCTCCTTGAACAACCCTCTCTGGACAAGGCTCACCTGGGCACCCGTATCCACCAAAACATCCACCACCAACAGAAAGATGTCCTTGTATTATACCCTAGGTCTTTTGATGTATTCCTGCAAGTTGGTTTTGTAGTTGAAAACCCCAAACCAAAGCAGCAAGTAGAGCAAGGACTGAATATGGATCGAATCAATGAAATCAATGATTGGTTTTGGAATCCAGTGTAACACAGAAGGGCTGCAGATAGACAAAGCAGGTATATGAACATAGATTCAATCACAAATGGATAATGCAAAAGGTTTTATATGAAAATTGGTCAGACTCTAGCCTCAGAGGTTGCAATAGGCACTTCATGTGCACTCTTTTGGGTGAAATGGTGCTGGTTAGGACTGAGGGGCATAGATGTCAGGACCACACAGAAAATGACTTGGCCAAGCAACTGAATTCAGAAACAGTTACAAAGTAGGACCACAATAAGTGGTAGAATCAATTGAGTATAGGGGTCTTGGGGTGGGAGACCACTTAGGCTTAACCTCCAAGGCCCACAAGCATGGAATGCCTGATTTATTTTGGTATGACCTCCATGAAGGAAGGTACCTCCGCTCAGTTGAGTGGTAGGGGTGAACTTCATGGGGGGGCTAGGGTCACAACCCTAGTTACTTTGAGAAAGTGTACTTTGGGCCACAAAAGGGAGATAAAAACACTTAAGTTTGTCTCAGCATCAACAAAGGGTTTTAAGGGGGGCTTAGCCTGGATCAAGCCCTCCAAGAAAGACATGGCAGTGACTTTTTCTTACTCCCCCCTGGAGTACTAGTTGATCTAGCTACTAGGACCAAGGAAAAAGGCTCAAATATTCCCAAAATTACGTCAAAAAAAATGCATTAAACTTACCAAAAACATTCTCATCACTTCATAGAAGCCTATCACACTGTAGGGACCCTTGAAAAACAGTGTAATGTACCGTGAATGATGTCCCTTCGAAGGGGCATTCCTCAAAAGTCGCCGGCGTGAGGCGAAAACTTTTGGAAAGAGTGTGGGGGCAGTGGGAATTGAACCCAGGACTCCCTGTCCAGAGCACATGTGTCTGTCCACTAGGGTACAGTCGAACGCTCTAATGCGGACGGTTATCGCCGTATAAACAGCAATTTAGTAAACGTCCTGACCAAGGGCCAGGGCGGAGCAATACTCCCAATGGAGGACACAAACCCCCAGGAGCTGGAAAAAATAGAAATTGGAACCAGCAGGGAGTGATTCCTGCGGTTTTGCGGAAGGGGTTGCGATTCAGCAATTGAAATCGTTGAAAATCGACGAAACCACGCGGGAAATCGTCATTTTTACACATAACTTAAAGTCGCAGACAAGCGAAAACGAAGCAGACGCCAAGAAAAGGGTTGCACAAGCAAAAACGGCTTTTGGAAAAGAAGGTATGAGCCGTAGTTTTTAAAGTTTTAAAGAACATTTTTGCACAGTTGCATCAAAATTTTTATAAACTTCAGAGTAAAGTATTCAAAATCAGCCCGCACCACAGAGCAGTTCAACAACCCGTCTCTCAGGTATGTCTGTGTCACTTCACACTCACGCATTGCGTTCGTGTTGGTTGCTCCGTCAAAACGTTAGGGTTGTTAACGCTGTGCTCGTTGGGGGGTCGGGTGTTCATCTCTCGTGCTCTGCACAGGTGAAAGCAGGAGTGAAAGGTATGTGATGCGAATGGAGCGCGCAGCGCGCACGTAGGGTTAGAATATGCGCTGTGCTCGCGATGCATGTGCCTAATCTAGGCATCCACACGCTGTATCGTTTCACCTGTATCCCTAATCCACCCTTGTTTCCTTCTTCACAGGTAAGCGTTTGTACGTGTGCGGCCGTCGCGTTCAAGTTGAGTTGCTTAAAACGCTTAGGTTTGTTTTGTGTTCGTTTCAATGTGGCATTCACACGATGCATGGTGAGTAAGGTAGGTTAGCCCAGGAGGAGCTCACCTCCTGGTTGAGTCTGTGGTTAAGCCTCCCTTCCCTGCGTGCACATGATGCATTAAAGGGTAGGCCACGCGAATTGCGCACGGTAAACCTTGTTTAGGTTACCCAGAGGCTCCTGGGTACATTCTTTAAGAGAACCCGAGGAGTTTCTTAAAGCTTGCTTGCTTGACAGGGGTAGCTGCATCTGCAGCGTGTTTGCGAACAGCGTATTATAGGTCACACTGAGAAGGGTATAATACCTGGAGTGTGGCTTGGTTCCACAGTCGCAAACGCCCCTTCATCTGCCTCTTTTGTACAGGTGGGAGAGGTTAGGGTGATTGGTGCACGCAGCAGCTGCCTTCGGCGGCTACCATTTTTCTGCCCCAGCAAAACAGGGGCGCTGATCACAAATCATATCACTGTGCCTCAGCCAGTACTGGCGAGGACAGTTCGACCTCAACGACATCTGCGCTGTGCACGCAACGAGAGCACCCCTTCCCTCCAAGCCCTAGCAGGGGAAACGCGTTGTGGCGTCCCCTGTTATGCCACAGCTGCTTAGGAGCGCTGTGTTCTCTCGTCCTTTTCACAGGAGGGTCGTTAGGACCCATGAGAACTTCACCTTCGCAACGCCAAGTAGAGTGTGCGTGTAGGAGTGGTAGTCCTGAGTGGGGGCTAGAGCCAGTTGCCCAGTGCTCGCCCACCAGGATGGTGCCACTGTAGGGTGTGTAGGACCTGTAGGGGGCGTGTCACTGTCCCACCCTTTTGCTGCAATTTTAGCTGGGCTGGTGGGCTGTGACAGTGGTTAGGTTAGTGTTTTTGGCCACATAGCAAACAGGCGTTTTGCATGCCTTCATAGCTTTTGGCCACCCCTCCCTGTAGTAGACAGATAGGTAGGGAAAACAATACCTGGACTAACACTCTGGGTATTCCCCCAAGGTTTTGCGCCAGCACAGAAATTGGGCGCATAGGGGAGGGGAGACCCGGGGCGTACCCCGTGGCATCAGTAAGCCAACCCTCCAGGTTTAGCAAGGGCGCAGACTTGGGTATAATTAGGACACCACTTCTGCGGCTTGCTCTCAGGACCTTAGGACTAGCACACTCACACATACGCTATGGCAGGTAAGGGTAAGGTAAACCCTGTAAGGAAGGGTAGAACCCCATGGGTCTGGACCAGTCAGGGGTCCTAACTGTGGGCTCGCTTGTCCCCAAGGAGGGAAGACACACCTTGCCTCATAACACCTTGCTTGTCATTCCCCCCTGGTGTAGAAAGCCACCGTTCTTCGTTGGCTCACCAAGGTCATTACATTAGGGCAGTACCCATGCAACACAAGGTCAACAAGGCGAACACTCGCTGGGTGGCTGCAATCTTGATAAGCGGCCACCTGGCTCACGCTGGAAACCATAGGCATGGGTCTGCAGTGCACAGACAGGGTCAGTAGACTGACACAGGGTAATTAGTTTCGCTTCTTACCCTGGGACATAGTCTCAGCACGGGTTAGGAGCTGCCCCTCGTTGTTCTCAACGAGGTAAGTGCGGAAGATGGGGTTGATACTCCCATCTGGTTGTATGAAGGCTGACATAGGTTCCCAGGTCGCCTCGGACAACCCATAGCCATCCCACAGGGTAAGGAATTTCAAGCCCTGTTTATACTCGTGGCGAGCAATACCTGCAACCACGTAGTAACCATCGACTGCCATCTCATCGGCAGTCATCTCTTCGAGTTCGTCTGCCTCCTCTGGACTGGCAGCGTTCTCTAGGTCTATACGTTCAATCTCACTGTCGCTGAGGCGCCACTCATCCCAAGACAAGTCGTCAGGGGAGTGATAGTGCCTCAGCTGCTTAGGAGCACATAGCAGTTCACCACCTAGACGTGGACTGCACCTGACATGGATCCTGGATCCATCTATCCTGATGATACGATAGGGTCCAAAGTAAGGGTCCTGTAGGCAGTTACGTGGCCAGGAGGGTAGGCGTGAATGGTGTACCAAAACAAGGTCACCAACCTTGAAGCTGGCAGGTCGCCGTAGGCGGTTCCGTCGGCTCTGTTCACGGTCACGAATGTGCCTCAGGTTAGTACCAGCCTGGTTAGCCAGAGACTGCTTGTGTTCTAGCCAATCTCCTACAGGGCTCTTGAAGTCCTCAGGAAAGGGGGTTTTGAAGAACCAAGCAGGTCGTCCTCCATGGAACAGTTCGTGGGGGGTGAAACCCGTAGAAGAGCTCCGCTGTGAGTTCATGGACAGAACTGCCCAGGGCACTAGGCGTACCCAGTCCTTGGTGCGCTCCTGTTTCATCAGGATTCTTAAGTTTTGCTCCACTACACGGTTCTGTCTCTCACAGAGAGGGTTAGACGTGTGAGTGTAGGGCACACCTGTGGTTACCTCCACGTTGAGGGCATTTAGCACTCGTTTGTACCACCCAGTGTCACTGCGGATGCGTACATCTTCATCAGAGTGCACCTGTTTAGGTGCTCCATAGGGTTCGAACCATTGTTCGACCAACATTTTTACAGTCTGCTCACCTGTGATTTTCTTATTGCAAGGGAACACACGGGTGAAGCGAGATAGACCACAGGTGACCACGAGGCAACTATCATAGCCGCCAAAGCGTGGTAGGCCGTGGATGTAATCCACGTAGAGAAGAGAGTTAGCACAATAGGGTATGGGTAAGCTGGAGATCAGACCCCTATCCCTACTGTCGCTCTGCTTGCTGGCATGACAGCCACAAGCATCCACAATGGTCTGCATACGCGACCTCAGTTCAGTCAGGGTTAGACTAGAGTAGAAACACTCACGGAAGAAGTCCACTGAGCGATTAGCGCCAGTGTGACCGGAACTGAGATGGGACCACTGTAGGCACCCATCTAGTCGTGCCTCAGGCACCACAATTCGGTCCTCGTAGAAGAGGTACTGATTGTTTTTATACCACTGGTGCCCGTCAATGACACGGGGTTCGAGACCAGTGTTGGGGGTTTGGAGAATTTCTTCATACTCTGACTGATAGTCGGTTAGACTCCAACCCTCCAGGATTACACCAGTGCGCATGGACAGGTCAAGCTGGACATCCATACGCTGGAAAGCCTCTTTGGCGAGCGCCTCAGAGCTCTCACCAATAAGCGCATCGAAGTTGTTGCGCGATATATAGTCAGACAGTTCATTCTTAATCCCGGGAATATGATGCACTGTCAGCCTGAACTGGCTCAGGTAAGTCCACCACCGTTTTAGCTTCGCTTTCTCTGGTGGTGGGCCCTTCTGAAAAGACTTCACAGGCTCCTGGTCACACAGCCAGACAATAGGGTTAGACCCCAGGAGTCGGGATCGTGAAGATAGCACCAACATACCGGCCAGGAGTTCCTGGTCATAGGTGCTGTAGTTGGAACGCGCTTGGTTCCACTTCCAATTCCAGTGTCCCAGTGGTACCAGTCGCCACTCACTGGTAGGATAGTCGTGTTTCAACGAACCATCACGGTTCAGTCCAGTAGTACGATAATGGCAGTGGGTTAGCTCAGCGGGGTTAAGCTCCTGCCATTGATAGATCGTACCTCCCCCCCCTACATCACTGGCATCAGTGATCAGGACTATCTCGCCCTCGGGGCGGGGAACTCCCAGGCAGTTGGAGGAGGCAATCTTCTTCTTCAACTCCTGGAAACACTCTTCCTCTCTGGAGGTCCACCTCCAGGGAGTAGTTTTCTTGATTAGGTCAGTGAGGGGTGCAGAGGAGTAAGTAAAATTGTGGATGTGACGCCGATAGAAATTACAGGCGCCCACAAAACTCCTCACATCGTGTAGACCCTTCTTAGGGTCATCGCGAATCTGCATGTCCTGTAGGGGCTGCATCTTAGACGCGGCTGGTTTCCACCAGCCATACCCCACGTCGAAACCCAAATACTCCATCTCCTCTTTCATGAACTCACATTTTTCGAGTTTGATTCGGAGATGGTTTTCTTGACAAACAGTGAAGAATTCACGTAGGAGAAGGACATGGTCCTCTTTGGTATTAGTACCCAAACTCACGTCGTCGATGTGAGCCTCCATTTCTGCACCCCGAGAAATCAACTCTTGTACTAGAGGCCTGCGCCTCAGTATGTACAAAATTTTGTTCATAAGCTCCTGGAAGAGCGCTGGGGCGTTAGCCACCCCGAAAGGCATAACCTTCCACTTGAAGACACGACCCTTAGGGGTTATAAAGGCAAGCAGCTCCTGAGCTGCGGCGGTTAGGTCAACCTGCCAGAAACCAGAGCGTTTGTCCATTTTGGTCTTATACCTGCATTTGGCAATACGCTCCAGGGTGTTTTCCATGTTAGGAATACTCCCTGAGTGGTTCTGGGTTTTCTTGTTGACCTCACCATAGTCTACAACAAGACGTAGAGCAGTCGACCCTGGTTTAGCAACAAGGAAACAGGGGCTGCAGTGATGGGGATAGTCCCCATGTTTGTACTCTTCAACGAGGCCAGCATCAATGCATTCTTGGATCTGGCGCTCGATTTCTTCAACCTGTTCCTGTGGAGCGGGATAGGGACGACGCCTCACTCGCGTCTTTTCAAATTCTGGTTTCAATTTCAGGTCCATCTGGACCAGTTTTTTGCAAGATAGGGGAGGCGGCAAGGCGCCGAACACCTCCTCATAGGTTATCAGCAGTTTCTTCAGGCGGGGGTCAAGGTTAAGACTCTCGACTTTCTGAAGGAAATCCTCCTCAGCATGGAGGTTGCTTTTTCCATGTTCTTTCTTTTTATGCCGATCAGCAGTTTCGGCAGGTACAGTACCATCGTCCCACTCAGGGGGACATTGCTGCCCATAGTGTAGAGAGTACACTAGAGGTATCTCAGGATCAGGCAGCGTATAGGACTCATCGTCCTCCTCAGACCAGATGGAGTATTTCCAGGTCTGTCTGAGGTATTGCAGCCGCTCTTGGCGCTCAATACCTTCGGCCTTCAGGTACAACAGCCGTCGGAGTTCTTGCGTGTCATGCTCAGACAAGGGCATGTTATTAGCAGCAGGCCGTGCCAGAGCATCAGTACTCCGGGCCACGGATTCACCTGTGTGCACAGGCTGCATGTGTAGCACTGGTTTCCCAACAGAGGGAGCGGGTTCAGAGGTTGACTCTAGATCTACCTCCTCTAGCAACAGCTGGGCCAGGAAAGCACTATGTTTTAGGTCAACACAGCTGGGATCAACAGAGGGAATAGTGCTGGCGATCTCAGACAGTTGGTCGTCAGCATCCTCTTTTACAGCTGCAGGTTCCAGATAGTCATCAGGAGACTCACACCCTGTAAGTGTGGCAGATAGGTGCTCAGGAGATCGATTTTTGAGATCATAAAGGGTCAGGCCACGATTTTCGGCCATGACCTCTTTTAGTAGCACCTGGTCCAGGTCACACAGGGGTACAGGATTGAGAGATCCATCGATGATGGACAGGAAACTGGCCCACTCAGGGGCCTGCATAGCTGTGTCTGAGTCCTCAGGCACATAGATGGGGCCGTCGGGGAGTTGCACTCTTCCCACGGTCATTCGGTCAAGCATACGGCGCCAGTAGGCATGTTCACCAGAGCAACCCCAGTCAGGGGTGCACATAACAACCCTTCCTCCCTCATAAGCGATCTTGGTCAGGACCTTCGCGAGCAGGGAGAAGGGAGGGTTAGCATACGCTAGGCCCATTGCTTTCCAGAAGAAACGGAAAGCATTGTTCGTTTGTTTCGAGCAGTACAACTGCATGATGTGCTGTTGTTGGCTCGCAAACAATTCCACCTGGATCTCATCCAGGTTTACCTGAAGGGCCGCCAGTCCATTTTCGAGAACATGACGGGCCAGTTGGTAATTTTCAGTACGATAGTTCGTCTTGGCTGCGTAGCGCAGCCCAGACTCTTTTCGTCCTGACAGCTCCAAAGGAACGGAGAATAGCCCACTGCCAAAGTCGCAGTGCAAAGAGTAAGGACGCTGTAGGGACAGCATTTTAACCTGGGGGTTTCTTCTTAGAAAGTCAGTGCCAATGACAATGTCAAAGGCGTCAGTGTCCAACACTCTGCAGTGTTGAGTCACGGTTTCGTCGCCCAGACAGATGGTCACATCGACCCCCCCCAAGGAATGGATGGTACGCCCATCCCCTACTCTTATGGCCACAGTCTTAGTCTTCCTGAAAGTTTTAAGCAGGCGCCGGGCCACTATGGAAAGTGTTGCACCGGTATCAAGCACTGCTCGAAAAACCTGATCCCCGATTTTCACGAGGATCCAGAAAACCAAGTCCTCCTCTTCGGAGCCGCCCCCCTATTCCTCATCAGGGAATTTCACATCCACTCCTGCAGCCATGAGGGACTTGGCCATCCAGGCCAAGCGCCTCTTCTTAGAATTATTCCCCTCAGGGGTAGCGTTATCCCCTTGGGGTCGCTTCTGGGGGACACCTGCGGCAGGAGCGGGTGTGGCAGCAGGAGTAGGCGTAGCAACAGGCGCTGATGAGCGCCTCTGGGGGTTAGGGGGTCCAGTCTTACCACCCCCCTTGCCACCTCCTTTACCTTTATCCCCATTCGGGGGATTTCTGGCGGGCGTCGGGTTCTTCTGGCGCTCCGCCTCCTGACGCTTGAGTTTGTCACTCTCGCGTTTCTTGATGTGGCATTCGTCCTCATAGTGACGACGCTTGCCACAGTAACCACAGGTGATGGTACACCTGAAGTGGTCCTGATGGGTCACAGTTTTCCCATCTTTAGTATGCTGCTGACGTTTCATCTGCAGCATACAGCCACTGCGGAGATCGCAGTCAGAGGCATGACAAGGTCCCCCCTTGTCATTGACAGGTCGGCAGTAAAACAGGGGGGGGGTGCCTGCATCAGTTGGAACCTCGTTCATGGCACGTAGGTTGCCCCTCCCTTTACCGCCTCCCTGGTTGGTGTTAGTGGGATTTTTATGCCCCTTCCCTTCGCCACGTTCAGGGGTAGGGGTACCACCTCGTCCCAAATGCTTCTTGAGGAACTTCTCCATGTGGGAGTCGTTCTCTCTCTCAAGAGCTAGCTCAATCAAGAGATCCACCAGTGTATCATACGAGTGGGTCCTGCTCTTCCTCTCAGAGGTTGAGCGGCAATCATCCCACGTACGCTGGGGGATCTTACTCATGAGCCACAAGTGGGGCTCAGTGGCTCCGTAGGAGCCCACATTCATCCTCGAAAATAAGTACTCCATGTCGCACACATACTCAGAAATTCGCGCAGCGGATGGAAACTCCGGGAGCATAGGTAGCTCCTCGATTTGTGTGCGTACGCTGAGGTCAGTCTCATAGACTGGGAATGTTTTCTCTAACCTCAGGAGTACCTCCGCCCAAGTAGAACAGGTTTTCACGATCTGTTTGACCTGTTTTTGCAAAAATTTCTTTTTGCAAGAGCGTTTTAGCAGTGAACATTTGGTGGCCACATCCACATGGGATTGGCCAGACAAAAAAAGGAACTCCGCAAATTCTTCTGCCCATTCAGGCAGATTTTTAGGGTCGAACTCCGGCAGTTCCAGCTGGATGTTCGCCTGGGCAATTGGTCTGCCCGTCTTCCCACCCCCCGGAGTTAGGCCTGAAGGCGACACGCCGGCAAGAGGGGCCAGGGCTGACAACCCTCTTCTCTCACTCTCTGTGACAGGCACGTCCTGTAGGTCCGCCATAGGCACAGTCCTGGCACGGTGGTGAAAGGGGCTGGGGCAGGTAACCTTAGGCAACAGCCTTGAGACCCTCAATCTCTTGAGATCTTCGGCCAGGGTACTCAGCCCTGGAGAGAGAGAGAGGAACTCAGGCTTGGGTAAGGGTTCTGCAATACCCAGTTTAGCCTTAATGGCCTCTGACAAGGCCGTCACATCTGGATCTTCTGATCCAGACAGGAATTTGGCCAGCAGCTCGGCCGTTTGATCCAGGGCACCGTAGGTTGGCCTTGGATGGTGTTCTTCGACTCGTGTTGGGCCCACTTCGGGAGCCCTTGGGGTTGGGTACTCAGGTCGTAGTCGTCTTGGCAGGGATGCTGTGGATGGGGGACCTGAGTGAGCGTAGGACCCAAGATCTGTACGTGGTCTGGATCCATGTACAGCTAAGGGCTCCTCTCCATCTTCCCCACGGATGGATTTGTAGTACTCCTCGTGCATTATGTACTCATCCATCTTCATCTTCAGCTTCTCATATTCCTCAGGTCCTTCAATGGCAGTTGAGGATGAAGCTGGACAATGGGATCGTGATACTGAAGCAGCCACACGTCTGTGGAGGTGACTGAAGCTGTCTCCACCGTGTGCTGCTAAGGCCTCGGTGGTAAGGCCTTTATTCTTCTCCGCCCTTCTGCGTTCTGGATCTCCTTGGGACCCAGATGCGCCACTGAGGTGATGTGGTGCTCGGTGTGGTGGTTCACTCATTGGGTGGACCACACTGCCCATTTGTACTTGGACAGTTCGGATAGGCCAGGTCCTTACACTTGGTGTGGACATTATGGTCTTGTTGTTGAGCTTTTGTTCTGCACTTCTCAGGGTCGGTTCAAAAGGTCTCAAGGGACTGACCTCTGCTACCAGAAAGATGTCCTTGTATTATGCCCTAGGTCTTTTGATGTATTCCTGCAAGTTGGTTTTGTAGTTGAAAACCCCAAACCAAAGCAGCAAGTAGAGCAAGGACTGAATATGGATCGAATCAATGAAATCAATGATTGGTTTTGGAATCCAGTGTAACACAGAAGGGCTGCAGATAGACAAAGCAGGTATATGAACATAGATTCAATCACAAATGGATAATGCAAAAGGTTTTATATGAAAATTGGTCAGACTCTAGCCTCAGAGGTTGCAATAGGCACTTCATGTGCACTCTTTTGGGTGAAATGGTGCTGGTTAGGACTGAGGGGCATAGATGTCAGGACCACACAGAAAATGACTTGGCCAAGCAACTGAATTCAGAAACAGTTACAAAGTAGGACCACAATAAGTGGTAGAATCAATTGAGTATAGGGGTCTTGGGGTGGGAGACCACTTAGGCTTAACCTCCAAGGCCCACAAGCATGGAATGCCTGATATTTTTTGGTATGACCTCCATGAAGGAAGGTACCTCCGCTCAGTTGAGTGGTAGGGGTGAACTTCATGGGGGGGCTAGGGTCACAACCCTAGTTACTTTGAGAAAGTGTACTTTAGGCCACAAAAGAGAGATAAAAACACTTAAGTTTGTCTCAGCATCAACAAAGGGTTTTAAGGGGGGCTTAGCCTGGATCAAGCCCTCCAAGAAAGACATGGCAGTGACTTTTTCTTACTCCAACTCCTCTTGTCCGCACCGCACACGCACCTTCAAGTGCAACTGCCGCTCGTCACCATGAGGTGTATGGACGACTCTCACGGCATGCAACTCTAGCACATCCAGGTGCATCAGGACCTGGAGGGTATGGTCACGGATGGTGTAGATCTTGGGCTGGTCCTGCCCGTCCACGGGGCTCTCCGTGGTCACTCCTTCTTTCTTGCCACGTCCCTTGCCCACATACACTCCCCTTGGCAGGGCGCTCCAGGGGTTGGGAGTGACAAAACTCAGTAGTTTCGGCTCTTCTGGAGCCTTCTTCGGCACCCGATGTGCCTTCGCCTTCTCTAGGATTCCACTCATTTTGGGAGGAGAGGCCTCCGGGGTCCCACTCCCGTGGGGGCTCCTCTAGACGTGGCCTGCCGCAGCTCCTTCCTGCTGCGATCCGCTCAGACTTTGTCCACCTTGTTGCTGGGCTTTGAGTTCCTCCAACGTCCTCAACATGTCCTCAGCAACCTCCTGGATCGACTACAGGCATCGGTCTGGGCCGGGTCCTCCACCATAGCCTTTTCCTCCGCCTTTCCCTTGGCCCTTTCCTTGGCCTTTTCCACCGTCCCCGCCCTTTATCTTCCAATCGGCAATTTGTTGCTCCTTGGGCTTCTTGTCGGCATGGGCGGCGAAGTAAGTCTTCTTGTCATCCTCATATACCTTGCAATGCCGGTGGTCATGTGCATGGGTGTTTCCCTTGCCGTAGCAGACCCAGCAACCCCCGTGCTGTGATCTGTACTCGCCGAACGGTTCCCGATCCTCCGCGGTTCCTTGCGGTTCTTGTTGAACCTTGGGTCCAGGCGGTTCCACCAGGACCTGTCCTGCCCATGCTCCTTCATATTGTGCGCTCCGAACGCGAAGAAGTGGGCTTCTTCCTGATCCTCTCGGGTCGTCGCGGTCCAGAGACCTTGGCCGCTTCCATTCCCTCCCTCCGCGGTGCCGACCGTGTCCTCCTTGACCTCTCGGTGTTGGCGATCTTCCCGATGACCTCGATGTCCATGGCCCTGTCGATCCTGCACGTGAGCCTCGTTCTTGGCGTTGAGCTTCAGCTCCACCGTGATGTACTTCACGATCTCGTCCAGGCTCATGCGGGCGAAGATGACCTGCATCCTCAGCGGCTCTCCGCGCCTCCACTCCGCATTGTTGAGGCGCGTCAGCCTTTGCCCCATGGTGTCGCCGAATACCTCCACGTAGATGGCGTTCTTCAACCCAAACATTCGGCTGGGCTCGCCTAGGGTTCGCCGGAAAAACTCCATTCTTCCGGCGTGGGTGTCCTCCGATGCCATGATCCGTACGGCCACGCGCTTCTTTGCTCTCTTCTTCTCCTCGTCCTCCACCCTTCTCTTCCAGTGGCCGGGGATGACGTCCTTCAGCAGGTGTCGGATCTCGCTGGCCTCACTCCAGTCCTCCACCAGCTTGAGGCTTCTTCGGTACTTGCGGATGTACCGATTCCATTCCCGGACCCTCAACTCTCCGCACTCCAGCGGCAGCGGAATGGACCACAAAGCCTCCAACTTCTGGTTGGGGGCATCCACTCGCTCCTCGTCCTCCAGCCACTCGAGGCAGGCCTGCTCCGTCTGGATCGATCCCTCGCGGATCTGATCCCTGAGCTCCTCCTTCAGGTCCTGCGCCAGCCTGTGTGGGCATGTCCGGCATACCCACTTGTCCCTTGGCGCTCCCTTCATCTCGCCAACGACCTCCTCGGCGAAGTCCTCCCAATCCAGGATGAAGTCATCCAGGTTGGAGGGGTTGCCATCGTAGTAGGGGATTTCGATTCCCCTGAGGTCGTCAATCCTGATGGCGTCTCCGATGCCCGCAGCCACCACTCCACCAAGACGGATACCACCTGTGGCCGGGGGGTGTGAGTACACTCCCCGTACATCCCTTCTCCTCCATGGAGTGCGGTCCAGTTGGGCCTGAACCCATGGGGTTTGGGATGCGGGAAGGACTTGCTCCACCGGCTGTCCATATCCCCGTAGTGGGGTCCTTCACCCACAGGTTTCCGCCTGGATGGCCTCGACCATGTCCGTCGGCCCTTCCCATGGTTCGCCCTGGCATGGTCTGGATCTCCTCTTCCGCATAAACTACATGGGCAGTCATAGCGGTCGGTGTATCTTGGGCAGCATGGGACATCTGTACCGTCAGGCTCCTCAGGTCCGTGGTTGCGTGCTCTTCCCGCATGTACCCAGCCGGTGCCGTATGCTCCCCGAGCATTATGGATTCGCTGAACATGGGAACAAACGGCAGCACACCCGGGTCTACACGCGGAGGGGCGTAAGGTGCCTCTGCAGGGCCGCCCATGGGTTGCTCCATGGCGCTCCTGAGGGTCTTAACCCGCTCTACCAGCTCTGCCGTTGCCGGCCTTGCCGGGAGCTCCGGACCCGAGGCGAGGGGTTGTAACTCCTCTATCCTTTTCAGGCCTCCCGACATGTCCTCCACCAGGTGGAGGAGGCTGTCCACCACTCGCTGCTGCTTCTGCAGGGCCATCTCCAGCTTCTCCCGGTACCGGTCCTGCTCCGCTCGCAGCTCGGCCATGTCTCTCTCCGCTTCCGACTGGTCATCCAGGATCCCCGTGATGTCCTCCTCTATGCCGTCCTTCTGGTTGTCCAGGCGATCGAGGTGCTGCACGATGGCGTCCATCCCCATCCTTGGGTACTTGCCGATGAGGAAGGATACGTGCTCACAGTGGCACTCAACGTGCGTTCTCCCTGATCCGGCACATCCCACGGTTCCCGGCGCCTCGGACTCCTCCGCCATGGATGTGTCGCCCATGTTATCCCGCGTTGGCTCCGTGTGCCGGGCCACAGGCGCCGTTCCGGCTCTGGTAGGCCTCTCCAACGCCTCGGCGTCATGCTCCAGGCTGGGCTCGGGGGCCATGTGCGCCCTTGTGGGCGGTCTGGCCATTTCCTCCGACTCCGAAGGGAAAGCGGTCAGATAGCCATCGGAATGCCCCTCGGAATCTGCAGCTGATCACAGCCTGACCGGGCTGGGATCCGTCTCCATCGCCCTGGCTTCCGCCGCGGGTTTTGGGGACCCGCGCTTCTGGTAAAGCTGGGCCCTGCCGTTGCTGCCAGTCTCCTCCAACTCCCCCGCAGCGGAGCGGAGATTGCAAGCCTTGCGGCTATGCCTTTCACACATGGAGGCCAGATCCTCCATTTCTAGCCCATGCCCTACAAGGGCTCTCCGTCCTGAGCATCTTCGCTCTTCTCGGGCTTCCAAGTCCGGTGTCGACTCCACGGACTCCACGATCTGCACCCGGGGCGTCCTTGGGCAGGGCTCATGAGGGCCCAAGTCCCCGGTGCGGCGGTAAGGGGCAGGTAATCCTCTGCTACCATAAAGAAGGTCCCTATCAGGACCGGCCCCTGCTGTACCCCTTTGACCATTTCCTGTCACTCCTATGGTCTTGCTTCTCACCAGGTTCTGCATGATCTTGCCCTATCCTGCACAATTTCCCACAAAAAAACAGTAAAATATGGCTCCTTCACGCAAATACTGATCCCTTGCAATAACCAACTCCCAAGTACAATAGCTCAAATCCAAATAATCCACACTGAGGGCTTCCAAGGGTGTTCGAGGTCCCGCGTTGACACTCAACCACTCCTTTCAACACGCCGGTCATCTCACGGTGCACACGGAGACACGGGCGTTGGGCATGCACATAGAACTGCACCAAAATCGATAAAGAAGAAGAAGCCCTGAAATTGGCATATGAACACAAATCAAGCAAAGTTGAGGAAAGATGGAAACATACGCAATCACAGCCATAGACCCCTCATTCCCTGGACTCAAGACCTTCCCTTGACTCGCCAACATGATGCCCTGAACCCAGTCAAATAAGATGACTAAATGCCATGTGTCAAAAGTCCCTACACAAACCCCAAAAATGTGTTCACTCCCAAGCCTCTAAATCCTAGCCCAATAGGGGAGGTGGCGTGTCATGGCCTAGAGTGGCACTCAGGACCATGCCCTACCCTGACATAACCTTGGTTGGACTTGGAGTCGATTGGGCTTGGAGAATTGCCCCATGAAGATGACCTCACAACATAGCAAAATTAGGCAAATCACACCATAGTGCCCAAAACTGTTAGCCGACCAGTTGAGCACATAAAATACAAAAATGAGCATAAAATGCGGTCAAAAACATGCAAATGTTGCTAAATTCAAGATAATCACAATAGTATATAACTTCGCTCACCCATGGTATCAACACATGGTTCAAAACACAATTGCTTGGGACCATTTGCAAACAATCCCCCCACTTGGATCCCCACATGGACGCATAGGGACACCTTCGAACCTCCTCCCGACACGCACCATGAAAATGGGAAAATTGATAGTGGCGCTTGTGGGTCGCTCCGTAAGCCTTCCCACATGCACTATATGTGCGGTAGACTTAGTCTAGCGCTATGGAGCTCACCATTGGGACATGGGCGAAGCCCTTGCCACGTATTACTCCACATGTCTTCCTACAAACGGAGATATATAATATGGGCGTGAGCATAGCGAAGCACATACCATCCATATAACACATACCCTTAAAACTGGCTCCCACCATGGTATGCCATGCCCCTCCATGGACATAACTTCACGTTCAAAATACATAGGAACCCAAGGAAAGTTTCTATGCAACACCAACACTCATGCGGTACACTCAAAAGTCGCATTAAAATATTCGGTTGCATGGTCCAAGAGTTATGAATCACTTTCTACCCTCTTTACCATTATCCCTTGCTACACCTGGCATATGTACACATCAAAGGCGTTTGACGCTTCCTAAATTAAGTTGAGACCAAGGCAATTCCAGCCCATATCTCAAAATTGAAACTCCTCGCAGTGAGCCGCAGATATGATATTTCAAAGTGGCCTCACGAATCAATTTTGTTTCGCCTATATCTCCAACAAAAATGAAGGAGACAACAAAAGGAAGGTTGATTCGTGATCGGGGAAAAATGTAGGACCACTCGAAGCTCATCATATCCAGTGCGGCCACCTCGAAATCGAAAATCCGATTCTGAATGTCTGAAAAAATCGGATTAATTTTGCGAGTGTATAACATGAAAATTGCGGAAGCAACGAACCCTTTTCTGAAGAAATATGACCCTTCATCGGGGTTTCCGCTAAAATATCTGGAAATAACAGTTAACCAATCGGTTACCGCAAAATCGCGAGCCAACTGACAGTCGCCGATACACTGACAATCATAACGGATAGCTGAAAAATTACGGAAACCTTATGATAAAAAAACCGTGTTGATTCCTGATATTTTGATATATAAATCTCAGCCGGCGGCGCCTCGGTATTGAATATGGCCGCTCATAGCTGGAATGGCCAAGCCTATCACACTATCACATCAGGTTAGGTCAGGTGGATGAAAGAGTATGATATCAGCCAATGGCGGCTTGCCGGCACATAGATACACACCCCAAGTGACCCAAAGATGGCCACAGGGGTCCGAACCGGCTTGAGCTACGTTTGCGATGGTAGCCTCGGCCGCAAGGGTCTTGGCTATGGTTGACGGTTGGTGTCGGCCCATAAGGCCCTGGCATCCCTAGTGAACACGTGCGAACGCGGTAAACTCACATGGGTTCGGTTCAAAGGTCTCGTGCGAATTCAGGGCGAATTCGAATTGGAGCGAATTCGTGCGAATTCGAACCTGCATCCCTAGAAACGGGCCATCTAGAGCAATTGGCGTATTGTTTTCTGACGTAAAAGAAACCTAAAATTCACTCGGGATCCAATTCTGCACAAACCGATGTTAATGGGAAGTTGTCGAATGCAGTCAAAAATTTGACATTTAAGCAGCAGGCAAATCCTACTTTTACATGGCCGCCGCGGTACTTTTTTTTTCAACTGCCGGAAACACTTTTTTTTTTCGTAATCTGAGCGTAATAATGCAACATAAGCAACAATGAATTCCTTGCTCGGGTCGCTTTGGGCAATGGATCTTAGTCAAATGCAACTAATGAGCTCCAATGTGCTAGACTCGGTAAAATGTCTGCAGCAACAACTTTGAACAAGTGAGTATCGGGAATGGTACGTTAATGATATGAAATTTCTTGGTATTCATGGATTCGATTTGTTATGTTCAATCTCGCCGAGTTGGTGTCAGATGCACTGAGGACTTTGCAATGAAACGACAAACTGTTGCGTAGTTTTGGGGTCCGTACGTTGCGAAAAGTATAAATTGTAAAAATGTTGCCACCCCAAACGGTGCCTTGCCACATGGAAATGTCATACCAAATTCGCAAAAAGCGATGTAGGCAAAAGGGTTCTTGAGTGAGCATCTTTTGTAACTTTGTGTGATGGTCATGAGCACCCGTAGCCACATGAATACATACATCGCGCGCACGACAATGGCTGTGGTAAGATAGAACGCATTTACGTTTGTGTGAAGCGCTGTTCATCACAATTATCATTGTTAATATTGGATTCATTGGTTTGCACTGCAGAGCATCATACGAAAGAGATTACTTGGTGTCTGACATTGGGTTCTCTTTTTCATCTTCTTGTTGCGCATTGATATTCAGATTATCTGCTTGTTTATTTTTGTCGGAAACAACTATTGAGAGGATGAGATGCGGCTTGGGTTTTAGAGGACCAAATCAGCCCTTACAATTTGCATATTTTTGTCCATGGTATTTCTCTTTTTGTCTTCGAATGCCGTACAAAAGTTTCGGAGGTGATTGTAAGGTTTTGGAGACCGTTAAGGCACATGGACAAAGAACACGGGAAAAAAAACAAAGACATCATATCAATTTAAACAACATTTGTAGCTTTTTTCATTTCATTTTGCACAAAAGCATCATAGCACATATGTTTGTCCTTGATTGTCGCCCTTGATGTTCTAGCGCACCATGGGTGTGTATCCAACTAGCTTTTTCGAGCTTGGACGGAAATGTATGAAAGAAGAATATTTGATTCCTTGGAGCGGAGCTTGCTCCGACTTGTGGGCAACTTGGCGATGCACAAGAAAACGGTAAGTCTAACTTTAATTTCATGCGCAAAGGACACGTGCAGTGTTCATAATGTAGGGGTTGAATAAGACTGAGCTCATCAAAAATATCAACATGTCAGCGAAAAAGAGTGCAAAGGCTTATTGCGTATTTTCAAATGTGCCCTTGGTAAAGCATAAACCATTGCTTAAAATGATAACCTTTTTTTTTTCTAAATTCAACACCACAAATGTAAGTTTTCATCCAAGCTCGTATATTTACGGCTAAATATCTTCCTAGGCTAGCAAGGGAGCATATTTGTACAAATAATAACGACGACTTGGCTGGTTGAGAAGGCCGTATAGTGCAATCTGTCGCTGTTTTCATATATGATTTGCAGTTCACTCGAAAAAGGTTTGCTTTTGGGAGAGTCTTTCATCTAAAGCATCTTGCTAACACATCAAGTCCTTACAAAACCAAAGTGAGCTCATCTAATTTCTTAAATTGTGCAGAACAAAAGTACAAGAGATTGCAGACCGATCTTTGATCTTTGTGTTTGCAAAAGTAGGGTTGAAGAATTTTGAACACAGAAAAAGCTAATTTTTCATTATTTACTGTTTTTCCACTTTTACACACTGCAAGGCACAACACATTTTAATCCTTTTTGTCTTGGACCAAATGAGGAAAGAATATGCAGGCTGGGTTGCGAGGCTGCGTCGCGCCTCAACAACCAAACCTAGCCATGTAACATACACCAAACTTGGCTTCTTTTCTTTAGAATTGCTTAATTTTTTAAGATAACCATGGCTAAATCAATGAAAGGAGTTGCTGTACTCCCATGCTGCCTTCACCTTGCCCACGGCAAGATACATTTTTTCATCCTTAGGCGTCAGGTTTACACTTTAAACAATCTTGATGGCTACCTTCAGCTACGTACTTGCATGGAAAATTGGCTTCTACTTACGAAGGTTACAGTTGTGTAGGGTTTCGTTTCTAAACAATGCCTCCTTTCTAGCACTCAACTTTGATGTATCTGCACGATCACCCCACCCATAAGTAGGCTACACTTCTTTCCAATCTTGCTGCATGCATTTTAAGCATCAAAATTTTCTGCATGACTGTACCCCTAATCTTATGAACGGCACCAAAGCACTGCAGTCATCCTCCAAAAGGATTCGCGCGTCCTTTCCCCTCCGCCCTTCCTTGCTAGGATCTGCGCACACCGTTGTGAGGCACTTCCACCACGGTCGCAGCTCAGCCCGTAGCGATTTAGCCCCATGTCGCGATTTTAGCGAAAAAACAAGGGCAACTGGAAACGCAAAAGCGTTCGACTGCATGGGTCCGTATGCGAACATGCACCATTATTTGGTGGCCGGGGGGGGATTCGGCCACATTGTATTATGGCATGGCGTCACCTATCCTTTCCTCATTCACCAACTAGTTTACCCATTTTACCACCATGCGGAGTAATTGGATGCAACAAATGTTGTGGATGCCTTGACACCCAGAATTGCACCCCATCTTTGTTCCTCCTCCGTTGGAGCAGGAACCAAAGAGGGAAACACTCAAGTCCTATGCAACAAAGAGCATACTTGGTTGTGATGTGTATGTGCGGTGAGTCCATTGTTCGCCCACGACAGCAGTAGATGTAGTAGATGAATTGGTAGTAAACAACCAACACAGCGCGGACGGAATGCAACCTTGTTTGAATCTTGCTGCGCTAAAGTCCAAAGCTTTCCTTTCGAAAAGGATATCATTCAAATGGTTTAGACAAGGTGCACTCCTATAAAAATTAATGTCCTCCACACGATTTGCGCCTCGGTTTTACACTTTGGTCCTTGATGATCCTTGATTCCGAGAGGTTTCCGGATGATAAGTGCTGTAGCTTGCTTTGTGCACCTGACAAAGTGGTGGAAGGTTTGACGTCTCCAACCCAATGCTCACCTTCACATAAAGCTAGATTCTAGTGTGACATTGATTGTTGCTGCAATCAATCAACATCAGATCAAAATCAACAATGTGTGCAATCAGCTCAAAGGCTCTGGTGTACTGCGAATGTTTAAATGGTTTCAGCCCCCCTCGCCGTAACCAGAACACATGCGACAGAGATGCGGGAGTGTAAAACCGTATTCTGTGCCCAGTACAAAACCGTATTCTGCCGTCACAAATGTCCTGACAACCGAAAAAACCTGAAAAATTTTCGGGGTTCTGGCTAATCATGAATAGCACAGCATCGCAGACTGCTGCGGTTTCGGGATTCGGTTACTGCGTCGTGTGGGGGCCCCTCCCCCACGCGACCAGATGAATACCGCGGCCCTGCCGGGGCCAAGTGAAAAAAACTGCTAGGTGACAAAAACTCGAATTTTTTTTCCGCCGAATTCGCCTAGAACGAAGATTTTGTAACAATACCGATGTGTTGATTACGATGTCCGGATTTTGCGCTCCCAAACTCTTCATTTTGACTGACTCACATTGTTGCACCTTAATGTTTTGTTTCCCAGGCCTTTCTTGGCTATGTTGCTGGTGGCAAGGCTCGTTGGGACATAACTGCATCTCTTCTGCTTGCTTGTGAATTGGCATCAACCCTCGCCGACACTATCCGTTTCGTTTGGCCAACCCCTGATAATATGTTCCCTTACTGGCATATGTGTGATGTTGAACTGTCTCGCGAGCTACGGCATGTACGTATGACTCATGGTGTTGGTGTTGGTGCATTCGTGTGCCAAGCCGTCGAAGCAATGCGACATCAAGTTAAGGTGGTTGCCCAACAAAGTGGTTGGGATCCGGACACCTTTTTGGGGAAGGTGTTTGCTTCTTTGGAAATGAGGTTTGCTAGTGAGCATGATGTTCTTGGCATCCGCGCATCTGGTGAGGGCACAGGGGAAGATTGTACATGGCGATTGAACAATCCGAGGCATGGGGTCCGCGATTTGCTCCTCCCATGAGGAAGAGAAAGTACTCCGTATCGCAAAAGGAATAATACCTCTTCATTCTTCAGTTTGTATGGTGATACACTGGTGTTCTGCTGCATGTTGTGCTTCTGGGATCAAGGGGTTGTCACTCGGGAAGTTACAAGTCTCTAGGCGGCATATGAGGCCCAACCGTGCTTCTTTTTGAATCCAGCACCCTCAAAATCGGGGGGGGGGTCATGGTGAAAGACCTATGTCCAATGTACACGTACCCTCCCGCCTCCCCCCCGCCTCCTTCGCGAACGGGCAGCTGCGCAGAACTGCGAAATTCGTGGGTCTACGAAAAATTGGAATTTCTCCGACATATCGATAAGTTGCTCTCTAAGAGGAAAAAAAAACCGCCTCTTAACGAGACGGTGACGTCATGTTATGAACTTAGCCTTTGGTATGCGCACTAGGATTTGCCCGTGCAACCGTAGTGTCGAAGTCCATGCACCCGTGTCTTGTTGCTCGTGCTCCGTGCCACGTCCTCCCCTTCTCACCTGCGTGGTAGGCTCCTGGTGAGTTTGCAATCCCCTACACAGTGAACTCAGTGCCCCGTAGGTGGTAGTCAGAATCTCACTTTCTGGCAGTGAAAGCGCGAACGCAATAAAACCCAATATAGTGAAGTCAGGCAGGACGCTCCTTTTTCCATCAACCTACTGACACGCAGCACCGAAGTCTTCCAAAGCCTCCTTGGCATTTACGAAATGCACATCAAGTGTGTTCGACCGTATGCTTTACGTGCTGGATATGGTTGGGCCGATTGTTTGATTTGCAGGGTGTGAAGCTGGTGTGGACGGTGAGTCAAGTCACAAAAGCTTTCTTGTGTCACCCCTTCTTACCGAATTGTGGAAACTTCTTGTAAACCGCCCCAGACGAAGATTTTTTGCCCTGTCTTTTGGCTGCTACGGCGGCACCAGTGTCCCGGCCTGACTGAATAGGCCCATATGCAGAGATATACGATGGCACACAGAGACGAAAGTATAGGGGAGAGGCAGAGTTAGGGGGAGGTATGTAGCATAGCAACCGAAGAGACCGGGGGCCCCACGTGCGTGGGGCCTCAATGGACACTTGGGTGTGATGAGGCACATGCTACAAAAAATCTCTCTTACATTCCTACAGTTTTCGGCGCAAGCCATTTTCATGAATTTTGCTCCGCTTGCATAATCCACTGACGAGTTCTCTGTCGTGCTGTATCTGTGATTGTGTAGTGGTGGGTTGTCCCCGAGGCTTTTAGCCACATTGTGTCAACTGCGTTCGATGTCCAGCACCACGGCTAGTAGCAAGAGGTACCACAGGCGGCGGCAACAACAAAGACACAAGCAGCCCAACGATAACAACGGCAAGTACAGAAATGCACAACCAATGAATTGCAGGCACGAAGTCTCTTCAGCGGAATCCCAAACAACAAAGTGAAAGTGTAACAAGAGTGCTTTCAACACCGTGCCTATTCTTGATCGTTCACCTTACCGATCATGGATCTTGGTCACCATGCCATTCAGCCCACAAACCCCACACATGGCGGGGTTATCGGATTGGTTGTGTCCGACGGGCTTCAACCGACCTCAACTCCCTCGGATACGCCCTCAAGAAAGCTTGATGCCACCACTTCTTTGGATACCCACGAATCAATAATTCATTCACTATCTACTTACATTGTGCTTCAAAGTTTCATTCATTCATTTGCTACTTTCTCATGTTGCCGTGGATGCAAACGCTTTGTCACGCTCTACTGTCAGTTCTGGGCTAGATTTCTTTGCCCAATGACGAGTTTGCCCGGGATCTCCCCGATTCTACCCTTTGCGAGTAGTTCCCTATCGTCAATCGGGTCGACCACCCGGGTGTAAAAATGATCTACTCTCTTCTTTGTTCAAGCCTATCTAAGATGTTGTTGCATCAATTAGGGGTAGGGTTTGGGAAGGATGGCAAGTGGTCCCCAACATTGGGCTTCCACTTTATCAAGGATAGGAACGCCATGCTCCACACTTGACACACAGCACCACTCCTCTCTCTGGATCTTGAGCCAACAACACCTTCAGCTTCAAAAGAATTCTGTACAAAGGCCAAAGAAGTCATCAAAAGACCAATATGATCTCCCTCCTATTCCACTTGCAAAGCTAGTTCATAAATCATTTGAAAGACTCCCTGCAACTTCTCCACTGGCAACCTAGAATCACATATACCTAACAAATTATATCGTGTGCCCATCGGACAGTAGCCATCGGTACGACAATGAAGTCTGACAGGGGAGGCAACTACACTAGCATTGCATATGGAGAAGCAACACACGGTGTCGCAATCTCTTGTCTTTGTTCAAATGAAGGAGCTACCCTTAATGCCTCGTGTTCTTTGTCGTGTTCTCGTCAGTTGCTCTCCGTGCACGCTGGACTGCTAAGGTACGAACGAGATTATGTCGGTTGTATTGTTCCAGGCTCATGATCCATGGGTGTTTGACAAGTGCTTTCGTTGTTATCCTCTTGCATTGCGAAACTCAACAACATCAAGCATCCTCTTCTAAACGCCCCTTGTGACAAATATGTAGGTCATTGATCGTTGCAACACAATTTTCACCCTTGGTTCAATGTGGGTAATGTTACCAACGCTGCTTTTGCAGCTCCTATCCTTTGCGAACGTGAATGTGGGTGGAAGTGACGAGGTACGATGCAAGCAGCCAATTGGCTCATGCCACCCAAACATCCGGCAAGTGATTGAGTTTGCCAAGGCACCATGGATGGCAAGTGACAAAATTGGAGGTCAGAAGCAACAACATGGCTATGAGGTAATGTATGGGTTGTTTCTAGCACCACTTCGAGCGACAGCGCGACCACCAAAGATACTTGAAATAGGGTTGGGTTGCCCCATCGCCATCAGCGATGTGCAGACAAGTCCAAGGTGTGTAACCTCCCTCCTATACGCGCATACCTCATTCTCTCCAGCTGGGATACCAAAGGACATTTTTTGCAGCCTCTAGCCTTGCCTAGGGCCCGCTATCACCTGCGCGAAAGTGACCGTTTCTGGGGTGGGGGGGGGGGTCGAGGGGGCACCATGACCGGTTGCTTATTCGAATTCTGTTGCCTTCGGCAAGGCACCTCAAAGAGAGGCAAAAGAAGAGCCCCTGGCTACCTGGCCGTAGCGGCCACTATGCGGGTCCTCATGAGTGCTCAAGTCCCCATGTTGTCACCAAATGATCACCCAAACCCATCACAGGGGCGACAAAAGGGTTTTGGAAAAGTCGAATTTTCGATAATTTTCAAGTGCCACTGAATCGCCCAACAATAGCAATTTTGGGGCTGTCAACGAGAACCAAAACCAACCGATCATCATCGGCCGATTGCTGGCTGGGGAAGATAAGGGAGGTGCTCATTGAGCCACCGACACCATGAACCCCGCTTCCTCCAAAAGGGGGGGGGGGCGTGCATTGGGGGGCCCGGGGACATCACCGCCATCCTTCTAATCTCAAATAACGATGATCATGCCACACGATGGCTCTTGTCAATCATCCGGGGCAGTTTTCTACTGAGACACAAAAGATGCAGCTAGACCCTGGGGCCTTCATGGGGAGCCGAAGTTCAATGACAAACAACTTGTAGTCAAAGGTTACCACAAAGGGGAATAGTGCATTGGGCAATTGCAAACGGCAGAAAGAAAAAAAGTAATGTTATTGGGGGACCAAGGAGGGCATGGCTCGTGCAAATGCAAGCCGGGTCAACGGTCTTCAACGTTGAGCAATCAAAACGAGATTGGCAAAGATGATAGGTTTTAAATCCTTTAACGTTTGCCCCCCTGCACCCACACAAACCTTGTGGTAGGTGCATCAACGAGTCTTTGGTTGAGACCCCCCCCCCTAGACCCCCCCCATTTAACCTACTTTCTTGACGGGGGAGGGGAGGGGACAGGGTCAAAATTTGTCAAAAAGATGATCCCCCCACTTTTTGGAATTTTTGGTTTTTTCTTTTTGAGCCTAGGGGTAGGGTATGCGAATAGGCCCAAAACCGGGGGTGTATGTGGCATATATGTGGTCATGCGTGGCTTTGATCTAACAACCCCTGGGAGGTGATTTTGGGGCTTTTGGGGGGGCATGGCTTGGGCTACAAGGGCCTAGCAGCCACTGCATGGTCCCTTACCCGCATTGTCAGCGAATGATCACCCAAACCCTTCCCAAGGGCAACAAAAGGGTTTCCGAGAAATTCAAATTTTCGAAAAATTTTCCCGCAATGCATGACAGCGTGAAAACGGCAAAGTCCTCACCGGCAAGGCCATATTGGGGGGGCAACCGGGGGTACCCATAGTTTGGACCCCGGAATCCCGCCATTGGTTAGGGGGTCCATGTACAAGAAAAGTTGTTCAAGACCTAGGTTTGAATCAACACATGGCAGCCACAATACGCAAATAAGTTTTGACCCCCCTCCCACCCACAGCACTCCCCCCAAAAAGGGGGTACCCGGGTAACGGGGGGGATAGGGGGGTCAAAATCGAAAAATTCATCGGCGGATAATGTTCTGGCCCAAAATGATGATTTTGCAAGGGGTTAGACATGTGGTACCATACCTTGGGGTACGGTACGCGAATGCCCCCAAAAGGGGAGGTATATGGTGCCCGCGCGTGCGCTTGATCTAACAACCCTCTTCGAGGTGATTTTGGATTGGATGAATCAACCGGTTTGCATTGGGTGGCCGGGATTCGTTTGCACGTGTGATCCTTTGGTGACAATGGATATACATATAAACCCATGGGGAGCCATGATGCTGATGGCTCGTATGGATGATTGCAAAATCAGCCACATGGAGGTTTATTGCTCGGGGTAGATGCTTCACGACGTGGCCTTGCGGAAGGCAATGAGTTTGCTGGTTTTTGAGGGTGTGTAATGGGAATGTAATGGTAATATTGATTCAACTTTTTCCGAAGCCCTTTTCTCACCCTTGGGATGGGTTGGAGTGATCACTTAGTGACAATATGGGTTCTTGAGCACATGGGTGCCCATCTTGTGGCCGCTGGGCCCGTGTAGCCCGCACTATGGCCCCTCCAAAAGCACCAAAATTGCTTGTGTTTAGGTTGTATTGCGGCAACCGAAAATTTTCGAAAATCTATCTTTTTCCGAGACCCTTCTGTAGCCCCTAGGACGGGTGGCGTGATCATTTGGTGACAATATGGGTACTTTAGCACCCATGGGGACCGACATAGCGGCTGCTAGGCCCATGTAGCCTGCCTGGGCCATAGCCCCCCCCCCCAAGCCCTAAAATCGTTGATTCTTAGGTTGTTTAGTGGCACTTGAAAATTTTTCAAAACTTTCCTGTTTTTCTCTCTCTTCGAGGTGCATCGCCAAAGGCAATCGAATTTGTTTGGGGTGGGTGGGTGTTTGCGGTTTAGGGACCACCCCCCCCTCCTGAAGTGATGCTTGTGGAGTTCAAACACGAGACATCCCCCTCTGCTTTCTGGGTGCCTTGTTTTTTTATGCCCATTGATGCATTTGGGGTTCTCTGGGCAGAGGCCTGTTTTGCACATGGGCTTCACTGGAGCACCCCAAGTGGACCCGGGCCACTGTCGGTGAAATGCCAATTTTTGCCCCATTTTTTGCTTTCGGCCATCGGATGGCAAGGTCAGCAACGAAATGGCCGTTGACATACCCGTTGACAAACTGCGAGTCAATACCTGCTATACGCTGCACCAGCCGTCCATTCCCCGGGGGGGGGGGGGGATGATGCCACGGCCAGCACCCGGCCTGAGTAGTATAGTAGTAGTAGTAGGACAACCTGCGTTGTTGGTTGGTGCATGGTATCAGCATTGGTGGCTACAATTGTGCGTACACTGCCGGTCTGTATGTGGGTTCTGAGGCAATGATGTACTGATACATCCCTCGTGGCTGTGCATCACCACCATCACCACTGTCTCCTGTTTGATGAGGAAACTGTTGCCCCCGCAGGGTCATCTGCCATTGCGGCTGTGTAAATGTGCCGGTTTGTATTTTTGGGTGTCCACACTGGTTTGAGTTTTTGAAAACAAATTGTGCACATTGTGTGTCCCGAGCCACTGGAGAAAAGTAGTTTTCAGACGTGACAGAAAGTGTTGCTTCTGCCCCTTGGCGTCCCTCCCATGCCAGCTCCGGCAATGCTTCACACTCAGTCCATGTGTTTCCTTAGGCCTATTGTTTGGCGGGCAGCCTGGGTCCTTGCCTGCCACTCTTGATTCAGAGCTCGTAAATGGGGAAGGGGCGAGGTGGGGGGGATGCACAGGCTGCAAGCCGCGGATTGGCGCAGCTCCATAGCTCATGGTGCATATCCCCCATTCCCGGGATACAGCACACCATGGTGCAGGCCTCCTCCAGTAAGGCCATGCTTGCCTTCTATTGGCAGGTTCTGGAGAGAGTGGCTCCCACGTGCAGAACTGTGGGTTGCAGAATACGAAGTCGATTGCGTGCGCCGATTGAGAGGGCGGTTGAAGGAACTGGACATCAACATGCTTCTTGGGGATCAGAGCCAGGATGACGTCCTGGACCAATGGCTGGCCCAGACCGGTGGCCAGTTCGACGTGATTATTGACGATGGCAGCCACAAGAACTCGCACATTTTGACGAGCTTCATGAAATTGTGGCCAGCTCTTTTGCCGGGGGGGATTTACTTCATAGAAGATCTGCACGTGGGCTGGCTGCCTGACTGGGACGATACCGGAGGAGCTGCAGTGATGTCCCTCGTGATTCAGTCGTGGATTAATCAGCTGGTCAGCATGGAGGAGGCGAATCGCCGGAGAGTCGCCAGGCGATTCAGGGGCTGGGTGCCACGGAACACTCCCGAATGGCGGCGAGCGGCGTTCATGAGAGAAAAGTTTCCCATCCCGCGAGATGTAGACTTCATCTTTTGTCAAAAGGAGGCATGTGCCATTGGGAAGACTGCAGGTTCACAGAATGGCACGGCTGCTCAGACTGACAGTGGGACTTAGCGTGTGCGCTTGTGGTACTGAATTGACAGTGCATAGGGCGATGGCAACACCATGCGCTGCAAGGCCGACAGCCGTGCAAGGTGACACAACGCTGCATTGCGGTGCAGAGCACGCCGATGCAGTGCAATGCAGTGCCACAGTGGAGCGCACTGCAGTGGCATCGTAAGTGAGGCAATGTACTGGCGCGAAAAAATTGCATGGCACACAGACACGGTGCGGGATGATTGCCATGGGCTCAGTGCACTCCGGCACAAGTACATTGAGCCACAGAGGCGCAGCAACTGACCGGGAGCAGAGCCACAGAGGTGCACGTACATGTAATGAGCCTTTTTGGCACGCCGCCCTGGTGGTGCTGAGTCTGAGCTTGAGTTGCCCTGAGGGGCATGAAAATGGACTGTGACGTGAAAATGGGCGCCAAAGAATGTCGTAGCCACAAATGGGGGGGGGGGGGGTTGAAGGGGGGGGGGGGGCTTTGCCATTTCAAGGCTGAGTAAGTGTGCCTCTGCTCACACCCTTTGGCGTCCCTTCTACACCATGTTGAGGGAATGGCTGAACCCCCCCCCCCTGGCCCCTAGGACGCTCGGTGATTAAAAGGAACTCTGGACCCTCAAAGCCTCAGAAGTAGCCCACACATCCCTGAACCCACTGCTTTGGGGGGGAAAGGTGCTGCATTCAAATCCTCTCAGACATGTTGACCCTCAATGCCATCCAAACAGGCCTCTCTTTCTCAAAAATTGAATCAAGCAACTGCTATATTTTTTTCAACCATAGGGTGGCCGTGGCCAACATGTACATGCCAGCCATGCCTTGGCTTGGCTTGGTGAGGCGAGGCGAGCGAGCGCACGCATGTGTGATGAAAGCTGCTGCATCCAAATCCTCTTGGACATTTGTTGACCCCCAATGCCATCCCAACAAGGGATTACCGGTTACAGACTTTGGAGGGCAGAAACCGCTAAAACCCTGAAAAAAAAAAACTACTGTCAAAGATCCTAGCCCCCGTTGACCTGAAACCTTCATAGAGTTGCAGCTCTCTCAAGAGCCATCCAAAAAGTTTACTCATAACCTCCCTATGGATCACTATTTTACCACCTTGAGTACAAAACCATCCCCCCCCCTGATGAGTATCCACCCTTGATTAGTACCCAAGAGGGCGGGGAAATTGTCACTTTGAGTTTTCCGATTTCAATTGTAAGGTTGGATATTGAGCTTCTCCCGTGTGTCTACTGGGGGACAAGGATGTAGTGTTGTTGGTGCATTGTTGTCTATGTGAAATCACCTCAAACAGAGGTTGTTGGATCAAGTGCAGGCGCCTGTGCCACCCCCCCCTCCCCTTTTGGGGGTCATTCGCACAGCATATCCCAAGGTATGGTATTGGATGTCTAACCCCTTGTGAAATCATCATTTTGGGAGACAAAATGATCACTCAATGAATTTTTCGGTTTTGATCTCCCTGACACCCCATACCTGGGTACCCCTTCTGGGTCACCAAGTTTCTGGAACTAGCGTTGGTTTTATAACCCTCTTTAGTGTCCAGGGTGGACCTACCAAGTTTGGCGGCAACAAGCAAGCACGTGCAAAATGGGCAAAATCACAAGTCCGTGGTGGTGCTTCAAATTTGACTGAATTCTTGGTTGATGCTGAGGGGTGTGAGGAACAATCACACAGACTTTGGGCAAGAAACTCAACGGTGGTGGGTGGGCGTTGCAAGTGGCGGACTCAGGTATCAACATTTGTCAAAAATTGCCCAAAAAAACCCCTATTTTGGACAGTTTGGGTGCCTAGGCTGTCCATGGAGGGGGCTCTTTGCATTGGACCAACTTGGGTGATGAACAAACACCTTTCGCCATTGTATAGTGGGTTCTGCACCCAATTAGTGGGCTCAACGACCTCCTTGTGGGCCCCAAATACCGCAAAATGAGACTTGAAAAGCCCCCTTTCTCATACTTTTTTGATTTCCACCCTCTTGTGTTGTGTTTTGGTGTCATGGATTGCATTGCACCCTTGTGGTGATAAAGACTTGTAACGTATTTCAATGCCAACACTTTTCAATGCCCTGTTGGCGCCATCAGTGTGCACGGTGCACGTGCTAGGGTAGGATTATGGGCGTAACCTGTGGGTGTTAGAGTGTTCTAAAGTGATTTTTTTCTAGGGTTGTTCCTCGACCACTCAGGGTGGTCAAACAAGTGGTTTCAGGCTATTTGGAGCCGTTTTTGACTCACATTAGCCCATGCCACCCCCCCCCCCACACACAAACACCAAATGAGTGCCAGCTAGCAATAGCACCTGGTGAAGGAGTGACCACTAACCAGGATGTACGCCTAACCCAATAGAGTCTTGAAGGTCGCAACCCCAACCATTCAGGGAGGGAGAAGGCTGAACATGCCGGTGAAACCGAATGCGCCGGAGGCGCCACGATGGACAGAAGGTGATGAAAGCTGTGGGGCAGGCGCAGCTGGAGCCTAATGCGGACACTGCAACGTGACCATTGATGCCCCCACAAACACCCACCACCATCTTGGTGTTCCATATTGCCTACCTCTTTTTGTGTCGGCAAGTGGCTTTCGCTTCACCGCAATCCCATCCATATTTGCCACCTGGTTTCCAGCAAATTTTTTTTCGCGCTCAGGTGGGGCTAGACAAGATCATTTGGGGGTTGCATTAATGCTATTGCGTGTTTTGATGTTGAGCAATGCTTTCTTCAAACCTTTGTCATTGGTGTCAATTCGCAAATGTTTTTCTAGACCAACAAGTCCGGTTTGCTATTACCCCTACTGTTCAATGGATTGACACCCGTCATACATTTACTGGTCACCTTTCCTTTGACACCACTACACATCCTGTTTTGGTTAGCATGTGTTACCCGTATTCCATTCTTGCCGCTATGCGTGCAAATAGCACCTTGCCAAAGTAGCAATGCAACTAGGGAACCCATGTCTGCCCCTACCGGAGGGCTTGATGAGCCACACCAACCAAGCATGGCTACTCTTTTCCATCGCATGCAACTCCACTTTGCCAACGCCATTTTCCACAATGTCTTTCTTGCACCTTCCACTGCCACGCGCCCCCACATTAATGACAATTGCTTTGCCACAAAGTGATCTTTCCTTATTCACTTTGGTGACCCAATTCCCTTCTAATTTGACACCTTCACAATGTCCCAATATTTAGTCTTGATTAGGGAGAGGGTGAGTGAGGTGTTTCGGGGACCCGACCAAGAGAAACCGCACCGCACTCAAAATATCAAGTGTACAACACGTACCAATTTTTGCGCACTTCAAGGTGCTGCATGCGCCGCCCTACTTCCCCACCAGCTCGGTCCCAATATTTGGTCTTGATTAGGGCTAGGATGAGTGAGGTGTTTCAGGGATATCAATATTGTTGTGTGATTTGATGGTTCACATTGCTTGTGTGCCTTGCTTGCCGGTTGTACACACCGTGTAGTGCCCACACAGCCCACACTCTGGCCCGTCGGTTGCCATGAATAGTTGCCACAGTTTGTGAGTAAGACCGTTTCAAATGATACTAACCCCCCCAATATATATGTGTATATATATTACTACACCCCTCTCCCCTTAAATCTAGCTCACAAGCAAGCAAGCAACAAGCAACAACAAGCAAGCAAGCAAGCACTTCTCCTTTCCGTTTTGGCCATTGCTCCGCCTCATCGCTCAGGGCTCTACTCTACTCTAGCCATTCTAGAGCCTAGGTGGTGCCCTTGCCAAATCCAAGTTTTCAGCAAAAAACCCCCGGTGGCGCCCCGGGGCACGGGCGCCACGTCGGGAGGTGCCCTTCCAAAACTGCGCATTTTGTGCCCCAAAACAGCCTTTTTTGGCCCAAAACAGCCCCGAAACTCACTCAAAACGGCCAAACGAAGGCAAACGGTTCCCACCGTCCATGTGCGCCTTACTTGCTCCGTGACCAAGAGCCCTTTCTTGCCCTCTAGCTCCACAATATGTCCGAGAAACGGCCCAAAAATGGCCAAAAATGGCCTGAATGTGCGTTGTTTGTGTCAAACAGGCCTAAAACCAAGAACGGGCCGTATCTTGGGCTACGTGGCTCAAAAGCAAGTTCCGAGGGCACGTAGTCCACCCGCAACCCCCCACTTTTTGTGGTTTCCAAGCCTCAGAATCGCCCAACGAGCCACCTAGACCCCCGTACAAGTGGTCACTTGGTGGAGCTGGAGGGCAGCCCAGCCCGCGCACGGTTGGGGGTCCACCGTGGTCCCCAGGGCGAAAAAAATGATTTTTTCCAAAGTTGTCCCTAGACCACTTGGCATGCTCAAACAAGTGTTTTTAGGCCGTTTTGAGCCCGTGGTGGCGCGTTTTGGGCCATGGAAAATCCCAAAATGCCTTGAAAGGGGGCCGTTTTGGGAGCAAAAATGGGTCAAAAATGGATCAAAAACGCGGTTTTCCGAAAGTGATCCTGGACCATTTGGGATCCTCAAACAAGTGTTTTTAGCCCGTTTTGAGCCATTGGTGAGGCGTTTTGGCTGATGGAAAATGTTAAAATGCCTTGAAAATGGGCCGCTTTTGGAGCAAAAATGGTTGAAAAATGGGTCAAAAACACATTTTTCCAAAAGTGATCCTGGACCATTCGGGGTGCACAAACAAGTGAAAGGAGCCCATTTTGAGCCCGTTTTGACCGAGTTTAGCACTTTTCGCCACATGTATGCACCAAGTTGTGCCCTTCGCACGTACATATATATATCCTCCAATCTACACCCCTCTCCCCAACTCTAGGTGGCTCCACCATACGGCTCCAAGGTACGTGAGAAAGGCACAACGTGGTGCATACATGTGGTGGAAGGGGCTAAACTCGGTCAAAACGGGGTCAAAATGGGCTTAAAACACTTGTTCGAGCATCCCAAATGGTCCGGGATCACTTGTGGAAAAACGCGTTTTTGACCCATTTTTGACCCATTTTTGGTCCCAACACGACCCATTTTCAAGGCATTTTGGGATTTTCTATGAGCTGAAACGCGTCACCACGGGCTCAAAATGGGCTAAGAACACTTGTTTGAGCATCCCAAATGGTCCGGGATCACTTTTGGGGAATGTATTTTTGACCCATTTTCGACCCATTTTTGGTCCCAAAACGGCCCATTTTTAAGGCATTTTGGGATTTTCCATGGCCCAAAATGTGCCCCCACGGGCTCAAAACGGCGTAAAAACACGTGTTTGAGCATCCCAAGTGGTCTAGGGACAACTTTGGAAAAAACACATTTTTTTCGCCCGGGGGACCCTGGTGGACCCACCGTTGGCCCCCGCCGTGCGCGGGACGGGCTGCCCTCCGGCTCCACCAAGTGACCACTCGTACGGGTGTCTAGCTGGCTCGTTGGGCGATTCTGAGGCTTGGAAACCACAAAAAGTGGGGGGTTGCGGGTGGACTAGGTACCCTCGGAATTCGGGTTTGAGCCATGTAGCCCAAGATACGGCCCGTTCTTGGTTTCGGGGTGTTGGTGCACATTGCGCAGATTTTGGGGCTTTTTGGCGCCTTTTTGGGCGGTTTCTCGGATATATCGTGGAGTTGAATGGCATTAGAGAGCTCTTTGACACGGTGAAGTCAAGCCGCACGTGCAATGTAGCCACCGTTTCCCTTCGTTTGGGTGTTTCGCCCGGGTTTGGGGGCTATTTTGGGCGAAAAATGGCTGTTTTTGGCCCAAAACTACGCAGATTTGGGGGGGCACCTCCCGACTTGGCGCCACCACCCCGGGCCGCCACCGGTGAGTTTCTGGCTCAAAACTTAGATTTGGCAAGGCCACCACCTAGGCTCCAAGATGGCTACATGGGCAAAAGATCTGAAGGGTTGGGACGGGGCAATGGCCAAAACGGCATGGAGACGTGCTTGTTGCTTGTTGTTGCTTGCTGCTTGTTGTTGTTAGCTAAATTTAAGGGGAGAGGGGTGTAGTAATATATATAGAGGATATATATATTACTACACCCCTCTCCCCTTAAATCTAGCTAACAAGCAACAAGCAACAAGCAACAAGCAACAAGCAACAAGCACTTCTCCTTTCCGTTTTGGCGATTGCTCCGCCTCATCGCCTCGGGCTCTACTCTACTCTAGCCATCCTAGAGCCTAGGTGGTGCCCTTGCCAAATCCAAGTTTTGAGCCAAAAACTCCCCGGTGGCGCCCCGGGGTGCAGGCGCCAAATCGGGAGGTGCCCTCCCAAAATTGCGCATTATGTGCCCCAAAACAGCCCCGAAACTTACTCAAAGCGGCCGAACGATGGCAAACAGTTCCTACACTCCCAGGCTCGCCTCAATTGCATCGTGAACAAGAGCCCTTTCTTGCCCTCTAGCTCCACGATATGTCCGAGAAACATCCCAAAAATGGCAAAAAATGGCCTAAATGTGCGCTGTAGTGTCTAAACGGCCCCAAAACCAAGAACGGGCCGTATCTTGGGCTCCGTGGCTCAAAACCAAGTTCCGAGGGCACATAGCCCACCCGCAACCCCCCACTTTTTGTGGTTTCCAAGCCTCGGTATCGCCCAACGAGCCACCTAGACCCCCGTACAAGTGGTCACTTGGTGGAGCCGGAGGCCAGCCCGGCCCGCGCACGGCGGGGGCCATCGGTGGGTCCACCAGGGTCCCCGGGGCGAGAAAAAAATCATTTTTTCAAAGTTGTTCCTAGACCACTTGGGATGCTCAAACAAGTGTTTTTGGCCCGTCCTGAGCCCGTGGTGACGCGTTTTGGGCCACAAAAAATCCCAAAATGCCTTGAAAATGGGCTGTTTGGGACCAAAAATGGGTGAAAAAGGATCAAAAATGCACTTTTCCAAAAGTGATCGTGGACCACTTGGGATGCTCAAACAAGTGTTTTTGGCCCGTTTTGAGCCATTGGTCACGCGTTTTGGGCCACGGCCTTGAAAATGGGCTGTTTTGGGACCAAAAATGGGTGAAAAGGGGGTCAAAAACGCACTTTTCCAAAAGTGATCCTTAACCTTCCGGGATGCTCAAACAAGTGTTTTTAGCCTGTTTTGAGCCCGCGGTGACGCGTTTTGGCCCATGGGAAATCCCAAAATGGCTTGAAAGTAGGCCATTTTGGGACCAAAAATGGGTCAAAAATGGGTCAAAAATGCATCTTTCCAAAAGTGATCCTGGACCACTTGGGATGCTCAAACAAGTTTTTTTAGCCCATTCTGAGCCCATGGTGACGTGTTTTTGCCCATAGAAAACCCCAAAAATGCCTTGAAAGGGGGCTGTTTTGGGAGCAAAGATGGGTGAAAAAGGGGTGAAAAATGTGTTTTTCCAAATGTGATCCTCGACCATTGGGGATGCTCAAACAAGTGTTTTGAGCCCATTTTGAGCCCGTTTTGACCGAGTTTAGCCCCTTCCGCAACATTTATGCACCAAGTTGTACCCTTCGCACGTACCTTACAGTCGTATGGTGGAGCCACGTAGAGTTGGGGAGAGGGGTGTAGTTTAGAGGTATGTATATATATATGTGTGTGTGTGTGTGTGTGTATTGAGGAGCTCTCACCCACTAACCCCCTAATCCCCTCAATCGCACTGGCGTCCACGACTTGAAAAGGCAGATGCCTCCTCTCTTCTAATACAGCCCTGCCCCTGAGGATGTGAACCCTTTTCATCATAGTTGTGTTGAGTTAAAAGGCCCAGAATTCAATTGAGACCATTTTGGGATGGGGCGGGATTCAACCATGTCCGGCAAGCCCCCCCACAACCCACTGCATTGGCCATAAACCCTCGTGTCATTGTTCGTCATCAAGGTGAGGCACCCCCTTGGGGGAGTTGTGGGAGACCCTCTTCCCGTTTTGGAGGCCCCACATATGCGCACACTCTTGGGCACCCATACCGCCTCCTGCCAGCCCCAAGGATTGACTCCCATGACTGCAGAACAGCTGTAAAAGCCATACACTTTACCAGCGACACGGTACCAGGTAAGAAATGCGTAGTGGTGGCTCAGCTGCAGTAGTTGCTTGTGAGGCAAGCATACGGAATCACCTCGAAGAGAGGTCGTTAGCTCAAGCGCATGCGCGGGCCCGTACATCCCCCCTTTTTTGGGTCGTTTGCACGGCATACCCCAAGGCATTTTATGTGGATGGACAGGCACCAGCTTGAGCCCAGTTGGTGGTGCATTGCTTGGGGCACATTCTCTACATGGCGGAGTGGCCAAAGGGCAATAGAATGTGTCCATTTTGAGCGGAAACATTTCCCCCCCCCTTGTGGTATCGGTCACGGGGGGTTGTGTGGCAGTGTTCAGGGTGTTCAGTGGCTCTTGAACATTTTCGAATTTCTAACTCTTTTCTAATCCGTTCCGTGGCTTGTGGTATGGGTTTGGGTCATCATTTGTTGACAATGCGGGTACTCTAACACGCATGGGTACCCATGTGGTGGCTGCTAGACCCATGGGTCCCAGGCCATGGCCCCCCCAAAATGCTTGAAATTGCTTAGTGGCATTTGGGAAAATTCGAACTTTCGACTTTTTCCACAAATCCACAGGCAGCGCGGTCCGACCCCCCCCCCCCCCCGGACCCCACCTCTGGACCTGAACCCATACTAGTAAGAACCTAGTTAGAACTGGTGCTCAGAATTGTTTTTCAGCGTCTTAGTGAGCGGTAAAGAAGATTTTACGCCTATTTTGTATATTCAAAATTCTCAGAATGAAACAGAGAATTCAAAAATGCCCCCCAAAACTGAAAAACAATTTTGACTTCCCCCTCCCAACCATAGCGCTTCGGGCCCCCATATTTCTGGAATCCCTTTTTTCAATTTATTTGAATGGTGAACGAAGATTTTGCCCCAGTTGTGTGTATTCAAAATGCCCAAAATGAAATGGGGATTACAAAAATGTCCCCACAGTGCGAAATAGATTTTGCCCCCCCCCCCCCCCCTCCCGCATGCGAACCCAGTTTCCGTTAACCCCACATGCATCCAGGCCCCACTGCCCACGCTGCGGGGGTTGGGGTCTAGAAATGAGCTGCAGACCCGCCCATGCCAAAACCCTTCTGTGAGCTGTGGAATGGGTTTGGGTCATCATTTGGTGACAATACAGGCCTTCTATCACCCATGGGGCCCACGTAGTGGCTGCGCGACCCGTGTGGCCAGGGACATGGGACAGCCACAAGTCTGTTTTGCATCTGCACAAACCAACTAATTTGACCCACCACTAAGTGCCAAACTGCTTATTGCCTATCTCCCAAGCAATTGCTTACATCAGCAACAATTCTGTGACTGACTATGAACGCAACCCTTCTTTGTTGCCTTTGTGCCATCATTTGCATGTGGCTTCTAAGTGCATCAGGTTCCTTCCCTTTCACCCCCCCCCCTGTTACACAAATTGGACACCGACGTGGGTGGCAGGGCTGTAAGACAAGCACCCGCGACAGTACACTTGCGTGTGCCATTTTTTAGGATACCTGGGTCACATGGAAACGTGTGGTTTTTGGGCACCCCCCGCTGCTGACAGTCATACCTCATAACAAGTAGACCCATGAATCCGTGTTGCATCCCACGGGGTGGCGGTTTGGGGTTCACATCTTTGAGGTTCCTTGCCGAAGGCAATCGAATATTGTCAGGAAGCAGGTCTATAAAGTGCTTCAGCACCAAGCAATGAGGTCATCAAATTGCATGCGGCTGGCGGCCACGCCGGATGCTGGCCAACCAAATGGTGCGGGTGTTGGGGTGATGCCCAGCTACGGCTTTCAACGCATTCCCCACATACCGCCCCCCTGTGCCTAGGAACCGCCTTGCGCAAGAACCGCCCCCTGGTTCCGCGGTCCAATTCTCGCATCACTTCTTTTTACCAGGGTATTGGGTTTTTCATGTTTGTGGTGGATGTAGGACAGCTATTCAGGTGTGCAGGACATCATTTCATGTGTCTTGCTACGGGTCCCCCCATCAGGGGGGGGGACCCTATCAGTCACTCACAGGCGCACATACCCCTTAAACCCCTCACCCCTGCTCTCGTCCCTTTCCCCGAAGCAACCAGCCCCTGACAAGAAACAAACAAAAGTCAGTTAAACACAGGGGGTCACTGACATCACCACTTTGCAAATTTTATTTTTTCATTTTTGGCGAACCATCCTTTCTTAGTTAAACAGGTGCCTAGCACACTTATCTGGCTGCACTGTATTGCCCCCCCCCTCCCCCGTTGTACCAGGGTTATATTGGGGCTTGCTTGTACCCGGGATGTGTTTCATCACACTTTGGCCTTCTGTATGGAACAAATCATGGTGTCTCCCTCCCCCCTCCTCCCGCAGCAGAACTCAGACATGAACATATGGTTCTCTGCATTCTTTTGGACCTCTTAGTTTCTGCAATGATTGAATTGATTCATGGTCCACGGCCACTAACCTATGGCCTGCAGGAGGCGCAGCGAAGGATGTGCTGCAGAGGGAGCACATCTTACAAGGTGAGGGGTCGGTCAAGGGGGCATGGGTTAGGCGCGCAACGGAAGTGGGCTTTGACTGGTATGCTCCAGCAAACTACAGGGGTGAGGAACTGTAGGTCATGCATAGCAAGCTGGCAGCAGGGGGGGGGGGCTTTCTAAAATATTGGATACGATGCGGCGATTTGGGAACTCCCCCCCTTTTTCCGAAATTGCTTCCGGGGGGGGGGGGGGTGGTTTAAGATGGTTTTTGGATGCATGGATATAACCCTAATCCTAACCCTAATCAAGACCGAATATTGGGACCGAGCTGGTGGGGGAGGGAACATTAGCTATGACCGGTGAAGGACATCAAGAATGATTCACACATTGATGGCTCTTAACAAAGTGAAATCAACTTGCAAGTCAACCCCATCACCACGAGGCCCACTTTCAAGGCTTTTGTTGGACTTCTGAGGGGCCAAAATGGGCCCAAAATGGGCTCAAAATGGGCTCATGCCACCCGTTTGTGCACCCGAAATGGTCTAGGATGATTTTTGGAAAAACGCGTTTTTGACCCATTCTTGACCCATTTCTGGTCCCAAAACAGCCTTTTTTCAAGGCATTTTGGGATTTTCGGAGGACCAAAATGGGCCACCACAAGCTCAAAATGGTCCAAAAACACTTGTTTTAGCGTGGCACATGGTCTAGGATCATTTTTGAGAAAAGTCCTCTTCTTGCCCCTACTGGACCCTAATGACCCATTTGGGCACCCACCTGTTTGGGCTTGAGCTTGCAGCTTGCCGCAGCCTAGTGGGCCTAAGTACGAGGGTGTAGGCGTCCGTTTGGGCAATTCTAAGGGGTGGAAACCACAAAAAGTGGGGGGTTGCGGGTGGAGTAGGTGCCCTCGGAATTGCGTTTTGAGCCATGTAGCCAACGATATGGCCTATTCTTGGTTTGTGGCTGTCGGCATTTGAAGCTTCTGGGGGCCTTTTTGGGCCGTTTCCGGGACATGTCATGGAGTTAGAGGGCGGCAAAGAGCTCGTTGACACGGGGAAGTCAAGCCGCACGTGCAGAGTAGCCACCGTTTCCCTTCGTTTGGCCGTTTTGAATGTGTTCTAGGGCTTTTTAAGCCCAAAAATGGCTGTTTTTGGCCCTAAAGTGCAGTTTTTGAAAGTGAGGTCCGCCACTTGCAAATCCCGTTACCGGCCGCCACCGTTGAGTTTCTTGCTCAAACTTTGTGTGATTGTACTTCACACCCATAGGTATCATCCACCAAAATTTCACCCGAATCCGAAGCACCACGACGGAGTTCTGATTTTTACCCATTTCGCGCGTGCTGCTGCTTGCTGCTTGCTGCTGCTTGCTGCTGCTTGCTGCTGCTGCTGCTAAACCTGGTAGGTCGACCCTAGACACTAAAAAGGGTTATAAAACCAAGACTGGTTCCACCAGCTCGGTGACCCTAACCCTAATCAAGACTGAATATTGGGACCGAGCTGGTGGGGGAGGGAACATCAGCTATGACTAGTGAGGGACATCAAGAATGATTCACACACTGATGGCTCTTGACAAAGTGAAATCAGCTTGCAAATAAACCCCATCACCACAAGGCCCACTTTCATGGCTTTTTGGACTTCTGAGGGGCCAAAATGGGCCCAAAATGGGCTCAAAATGGGCTCATTTCACCCGTTTGTGCACCCCAAATGACAAATGCGTTTTCGACCCATTTTTGACCCACTTTTGGTCCGAAAACAGCCCATTTTCAAGGCATTTTGGGATTTTCGGAGGACCAAAATGGGCCACCACAAGCTCAAAATGGTCCAAAAACACTTGTTTTAGCGTCGCACATGGTCTAGGATCATTTTTGAGAAAAGTCATCTTTTTGCCCCTGTTGAACCATTTGGGCACCCACCTGTTTGGGCTTGAGCTTGCAGCTTGCCGCAGCCTAGTGGGCCTAGGTATGGGGGTCTAGGCGTCCGTTTGGGCAATTCTAAGGGGTGGAAACCACAAAAAGTGGGGGGTTGCGGGTGGAGTAGGTGCCCTCCGAATCACATTTTGAGCCATGTAGCCAAAGATATGGCCTATTCTTGGTTTGTGGCTGTTGGCATTTGGAGCTTTTGGGGGCCTTTTTGGGCCGTTTCCGGGACATATGATGGAGTTAGAGGGCCGCAAAGAGCTCATTGACACGGAAGGGTCAAGCCGCACGTGAAGTGTACCCAACGTTTCCCTTCGATTGGCCGTTTTAAATGTGTTCCGGGGCTTTTTTGGCCCAAAAATGGCTGTTTTTGGCCCTAAACTGCAGCTTTTGAAAGTGAGGTCCGCCACTTGCGAAACCCGTTCCAGGCTGCCACCGTTGAGTTTCTTGCCCAAACGTTGTGTGATTGTACTTCACACCCATAGGTCTCATCCACCAAACCTTCACCCGAATCCCAAGCACCACGACGGAGTTCCGGTTTTTATCCATTTCGCGCGTGCTGCTGCTTGCTGCTGCTACTAAACCCGGTAGGCCCACCCTAGACACTAAAAAGGGTTATAAAACCAAGACTGGTTCCACCAGCTCGGTGACCCTAATCAAGACTGAATATTGGGACCGAGCTGGTGGGGTAGTGCCTATGCTTCTGTGCGTACTAGGGTGGAGGAAAGTCAATTGGTTGGGGGATGGCGATTGAGGGTTGCATGCATGTTGCCGCGATCCCATTATTGCACAAATTGCACTGTCTGTTTTGTATTCCCCTCCCCTTTTATGTGTTTGCAAATGGCTTTCGCTTCACCGCGATCCCATTCATTTTCGACTGCATGAGTTCCAACATTTGCTCTTGTGCGTGATAGGTAGATAGAGAAGTTAAAAAGTCCGCCTTGTGTCATTGTGTGTTCGGTGTTCCCCTAACCACCAGATATCTGCTCCCGTGCGTCAGGTAGGTTAATGATGTTGCATGTATGTCATTGATTGACTGTAGGTTAATGATGGCGATTGAGGGTTGCATGCATGTGGTTGTGTGTTCCGTAATCCCTCCCCTCTTTTTGCCTTGGCAATTGGATTTTGCTTCACCGCGATCCCATTATTGCATGAATGTCACTGAATGTTTTGTCTTCCCCTCCCTGCTTTTGAGTTTGCAAATGGCTTTCGCTTCACCGCGATCCCATTATTGCATGAATTGCACTGTTTGGTTTGTATCCCCCTCCCCTTTTATGTGTTTGCAAATGGCTTTCGCTTCACCGCCATCCCATTCATTTTTGAATGCATGAGTTCCAACATTTGCTCTTGTGCGTGATAGGTAGATAGAGAAGTTAAAAAGTCCGCCTTGTGTCATTGTGTGTTCAGTGTTCCCCTAACCACTAGATATCTGCTTCCGTGCGTCGAGTAGGTTAATGATGTTGCATGTATGTCATTGATTGAGAGTAGGTTAATGATGGCGATTGAGAGTTGCATGCATGTGGTTGTGTGTTCTGTATTCTCCTCCCCTCATTTTGCATTGGCAATTGGCTTTCGCTTCACCGCGATCCCATTATTGCATGAATGTCACTGAATGTTTTGTCTTCCCCTCCCTCCTTTTGAGTTTGCAAATGGCTTTCGCTTCACCGCGATCCCATTATTGCACGAATTGCACTGTTTGGTTTGTATCCCCCTCCCCTTTTATGTGTTTGCAAATGGCTTTCGCTTCACCGCGATCCCATTATTGCACGAATTGCACTGTTTGGTTTGTATTCCCCTCCCCCTTTCTGTGTTTGCAAATGGCTTTCGCTTCACCGCGATCCCATTCATTTTTGACTTCATGAGTTCCAACATTTGCTCTTGTGCGTGATAGGTAGATAAAAAAGTTAAAAAGTCTGCCTTGTGTTGTGTCATTGTGTGTTCGGTGTTCCCCTATTCAACGGATCTTTGCTTCTATGTGTCCGGTAGGTGAATAATGGTTGCATGTACACAGAGGATTTTGTTGTCATTGATTGAGAGTAGGTTAATGATGGTTGCATGTATGTATAGGGGAGTTTGCAGCGTGACAAAATATTGCAAGGTAGTTGTTGTGTGTTTTGTGTGGCTTGTGTGTCACAATTGCATTGCATGCATGTTTTTTTACAGGGGATTTTGTTATTGCTTTGTCAACGGCTTCCGCTTCACCGCGGTCCCGGCATCATTTACGATATGACTCACAGTGCCGATGTGGTGCTTCGTCACTTACGAGGTCTTCTTTGGCTTTTGTTGGTTGTAGACGTCGTCGTTCTTTGGCCAGTGGATGTTTTAAGTGCCCAAGGTTATGCCAAAGTTCATATTTACGGGGGGCGTCGCCCTGTTTGCACTCCGGCGTGTGGTTGTGGTGCGCATCGATGGCGGAGAAAGCCTTCTCGCAGAAGCTTTTTCCGTTGCCTCGTGCCAGGAACAACAAGGGAATGGTTGCAAAGCGATGGCGCTTTCTTCTTGTGTGGTTGTGGGCATTGCCATTCGCAAAAGCGCCTTCCCCATCATGTACGGCTTGCGCATCGACGGTGTAGACGGAGAACAAGGAGCAGAGCATTAATGCGGCGCCATCGGTGGAGAGCTGTCTTGATGTCCTGGCTTTTACTGATCATTGTTGCGGTTGCTTTGGCGGCTACCATGGTGGGGTGGGCGGCTGTTGTGGCCTCTTCTTTGAACCATACTATGCATGCTTTGAATGGGAATGGCCCTGGCAAAGGAAGACCAAGCAAGATTGGAAAGGCTGAGTGTTTGGTGGCTGCGCAAAAGTATAAATGTGAATGGCTTGGCGTTGTAAGTGACGGGGATGTGGTGAACGATGCTGACAAAATTCGTGCCAGGGGTGTGGCAATGCGTTGGCAGTGTGGAGGATGTGGGCATGCGTTTGACCGGGAGTATCATCATTTTTGTGAGCGTGGTCCCGAGGCACATTCGTGTGGGTCACAGAACGACAAAGACGTCACGTGTAGCTCTTGTGGGCGTTCGTACAAGGATGAACGTAGTCTTGCGCGGCATCAACGTGAAAGTCAATGCGGTGAACCCGCAACCATTGACGTTACCGTAGCAAGGTGCACGGAAAACAAGCGTCGTGCTGGAGCGGCAGGAAGCAAGGAAGACAAGCGGCGTGCTGGAGAGATTGGGGGCAGAGGAGGTAGCAAAGAGGACAAGCGGCGTGCAGGAGAGATTGGGGGCAAAGGAGGTAGCAAGGAAGACAAGCGGCGTGCAGGAGAGACAGGAAGCAAGGAAGACAAGCAGCGTGCAGGAGAGATTGGGGGCAAAGGAGGTAGCAAGGAAGACAAGCTGCGTGCAGGAGAGACAGGAAGCAAGGAAGACAAGCAGCGTGCAGGAGAGATTGGGGGCAAAGGAGGTAGCAAGGAAGACAAGCGGCGTGCGGGAGAGACAGGAAGCAAGGAAGACAAGCAGCGTGCAGGAGAGATTGGCGGCAAAGGAGGTAGCAAAGAGGACAAGCGGCGTGCAGGAGAGACTGGGGGCAAAGGAGGTAGCAAGGAAGACAAGCGGCGTGCGGGAGAGACAGGAAGCAAGGAAGACAAGCAGCGTGCAGGAGAGATTGGGGGCAAAGGAGGTAGCAAAGAGGACAAGCGGCGTGCAGGAGAGACTGGGGGCAAAGGAGGTAGCAAGGAAGACAAGCGGCGTGCGGGAGAGACAGGAAGCAAGGAAGACAAGCAGCGTGCAGGAGAGATTGGGGGCAAAGGAGGTAGCAAAGAGGACAAGCGGCGTGCAGGAGAGATTGGGGGCAAAGGAGGTAGCAAGGAGGACAAGCAGCGTGCAGGAGAAACAGGCCGTTTGTCACGTGCGCTGAATTATGCAAGACAGAAGATTGTAGGTACTGCTTCCACGGCCGTGAAGTATCTGTGGATGAACCACAAGGAGCGTGAGGGTGGAGCGTATCATTTTGATGATGAGGAGGATGCGTTGTTGTGTAGCAAACAAAAACCCTGCGCTGACGAGTTCAAGGGCAACTTGGTTGGAACGTCCTTATCATCCACGGTCCGAAGCTTCTGGGAGCAAGGTGGCCATGATCGTTTTACACCATTTGAGGAGGACGACCTTGTTGATGCACAGTTGGTGGCAAAACTTGTGAAAGAGATTGAGAATGAAAAGGTGTCACCCGAGGAAATGGTGTCACTGGCACGAGAATGGTTTGCAAAGGTTGGGCGTTGTGAAGATGTAAAAAGTTGTGGTTGTTGTGGTATACGTGACTTTCATCAAGTCAAAGAAGTTTGTTTGGAGGATTTGAAGATCTTGGAGCTAAGCGCGCATGACGCCACTCGGTATCGGAACACATCGGCGCAATTTCGCAAGTACTTTTGTGTACATGAACATGGTGGCCAACTGTTCTGGCTCATTCCAGAGTTGGTGGACGAAGAAGTTGTGCCCATTTGCGTAAGTTGTCATAGACAGCTTTTTAGCAAAAAGAAGCGGCCATGCATGCCTCCTCATTCCATTGCGACTGGCAAGCATTTTGGGCGCTTTGGGTGATCTACCTGCATTTACGGACATGGAGGAACGCATGCTCGCTCGAGTTCGAACCACCGTGAATACTGTGAAGCTTGTGTCTACCACTAGTGGTGCGGCTTCACAATGGGGTATTCGAGGACACACCATATCCATTCCACATGAGGGACCTGAGGTTCTTGCATCTCGGTTACCTGATGTCAAGGCGTTGACGGGTACGAAGGTCATATTTGTGGGAAAGCAAACGGAGTTGGATGCTGTTCGTCGCAACCCCAAGGCAAGGCAGCAAGTTGAACGGGTCTTTCAACCGCGTTGGGACGCCTTGGTGCAGTGGTTACGCGTGTTGAAGGCGGTAAACCCGTTGTATGCAAACATTGTTGTTGATGAGACCGAGCCCGTAGAGGTTTCCGAGTACATGAACAATTTGTTCGATTCCATATCCGTTGGTGAGCACCCGGACGTGCTGGCTAGCGAACGGATGTCGGGTGCTGACATTGCCAATCCCGAGCGTACCGAGGAAGCTGCAGTTTTGGATGCCGTGATGTTGTCGGATGGGAGCTTGGTGGGCCGTGATGGAGATGACTGCACCCAAGTTTTGCAGTCCATCAAGGAGCTGTTGGCTGATAAGCGAAACACTGTCGTAGGCCGAGAGGCACGCGCGGTGAATGAGTTCACAGCGAATGATCGCTTGCTTCATTTGTCATTCCCAACACTCTTCATGTTTGGGGTTGGCATAACGCGCTGCTATGGCCTTGGTGTGGATGATACTCGTCATTTGCTGCTACGGCATGACAACCGCATTGCAGAAAATCGTGATTTTTGCCTTGTACTATTCAATCAAAAGTTTCGGCACACTGCGCTACGCACCGTGTCGGACTCGGTGTATTCCAATCCGGAAGAACTCAAAGCTTTTGAGAAGGCAATGAATAGTCGGACATTGGTTAAGGATTTGGCAGAGGCACATGCTAATCCACGCGGAGCTACAGCACAACGGCTTGTCGGGCAATTCTTGCCGTTATTGAGAAGTTGTCATGCTGCCGTGCCCTTTAGTACCTCCGAGCGATATGCAGTGATGGGCAAGATGAACAGTCTATTGTTGTTCTTTGGAATGGCAACGTTGTTTTACACCGTGGCTCCCAATGACATTGATAATCAGTTGGTCCTTCATTTGTCCATTGGAGGCTCTAGTGCACAGGTCCCACTACCCGGTGTGTCGCAGCGTTTCGCATCTTTGGCAAAGAATCCGGTGGCTGCGGCACGCATATTTGAACGCCAAGTGCGCGCATTTTTGGAAGTACTTCTTGGACTACCTTCCGCAAGCGTAACGCGGAAGGATCGTCCTGTATGTACGCGCAAGAAAGGGCCTATTTGGTACTTGTGTTGCGCACTGCACCTGCTACGAGTGTCAAGGTCGTGGAAGCTTGCATTTTCACGGGTTGTTTTGGGGGGGAATACCACCTTGGCTTTTGGATATGGTGCGGGGGAACGGTGATCTAATTCGTGCCGTGGCCGCGGCATTGGACCAGTAAATTTGTGCTTCGTTGGATGCTGAATTGCATGATGCATGGGAACACCGCACCAGAGAAGGAGTGAAAGCACCACGCCTGCTGGAAAAGCAACAGTTACTTGGAGAGTTACCCGATGACCCGCGGGCGGCAGCCAAAATTATAGAGCAATTTAGCGATGAAGTGTTTGGCCATTTGTACATTCATCGATGTTTGATCTCCAGTTGCGGCAAGCCTCCCGGAGGAAAATGTGGGTGTCGATTTGCACTGCCACGTGCGGCGGGGGAGTACTACAGTGAGACACGGCCATACTTCTTCGTTGCGCGCAAAGGAACCGGAAATCGTTACACCATTGAGGTATACAAGTCGGAAGAAGAATTTGACCGACATGAGGAGTCCGTTGCATGCGTACTTGTTGTATGGGAGCTCAAACGACCGGATCCGCGAGATGGGCGTGTTGTTGAGGGCAACAAGCTTATGGCCTATCTATTCGCGAGCAACACCAACGTACAACATCTCGGTGGTGAAGATGTATTGATTGCGGTCGCCAAGTACGTGGTTGGGTATTGCAGCAAGAATCCGGTGCAGGTGGCAAACGTAATGAGTACCATTCGGCAAGTATCTCGGGAAGTCAAGGAAATGGAAAGAGGTGCGAGCAGCATGAAGGACGAAACAACCTTCCTCCTCAAGCGCATTATCAATTCCTTGGACAAGAAAGTGGAGTTTAGTGCACAGATGGCGGCCATATCTCTCTTGGGTTACCCATCTTGGCATTGTTCTCACAAGTTTATTGTATTCCATCCTTGGGGGCTCATTGGTGCATTGCCAACTATGTTCTCCCACGTTGAAGGCCTTGTCCCAGATGATGCTGCTACGTGCAGTGATGACGAGTACGAGGAGGATGGCACCGATAGTAACGAATCAAATGTCGTTGCCAACAATGAAGCCAATACCAATGAGCTTCATGACGATAGTTTGGCGGAAGAGCTATTAGACAATGAAGAAGAAGATGGTGAATCCGAGGCAGGGTCAGTTGCGTCCGACGATGCCGAGTTTGAAGCCCTAGAAGCATCGTTTGTTTGTGGTGAGCTTAATGAGTTGACCATGAGTGCCATGCAACAGGATCTTGAAGCACCGTGTCACTCCCAACTCTACACGATTGGCAGTGGTGACACCATACCAAAAATTGCTGTATCGCCGGCATTGCATTACGCTTGTCGTGGAACACGCCTACGGCGATTGTGTGCGTTGGAATACGCTTGTTTAATTAAGGTGGAACACCAACGTGCACGAGCCACACCATCACAAGTAGATGACGATGGCCGTCCGGAAAATGCAAGCTTCGATTTTCATCCGCGTCACATTTTGTGCGAGGATGATTATGTGCAGTACTTGGTATCACAATCACGGTGCCCCATCTTTGCTGGAAAGAAACTGCCCGTCTATCCCGGTGACGATGGAAGCGTGAAGCTCAAAAAGAATTGGGCTACATTTGTGATGTGTGCTTTTGTTCCCTGGGATATTGAATGCCCTCCAAAGCTGACGTGGAGTGCATATATTGAATGGGCTACCCATTGTCAAAGCGAGCATGCCAGCTATTTGGAGCGCAGCCGATTTGCCATGGTGAAGAGGATTATTCGTCATGGTCAATATGAACGTCTCCAAAAAACTATTTTCGATCAAGTGCGGAAGCGAAATCGCAAGCTTTGGGGAGTCCGCCATGCTTTGGACGTGCCGTTCGATTTTGAGAAGGAGATGCAGGAGGTGAGCGACCTTAAAAAGGACGTCCAAAATACGCGGTTTGTCGAAGCTGTTGAGGATATTCAGGATGCCATAAATCGTGCACAGGCAGAGGAAAAACGAGACGACAATGCAGAAGAGTTCGATGGCATTTGTGCATCTCTTCGAGGGTTTCTTCCGGACCATCCCGCAGCCAGCAGTGCGCCATCCAATGATATCAATTTCGTGCATGACCTTAATGACCACGGACAATACGAGAGCGGTGATGACATTTATGCACATGCGCAACGCATTGCCGATGCTATCAAGCGTGAGGATGAAGCTCTTGGGGATTATTCTTCCTTTGTGCCTGCCGCAGCAAGTCCCACAATTGACAAGGGTGACCCATCACAAGAAGCCATCCTACAAACCATCATTGATTACGTCCATTTGGATGCACGCTCAGACCAGTCTTGCAGACCGGTGGCACCCCTGCTGTTCGTGCATGCTGGTGGAGGAACCGGGAAAAGTTGGATGGCACGTGAAATTTTAAAGCGATTGTGCGGACAATACGGAAACAATGTTGTGAAGTACGTGGCTCCGTCCGGTATTGCTGCGAGCAATCTGAACAATGGTTCCACTTGTCACCATGGCATGGGCCTCAAAGTATACGATGCTGACGAAGTGCGTGCCAATGTGGAGAATAAACGAGCAACGTTGGACCGCTTGCGACGTTCGTTTCTCGGATGTAAGGTGCTGGTGGTGGACGAGGTTTCAATGGTCGGATGTGGAATGTTGAGGGAGATTGATTCACGTTTGCGCGAGATCACCCAGTGTTATGAAGCACCATTTGGAGGATTGTGCATTTTGCTCATGGGTGATTTTGTTCAACTTGAACCTGTGGCACAGCTTCCTTTGTATGGGGGTGTCAAGTGTCAACAAGGAGGACAAGACCTTGTGGATCAGGAGGGGCGTGAGCTTTTTGGGTTGTTTCGCGAAGTGTGCCTTACCAAGCAACACCGCGCAACCGACCCGGAACATGCTCGGGCTGTCACGGCCTTTCGCCAGTGGACACCCAAGAGTATGGATGTTCGAAAGAAGTTTTTTTCGCGATTGAAGGAGGTCACCAAGAGCGACTTCGCGGACAAGGACGAGGGTTGGGAGGAAGCAACAATTGTGAATACGGATCAAAAAACGGTGCATGCTGTCAACCAGGTTATGGTGCAACAATATGCAAAGCGCACGGGTGTTCCGGTGGTGGCTTGGCGCTTACCAATGGCCGATAAGTATGAACGGCGCTTTGGTGAACAGTCCGAGTTTTTGTATGGTACTGTCAAGGACATGACTGTGTTCTTTGCCCAGGGGGCACCTTGCTCGTTGACCGCAAATTTGCGTCCCGAGAAGGGGCTGTCCAATGGTACTCAAGCTAAGTTGCATTCCCTCCTTCTAAATCCAAACGAGCCCTCCTCTCGTGCTGATGAGATTCGTGATGCAGCACCAGGCCAAGTCATTTACCTTGAACATCCCCCATTCTGTGTGACTGCTGCAGTGCCACGCAGCACTACGACCGCTGATGGTATGGAGGGGAGCAATGAGCATACTGTTCTTATTCCTTTGATGCCAATGGCACGCAAGATCGACGTTCATCGCTACATTAGTGTCCGCAACAAGAAGGGGAAGGCAGCCATCATGACTTCTGCTCATCCTTTCCGACTCACTTTTGGATGTACATACCACGGAATTCAATGTCGATCAATGGAGAAAATTATCCTCTGTGTGGACCAGAAGTGTCGACCGGCTCTTACGTACAATGCCCTATACGTCGGAATTTCTCGAGTACATGAGGGGAAGAATATCCGCGTATTGCGGCTCCAAGAACGGTCATCGGGTGATGATTGGAGGCATCGCTTGTTATGTTTGGTTGCAAAAGTCATGGTGGTCAAATATATGCTGCATTCGAATGGCTATGATAGGGCACATGCTCACTTGGTTCACCTCTATGCGCAGCATGGGATTGATTACGACCACCCTATCAAGCCACCACCCAAGAAGAAAGATGACGAGACCTCGAAGTCATTTCCTTGCCCACAAGGCTGTGGCCGTTCCTTTACCGCCCAAGGTTACTTGCGAATGCATTTGCTGAAGTGCAAACATCGTAGTGTCCCCGATGATTCACGCAGTGCTGAGAGCTCAACCACGACACAACTTGACACGTTGTCGCTTGAAACCTTGGTTATCGAAAACGTGATGTGTGCTGAGCAACAGCATGAAGGCGATTTCGATGCAGCTGCAGACATTGCAAGAGAGATGCTCGATGATGAGGGGCGTGCTCGTTTGGAAAAGAAGGGGAAACAACGTGTGCACAAACCCCTGAGTCCAAAGTCCAAGGCACTTGCGCCACCTTCTCACAAGAGCAACCCAAGGCTAACACTGAGTGAGGAGGGCTCCGACGTTGCGTTCGACAAGTCGCTTTCCAAACAACGCAAAGCAACAGAAGTAGAGGCCGTGAGAGGTGGTAGCAAAGGAGAAAAGCGTCGTGCAGTAGAAGATGCAATCACCAAAACGCCGGTTCGTGCAAAAGCCGTGGAAAACCAAGAATACAACCGTCGTTCAAGTCGGGTTAGCAAGCGTGGTCGAGACCCTACACCTCCATCGTCATCATCCACTCATACATCACACGAGTCTGCACGTTCATCGAGTTCGTCACAAGCCAAGGACCGTAGAATCAACAAACGTGCACAATCATCTACGAAGAAGTCCTCGCCCCGGGAGCCTACTATTGCCGAGACTCCAACAAAAGCACAATGCATCACGGACCTTCCATCCTCCCTTGTTGCTTCCACCGAAGACAAGCTATCCAACCGCAACGTACAATTGGCTTTGGACTTGTTGGGTGCCACCGGCAAAGCAAATGCTCGTTCTCGGTACCTGGTTTGTAGTATGCGCGTTCACCCGGATACGAATAAATTGGGAGATTCTTATGAAGAGGCAAACACGCGATTTCGATTACTACTGAATGCTTGGAAGATTGTAAAGGCGGAATTCAACTTGCCATGAACGAAGAAGAATGCCTTTTCGCAGCCTTATTGTACTGGGTCGCCGAGTATATATATTTCGCTTCATTGCGACGCTGTTTATTACCAACTTTTTTTTCATTGCCTTGTCATGCACTCTTTTTTGTTGTACATTATAACCACACAAGTGGTTTTAGCTTTTTTCGCTCCTTGGTTGGCAGCCCATTGTTCATTTGTTTGTATGTCACAAACTAGTGTTGGCTTTCGCTTCACCGCGATCCCATCAGTTCCCAATGATGTTTGTGACACTATCAATGCTACTAACCTACATCCTTTGCTATGCATTTGTTGTTCAAAGTTTTGCGACTATCATTCACCTTTAAACTTTGTTCGCCGCTGGATGCATTAAGGCAACCTGTATTCGTTTCCTTCGTATCACATGTTGGTAGTCATCTTTCTCCATCACCATCGTACTCGTTATCCTCATTGATTCTGTCATTGCACTCACTACACACTCATCATTGTGGGCCGTATGTACGTCACTTTATGTCTTGCGTCGCCTTGTGCATTGCATTGTCCCCTGGCAGGAGTTACGTAGCCACCTTGCCCACAAGTGGCCCACCTCTGATTTCGCCCCCTGCTCTGAAGCGGAGGGGATCCCCGAGGCGGCAGGGGTGATGTAGCGACCTTGCCCACAAGTGAGCCACTTCTGATTTTGCCCCCGCTCTAAGGCGGAGATGATCCCAGAGGCGGCAGGGATTACGCAGCCACCTTGCCCACAAATGGGCCCTTTCTGATTTTCTCCCCCGCTCCCAAGCGGAGAGGATCCCCGAGGGGGCAAGAGTGTACTGTCCTCGGGCTCTTTTGAAATTACCTGGATCTGAACAACATTTTTTTTCGTTATGACACCCTTGTTTGTGCCTCGTGAGTTCCAATCCCCCCCCCTCCCCCCTCTGTTTGTGTTGGCAAATGGCTTTCGCTTCACCGCGATCCCATTCATTTCCGCCACGTCAATTCCCATTCCCCTCCCCTTTTTTTCGGTTCGCAAATGGCTTTCGCTTCACCGCGATCCCATTAATTTCTGCCACCTGAGTTCCAATTCCCCTCCCCTCGCTTTGTTGGCAAACGCCTTTCGCTTCACCGCGATCCCATTAATTTATGCCACATGGTTTTGGAGTAAATTTTTTTTCCCCGTTATGACACTCCAAATTCTGCCACTGGAGTTCCAATTCCCCTCCCCTCTTTTTGTGTCGGCAAATGGCTTTCGCTTCACCGCGATCCCATTCATTTCCGCCACGTCAATTCCCATTCCCCTCCCCCTTTTTTGGGTTCGCAAATGGCTTTCGCTTCACCGCGATCCCATTAAATTCTGCCACCTGAGTTCCAATTCCCCTCCCCTTGCTTTGTTGGCAAACGGCCTTCGCTTCACCGCGATCCCATTAATTTATGCCACATGGTTGTGGAAGAAAAAAATTTTTCCCGTTATGACAGCCGTGTTTCTCCCACTGGAGTTCCGATTCCTCTCCCCTCTTTTTGTGTCGGCAAATGGCTTTCGCTTCACCGCGATCCCAGTCATTTCCGCCACGTCAATTCCCATTCCCCTCCCCTCTTTTCCAATTGGCAAATGGTTTTCGCTTCACCGCGATCCCACTATATTCTGCCACCTCAGTTCCAATTCCCCTCCCCTCTTTTTGTGTCAGCACATGGCTTTCGCTTCACCGTGATCCCATTCATTTCCGCCACGTTAATTCCCATTCCCCTCCCCTCTCATTCCTTTGGCAAATGGCTTTCGCTTCACCGCAATCCCATTATATTCTGCCACCTGAGTTCCAATTCCCCTCCCCTCTTTGTGTGTTGGCAAATGGCTTTCCCTGCATCGCGATCCCATTAATTTCTGCCACATGAGTCCCAAATTCCCTCCCTTGTTTTTTTGGTGGCAAATGGCTTTCGCTTCACCGCGATCCCAGTAACTTCTGCCACTGGAGTTCCAATTCCCCTCCCCTCTTTTTGTGTTGGCAAATAGCTTTCACCTCACCGCATTCCCATTAATTAAGGGTGATACTGTTTTGTGAAATTCTTTATTTGCGCATTTGCAATGTTTTGTCAATGTCGATGTTTTTTTTTCGCCCCCATCCAATTCATACCCTGTGTACTAAGGCAATGCATGCGACTTGTGTGTAGGCATATTTTCTTCGCCTCTTGTTGTGTCCATGTGGTGTACGTCTACGTGGACTAAGGGCTTTCTATATGGGACAGTGGTGCGCTACACACGCACCAACTTTGCAAACATGCCCACAGAATGTTCACTGCTCATTAAATTAGCACCAAAATATGTATGCATTCAATCAATGGGACAAGTCATGCAATACATTGTTACAGTGCTTTTATTGGTTGACAAATGTCGTCCCCATCCGCAAAGCGTGCACTTACATTTTCACCTTCAACTCCAAAGAGTAAATACCAAAAAAAGGAAGAACAATCGTGGATGACCAGAGCCAAGGCATTGGTGATTGCGGCAGAAGACGAAGGTGGACAAGCCATACAAGAAGGATTGCAGCTGGGCGCATGTTCTTGCGGTGCAAACGTAGCCGTGGGAAAGAAAACTCGGTATGATGAGAACCGAGGTCGACTCTACGCCATGTGTACTCAGTGTGGTGCAACTAAAGGCGGCTTTATGTGGCTCACTCGTATGGAGTGTGTGCCACATCAATGGGAGTCTTGCTCTTGTGGGCCCATGAAGTATTGGTTTCAGGAAGAGAAGCACATGTTCTTTTGCTGGCGAAAAGATCTCGGCGGCTGCGGAGCAGTACGGCAAGTCAATTATGCTCCTATCACTGGGCACCGAGACTGTGCTAATTGCGGCATTGTGTACGAGGGATCAATTCAATCGCCATCACAATGCACTCCGGTCGATACAAGCGCGTCCGAGTCCAACACCCATCGTGTTTCTTCGCCAACCGTCCCAATGACATTGGTGGAACAAGCGTCCTCATATCAAATGGTGTTGCTCCACAATTGTAAGGTGTCGGTCACGAAAGATGGTCGCAAGGTTACGCTCCAACAACTTGTTCCCGACCACTTGGGTGATCCTCTATCACAACAACTGTGCCAACCTGGGAATGCAATCCATGATGACTTCTTCTTGTTCACTTGACCGTATTTTGAATTTCGCTTTGTGCCATTCCGCCATATCCCATTAATTTGTGCCACGTGAGTTGGAAAAAAATTCGCGTGAATTTTTTTTCCTGCCCCCCACGTCGCCCTTAGCTTACTGCATACGTTGTGTTGTTTTGGACCACGTTCATCCTAACCTTGAAGCGAGCAACCTAACCCCGTACTCCACTCGGAATGAATGTGCTCCCCAAGCTTCGTGTTGACGTCTGCGCTCGGCTTTCGCTTCACCGCGATCCCGTTCCTCTTTCTCTTGTTATGAGCAAATCGATGCATATGTACAATGCATTGTACTTCCTGCCACATACCTGTACCAAAAAATTGATGTCTCTATCCGGCTATTGTGTGCCTGTCAAGTGTTGCATGTTCCTTGTTTCACGCATTACGGGGTGCCACGAGGCCCACGTTCAAGGCTTTTTGGACTTCTGAGGGGCCAAAATGCCCCCAAAATGGGCTCAAAATGGGCCTATTTCACCCGTTTGTGCACCCCAAATGGTCTAGGATGAGGTCTGGAAAAATGCGTTTTTGACCCATTTTTGACCCATTTTTGGTCCCAAAACAGCCCATTTCCAAGGCATTTTGGGATTTTCGGAGTACCAAAACGGGCCACCACAAGCTCAAAACGGTCCAAAAACACTTGTTTTAGCGTCGCACATGGTCTAGGATCATTTTTGAGAAAAGTCATGTTTTTGCCCCTACCGGACCCTGTTGACCCATTTGGGCACCCACCTGTTTGGGCTTCAGCTTGCAGCTTGCCGCAGCCTAGTGGGCCTAGGTATTGGGGTCTAGGCGTCCGTTTGGGCAATTCTGAGGGGTGGAAACCACAAAAAGTGGGGGGTTGCGGGTGGAATAGGTGCCCTCGGAATCACATTTTGAGCCATGTAGCCAAAGATATGGCCTATTCTTGGTTTGTGGCTGTCGGCATTTGGAGCTTCTGGGGGCCTTTTTAGGCCGTTTCCGGGACATATCATGGAGTTAGAGGGCGGCAAAGAGCTCGTTGACACGGGGAAGTCAAGCCGCACATGCAGTGTAGCCACCGTTTCCCTTCGTTTGGCCGTTTTGAATGTGTTCTAGGGCTTTTTTGGCCGAAAAATGGCTGTTTTGGCCCTAAAGTGCAGTTTTTGAAACTGAGGTCCGCCACTTGCGAATCCCGTTCCCGGCCACCACTGTCAAGTTTCCTGCTCAAACTTTGTGTGATTGTACTTCACACCCATAGGTATCATCCACCAAAATTTCACTCAAATCCAAAGCACCACGACGGAGTTCTGATTTTTTCCCATTTCGCGCGTGCTGCTTGCTTGTTGCTTGCTGCTTGCTGCTTGCTTGTTGCTTGCTTGCTGCTTGCTTGCTAAACCTGGTAGGTCCACCCTAGACACTAAAAAGGGTTATAAAACCAAGACTGGTTCCACCAGCTCGGTGACCCTAACCCTAATCAAGACTGAATATTGGGAGCGAGCTGGTGGGGGAGGGAACATCAGCTATGACTGGTGAGGGACACCAATGAGTCACACATTGAAGGCCGTTGACAGAGTGGAATCAGCTTGCAAGTGATCACCTTCACCACAAGGCCCATATTCAAGGCTTTTGTGGACTTGTGAGGGGCCAAAATGCCCCAAAATGGGCTCAAAATGGGCTCATTTCACCCGTTTGTGCACCCCAAATGGTCTAGGATGAGGTTTGGAAAAATGCGTTTTTGACCCATTTTTGACCCATTTTTGGTCCGAAAACAGCGTATCTTCAAGGCATTTTGGGATTTTCGGAGGACCGAAATGGGCCACCACAAGCTCAAAACAGTCCAAAAACACTTGTTTTAGCGTCGCACATGGTCTAGGATCATTTTTGAGAAAAGTCATCTTTTTGCCCCTACTGGACCCTGTTGACCCATTTGGGCACCCACCTGTTTGGGCTTGAGCTTGCAGCTTGCCGCAGCCTAGTGGGCCTAGGTATTTGGGTCTAGGCGTCCGTTTGGGCAATTCTGAGGGGTGGAAACCACAAAAAGTGGGGGGTTGCGGGTGGAGTAGGTGCCCTCGGAATTGCGTTTTGAGCCATGTAGCCAAAGATATGGCCTATTCTTGGTTTGTTGCTCTCGGCATTTGGAGCTTCTGGGGGCCTTTTTGGGCCATTTCCGGGACATATCATGGAGTTAGAGGGCCGCAAAGAGCTCGTTGACACGGGGAAGTCAAGCCGCACGTGAAGTGTACCCAACGTTTCCCTTCGATTGGCCGTTTTAAATGTGTTCCATTGCTTTTTTGGCCCAAACATGGCTGTTTTTGGCCCTAAACTGCAGTTTTTGAAAGTGAGGTCCGCCGCTTGCGAATCCCGTTCCTGGCCGCCACCGTTGAGTTTCTCGCTCAAACTTTGTGTGATTATACTTCACACCCATAGGTCTCATCCACCAAACCTTCACCCGAATCCGAAGCACCACGATGGAGTTCTGATTTTTAGCCATTTCGCGCATGTTGCTGCTTGCTTGCTCCTTGTGTCCACCCTAGACACTAAAAAGGGTTATAAAACCAAGACTGGTTCCACCAGCTCGGTGACCCTAACCCTAACCCTACTCAAGACTGAATATTGGGACCGAGCTGGTGGGGGAGGGAACATCAGCTATGACTAGTGAGGGACATCAAGAATGATTCACACATTGATGGCTCTTGACAAAGTGAAATCAGCTTGCAAGTCAACCCCATCACCACAAGGCCCACTTTCAAGGCTTTTTGGACTTCTAAGGGGCCAAAATGCCCCAAAATGGGCTCAAAATGGGCTCATTTCACCCGTTTGTGCACCCCAAATGGTCTAGGATGAGGTTTGGAAAAATGCGTTTTTGACCCATTTTTGACCCATTTTTGGTCCCAAAAAAGCCCATTTTCAAGGCATTTTGGGATTTTCGGAGGACCGAAATGGGCCACCACAAGCTCCAAACGGTCCAAAAACACTTGTTTTAGCGTCGCACATGGTCTAGGATCATTTTTGAGAAAAGTCATCTTTTTGCCCCTGCTGGACCCTGTTGAACCATTTGGGCACCCACCTGTTTGGGCTTGAGCTTGCAGCTTGCCGCAGCCTAGTGGGCCTAGGTATGGGGGTCTAGGCGTCCGTTTGGGCAATTCTGAGGGGTGGAAACCACAAAAAGTGGGGGGTTGCGGGTGGATTAGGTGCCCTCGGAATCGCATTTTGAGCCATGTAGCCAAAGATATGGCCTATTCTTGGTTTGTGGCTGTCGGCATTTGGAGCTTCTGGGGGCCTTTTTGGGCCGTTTCCGGGACATATGATGGAGTTAGAGGGCCGCAAAGAGCTCGTTGACACGGAAGGGTCAAGCCGCAAGTGGAGTGTACCCAACGTTTCCCTTCGATTGGCCGTTTTGAATGTGTTCCAGGGCTTTTTTGGCCCAAAAATGGCTGTTTTTGGCCCTAAACTGCAGTTTTTGAAAGTGAGGTCCGCCACTTGCGAATCCCGTTCCTGGCCGCCACCGTTGAGTTTCTCGCTCAAACTTTGTGTGATTGTACTTCACACCCATAGGTATCATCCACCAAAATTTCACCCGAATCCGAAGCACCACGATGGAGTTCTGATTTTTAGCCATTTCGCGCGTGCTGCTTGCTTGCTGCTTGCTGCTTGCTGCTTGCTTGCTTGCTTGCTACTAAACCTAGTAGGTCCACCCTAGACACTAAAAAGGGTTATAAAACCAAGACTGGTTCCACCAGCTCGGTGATTCTAGCCCTAACCCCAACTCTATACCTATTATACTAGGGAAGCCCCCCAAACCCCCCCCCCCCCTTCCAAACCCCCCCCTTTTTCCAAATGTCCCGGGGGGGTGTCAACCATGGTATCCGATTTTCGAGAACCCCGCCCCCCCTGGCAGCCAAGAATGTGTACTTGTGGGCGGATGCCAGTGCAGGGAAGGGATGGTCACGGGTGGTGTTTGCGGTGGACCACTAGGGATCGAGCGATGTTGCTGATGGCGGTGAACGTCACCTGCATCCCGTTGGAGGCCACCATGGTCAAGGTGGGCTGAAAACCTTGGGGCTGCGGATCCAAAATAGCCCGTAGGGGTCAGGGCAGCACAGTGCAGAATCAGTGCAGGTATGACCTTAAAAGCAGGTCTTAAGCTTTACATGGGCCGCGTTGCAGAACCTGGGACTTTGTACAACATCCTGATTCCATCTTGTATTAGGCTGATGCATCTTTTGGTGTCTGTCTTGTACTGCCTTCTTTGCCATGTGTCCCCTATTCTTGCTGAAGGTGGCGGAGTTCCCGGAGCTCGTCACCCGCCTCTTTGCGGGGGCCCGCAAGCTGGACCCCCACGGCGGCTACAAGCTCATCACCCCCCCCCCCCCCCCGTCTGCCATCATTGTGCACCCTGACCCCTGCTGTGCACGACCGACTTTGGGTTTATGTGGCGAGCTGGAACGACCCGGTGGCGCTGCGTGCAGCTTTGCGTTCGGTGTGGGAGCAGAAACCGTCGTTCCACACGGTGACCGTGGTGGTTTTTGAGGATTTCAGCGCGAAGATGATTGGCAAGGAGGAGCGCGCGCACCTCGGGCAAGACCGTGGCGTGGTTTTCCTCCCCAGCCCCGAAAGGAACATGGGCGCGGCCTACGGAAAGTGGGCGCTCCATAGCTATATAAAGGAGCACGCGCGCCCGAACGATTATTACCTGCATTTGGATGGGGACGACCTTTTGGCGGATGCCCATGTGCTCTTCGACCTGCGCGTGGTGCTCATTAAACACAAGCCGTGGGTGCTCCACGGAGTGCACAATGGGCCCTATTCGTCGCAGTGCGGGGGGTTGACAAAAACATCCGGACGTTTCTCTCCCCGCGAGCAGTGGTTTAACATGAGCCAACCGAAGCTCTTCTGCCCCCCGCATGTTGTTTCCTGCCACTTGCTCCAGCACTTATCGCAAGGCGATGCCCAGGACCGGGGCGGCCACTGGCTGCGGCAAGCCACCGACGCCGCGTTGCTTTTACCGGTGCTGGAGGTCGCCGGTCCAAGACGCACCTTCTTCTGGAACGCCCGGCCCACTTACAACTACACCATGCATGAGAAAACACGAAGGGAAAACTACAGCGCACGAGAGGCCAAGCTCAGCAAACACGCAGTACGCACCGCAAAACGGCGCAGCGAGGCCGCCAATAATCATGTGTTAAATATTGTCGTTTGTTCGTACAAGCGCCCGCTCGCCGCATTCTTGGAAAGGGTGGCGCGCAGCGATCTGCGAAAAACGGGTCTTCGGGCGCTGCGAGTACACCTCTGCTTGAACGACCCCGCGTCGTACCTCTCCTCAGAGGCGATCGCCTCGCGTCTTTCCACGCAAAAGGCAACCTTCCTCACCTACCGGCGGGACAACCGCTACCAGGCACTGGAACGGTTCATGCTGGCCAGGGAGGTGTATGCGCGCGAGCCGTTGGACTACGTGATGATCGTGGATGACGACCAGTACGTACGAAAACACACCATAGGCGACACGTGGCGGGCCCGCCAGCCCAACTCGGTCGTCTCGTGGTTCGGAAAAACGTGGTTTTCGGTAAACGTATCCGTAAATAGTAGTTCTGGCCGCAGTGCCAATAGTTTCAGCTATTGGCGCCCGGATTTTTGGGCCAGTCATGGCACTTTCAGGCAACGGAGCATCAAGTTGTGGGAGTATGTGGGCCCCGGGCTCGCGATCCTCGACGCGCGCATCTTCGCGGTGCCGGAGCTGTACCGGCCGGAGTTCGCGGATGTGGACGATTTGTGGCTTACGTTTATCAGTCACAAGCTCGGCTGGCCCTTGTGGCGCCTGTTCACCACCTTCAACTCGGCGGTCAACTTGTCCAAGACCGGCATGTGGACTTCTTTACAGAAAAGAAAAGAGCAGGTGGCCGAGGACCTGCTCGTGAAATGCCGACTGTTGCGGTGGACGAGACACGTGTCATCCAATTCTACAGCAACTTCATCGCATATCTCCTTGAACACGTGAACTGAAGCCAGGTCATTTTTTAGTGGACGAAAATTTTTTTATCAGTTCAAAATTGCGCTCCAAACGCCGTCAGTTACCCTCCAACCGATATGTCCGTGCTGCTTCCATCTGCCCAAATACAAGTGCGACAAAGTGTGCAGAGCGGCAAATCTCACCCCTCAATCTAAATTGTGTGAAAGCCATTTTTGGTGATTTTCGTGCATACGTATCGATAGTTAGATGTGTCCTCTGACCGTTGTCCGCTGGGGAAAATACAACCTTCATCCCACCTTCACATTGGTTATACTATATGCCCGTGGTTACCCTCCACCCGCCGTGCTTCCGGTGGTACTATCATCTGCCGCTGTGGTGGAATTTAATGCTTTGTGGGAGGCTCATGGCATCGACCGGGATACCGTTCTCGTGGTGCTTGATGTACCCGGCGCACGTGAAGGACTCAGGGCATCTGCCCTCAGCAGGCCTGCTGGCGGCGCTGTCCGAGGCCGAGTTCGTGCATGTTGCATTCCCGGCTCGCTCTGACGTTGTTGATGGGCCTTGGCAGTTGTCCGTGGATGGGAAAGCCTACATTGCTGCGGCGCCCCTGCGGGATGTCTTTTGTGCCATCCCTACCGAGGAGTCCTAGGCCATCACCCTGTTGTCCGACATCTCGCTCCAGCACCCTGACCGATACATCGCTAATTCGGCCCCATATTCGTACTGCATGGTATCTTCTTATGAATCCCCAGGTTGCCATATATCATATGAAGATGCGCCCCTCGTCCCCCCCCCCATCCCTCCCACCCCCCGTGGGGATCTGCATATTGCAGGTGGGCGCCGTTTGCGGATCTGAATATAGAGTTAAAAATAGAGTACTAGAGCACAGTTAGAATAGAGTTATGGAGTAATGTGGAGTTAAGGTAGAGACATTTCACGGCACCGTTTTTGCCATTACCACGTCCCGTTGGCTCTGCTATGGCCACCATTTGCATTGACGCGTTCCCTTCATGAGTCCAGAGTCTGAGCCCCGAACGCAACACTGGAGCCACGTTGAGGGTCTATCCTGCAGAACGTTTTTGGCCCAAAACGGCCCCGAAAGCCCCTCAAAACGTCTCCGCGAAGCAAAACGAAGGTCATATACCACAAGCGGCCTGGTTTGCTCATGCCCCAACACGCCTTTTACGCCCTCCAACACCAACACGATATAACTCAGAAATGGCCACAAAAGTGTCCAAAAGGGCCCTGAGACTGCGCAGTTCAGGCTGCTCAGCCCTGAACCAAGATCAGGGGGTATCTGGGGTCAAAACTCCAACCCCAATGGCGCCTTAGCCCCCTCCCCCCCCCCCCAACAGTTTCCACACGCCACAATGGCCCAAACAGACACGTACTGGCTGCGCCTGGCCCCAGCAGGCTGGGAATGGAAGCTCTGAAGGCGCCTCAAAACGCCCACCCGACTCGAAAGGAATGCACATGCTAAAGGCAGCTTGCCTGTGCCAAAGAATCTTTTTTTGAAGATCCAACCCCACAATATGTCTGAGAAACGGCGAAAACAGTGCCCAAAATAGCTGGTCCAAGCTTTTTTTTTAGATGCGAAATCTTATTTTTTAGCACTTATCTTTTTCTTTAGCATAAAAAAAAAGATTTCGCGCTAAAAAAAAAGATTCCGAAAAATAATTTTTTTACATGATCATCATGTATGTCTCAAAAAGTTGCACCGGGGGGGTTACAAGGAGTGCTACTGCATCAAGCCAACCCCTGCCCATGTTCACAACTTCATACAGTAGGGAAACCTGGGTTTCGGGACTGACCCAATATGCACCCAGTGGCCCTCTTTCCTTGTTGCCTGCTGCATGCGGTGAGGAGGTACCCTATGTAGGGATGTCATGAATGTGGAAGGTCTTGGGTGCATTACGCAGAACTTGTGTTTCACAACAGGGGTGTCCCTTTGGAGCTGGGGGACCTATGCAGAGAGTTCATCAGAGAGGATCACAGGTAATGTCTGAATGTTGTAAAGTAGGTTACTCAGCCACCTTGGCCAGAGCCCATGTGCACAATTTCATCTGCTCAGAGAACAGGGGTTTTCCTTCGCTGGGGGACCTATGCAGAGAGGTCATTTGAACGGATCATAGGGAATGCCTGGATTTTGTAAAGTAGGGCACTCAGTCATGTTGGCCAGAGCTCAGGGGCACAATTTCAAGTCTCAGCGGAACCGACGTCTCAAGATCGAGGAAGGGACTACATGCTGGTAGCTGGAACAAATGTCTCACTCCTACCCCCCTGTCCCCCTTTCCTTCTTGCCTTTCACACCCATGCTTCACAATTTGCTGCACTGATTGCCCCCCTTTCACTCCAGTGTTTACAACCCATGCCTAACAAGTGTGTTTGTGGGGCAGATGCAACTATGCTGCAGTGTCTGCCAGACATAGTGATCAACTCCTGAGAACCCTGCATTCAACACATCCGTTCCTGCATTGTATGCTCATTTTTTGCAGCTTTTGCTGTCTGCCCAGTCAGTCCTAACGTTCAGGTTCCTTGCTCAAACTTTGTTTAGAGGCATTATTCGGTGCACAAAGCCGAGTGGCATTGCCTCGTAGAGTTTGTTTTCAAGCACTACTCAGTGGGTGCACAATTTTGCCCATAATTTCATGCTCAAGTTTTGCTCGTTCCAAATATCTTCAGATGGCGGTCAACATGGACGGACCAAGGTGCGCACAGGGAGGGATGCTGGTTCTGTATTTGTTTGGCATTTCCAAAAATCCACGGCATTTTAGCCCTTCTCCACAAGGAAGGCGTCTTGTGCATCCTTTGCACTGCGGCATGTCCCGACGCTATCAAGTGGGTTACATCATCTTCATGTACCCCCCCCCCTTGTCGTTTCCCACCCCTTGTCGTTCCTCGGGGGGGGGGGGGGGCGTCACTTGGTCAACCCAAAATTTTTCGTTACGGCTCATTGTGTTGTTGTGTGGGTGACTGTGTTGTGGGATACTGCCGCTTGTATCCTTTGTACTCATGGCAGGACATTTTGCTCACTTTCGCTGAATTGGGTGCCGATGTTAGGGGAAAGTGCACGACCACACACTGCCCAACCCTGGCTCCTTGACATGCGACTGGCCACAGTGTGCATGCCAATGTATGGGCCAGTTTACAGCATCTGCACCCAGAAACCAAAGCCCATTTGGGCGTGGAATGCTGTGAATTGTGAGCCAGTGGTGGCATGCGGTTCAGAATTGGGTTGGCACTTTTATGCTGTTCGGCAATTTGCTGTGTGGCACAACTGATTGTCCACTTGCACCTGGCCTGGCTGTGCAACTGTGTCTGTTGCATCCAAGGCAATACATTTCTCTATGTATTTCGCAGAATGCTTCGTGTTTCGGAATTTCAGGTTGTTCCTGCACCGCTGTGAACCGCATGTACGGCCATGGCTCCTTGACATGCGACTGGCCACAGTGTGCATGTCAATGTATGGGCCAGTTTACAGCATCTGCACCCAGAAACCAAAGCCCATTTGGGCGTGGAATGCTGTGAATTGTGAGCCAGTGGTGGCATGCGGTTCAGAATTGGGTTGGCACTTTTATGCTGTTCGGCAATTTGCTGTGTGGCACAACTGATTGTCCACTTGCACCTGGCCTGGCTGTGCAACTGTGTCTGTTGCATCCAAGGCAATACATTTCTCTATGTATTTCGCAGAATGCTTCGTGTTTCGGAATTTCAGGTTGTTCCTGCACCGCTGTGAACCGCATGTACGGCCATGGCTCCTTGACATGCGACTGGCCACAGTGTGCATGTCAATGTATGGGCCAGTTTACAGCATCTGCACCCAGAAACCAAAGCCCATTTGGGCGTGGAATGCTGTGAATTGTGAGCCAGTGGTGGCATGCGGTTCAGAATTGGGTTGGCACTTTTATGCTGTTCGGCAATTTGCTGTGTGGCACAACTGATTGTCCACTTGCACCTGGCCTGGCTGTGCAACTGTGTCTGTTGCATCCAAGGCAATACATTTCTCTATGTATTTCGCAGAATGCTTCGTGTTTCGGAATTTCAGGTTGTTCCTGCACCGCTGTGAACCGCATGTACGGCCATGGCTCCTTGACATGCGACTGGCCACAGTGTGCATGTCAATGTATGGGCCAGTTTACAGCATCTGCACCCAGAAACCAAAGCCCATTTGGGCGTGGAATGCTGTGAATTGTGAGCCAGTGGTGGTATGCGGTTCAGAATTGGGTTGGCACTTTTATGCTGTTCGGCAATTTGCTGTGTGGCACAACTGATTGTCCACTTGCACCTGGCCTGGCTGTGCACAATTTTGCCCATAATTTCATTCTCAAGTTTTGCTCGTTCCAAATATTTTCAGATGGCGGTCAACATGGACGGACCAAGGTGCACACAGGGAGGGATGCTGGTTCTGTATTTGTTTGGCATTTCCAAAAATCCACGGCATTTTAGCCCTTCTCCACAAGGAAGGTGTCTTGTGCATCCTTTGCACAGTGGCATGTCCTGACGCCATCAAGTGGGTTACATCATCTTCACGTAATGTAGTGTGTACTGCAACAGCATGTTCTGCAAGTGCTCAGCCATCTGCTCCGGTCTTGTTGGCATTCTTTACTGTTTTTTGCTTTGTGCCTTGTTTTGCAGGGTTTGCTCGGGAATGTGGATGATTCGTCCGGTGGGGTGCCCCTAGGAATTGCATCTCTGCCTCCCCTCCCCACCCCTGGCTTTGTGTTCTTTTAGTTTTACCAAAATCTCACTTTTTACCTGGCCATCTAAAAAAAAAGATTCTGCTGTTTTGACGTTTTTAAACATGCGAATGACTTTTTTTTTAGATTTTGGGTTTCGTTGGAATCTTATTTTTTAGTAGAGAATCTTTTTTTTATGCGAAATCTTTTTTTTTAGATGTTTTTGCTCATTTTTTTAGCTGTGTATTGCTCATTTTTTAGCTGTTTTGACTTAAATTTTAGCACTTTTCTTAAATTTTAGCGCATCTAAAAAAAGATTTCGCATCTAAAAAAAGATTACCCCAAAATAGCTCTGCGCAGTTTTGAGTGCACAGCTCCAAACCAAGATTGGCGTATCTTGTGCTGAAGAACCCATTCTGAGGGCATCTAGTCCAACCACAACCCCCAGGTATTGTGGGTTGTACCCCTCTAAATCGCCCAAACAGACAACTAGACCCCTGTACCGGGTGCCTATTTTGCTCTGGCAAGCAGCAGCCTATTTTGCTCTACCAACCAGCAGCCACAAGCCCAAACCAATGAGGGCCAAAATGGGTGATCAGCGATGACGTCTCCAAAAATGCTGCTAGACCCATTTTGTCCTATTTTGCCCCATTTTGGCGCACCAAACGTACAGCCGTGTTGCACAGCTGTGTAGAGTAGGGGAGATGGGTGTAGACTGGAGGATATATATATATATATATATATATATATATATATATATATATATATATATATATATATATATATATATATATATATATATATATATATATATATATATATATACATACATATATATATATATATATATATATATATATATATATATATATATATCCTCCAATCTACACCCCTCTCCCCAACTCTAGGCGGCTCCACCATACGGCTCTAAGGTACGTGCGAAAGGCACAACATGGTGCATACATGTAGTGGAAGGGGCTAAACTCCATCAAAACGGGCTCCAAATGGGCTCAAAACACTTGTTTGAGCATCCCAAATGTTCCAGGATCACTTTTGGAAAAACCCATTTTTGACCCATTTTTGACCCATTTTTGGTCCCAGAACGGCCCAATGTCAAGGCATTTTGGGATTTTCCATGCCCCAAAACACGTCACCACGGGCTCAAAACGGCATAAAAACACGTGTGTGAGCATCGCAAGTGGTCTAGGAACAACTTTGAAAAAACACATTTTTTTCGCCCCGGGGACCACGGTGGACCCACGTTGGCCCCAACTCCGCCCCATACAAACCCCATGGAGTCTGCACCCGGAAACACTTTTTGGGCTCAAAATCAAAAAAACCAAACCATTCATGATTTTTCGTCCCCAAAAAAGGGGGGGTCATTTTTTGACCCCCACCCCATCCCCCCACCCCATTTGCCTCAAAAGCCCCCAAAAATGGGTTTCAAGTGGGTGGGGGGGTCTTGGGGGGTCCGGACCAAAAACTCATTGGGGGATGTGTTTATTGGACAAAATAATGAATCTACAAGGGGTTAAACTAACAATTCAACCCCCCCCCACCCCTACGGACCCCAAAATTGTCGCACGGAACAGTGTGCTTTGTCGGCGCCGGAGGCGCCGCAGATTTTGTTTTAGGCATACGGCGGGGGGGATTTTTTTTGTTCCACCCCATGTGTCTATACTCAAAATACTCAGAATTTTGTGGAGAATTCAAAAATGGCTGAAAACCACAAAAAGGTTATGTAGCCACCTTGCCCACTTCTGGGCCACTTCTGATTCTGCCCCCCGCGGCGGAGGGGCTCCCCGAGACGGCAGGGGTTAAGTAGCCACTTCTGATTTAGTCCCCCGCTCTGATGCGGTGGGGCTCCCCGAGACGGCAGGGGTTAAGTAGCCACCTTGCCCACTTGTGGGCCGCTTCTGATGCGCGGCAATGTCTGTGGTTTGTGACAAGGGGAAGGAAAGGCCTGTGGGCGAACTCAAGGCAACATTCAGTACTGCTATGAAAGTGCTGCAGTGCAGCAAAAAAATCACCATTCACATTGCATCTTGTTAGCTTTGTGTGTTTGCGCGCTTGGACGGGGCCTGCCGGAAAAGGTGCTGGGTTTGGGTCAACGAAGCCCCCCCCCCCCTTCGGAGGGGGGTGCCCCCCCCCCCCCCCCTACAGCCCCCCAAACTGTCGAACACCCCTCGGGGTCACACATTGGCTGGCGCCAGCCCCCGTGCTTTGATCTAACAACCTGTGCAACGTGGTTTTGAAAACTTCGATGTTTGAGCTGTACAGGGTGAGAAACTGCACGAGCAGATTGTGTACCAATCCCTTGGGAGACCCCCTCCCCCCCGAGCAACACACACCCAAAAAAGGGTAAAAACTACATAAATACGGGCTAAAACATGCCTTACATACTTTGGATGGTCATTGTAGGTGATCACTGCATTAAAAAAATAAGTTTCAGAAACTTCGATTTTCAAGCTGTCCACGGTGAAAAGGTGCACAAGCAGTTTATGTACCGGCTCATTCGCTCATGTAAGCATTATTAGTGCAAACAGTCATTTCGTGTCTTTGGCACGGGTTTTGACCGGCCTTCAGCAAAGCTACAGACGTGTGTGGAGGGGGGAGTTCAAACGGGATCGGTACACAACCCGTTTTGCAGTTTTTCACCCTATACAGCTCAAAAATCGGAGTTTCCGAAACTTGGTTCTTTAATATTGTGATCACCTAAAAAGACCATCCAAGATATGTCAAGCATGTTTTAGCCCGTATTCATGCAGCTTAGCCTAGTTTGGGTGCGTGTTGCTTGGGGTTGATTCTCTGCGAGGTGGACTTGCCGAAGGCAATAGAATGACCTCGCAGAGGTTGTTAGATCAAAGCCAGGCAGGCGTATGTAGGGGAACACGCCACATACCCCCCACCCCCTTTTGGGCCTTTTTGGGTGTATTCGCGTAGCTACCCCAAGGGGTTGAATTGTTAGTTTAACCACTTGTAGAATCATTATTTTGTCAAATAAACGCATTCCCCAATGACTTTTTGGTCGGGACCCCCTGTAGACCCCCCCCCCACTTGAAACCCACCTTTTGGAGCTTTTGAGGGAGGGGGGGGTCACAAAATTGACCCCCCTTTTTATGGGTCCAAAATCATGAATCTTTTGGTATTTTTCGATTTTTGATCCCAAAAATCTTTTCCAGGTGCCGACTCCATGGGGTTTGTATGGGGCGGAGTGGGATGGGCGCTGAAAAGTTCAGTTTATGCTCTTTTCAGCCATTTTTGCTATGTCGGCACTTTTGGCAACCTCGCTGACCCTATGATACCCACTCTCAGGGGTGTGAGTGGGGATGATGTGACACTATATCCCTACTAGGGATGAAAGGACGTTTTTTGCGGCCTCTAGCCCCGCCGAGGGCGGGTCAAAAACCTGTGCCAAAGACAGGAAATGACTGTTTCCACCAATAATGGCTTGCATGAGTGACCGGGCCGGTACACAACCTGCTTTTGCAGTTTTTCAGCCTGTAAAGCTCAAAAATTGGAGGTTCCGAAACTTATTTTTTTGATGTTGTGACCACCTAAAATGACCATGCAAGGTATGTAAAGCATATTTTAGGCCGTATTCATGTGTTTTTCTCTCTACTTGGGGTTTGGGTGCGGGCGGGGGGGGGGGGGGGGGCTCTCCCAAGGTATCGGTGCACAACCTTTTCAGCCTACACGGCTCAAAAATGGAAATTTCTGAAACTTATTTTTTCGTTATTGTGATCACCCGAAATGACCATCCAAGGTATAGAAAGCATGTTTTAGGCCTTATTTATGTTTTTTTTCACCCTGTTTGGGTGTTGGTTGCAGGGGGGGGGGGGGGTTCAAATGGGATCGGTCCACAACTTGCTTATGCGGTTTTTCACCCTATACAGCTCAAAAATCAAAGTTTCCGAAACTTATTTTTTGATATTATGATCACCTAAAAAGACCATACAAGATATGTCAGGCATGTTTTAGCCCGTATTCATGTAGTTTACCCTATTTTTGGCTTGTGTTGCTTGGGGTAGATTCTCTGCGAGGTGGACTTGCCGAGGCAATAGAATTTCTTTGTGCCGGGGGTTTGCCGGCCCACGGCATTTTTCAAGAGGGGACTTGAGGGGGCACGACCCGTGAGGGCTGCAACTGAGACAAACCTACCACCGGTCGGGCCCCAGGGGAACCTGGGTGCTGTTCCAGCCGTGAGGCGGATCCCTAGGGGAACCAATGGTGGAGAGCTCCCCCTCCCGCTAGTGGCGCCATGTGAAATAAACAGGAGGAACATTGTGTAGGCTGTGGTTATGTTATGGTATGTTTTGTTTTGTTATGGTATGTTATGAATCACCTCGCAGAGGTTGTTAGATCAAAGCCACACAGGCCCTTATATGGGGGGAAACGCCATATACCCCCCCTTTTGGGGCCTTTTTGGGGCTATTCACGTGCCCTACCTCAAGGGGTTGAATTGTTAGTTTAACCCCTTGTAATGAGTTTTTGGCCTGGACCCCCCCCCCAAACCCCCCCCCACTGGAGACCCACTTTTTTGGGCTTTTGACGGAGGGGGGGGGGGTCAAAAATGTCGAAAAATTGACCCCCCGATTTTGTGGGTGGAAAATCATGAATCGTTTGGCTGTATTCGATTTTGAGCCGAAGAAGTGTTTTCTGGTCCCGACTCTATGGGGTTTGTATGGGGCTGAGTGGGACGGGTGCTTGTGCAGCTTATGCAGCTTTTAGTCGTTTTTGCTATGTTGGCCTTTTTGGCGCACTTGGTGAACCTGTGGTACCCACTTTGAGGGGTGCAAGCAGGGATGCTGTGACAGTATATGCCTACTAGGATACGAAAGGACGTTTTTGGCAGTCTTTAGCCTTGCCGAGGGCCTGTCCAAACCTGTGCCAAAGACACGAAATGATTGTTTCCGCCAATAATGGCTTACATGAGTGACTGGGCCGGTACACAACCTGCTTCTGCAGTTTTTCACTTTGGACCGCTCAAAAACCGAAGTTTCCAAAACTTATTTTCTTGATGTCGTGACCACATGAGATTACCATCCAACCCATGTACATCATGTTTTAGGCAGTATTTGTGTGGTTTTCACCTTATTTGGGTATTGGGTGCGGGGGGGGGGGGGGGGGGGTTTCCCAAGGGATGGGTACATAACGTGCTGATGCAGTTTTTCAGCTTGGACAGCTCAAAAAATGGAAGTTTTCAAAACTAATAACCTCGCAGAGGTTGTTAGATCAAAGCTAGGCAGGCCCTTGCATAAGGGAAAAAGCCACATACCCCCCCCATTTTGGGCCTTTTTGGGCGTATTCGCGTACCTTACGGAGAGGGTTGAATTGCTAGTTTAACCCGCTGTAAAATCATTATTTTGTCCAATAAACGCATCCTCCAATGAGTTTTTGGTCCAAACCCCCCCAAGACCCCCCCACGTGAAACCCACTTTTGGGGGCTTTTGAGGGAGTGGGGGGGGGGGGGGCGTGGGGATTAAAAAATGACCTCCCCATTTTTCGGGTCGAAAACCATGAATGTTTTGTTTTTTGCGATTTTGAGCCCAAAAAGCGTTTCCGGGTCCTGACTCCATGGGGTTTGTATGGGGCGGAGTGGGACGAGCGCTCAATTTATGCACTTATTAGCCATTTTTGCTACGGTGGCGGTCTTGGCGACCTCGACCTCACAAAACTGCGATACCCCCCCCCCCCCGTACGCCGCAGGGGCACGACAAGTCATCCGCAGTCTCGTGCCAGCTGAGGTTAAAAAAGATCCTTTTGATAGAGAAAACCCCCATGATGCAATGTGCAACACACTCGACACCATGGCGTCTATATCAGCTAAAGGTTACCCCAACTGTTGGTGGGAGCCACTACTCTGGGACTGTGTCGCCAAATGGGGCGGACCCCTAGAGGCACTGCACGCAGCACTGTCCCCGACGACAGCACTCGCACAGTGAACATCCAGTTTTGCAAAGCTCCGTTCTGAGAACGCCAGGCCACGCCTAGAAGCCAAACACCAGGGGCCTCAGGCCCCTGCTTGTGGTATCCAACAATCGGTAGGGAGTGACAAAAACTCAATGAAGGCCGCATCCGAAAAACAGTCCAATATGTCTTGCACACGCTTGTTTGTTTGACAGTTTTTCTACCCCTGTTGTTGCACTGCCGTGCTTGTCATCGTGGGCAATCTTGGGTATCAGGCTGAAGAGGACTACCAAGGAACTGCATATAGGAGAGTAGATCTGATCACGATAAGGGTGCCCCGCTGCCGATAACCTTGTCGTCCTACTAAGTATTCGACCACGTCAAGAACTGTGTTTCTCGTGACCAACAGCTTGGAGAGAATGTCTACGTACAACCCAAACCCGTACCCTGGTGCAAAAAAGTGTCCCACACACGGATACTGCGGGCACGACAAGAACAGCTGCAAGGGGCTGGACCGGAAAGATAAGCCGGGGTGTGAGTGCGGATGTTGTGATAGTATATGCCTACTAGGATTCGAAAGGACGTTGTTTTGCAGTCTCTAGCCTTGCCGAGGGCCGGTCAAAACTCGTGCCAAAGACGCGAAATGATTGTTTCCACCAATAATGGCCTAGTGGATGGGCCCGTGCACAACCTGCTGATGCAGTTTTTCACCTTGGGGAGCTCAAAAATTGAAGTTTCCGAAACTTATTTTTTTGATGTTGTGATCCCCTACAATAACCATCCAAGGTATATGAAGCGTGTTGCAGGCCGTTTTTCCGTGTTTTTCACCCTATTTGGGTATTGGGTGCGGGGGGGGGGGGGTAGACGGGTTTGATACACGACATGCTTATGCAGTTTTTCACCTTGGAGAGCTCAAAAATGGAAGTTTCCGAAACTTATTTATTTGATATTGTGATCAACTAAAATGACCATCTAAGATATGTAAAGCCTCTTTTGGCCTGTATTTATGCATTTTTTACCCTATTTTGGGTGTGTGTTGCTCGGGGTAGATTCTCTTCTTAATGTCCCCATGAAGCAAAAACAACGTGTGCAACTGCTGTCACAAACCAGTATCACCAAAAGGACGCAAGCAAAACACATACGGTGTGTGCCAACCACGGTACACAATCATTGGACCATAGCATCTTACTATCACCGGTCAGCACAAATCAGACTCTGATACTTCGGTAGACAGCTGCCATGTGCACATCACATCAAATAGTGCCTAATGGAGTGGGGCATTTGTGAGGGTTGGATTATGTACAACGTTATACACAACCGTTCTAAAAACCGCTTTATTGGGGCCTTGGTTGAAAGGTGGAGGCTAGCACTTTGGTTGAATCGTGCCATCCACTGTAGCTTTTAGCTCCGCTTGCTCCTGTTTCACGTCCTTGATGTTGGCTTGACGCGGTTCTCCAGGGCGCTTAGGTCCTGCGCCCATGGCGCCGGCGAGGGTGAAGATGTCTCGGCTCCATGTGTGCCAGAAGAGAAACTGTTAGGTGACGTGAACAATTCTGTTTTCGGAGTGGAAGGTGGTGCGGAACCCGGGTCTGTACCATTGGAGCTCTTTTGGGGTGTGCTATGGGCATTCCTGCAGTTAGGCTCGCGCACGCGTTGTGTGATGATTTTGACGGTAGGCATACTCATGACAGTGTTTTTCGCTTTCCCTTCGGCTCCCTCGGCCTCAATGCCAGTGCCGTAACCCAATTTGAAACCCTCGGTGGCTGAGATGTACGTGGTAGAGAGTGCCTCTAGTACCGCATCAAGTACACTGTCGTACGTGTCGATGGTTGCTGCCGTGCCTTTCATGTTCGTCAGTTTGATCGTGATGGACGCTACCGGGTGCACCTCTTCCGGTTGATGCCTCTTTGCGTAGCGTTCCTTTTCCTGACGTTTGCTCTCAAAAATTTTGTCGGTATCACAATGCTCGGCAGTGCATTTGTCTAGCGTGTGAGGTCCTCCGCAATTGTGGCATTTCGGTTTCTTCTTTTCGGGGTGCTGAAGCTCATGAGCATCCGCATGGGCCTGGCAGAACCCGACCCGAATAACCCCATGGAGATGAGAGCCGCGGAGATGGCACGGAAGGGCACCATGGGCGGAGACCCACCACCGCCGCCGCCGCCGCTTGACACCGCCAGTGATGACATGGAGCACGGCAAGGACAAAAAATGCAAGGCACGGGAGTCAGCACCAACGGTCGACACGCGATGGATTATACTTGGTCCGGGTGAACCTCCCCAACACGCTGACACGTGGGTGCAATTCCGGGTGATCATCAAAGAGCAACGGGCGGATGGAACATGGCTCCTGCAACTTGTGAATGCGGAGAACACAAATGTGGGAAACCCCTTCACTACCACCAAGCCGTCACTCTATAAGTCCCAGGAAGAAGGCGATGCCGCCCTCAACGCCCGCCTTGCTGGAGTCCGAGAATGCTAAGCGCGCACCGCTTTTCCGTTACACCCCTGGCCCGTAAAACCGCCCGGGGGACAACCTGCGATTTTTCTTCATGTCTCAGTTTGCACACCCTAATCCTTGGTCACCGCTCCGTTCAACCGCCACACGCAACGCACACACACATGCGCGCGCACACACACACACGAGCAGCCCCATGCAACGAAAATACTACGCCGGAAAAAACACTGCGGAGGAGCACCACCAAACAAGACTAATGGGATTACTGCATTCCTGTCTGCCCTCGAATGGCACTTACCCCCACCCCCAGCGCCTGCTCAACGCCCGCAAGCGCATGAACCCCTACATGAGGTACCCGCGCACATCACGGCTGAATATCTAGCCACAGCGCCCATGGAAGAACTTAGAGCACTGCTGCCCATTTACAAAAAACGTGCCGCGCGGCTTGCACAGCAAGAAGTGTCCTTAGGCACTAGACTGCAACACATTGCCGCACGGGTTGAAAACCCTTGTGATGATCCGCCACCGCACCCCACCCATGAACACCCAGCGTGCCCCTTGGATGCCTAACCACCATCCACAGCACCGCCCATGTGTTATGAAATTCTCCACCATTGCGCACACTGAGACCGAGTCCGCTCCGCGTGGCTGGCTTTCACGGAAAACCGCCGTACCGCCGACTAGCACGCAGTTACCACACCAATCATACTGCAATTTCATGACCATTTGAACAAACTGCACACCCTACGACCTCCCGAAACACAGTGGCAACCCCAGCGCAATCTCGTCTCCGCCCTGAAACACACGTTCAGCCTCACCTATTGAGTTGACGGCGAATTGTGGCCTACAAACTTCCACTCACACATACACCTCTGGCACTCCCCCGACACCTGGAACCGATACCTCAGTACAGTGGAACCTGTACATTTGATGTGGTGTGTCCAGGATACCGCCCCTCCATTGGAACCTTTGCTGTCACGTGTCCGACGTGGCCTACGCACAACTGCTGTCATCATTTGCCCTGACACACACAACTACCATGCAATTCTGTCTGAGATTACCGATGTGCACATACATACGCTTGCACGAGCCCCCAAACTCAGAACACACCGTACTGATGTCCTGCGCGACCAGACACCATATAAGCAATGTGTTACCATTTTTTGGATACACACCCGGGGCCCTCCACTACTGCAGCATGAAGTGCTGACAACCTACGACCCATGATCCGGAAGGCCAAGGGCGTTATCCACCCTATCCCTGCCGCATGGGCGATACACGAGTCCAAACAAGACATATACCACCGATTCTAGTCGGTATGGAACGAAGCCACAGACTTGTTAGGTCACAGAGACCATTGGAAGAATAAACAGTTCGCAGATGCATACGACCGACGTACACATGCTCTACGATGGGCACCACATCTGTGGCTCCGCAAACTGTGGAACCTACGACAATACCGACGCGTGTCAAGTAACAAACTGGGACATTGGATCTATGCCATCTATAGCACCCGCACTGGGAGGGTGTATGTTGGACAAACGGGGACAGGGGTACACTGAAATCCATCGTCCAACGCATGCGACGGCACCTCACTTGCGCACGCTCATGGCACACGTTGTACGGGGCCAAGGGATGCGACAAGCTGGGCTCCATCTACCCAGCCATGGCGACCCTTGGTGACGAACATTTTGGCATCATGGCACTCGAACAATGTGCACTAGGTACAGCTGACCGGCGCGAGCGCTGTTGGATAAGGAAGCTTTCCCCTACCCTAAATGTCCGGGATGTGCCCACTTACAGCAAGCGTTGGGAAGTGTTGTTCCGAGCTAACCTTGTGCCAAAGGTGCCTTCACGTGAACGACTGCGTGACACAATACACACACTGACCACGGTGCTGCGCGTCAATGCGTCCCCGTGTGACCAGCTGGCCCAGCTACAGCAGGTCAAGAAATATGGCTCACAAGAGGAAGCACATGCTACGTTCCAAAAAGTGAAACACCGCATCGCACAACACATGTCCATCAACATACCATACCGCATGCCCCTGCGCACCCCGAACCTGCGGGCGGCTGATGGCCGCCTCCTACGGGACCATGTCACACGATATTTCCATACTCTCCCCATCCCTACCAACCTGCGTTCATACTACGGTACCACCATCTGAGCTATCCGGTTGAAGAGCAAATCGGTGTCCGACCTACTCTGCGTACCAAAACTTACATGTACTATAGAGGAATTACTGGCACGAGCGACAGGCACATGCAACTGCCACACACTGGCACAGCAGCACCACCTACCCCTGGTGGACGGACACATTGTCGTGCGCCGACCCAAAGATGCCCGTGCCCTGTTCGGGAAACAAGCCGCGATTGTATTACAAGATGTGCGGAGCGCTACAGTACCCTCCTGGTACGAAACCAAAAGCACATTCGTACGCAGCGTGCGACACATACTACGCACACTACCAGTACAAAGCGAATCAGCCAGTGACATGTATTCACAATGTTTGTCCCACCTCAAGAGCGCCTGGCACATTGAACGTGAGGTATCCCCGTGGTTCACACGACAGGAAGCCATCACATATTTTGCTGAGCAATGGTCCAAGTCCTATGCTTTCGCCCCTTGCGACCAAAATACCGGAAAGGTCATGATTATGTGCCAATGCCTCTATGCAGCTAGAAACATCCAGCTGTATAATGACCCAGAGCAATTTGAAATCACAGCAGCTTGACACACACGCTGCCGCAGAACGCCACGCCGTGGACATATTGTACAATAGAGCCCGGGATGCAGGCATCCACCGCTTTTGGAAGTCAGGAAAAGGAAAAGGACCGCGAGTGACCTTCACGCTGCCGAAAAACAAAATGCAGGAAGAAAACGGGGAATTCAAAGCCCGTATTTTGTTCTCTTATTACGGGCACCCCCTCGGGTATTATGGTCGGTTGGTTGGTCGTTGCTTGACCCTCATGCTGAAAATCTGGAAGGCCCTGGTGCCTGGACTTGAAATTTTGAATACCACATGCCTCCTGAGATTGTTCCGACGATGGAACCAGTGGCTGCAGGAGGGGAATGACCCACAGTCTGACCCACTCCAGCTGTGGAGATTGGACGTGAAGGAAATGTTCCCGTCTATGGACGGAGAGCGGGTATATGAGGCACTGCTGAAATTTCATGAAATACTTGTGAAAAGACGGGGAAAGCGAGGAAAAGAACTCCTGTTCGCTATCAACAGATTTGACAGAAAGCTTGACAGGCTGGGGACAGGCTATGGCAAATACTTCACTAACCTCTCTTTCTCAGACGTCGCTGCTTTCTGTACATATGACATATACCAGAATGACCTCTTTGTGTTTTGTAACAGAGTGATGCGCCAGAAATGGGGCCTGGCGATAGGTGGTACCGGCAGCGCCCAGTTGGCATCCATCACCCTGTCTGTCGCCGAAGAGTTATATTACCCCTGTATCACCCCCGTCCCCCTCGACAGCATTGGCCACCACCCCTGTGATTTGCCTGTACACCTAGCCCGGTTCCGGGACAACATCATTGGTTTGAAAGGAGCTGAGACCCCTGTGGCAGACATTCAAGCAAATCTTGAGGCTGTGTATGCACTGAACCTAAAGGTTGAGAATGAAGGTGATATCGTGAAAACCCTCGAAGGTATGTTATCCCTGGAATACCACAACGTGCGCCCCTACATCCGCATATCCCGACCACCACGCACAGACACCGCAGCTCCCATTGAGCGCACAAAACTGTGATACCCCCACGTGTACGACGCAGGGGCACGACAAGTCATCCGCAGTCTCGTGCCAGTTGAGGTTAAAAAAGATCTGTTTTATAGCGAAAACCCCCATGATGCAATGTGCAACACACTCGACACCATGATGTCTATATCAGCTAAAGGTTACCCCAACTGTTGGTGGGAGCCACTACTCTGGGACTGTGTCGCCAAATGGGGCGGACCCCTAGAGGCACTGCACGCAGCACTGTCCCCGACGACAGCACTCGCACAGTGAACACCCAGTTTTGCAAAGCTCCGTTCTGAGAACGTCAGGCCACACCCAGAAGCCAAACACTAGGGGCCTGAGGCCCCTGCTTATGGTATCCAACAATGGGTAGGGAGTGACAAAAACTTAGTGAAGGCCGCATCCGAAAAACAGTCCAATATGTCTTGCACACGCTTGTTTGTTTGACAGTTTTTCTACCCCTGTTGTTGCACTGCCGTGCTTGTCATCGTGGGCAATCTTGGGTATCAGGCTGAAGAGGACTGCCAAGGAACTGCATATAGGAGAGTAGGGCTACTGCCTTCTTGTACAATGAATAGAATAACCACACACGCACATGGAACGACCCAACCCCTTGTGCGGTGTGTATGGCACGTTATACATGCGTAAGAAGAAGTTGGGCCCCCATGGAGAGTCTTAAGTTCAGAGAAATTCGATTGCCTTCGGCAAGTCCACCTCGCAGAGAACCTACCCCGAGCAACACACACCCAAAATAGGGTAAACTACATAAATCTTGGATGGTCTTTTTCGGTTATCACAATATCAAAAAAAAAAAATAAGTTTCGGAAACTTCCATTTTTGAGCTGCCCAAGGTGAAAAACTGCATTGGCACGTTGTGTACCAATCCCTTGGGAGACCCCCCCCCCGGCACCCAATACCCAAATAAGGTGAAAAACGCATAAATACTGCCTGACAGATGTTGTACATAGGTTGGAGGGTGATCTTATGTGGTCTTGATATAAAAAAATAAGTTTCGGAAACTTTGATTTAGGAGCTGCCGGGGGGGGAAACCACATTAGCAGGTTGTGTACCAATCCCTTGGGAGACCCCCGCCGCCACACACCCAATACCCAAATAAGGTGAAAAGCACATAAATACGGCCTAAGACATGATTTACATAGGTTGGATGGTCATCTTATGTGGTCACAATATCAAAAAAATTCTATTGCCTTCGGCAAGTCCACCTCGCAGAGATAATCAAGTCTGATTTTCAATGTTTTGCTGTGCATTTGGAAGGCCATTTTGGTCGAACCAACTCTCCAGATTGGACTCGGTGTTAAGTGCTCAAACAAATCCACACTATGCGTGCACCCTGCATCTATTGCACCTCATTTGTTGCGCTCAACCGGGGTTGACATGGCTCGGGGAGTAGTGGCCCTCGATGAATGTCGATCATGAGCTGAGAAGCTGTTGTGACGCCTGTGAAGACCACCCCCGAGTGAGGTATGCCAGTTTGATGGAACTAGCAATAACAAGAAGTCCTTTGGAAGCACTCGCCTGGATAAAACTCATCCCCACTGTTTGGCCAGCCAAGCTAGCACCAGTCACACGCAACGCCAGCAGCGAACAGCACACAATCACAGACATGCAAAATGCAAACCTCCGGGCCAAGACTGACACAATCAGCAAGCAGAGAACACACCACACAGCCCACGCGGTGGTCTCCAACCCCCACAACAAGGCAACAACCAGCGACAAAAGGGGAAGACAATGCAAGACCTTCTCTGGGGTGTTGGGTTTGAGGCCCTTGGAATACTATGCCCCCCCCCCCCCCAACCTCCCGGGCTTCCCACTCAAGGGCACCCCAACCACACCCCAACCACACCCCAACCACGCCCTAACAGCAACCCCACCGCCCTGCAACCACACGCCAACCACACCCAAACCACACGCCAACCGCAACCCAACAACAGACCAGCAGCACTCTAACCGCACCCCCACTACACCCGAAACCGCACCCCAATGCACCTCAACCACATCCCAACTGCAGCCCCACCGCACCCCCACCGCACCCCAACCGCAGCCCCACCACACCCCAACGGAACCCCCACCAAACCCCAACACACTCCCCCAACAGCACCTCAACCGCCCCAACCGCACACCCACCGCACCTGCACCGCACCCCCACGGCACCCCAAGGGCAACCCAACCGCACCCCCACAGCACCCCACATGCACACCAACCGCTCTCCCACCGCACCATGGGCGTTGGGGGGGGGGGGGCGTTGGTCACCGTGCAATTTAGTCCTCTCCGGGACGGGGTCCAGCCATGCGGCTCTACTGCGCAGCCCCATGCTCCTTCCCCCCAGTTGAAAGTCCGAGAGCCCAGATCAGCGTGCAGTGCCCAAGCATTCTGAGCGACCGCCAGCTCCATAAAATCGTGTGGGCAGTGCAGGGAGTGCCACAGCATCACTGCGACATCACACTTAACCAATTTCCATGTCATTCCCATTGAGGCACAATGATGTGCATGGGTGGTATAGGGCATGCATTGAGCATTTGTTTGGACAGCCGTGGCATTGGGGTTTGGTTCAGAACCTGTGGCATGGTGGCCCTGATGAGTTGCACCAGTCCGTGCTTGTTTTGTTACATTTCACGTTATTTTGCATTCGGAGGCAGGACCATGGGACCAGGTCCCGCCTCATGTTTGGACTGATAAAAGCAACTTGGTCGCCACGCAAGATGAGAGAGAGGATGAGGCAGAGGTGTGTATTATGTATTGTCAAAAGCAATCCACCATCGCAGCTTGTGGTGAGTGCAAGGAGCATTATTGTGCTAAATGCGTTGATGCCCACACTTGTGGAATAGTATTGTTTGTTGGGCACATGAGAAGTGACATGGATGTTGAATTCAGCCATTTTGCCTTATGCAGCATGCTTTGTAGGGAAGGTTGGCGGTGCACTTTCCCAGGGGGGGCGTCTCTAGGGGAGGGTAAATCTGGGTTACAGTCAGGATAGTTAATACATAAGTAGCAAGCTGGGCGCGCGCAAGACAAACACTCCCCCTGAGGTGCTGGTGGGGCAGCTGTCTATGTCTATGTCTACAGTGTGTGTGAAAGAAAGGTAGAGCCAGCCTCAGGACTAGACATACTCATCTAGCTTGGCTATATGCATGACCAATTGGACACCGGACACCAGTTCTAGTCCGGTTTGCCTGCGCAAGTGTGCAAAGTAGTTGCGGTGTGATAGAGTTTTTTTTTAAAAGGAGCAAATCATTTTTGAAGCCTAATATAGCAATGCCAATCAGTAACACAGTGTAACACATTGCATATCGGACTAGTTGCATGGTGAAACGTTGATTCTGGCAGTTCGCACATTGGCCAATGTGTGCTCTGTGAGGTCAACCCCAACAGGGCCCACATGCAGGCAGGAAGTCAATATGGCTCCATAACCCCTGCCTTTTCGGGGTCTCTGGCGTGGGGAGAAGCCTGTGGACCGTGAGGCACCTTCAGTGCCCATGGACTCACAAGGCTGGTACCTTTGGCAACTGACTGTTGGTTGGAGGCCCCCTGGGGTGGGGTACTTGGCATCCCAGCCCTCCCCCCACCCCGTGTGGGCAATGGCATAGTGATGAAGCCTAAGACAAAGAACATGACCGCTCGCCTTCTTGGTCCAACTCCTCCCCCTCATCTGACATGCACGGTACCAAATCAGAACAATTCTAATCTATGCCCTACCCCCACCCCCGTACCCCATAGTGTGGGTACACAGGGGTGCTTGTGGCTCAACCAGTGGCACCGCTGGCCCCTTTATCACTCACACTTTGGCGATGTCATTTGACACCCGGACATGAATGGCGGTTGCATCACAGAGAAAGGCATTGGAGTGAATTGATTCCAATCAGTGCCTGGTGTGGGCAACTCAGGGCCCTTTTGATGGAAGATGGTGGAGGGTCCACAACAGCACCAAACACGCCAATTGGCATACCTGGCTGTCAATTCACTTTTCTGGCCAGCGTGGATGTTGGAGGAACGCCTGGTCGCAGTGCGGAAGCAGCCTTGCATCGGCTACCCCGGTTTGACAGAGCTCACTCACAGGAGTCTGTAGCATCACCCTGTGGTCAGGGTCGAGCAGTCGTGTATTACCCTTGCCAGCGGCACGATCAAAATGCCGTCGCTCCCTCATCATCGACCCACCGTGGCCGTGGAATCGCTTGTGCACGACATTGGCACACAACAGAACCCACATGCACAGACACAAGGGCAGCAGTTTGGCAGCTGTAAACAAAACGTCCGAGTTCATACGGGGCATTCAGATGTACCTTTGGGGGGGGGGGGCAAGGTCGTCCGGGAACCCAAACCATCCCTGTTTCCCACCAACGGTCGTCAGCACGGGATTTTGCTGCTGCTGCCGTTTGTCAAGACAAAGCACTGCGTGCCAGCGATGCCCAACATGCCCCATCATCAGGCGCGCTGTGAAGCCACGGTGGTCTCAACAATGGTCATCCGAAGGGGTGGCATCCAAGCCCTGTGCTACAGAAGATTGGTGGTCGCTGAACGAGGGCACGCCTCGATTTGTGAGCCCCTGGTCTTGGACAGTCCCCCATGTCATCAGTGCCGCTTGTCAGCCCACTTCTTGTCACACGGCTTAAGATGACACCTTGCGGTAAAACACGGGCCCAATACATTTGGTCTGTGTACTAGCGCACGGTGTGCCTCGCTCGGGTATGCGATTCACAGTTTGCATTATCATTATCGTTGTTGTGGTCCATGTTGCGGTGTTGTCTTGTTGTTGTTGTGGTCGTCGTCGTGGTCATTGTTGTTGCTGTTGGCGTTGTTGTCATTGTCGAAATTTTGCGAAAACTGCCGTTTTTAATGTTGTCGTTGTTTCGGATGTGCTGTTGGGCGATCGGAGTCTCTCGGGCAACCGACGGCGGCCGGAAGGGGATTCAGGCGGCTGGAGAACAATGGCAGTTGGTACGATGGGACCGTCTTCGGGGCGGTCCGGTATCTGCCGGACGTCCGGGGCCGCGTCGGTCGAGGCGCCGCTGTCGTTGTTCTGCAGGCGCCGTTCCATGCGGCGGTGGCTGCCGTGGTGGCTCGTGTGGGGCCTCACAAGCGCGCCTCTGGTCGGGGCCCAAGGCCTCTCCTCCCACCGATGCTTTGTGGACGCGGACAGCGGCTGTGCGCAGGAGCACGGCGTCGCCTGCTGCCTGCTCGCCAACGTCACCATGCTCGCGTCCCCGCGCGTTGTGTGCGCACGTCGGAGGACCAAGCGCGTGCGCACGATCAAGCACTGCATCAGCCCCAAGACCATCGTCTACGTGTCCCGCGGCGGGGCCGGGGGGTTCCCGGCTAACGGCACGCAGCTCAATACGTGTCAGCCCAACGAGGACCATCACATCGCGCAGATCTGGTGCAGCATCAGCCTCGTGCACACGGACCCGCGCGGCGCCAGGCACCTGGCGGCCCAGCACGAGCCCATTGACGTGGCGGAGCCGGCGTATATCTATGGACGGTGTCGTGCCCGATACCCCACACCGCTTTTGCCCTGTACCCCCTTTCTATGCCCCTTGTGCCTGTCCCACACCTACCGACGTCGCCTTCACATGTTGTTGCACGCCCGTATACCACGCGCCCCACATACCTCTGGCCCCCCATCTCGGATGCGCATGCCCCTTCGGATGCGCTTGAGGGGGCAGGGGGCCAAAGCGGTTGCTGAAGTGGTTACTAATGGTTGGGAAAGCGGTTCTGTTGCAACGTCGGCAGTCACGAAACACTTATGCAGTCATCGCAGCAGGTAGCCACAGTCAGAGGGGCCCACAGCCCCAGCATTATGGGCCCGAGGCTTTTGCGCACTGGGTGAGGGAGGCTTGGGAGAACATCCATGATGCCGCTTTGCAAAAGGCATTTGGGCACGCCATCTTCCCAAATGGTCCCAAGTTGTCTTTGTCCGAAGATGTTCGGTCAGTTGGGGGTGGATGAAACTGGTTGGGACGGACTACATTGCCACCCCAAAAAGCCTTCTCTCCTTCAAGCGCTGACACCCACCCCCCGTTTGTCAACACCATCGGCCATATGAAGCGTTCCCGACACTCTTGACTTGTGCGCCTCCCACATTTTGAGCAGTCTTCATCGAGGTGTTCGGGCATGGCTTCACATGGGAACAATGTGGTCTAGAATTGTGTGCCGTGTGTGTGCAAGGGCTTTTTCTTAGGTGTGTCAGCAGATTCCCTTCACCTTTGACAACCTGGTGGCTGGTTTCTGGGGGCCTCTGGATGCTTTACTCTGCACAAGCAGTCAAGCAGCTTCTGGGGCCTGGCAGTACCTGGGATATCTGCCCTGCGGGGCCAAAGATGTTGCGGAACATAATGGGCTTCTGAATCAGGAAGTTGCAGGAAGCACAAGCCAAAGGGTAGAGATTCCGACAAAGCAGCAATGGTTGCAGGGTTGGGGTGGGGGTGGGTGATGTCGTGTGGGGTATGATGTCGTGGGGCGAGTTCTGTTTTTCAGATCAGTGTCGAAATCCCCCCGCGGAATTTTCTTCCGCAATCTGGGCCCTTTCTTGCTTCCTGTGCACCCTCTGCGGCATTGTGTAGACATTGCAAATGGTAAACCCCCCCCCCAAAAGAAAACCACTTATTGACATGAGTGGGTTGGCTGGCTTTGGTGACGGCTGAGTTGGCATTGGCCAGAGTTTGGGTCTGCCGACACTTCCCATAACTGCACCAGCACCAAAGCGTGGGAGGGGAGGGGGGAGGGGTTGCTTTGCACAAGTACTGAGACCATCATTGTGGAGGTGTGCCAGCGGAGCGAACTGCCGCACATTGCCACACACGCGCACCGTGCTTGTGTGGAGCGCCTTTTGACCTGCGTGTGGCCCGCGCAACTGAGGGAAGGATTGCATGGCCGAGTGGGGCACACATCTCCGCGCTTGCGGCCCGGAGATCGGGGTGAGGGGACATGGGGCACGGTATGTACCCTACGGCCCACAGCTCGACGCCCTCCTGACTCCGAGCAGCTAGAGAGCTCAGCCCTGGCAATGCCCGCACTCCCGTCAAAGAGGACAGGGACCAGCGCACTCGGAGACCGATGGACAAGGCGGGGACTGGGATGGACTGAGTGTGCAGCAGAGGCTGTGCGACGGCAGGCGCGGCCAGAGCACATTGGGGGGTCCATGCCCGACCTTTTTGAGGTCCCCACCCCCTCTGACACGGATGCTTTTAGAAGGGACGCAGCCTCTGATGGGTTCGGAGAAGGGGCGGTTGGTGTCTGTTGCAAAATGCCGTTGCAGCTGGTGCTTGCCGTCAGGGAGACAGCAGCTGGACCATAGCTCTCAGGCAGCTTGCCTTGTCTGCACTCCCTTCAATGAAGGGCTATAACTTTATCACACCAAAGCCCTCGAATCCACATTCTGGGTTTGGCGGCCGAATGCGGGCGGGGGATAACCCCCCCCCCCCCCTCTTCAAACGCATCGGTGCCTTCTCGCTTAGTCATCATTTGAAAGTGCGACCCCCGCCGGCCCCGGTGTTCCCACTGGGCACCCCAACCTCCGCGGCCTTTTGTAGGTGGAAGATGGGCAGCGCGTTCCGCCCGCCGAACCCCGTGCACTACATGTTCGAGGGGCTGTGGGTCGTGCTGTACACCATCTGGACGCACTACGGCTGGGCGGCCTTGTTCACGACCCCCATCTTCTTCGTGGACCCGGTGCCCGTGGAGACCCACGACTGGGCCCGGCTGCTGCTGCCCCAAACGCAGTTCACGCAGATTGGGGTCACGGCCACGCATCAGGTCTGCGGGTTGTGGGCTCTGTAGCGTGGCCGTGTGCCTGAAGCCTCACAAGGGGGCAATGCTTCTCTCGGTCTCGCACCCCCTTCGGCAGTGCCCTCTGCGGAGAGCTGCCTGGTGGAGGAGGAGACAGGCCACAAGCGTCTGGTAGGGACCTTCGGATCTGAGCGGGAAGAAGTGGCACACACTATGGCGGGGCATAGGGTGAGGGTTGCCAACTGATCACCCCCCGGAGCATCACGGGGGGCCACTGATGACATGTCCTCTAAGGCCCGTGGTGTGCCTGATTCAAAGGTCGGCCAGGGCAACCCAAAGGAGAGGTCCGAAGGTTAAGGTTAGGGTGGCGGTCGCCTCGGCCGACCCCATTTGAATGGGGCACACGATGGGCTGTAGGGAACATGTTTTCGTGCCCCCGTGTGGGTCGTGTGGGCCGTGGGCCGGTGGGACTCCACCCCACCCCCCGGGGGGGACTCAGATGGGGGGGGGGGGGGGCAGAGTTGTCATAAGCCAAATTGAATGGAATTCTGAAGTACACCATTGCCCCTGTGCTGCATGCCGCTGGACAACACCCGCCCTCTTCACATCTTATCACATATTCAGCTCATTGCCAACTGCGGCCAGTCAACGGCTTCGTAAGATCCCACTTCGCAGGGGTGTACCTCAGGTGGCGGTCATGAGCGGCAGGTACAATTAGACTAGGGTCCAGGGTAAGGTATGAGGGATGCACGCTGACCGCAGTGACCTGGTCGTTGAAGAGGCCCTGGTGTTCGACGCCCTGTTCTGCAGCAGATTTGGGTGTGACCACTTGTGGTGTGCTGTGCATCAGTTGCAGCATTCGATCAGATCAGTGGCCCAGGGTGTTATTCGGGAGTGAGACCTCCTTTTTTTTTCAACTTGGAGTAGCTTGCCTTTTTGGGGGGGCAGCAGAGTGGCGCTGGGATAACAGGCAGTTGATGGTCAACTGCCGGGAGTTAATCTCCACTCACGTTGTATGGCCAGTATCCCCCAGCACGTTGAGGTCAGGGTTTAATGGTGTCAGGGGTGTCCATCACAAGCCCCCCTCCCGCCCTGGTGAAATGAGGCATGGGATTCCATTGTTTGTGCATAGGTTTATTGGGTGCGCAAGTCCATTTTTGGCATCCCCCGTGTTGGGATTGGCTAGACATCTTCAGTTGGAGTAGACACAATGTAGGACCTGAAGCTAAACCCAAATGTAAATTAGCAGCCACGCCTGCTCCAAGGCAGATGTCAAGTTCATGAAAGGAAGGGAAGCACAGTGAGAAAAGTTGGTAATTACTTCCCAGTGCTTGTTCTCATGTTTTGCCAGGGTTTAGTTCAGGTTTTGACACAGAAAGACAGTGAATCTCCTCCTCAATGCACAGCAAGGCCGCTCACAATCAACAGGCTCACAAAGGAAAGTAAAATGAACATGGCCTCTAGGGCGTACTTGGTCACCCTGATGGTCCATCCCAGGATGATTTGGGTGGATGACACCATCACCATCCCGCACGGGGGGAAGACCGGCCCATTTAGGGGCTCCTGGTGGACTAACACACCTACTCCAAGGGGTGCTGCGGGTCTCGCTGCGGGACAAGAAAGTCCTACACGGCTCCACGGGAGACCGGCGTGCCCTACGGTCCCTGGCCCCAAAGGCAGTCGACGCGCACGTGGGCCACTCATGGGTGGCTGATTCCCCCGCGGCCCAGGAGACGGCCCTGCAGCGCTCAGGCGAGCTTGCGTCAGCCCCCGTCCTCCATTACATGGGCACCGACATCTACCTACAGGGGTGTTCCACAGCCCCCCAAAAAATCTCGCCCATCAAGGAGGAGATATCGGGCCAAACCGGCCCCAGATGCTGCGATGATGGTATTCGAGGCCAAGGTCCCCACAAAGCTATACACCACGGCCAGCATCTACCGCCCCACGGCCACAATCCAACACGCCAAAGACGCCCTACTGGTGTGAAAGAGGGGCTGCACATGATACGAAACACCGGTATAAACACTAGCTGCAACCTGCAGCACTGAAATAACTTAGTATTTAAAACAATAGTCAAAAATTTATGTACAAAAGTGTGAAGTTCCACTGAGGTTCTCACTTGTTCTAGTTTAGGGTCATTTAGAGATGTAAACCCTTTGGATCTGCTCCACATTTTGCTGGGATGGCAAGACAGATCAGTGCCTTTTATCTTTGCACTTAAGTCAAAAATGATGTTTTCAGTTATTTTTACCTAAATTATTCAGTATAAGACCCTGCAAAATTTTCAAAAATTGTTGGTACTCATAAGCATGATCCCACTTGACCTATCGCAGACCGCAGTCGACTCACCTTCTAATTGGCGATGTTTTGCAGCTTTTATCTTGCTTTTATTGGGATTTTTGACACTTGTGACATTGCGTTTGTTTGGCAGCCCATCTCAGTTGCTTTGCTAGTCAATATGGCCATGCACGTGACAAAAAAGGAACCCTTTTGAGAGGAAACTGGTTCAATCCTTGCATAGCCCGACAAACTAAAATAAGCCCCTTATGATGCTAATGACATGGCGCTCAAAATGCTTCTATTTTCTGCATACAGGGTATCCAAGAGACACTGAAATGCACTTTTTCTCAAGTATTGGGGGTGCCTAGAGCACAGTGTAGCTATTTGGCTGTAAGGGCAGCCCGGCAGCCCATAGTTTGAGTGAGTTGTGGTACTAAGTCCTAAATGGTGTAGGGTGGTTGCTTTGCCCAAGCCACTATCTTGCATGCAAAGCATTTCATCATATCTATCCTCCGATGGGGAACACTTGGTGCGCCGTGCGCGCAGTGCTAAAACTAGTGTGTACTGATGTACCTCTCCTGCATTCCTCCCCACGTTTTGTACCTCATGTTGCCAATTTGTCGCAGTGTTTTCCCACTTCATTGTGGGAGGTGTCTTTTAATATCTCTTGGGGACATTCAGTTCCTGCCAACACGGAGCAAATTCTCATTTTTCCGGACTTTTCTCAACTTTTGGTCTAATGCACGAAAATGTCGTCACCTTGGGGGGGGGGGGGGATGCTTTTCGAAATCTGTGAGAAAACGCCTTTCAGCAATGTATGGGTTGGCGGGGGATAGGTGACCATATTTTTGAGTACTGAGGCCAAACTTTTCGGCGTTTCCGGGTTTTCGGGCCTCAGGCTGCTCCGCTCACGCGTGCAAGACACCAACTTACAGGTTTTCCCCTGGGTGCTCCGACATATTGTGGAGTTGGAGCAGAGTGAAAGGAGATAAATGGATTCATTTTGACGTGCTGAATCCAAATATTGTGGTCTCATGTCCCAACTTGACAGCCTGTTTGAGAAATTCTGCCATCTTTGATTTCTTGCACTCTGGTGAGCTTGATGCTGCAAGTTGCACCAGGCATCACCTGGGTGTCCAAGGTAGTTATTGGTCAAAGTCTTCAACATATTGGGGTCTTGAGGGGACCCATGTTGCACATGTCTTCTGCACATCAAATGCAACAAATCCACCCGAATGACTTGACCCTCATATGCCCATATGTTGGAGTAATGGGGATAGGGGTGCGGTGCAGTCTGTTTGAAACCGGACTAGAATAGGCAAAAAAAACCCCAACCTGTCAACGGTAACGGCCAATTTTTGAAAAAAAAATATGGTTCCAGAACCCCCCCCTAACCCATACATGTCCCAAAAGCCCTTTTCAAGGGCTTTCCGAATATACCCCACATACCCACCCCTTTGGGACACCCAGCGGGCACAAACGAGGCAACAATGACGGTGACCCCTCAAAACGCTCCGTGTTGGCAGGTTCCTCAACCACTTGGACTAAGTGTTGTAAAATGGGCTTCATTGGAAGCTACTTTTGTGGGCATTTGGAAGGGGCAATTTGGTTTCAAAGGGGGAAAAGTAATCACCTCGAAGAGAGGTTGTGAGATCAAGCGCAGGTGCGGGCGTCGTATACCCCCCTTTTTTGGGGTCATTTGCGTAGCATACCCCAAGGCATGATATTTGATGTCCAACCCTTTGTAAAATCATTATTTTGCCCAATAAGACCATCCCCCAATGGATTTTTTGAATCAAAGGCCTCTATCCCCTAAAACTGGATAACACTTTTTTGAGGGGGGGGGGGGGTCAAAAGTTTTCGCTGAGAAGGCTCCAAGCAATGAGGGACACATTAGTGTCACATCCACCCCCGGTCGAGTGGTAACGCACCGGGCTGCAAAATTTTTAGGTCGGCGGTTCGAATCCTGGTCGGTGGACGCCGGCCGCGGCGCCGCTGCCGTATTGGCCGCACCGGGGTTCGAACCGCCGACCAAAAAGTCTGCGGCCGCTTGCATTACCATTCGGCCGGTGCCAATCCCGAGACCAGATGTTCTCCCCACTGCTTGGACCCGTGTCTGCCACTGACAAAAAACCCAAAGTGTGTGTTTTTGTCTGACCGACTGCTGGCCTGTCTAACTTATTGATTGGCTAACTGTCAGCCTCTCTTCGAGGTGCACTGCCGAAGGCAATAGAATTTCCAAAAGTAGCATGCAGTGCGAAAATTCCCCGTAGTGGGCACTGTGCTTCTTTATGGCCCCATCTTTTCCTTTCTTTGTAGCCGGGACCGCTCTTAGCAAGCACCTAACCACCATCGGTTACCGTCTAATTGGTGTTGGTTGCCATCCAACTAACACTGGTACCCTCCATGTGCTGTTGGCCACCGCCCAACTGCCGTCAGTGACTGCCCAAGTATGACCGAGTGTATGGTCACCAAGTTTTTTTTTCTCAATTACGGAAATCCCTGATATTGGGACCAAATTCAGCCTTCACTGTTACATAACCCCGCTGTTGGAGTGTTTGGCTGAAACTGCGTGCCTCGTTATACGAGGCGCAAATGGGGCTCGGCGCGCGCCTCATTAGCGCCAAACCTCCCCCCCCCCCACCCGTGCGCCTCGTTAGCACCAACCCCCCCCCCGTGCGCCTCGTTAGCGCCAAATCCCCCCCTTGCGCCTCATTAGCGCCAAACCTCCCCCCCCTCCCCCCGTGCACCTCGTTAGCGTCGAATTCCCCCCGTGCACCTCATCAGCGCCCCCCCCCCCCGTGCGCCTCGTTAGCGCGCCAACCCCCCCCCCCATGCACCGCCTTGTATGTGCGCCTCCCTCAGCTTCGGCTCGCTTCGCTTGATGTAGGGGACACCCCCGCACCCCCCCGAAATAACAAGACTCCTGCAGTGGCTATAGGCCGCCTTTTGTGTGCACCGCCTTGTGTGTGCGCCGTCTTCTGTGTGTCGCCTTGCCTGGGGCCCTTAAATAACAAGACTCCTGCGGTGGCTACAGACCGTCTTTGGTGTGCACCGCCTTGTGTGTGCACCGCCTTGTGTGTGTACCGCCTTGTGCGTGTACCGCCTTGTGCGTGGCCCCTTAAATACAAGACTCCTGCGGTGGCTACAGGCCGCCTTTGGTGTGCACCGCCTTGTGTGTGTGCCGCCTTGCTTGTGGCCCCTTAAATAACAAGTGTACCGCCTTCTGTGTGTACCGCCTTGCTTGTGGCCCCTTAAATAACAAGACTCCTGCGGTGGCTACAGACCGTCTTTGGTGTGCACCGCCTTGTGTGTGCACCGCCTTGTGTGTGTACCGCCTTGTGCGTGTACCGCCTTGTGCGTGGCCCCTTAAATACAAGACTCCTGCGGTGGCTACAGGGCGCCTTTGGTGTGCACCGCCTTGTGTGTGTACCGCCTTGCTTGTGGCCCCTTAAATAACAAGTGTACCGCCTTCTGTGTGTACCGCCTTGCTTGTGGCCCCTTAAATAACAAGACTCCTGCGGTGGCTACAGACCGTCTTTGGTGTGCACCGCCTTGTGTGTGCACCGCCTTGTGTGTGTACCGCCTTGTGCGTGTACCGCCTTGTGCGTGGCCCCTTAAATACAAGACTCCTGCGGTGGCTACAGGGCGCCTTTGGTGTGCACCGCCTTGTGTGTGTACCGCCTTGCTTGTGGCCCCTTAAATAACAAGTGTACCGCCTTCTGTGTGTACCGCCTTGCTTGTGGCCCCTTAAATACAAGACTCCTGCGGTGGCTACAGACCGCCTTTTGTGTGCACCGCCTTGTGTATGCACCGGCTTGTATGTGCACCGCCTTGTGTATGCACGGACTTGTATGTGGACTATGCGCCTCGTCGGTGCCAAAGCCCCCCCCCCCCCCCTGCGCCTCGTTAGCGCGCCAAACCCCCTCCCCCGCGCCTCGTTAGCGCGCCAAATCCCCCGCGTGTGCGCCCCGTTAGCGCACCAAATCCCCCCCGCGCGTCTCGTTAGCGCCAAACCCCCCCCCGCACGCCTCGTTCGCAAACCACAACCCTCGCCTTGTTAGCGCCAAACCCCCCGCCCCCCCCCCACGCCTCGTTAGCGTCAAACCCCCCCCTTGCGCCTCGTTAGCGCCAAACCCCCCCCTCCCCCGTGCGCCTCGTTAGCGCCAACCCCCCCCCCCCCCTTGCGCCTCGTTAGCGCCAAACTCCCCCCTCCCCCCGTGCGCCTCGTTAGCACCAAACCCCCCCGCGCGCCTCGTTAGCGCCAAACTCCCCCCCCGTGCGCCTCGTTAGTGCCAAACTCCCCCCTCCCCCCGTGCGCCTCGTTAGCGCCCCCCACCCCCCCCCGTGCGCCTTGTTATCGCCAACCCCCCCCCCCCCCGCGCGCCTCGTTAAACGAGGCGCGCAGTCTCGGTCAAACTATGCGCTGTTGACATTCAGGATCTGGGATGGGATGTATTATTTTATAGTGTGTGTGTCTTATACAATCATGTTTGCGTGATTTTTTTTTCTGCCTGATTGTATAGATCCAGGGGGGTGCAGGATGGGCTTTTTCATAGTACATCTCAGTGTCCCAAAGTAAATAAAAGTTGTGTCATCCATCGTATTCTATATTCAATATTTTGTTGCTGGCCGTTGCACCCCCGCACTTTTTGTCCTGCTTTGAGGCGCCCTGCACATCAGGTCTACCACTTCCGGCGGGTCATTCTTGGGGTTTTTACAAAGTTCACCAAGGTCCCGTATTGGCCTGCCCGACGGTTGATGGCGGTCGCCCGCGAGGCGATCTACCACCGCGTGGGGCTTGGCACGCCCACGGCGCGATCCGGCGACGTTCTCAACATTCTGCTGTTCATCAAGACGCTGACCAGCACCTACCAGCCCACGGTGGGCGGCGCGTTGCAGAATGTGGGGGCCTTGTTCCAGGTCCTGCAGGCGATGGGGTATCGCTATCGGGGCTATGTGCTGCGGCTACAAAACATTTCAAGTTGGTTGGAGCTCAACACCCCCGATCAGGTCCTCCCCAGCCCTTCACTGCCTCGAGGGTCCAGCTGAGTCCGGGGTAATGCGCACCCTCCCACGCCCCCTATTTCTCTACAGCACACCCTCCTATGCCCCTATCCCTATACAACATCACAGCATTATAGCTCGTTGGGTGCAGTCATGCATCAGCCAGAATTTACTACCGGGGGGTGGGGGGGGGGGATTAGAAATAGGCCAAATTTGGACTGGCAAAATTTGCCACAACAAAAGTGTGCTAAATTTTGCCCGGGTATTTTAAGGACCAAAGCCATTTTTCTAGGTGTCTTTTTTAGCGCTCCTGATATGCACATTCCCTTTGTACCCCCGCACTTTACTCTACAGGGACCCTTTGACAGGCCAGTTGGGGGCTACTGCGGCTTGCCTCGTATCATTGTACATGATAGTTAGTCCATAATTTCTGAGCAGATTCAGCACCACATGCGCTAGGTGGTATAAGTTGCTAGGGGTGTGATCTGTGGTCCAGCTTTGAAATCTTTGATCCATTTTTTTTCCGTCAGTGCCCAATGTGTCATTGCTGGAAGCTCATGCTGGGGCACACCAGGTTACATTTTTGCAGTGACGCTACACGCAAGTTTCATCACTGGTCAAAGGGACCGAAAGCCATCAGGAACTAACAGTAACCCTCCAGAAGCCTCCAGCAACCAGCATCAAGCATCAGGGAAGAATAACAAGCGTCCAGAAGCCTCCAAGAAATTAACAGCAAGCATCGAGAAGCCAAGAAAGAAGATTTAACCGCAACCAACCTTAGTCCAAAAGGAAATAACAACCAATATTTGCGGTGTATGTCTGTTCTTGTGCCACAATCTGGAAATTTTGGGCCAAATTGTGCTGAAGAATTGGTGCCAAAGTTTCTCCACACCAAATTTCGCCATTCCAAATCCCACCTTCCAAACCCCCCCTGGTATTTTTTTTCGTTGGTGATCAGCGGCCAACAGTCTGCCCGCTCCCCCAAGTTTTGTGCAGAATGCCTGAATTAATGGAGAAATCAACTACGCCAGCAACTCCCCGACTGCTTGCTGAGTAGGTCGTTTCGTATGTGGATAATTGCGGGGCAATGGTATGTGTATGCTTCAGAAATCCCTTTTTTTGTTTTTGACAACCCCCCCCCCCCCCAGGGCATCAGTGGCCCCTCACAATGCTCCGGGATTATCAGTCCAAGGGGCCTCGTGACCCGGGGGGCAGATCTACAGATTTCCACATGACGCTGGCCCTCTTGCTTATCATTGCAGGATTATTACCTCTTTTGGTGGATGTCTTACCCACGGGTCATCTTTGTGCTTCACTGTTTTGTGACAGAGTGGTACGAATGGTCTTTTAGGCCATTTTAGGCCTCCTTTATTCCAGCGCTTTGTGCTGAACGCCCTTTGTGCACACCAGGCTTCCTCCTGGGGGGCATCAAGGCTGAGTGAGTATGCTGATTGGTATTTCTGGGTGTACATACTTGGTCACCTTTTGAGGAGGAAATCCACCCGCCCCTAAAGTCATGATGCAAGGGTGGGGCACTTCCACAATGGGAACATTGCCATGGCGGGATCATGAGTGGGCTCCCCACCTCTTCAATTTTTTAACCTGCCCCCTTCACCCCCAACCCAGTGGGTGGGCAACCAACCCACCTATGCACGCGTGGAGCGTGGCATTTTGCCTCCCCACCGTCACGTGTCTGGCTTTTCGACTGGGGGGGGGGTTCATTCAGCAGGGGGGGGGGGGGGGGCATAAATGTACCTTGAGGGGGTGAGGGGCAGTGCTGTGCAACACACCCTGTGAGCTCACTGCTTTTCCTTTTCTTTGTGTCCGGTGCGTCCAAAGAGCCCAAACGCATCCTTGGCGTACGGAGCATCCAGAGAGCCCACACACATGCATCTTCTTGGTCTATGGGGCATCTTAGGAGCCCGCACACATCTGTTTGAAGTTTTGAGCGCCTGAGCTGTGGCTGTGGGGGAGGGTCGCAAAGCCTCAAAGCTTTGGGGATTAATCCATTTGGTTTGTGGTTCCCCGCTGTATGGTATTGTGTGGTCATAGGCGTCTACTAGCGTGTTCCCATGATGTTCGTGCCATGTGTATCCGCAGGAACACCAGCCATTCTCCGTGGATGAATGTGTTGGTAGTGTCTCCCAGACCCTGCACGTGTATGCCCCAGTTCGTTCGCATGGTGCAACCCATACGGCACTCTTGGTTGCATGTACGGGGCTCCTCCACTGCTTTTTTTTAATTGTAAGATGCATTGCATGCATGTATGTATTGCAAGATGTACGTTGTCTAGATATAGGCTGAAGGCTCGTTCCTAGATAATTGGGGTATTTCCTGCCCCAACTGCCGCCGGGCCTCAAAGACACGGTTGGAGAATTTACGCCAAGCTACTGTTCCATAGGTAATGGGGTCCCTGTATCAGAGGTACTGTTTTCTATTCGGACATTGCCGATGGGGGGGGGGGGGGGGGGCTCCATCGTTGTTGGCTGGAAGATTGTGCTCTTGATAGGGGACGGACTGATGCTGGAGGCGGCTACCAACCGTGGTATGAGGGTGTGTCTTTGAGGAAGTATGTGGGCCAGAATTATTTGTAGGGAGAGCGTTACCCCTGGGTGCGGTACGGGACTCCTTTGTGAAGGGCTTCGATTAACACATCCCAGGATTCTTTAATTTGTTTAAGGAGTCTAGTTGCTTGCTCCGGAGGGGGGGGGGGGGGGGGGCTGTCACATACCTTTGTTTTTTATTGATTTTCCAAGGGATTGGCGTGCAAATCCTCCGTCACTGGGAGGCTTGGTACATATGATTGCGACTGCATTGGATCAGAGTGTTCTGCCCGCATGCCAAACAGCATTCAAAACCCATTTCATTCCCTTTTTCTTTCAGGCCCCTGCCCCCTCCCGCCGCACTGCACCGCCCCCACCGCACCCCCGGCACCCCCTCAAAACCTCGGCCTCCCGCTGCCTCGCAGGTCCGGAAGATCTCCTCCGTCGACGTGTACATCTCCGATGGGGGCACATCCTCGTTCTACGGGCTGCTGCTGCGCCCCGGCTCCAGTTCGATCCGGACGGCCAAGTGCCCGACGTGCTTCTGCCAGCCTGAGACGGCCCCCATGTACTTCTGGTTCAATCTGTCGGCCCTGGACGTCAAGCACCTCTGGTACAGCCCCACGGACCCGAGGGACTGCGTCCCCACGAATGAGTCCTACGCCAACGTCGTGCTGCGGCCCGACGTGCTCCGGCCTGTGCTCACGGACGCGTTGGATTTCGTCATCGAGCGCCGCCAATCGACCGGAGGGGCCGCGGAGGTTGGCAGTGCCGGGGGATGAGGCGGTGCGTCGCCCCCGCAGGCGCGGGCCGCAGAAGTCCCGAAAAGGACGCACGTTCTGACGCGTTGTTTGGCGCCGAGGACCACCGTCTGTTGCCTGCATATGCCGTCACTGGCCTTCCGGCGGCCGTCCGTTGCTCTGCAACCGCCAGTCAGTTACCCCGCAACCGTCCGTCTATTTTTTTTTTGGCTCTCCGGGACCGCCCTGTCTCAGGCATAGTCCCCTTGGGAGGACTTCAATTCAATTCTCTTCGATTCAGGACTTCAGACGGGACGTCGTAGTAGTGTCGAGTTGGGGCGCCGGGATCAGGCTGCTGGCGTTCGCTACAGAGGTTTGGCGTGGGCCAACGGCCCTGCAGCACGTGATCCAGAAGTCCGCTCCGCCTGCGGTACCGGAGCTACAATGGGGTCAAGGCGTCGGAGGCACGGCGGAAGCTGCTTGTGGTGCACGGGGACCAGGATGCCAGTGGAAGACTCACTGGAGGTGGGCAGACAGACTGGCGTGCAGGTGCGTGTCGTTGCTGGAGCAGACCATAAGTTGAACGCAGCCCTGCTGCGCATGAATGCGGTCGCGGCGCTCGTGGAAGAGGTGGCGCAGAGAACATGAACTCGCGGGATTTCAAGGTGAGTTTCCCAAGTTCGACTGGCTAATGATTTGAGTTTTGCGGTTTACCGACGGCGGCTGACACCCAATCGACGGCTGATGGACGATGATCAGACAGCCTCAGCAGCTTCAAATCCGAAGGCATCTGGAGACCTCAGTTTTGTAATGTCACAAGCGTTCGGGTCAGAAGTGCGTGTCATTGAGTTTCCTTACTGAGAGTAATAAGGGTACAATGGCAGTGTGGCTCATGTGAGGCCTGACTCGAAGAACTGCCCGGCTGCGTCGCACACACTTACTTGCCCAAGGAGTCAGTCTCCCTGCCTGTTCTACTACTGTGCCAGCTTACCGCCCAGTAATTGCCCGTTCCACGTACCGCATTGGGCGCCATTGCCATCTCACGTCATGTCACACGTCTCACTTCACCTCACCTCATTCTACCTCGGCTCGCAGATCGAAGGGAGCAGGGCAAAGCCATTTTTGAAAGCCCCACAGTCAGGCCAAAGCAGCATTCCATTGATTTCTGCCGACGCAAAAAGCGCCAGTGTAGTTTCCTCCGGTGAGTCGCCCAAAGGGACTGACCTTCCCCCAAGGACTGCTCAGGTTCGAGCAGGAAGCCCGCTGTGCCAGGAACACATGCTCTGACTGCAGCAAAACACGGCACACCCATTCATCTCCAAAACACGTTTCCGATGAATTCATTTTTGGATCCTCCACTGGCGTTCAGGGGGGGTAATGTTTTCTCTGGGCGGAACAGAGTCGTCTTTGGTGCGGTATTTGAGGTGACGTGCGGTGGGGTGACGCAACATAAGGTCTCGTGAGGTGAGATGGGTGAGGTGAGGTGAGGTGAGGTGGGGTGAGCTCAGCAGAGGTGCGGTGAGATAGCAGCTCAGCCATCAGTACTCAGCACATGGTATACCTCATCCACATGTAGTCCACAGTCAAATGGATGCTGTCCATTGCCCTATTGTCGACGTCCCCTACGTGCCCTCATTCCTATGCTGGGAGGATCGGGGCCCAAAAAGAGCCCCAAGCCTCGAGAGAGGGGCCATGGGGGGATAGGCTTTTGCAGGACTTCAGAAAAAAACTGCAGGGTCCCAAAGAATTCGGTGCATGGTTCCCTGCAGTCGAGTAAGCAAGGAAGGGAAGATCATGGTGCGGAACAGTGGAGTGGACTGTTATGCCGAACGATGTTTGGGTGTTTGATGGTAATTGTTTGGAGGATTCTCTGCTTGGGAGCAATGTCTTCATAAAGAATCCGGCCAATGACAAGCTAACCATCGTGACGGATGGAGATATTGAATGGGTGTGCATCCAGAAAGGCACAGTTCTCGGTGGTGCCTGGTAGCATCACAGCCCACTTCAGCTCTCGTACAACCAGTGCTGGTGCTGGGGGTAAGCAATAGGAGTTGTGACACGCCTGCCCCGCTTGTGGATATATATATATATCTCTCTGGGACGTGCGGTTTCATGCCAACACGGAGCGTTTTCAGGGGTTGGTGCCTTTGTGGTCTCATTTGTGCCCGCTGAGTGTCCGGTTGGGGGGGGTATGTGGGGCATATTCGGAAAGCCCTTGAAAAGGGCTATTCGGAACACCCCAGGTTTGCATGCTGTGCTAACGACATGTTTGAGATTTTTCTCCGCTTTGGACAGTGCCTGTGTTGCCTGCTGCCTATTTTTGCTAACAGGCAGCCACCATGTCTTCACGTGAAGCCACGCAGGCTGCAGGATTGGGAAAAACTGAAGAAATATGTTCCCAGTCACAAGCACGGGGATGTGTGCCCCAATGGAGTCCCGGCCCTTGCAGAAAGGGGCAACGATGACAACGAATCGGATTCGGAATAATGAGTGATCCCTGGACCATTGCCTGTGCCCTGTGTGTCCTCCCTTGTACAGCTCGGTGCGCAAAACTGTGACCACCTACCCCCCCCAACCCATACATTTCTGAAACGGCGTTTTCCCACAGATTTCGAAAAGCATACACATACCCCCCCCAAGGTGACGACATTTTGGTGCATTACGCCAAAAGTTGAGAAAAGTCTGAAAAAATGTGAAAACGCTCCGTGTTGGCATGAACCGGATGTCCCAGAGAGAGAGAGAGATATATATATATATATATATATATATATATATATATATATATATATATATATATATATATATATATATATATATATATATATGTATATATATATATATATATATATATATATATATATATATATATATATATATATATCCTCCAATCTACACCCCTCTCCCAACTCTAGGTGGCTCCACCACACGGCTCTAAGGTACGGGCGAAGGGCACAAAGTGGTGCATACATGTGGTGGAAGGGGCTAAACTCGGTCAAAACGGGCTCAAAACGGGCTAAAAACACTTGTTTGAGCATCCCAAATGGTCCGGGATCACTTTTGGAAAAACGCATTTTTGACCCATTTTTGGTCCCAAAATGGCCCATTTTCAAGGCATTTTGTAATTTTTAATGAGCCCAAACCTGTCGCCACGGGCTCAAAATGGGCTAAAACCACTTGTTTGAGCATCCCAAGTGGTCCAGGATCCCTTTTGGAAAAACACGTTTTCGACCCATTTTTGACGCACTGTTGGTCCCAAAACGGCCCATTTTCAAGGCATTTTGGGATTTTCCATGGCCCAAAACGCGCCACCACGGGCTCAAAACGGCCTAAAAACACTTGTTTGAGCATCCCAAGTGATCTAGGAACAACTTTGGAAAAAATCATTTTTTCGCCCCGGGGACCCTGGTGGACCCACCGTTGGCCCCCACTGTGCGTGGGCTGGCCGGCCCTCCGGCTGCACCAAGTGACCACTGGTACGGGGGTCTACGTGTCTCGTTGGGCGATTCTGAGGCTTGGAAACCACCAAAAGTGGGGGGTTGCGGGTGGACTAGGTGCCCTCGGAATTCGTTTTTGAGCCACGTAGCCCAAGATACGGCCCGTTTTTGGTTTCGGGGTGCTGGTGCACATTGCGCCGTTTTTGGGACTTTTTGGCGCCTTTTTGGGCCGTTTCTCGGACATATCGTGGAATTAGAGGGTACCAAAATTCCCTTGGTCACGAGAAAGTCAAGCCGCACGTGCAGTGTAGCAGCCGTTTGCCTTCGTTTGGCTGTTTTGAACCCTTATTAGGGGTGTTTTGGGCGAAAAATGGCTGTTTTTGGCCCAAAACTACGCAGATTTGGGAGGGCACCTCCCGACTTGGCGCCACCGCCCCGGGCCGCCACCGGTGAGTTTCTGGCTCAAAACTTGGATTTGGCAAGGCCACCACCTAGGCTCTAGAATGGCTAAAGTAGAGTCAGGCCCGAGGCGTTGCTTGTTGTTGCTTGTTGTTGCTTGTTGCTTGTTAGCTAAATTTAAAGGGATATATATATATATATATATATCCTCCAATCTACACCCCCTCTCCCAACTCTAGGTGGCTCCACCACACGGCTCTAAGGTACGTGCAAAGGGCACAAAGTGGTGCATACATGTGGTGGAAGGGGCTCAACTCGGTCAAAACGGGCTCAAAACGGGCTAAAAACACTTGTTTGAGCATCCCAAATGGTCCGGGATCACTTTTGGGAAAACGCGTTTTTGACCCGTTTTTGACCCATTTTTGGTCCCAAAATGGCCCATTTTCAAGGCATTTTGGGATTTTCCTTGGCCCAAAACGCGCCACCACGGGCTCAAAACGGCCGAAAAACACTTGTTTGAGCATCCCAAGTGGTCTAGGAACAACTTTGGAAAAAATGATTTTTTTCGCCCCGGGGGCCCTGGTGGACCCACCGTTGGCCCCCACTGTGCGTGGGCTAGCCCGCCCTCCGGCTGCACCATTTGACCACTAGTACGGGGGTCTACGTGTCTCGTTGGGCGAGTCTGAGGCTTGGAAACCATAAAATGTGGGGGGTTGCGGGTGGACCAGGTGCCCTCGGAATTCGTTTTTGAGCCACGTAGCCCAAGATACGGCCCGTTCTTGGTTTCGGGGTGCTGGTTCTCATTGCGCAGATTTTGGGGCTTTTTGGCGCGTTTTTTGGGCCGTTTCTCGGAAATATAGTGGAGTTAGAGGGCACCAAAGGTCCCTTGGTCACGGGAAAGGCAAGCCGCACGTGCAGTGTAGCATCCGTTTGCCTTCGTTTGGCTGTTTTGAGCCTTTACTAGGGCCGTTTTGGGCGAAAAATGGCTGTTTTTGGCCCCAAATTGCGCAGATTTGAGAGGGCACCTCTCTGCTTTTAGAAAATTGCACCCTTCCTTTCATATGGTCTTGGTATGCGACCTCTCCCTCCTCAATTTTGAGGAATCGCGGTTCAAAGAAATATTTTGCACATCTGGTTGCCACATGTTTAACACTCCAGCACCCATTCAGAAGACCTATGGCAGCAGCCATTCAGAACAATGATGCCCAAAGCCATTCACAAGAACTATGCTGGCTTCTGCTTTGTCATAGTAGTGCTGTATACTATTGCCCATGGCACCAAGTGCACACTAATATGGCTGTATTTGTTCTTCAAATCACCTGCGGCAAATTTTTCATCCTCTGTTAATATATAAAAAGGCGGCAATTTTTCGTACCTCTTAAAACAAAAAAAACGCGCAATTTTCGTCCTGTTTTTAAACAAAAAAAGGCGGCACCAAAATCAGTTTTCGCCCTCTGCCTGCAGAAGAGCACCGCCCCGGGCCGCCACCGGTGAGTTTTTGGCTCAAAACTTGGATTTGGCAAGGCCACCACCTAGGCTCTAGGATGGCTAAAGTAGAGTGAAGCCCGAGGCGATGGGAAGGTGCAGTGGCCAAAACGGAATGGTGACGTGTTGTTGTTGTTGTTGTTGTCGTTAGCTAAATTTAAGGGGAGAGGGGTGTAGTAATATATATATATATATATATACATATATATATATATATATATATATATATATATTATATATATATATATATATATATTAATATATATATATATATATATATATATATATATATATATATATATATATGTATATATATATATATATATATATATATATACATATATATATATATATATAATATACATATATATATATAGCCACACACACACATATATATATATATATATATATATATATATATATATATATATAGCCACATATATATATGTATATATATATATATATATATGTATATATATATATAGCCGCAACAAGGCCAGCAAACGCAATAGACAGTCCACTGCGGGGGACGTGTATGTGGTGGGCGAATACAGGGAAGAAGAATGGGACCCGGCGAACCCGGGGCTGTCCATGCCGTTCGTTCCGCTAGCCGCCCTTCTGTTGCTGCTGGGGGACGTCTTTGAGGCTTACCAGCAGCAAGACGATCCGGCGTCTGTCCCCCTACTCACTCCACACGCCGGGGGCGGCATAAACCCGTCACCACTGTGGGTTGTGCACGGGCGACCAGCGTTTTCCAGGGCATGCGCGGCGGTGCACGGGTGCAGCGAGTGGGCAATTGTCCTCCTGCTGCCAGCTGGCCCTGTCCCGGATCCTGATGAGTGCTTGGACCCGGAAGTGGTTCGGATGTCCAACGTGCCGCACGATCCGCACGTCGCCGTCACGTCGTTGCGTGATGGCGGCGCGGTGGAACACGGATCTGTGGTGGTGTACCAGCCCTCCTGCTCCGCAACGGTTTGGGGGGCGGAGTATACCACGGCCCTTGAAGCCATCAAGTTAGTCTGCGGATGTGACCTGGCCTGGAGACCACATGCGGTATATCGGCCGAAGGTAGTCCTGTCCCCGGAGCTCACAGCCTCCAGCGCGGCGTCCCTTGGAAGAGTCGTGCAGAGCCCCCACTCCGACGTGGCATGGCTGGAACCCCACCGGTACTGCGGGGTGCCGGTGGCGACTAAAGTCACATCGTCTGACGCGTCGCCCCAGGGAGACAACGCCACCAACGTGGCGGTGGCCAGCCACGGGAGCCCCACGTGGACGGGTGCCATCTACGGCACGGTCCCGGAGGCGGAGATCATCGGCGCGGCGGCGTACCTGTTGCAGACGCCCCCGTCAGCGTGCACGGTACACGTGGTGGACGCGTCCATCATAGGAGCGCATCTCCGCAGGGCGCAGGAGGCCCTGTACCGTGGCATCAAGGGGCCGACATCACATCTGGTCAACCAGCACGCGCTGAACTGGATGGTAGAGGGGCTGCGGCGACTGCCACGCCGAGTTGGGGGGCCACACCACTGGGTGGTGAGGCAGAGCTCGCACTTTTTTTTTTTTTTTTTTTGTAATACAAGTCCAAAGCCACAGCTGCAGTGTTCTCAGGAGGCCAGCCCAATATACATTGAGTCACCCACATCCCCAAGTCAAGGGTCAGCAGGTCGGCAGGCTGGGGTCACGGCGGCGGCGGGACGATGCAAGGTAGTAAATTATGCTACAAAGTGGACATCACAGAAGTGGTCGCCCCATACTCCACGCCCGGGGGCAGTGGCAGATAATCTGGGGGTACTGTCTGGGCGGGTTCCTGTCCTGAGCGGTTATCCCATCATACGTGGAAAACACTGGTACATAGGGCGGGAGACAAGGGGGTCCAGTGGGGGGGGGGGGGGTTGGCAGTGGGCGACCGGGGCGCGGTGGGTCGCCCACAGGGGAAAGAAGAAAATGGCATTCCACTCGCATGGTGTAGGGGTGGGGGTCGGTGTACCATGGGAGGGCCAACCTTCCAACGGTTGGCGAAAAAATAGAGACACAGAGGGGGATTGGGGGTGTACACAGGCATGTTCACGGGAGGGGGGGGCAGTAATAAACACAACTGGCCGTCGTGTTGTGCAGGATGCGAAGGAGGGACAAGGTTGAAGAGACGGCGGGGCGTGGGCACCCCCGGAAAGGCCGATGAGGCCAAACTGGCGAAACAGCATACTATCTCACCCTAACTCTTGACCGTCCCAACAGAATTCCGTGGCTCATCGACTTAGCAACCTCATCCAAGACAATCCTGTTGTACCCAGGTCACTGTGTTGGGGCAGCAAAACCAGCAGCATCCATCTGACAATTCACCCAATGCGCCCTTGATTGGCAGATCGCAACGGTAAGAAAATCAGCAACACGATTGAACCACGCCAGATGGCGACGGGGAGGCCAGGAAGCCACAACGTGCTTGTGCCAGCTAGCGAATGCAGGACACGAACCATGAGCAGACAGCCTGGTATATGCAAACTGAGCGCGACATAATCGTTGGACGGGGGAGCGACTCGGTGGCGCACGTTGGTAGATCAGAGTAACCACGGCTGTCGAGGGAGGGCGCTGAAGGGGTATGCGGCACCGCTCTGAGGCACTAGCAACTGCAGTTCTGCCATCCATCAGCGTGTAGCTCTACAGACAGTGATTGCCCATCTGTGCGGTCAAGGCAGGTGAGCATGGTAATCAGTGAGGGCTTACATAACGGACCAATTGGTGGCAGCGCCAGTGAAAAGCCCTTAGAGGGATCGCCAGTATGTCAGGATGTCCTGAGGAGAGACAGGGGGCGTAGCTGAGTTAGTGGCATTCGCGTCGGCTATTAGAACAGCCCAGGGCAAAGCCCGCCACAGGTCGCAGCGTGACAGTCAGAAATTATATGCCAGCCATGATGGCACGCATATGACAAACATGGGGGCAGTTATAACAAGGGGGTGGGCGAATCCCAATCGGCCGATACAAACACATTGGGGCGCTTAGACTTGGGTGGGATCGCTGAGGCCAGAGCAGCAGTGACAGAGTCCAGCACCCTGTCCTGGTATGAACCTATCTCTTTGCGGGCCGCGCGGAAGCCCCCCAGCGTCCGAACCAAGTGGCGATACAAGCTGCGCGGGATAGCCAAACGACCAGCGATGCGCAGATCGCTGCGATGGGCTAAACGGCGCCAAGAGGCGGCGCCCGCGCGGGGGCTCCACGCCGACAGCTACGCCTGGACCACGGGGTGGCTCTCCGCACAGTGTGCCAGGTGTCCGTGCACGCTCAAGTTGTGAGAGCAGTGACAGTGCGAGCATGTGTGTGGCGGGGGCTTATCGGACCAGTAGGTCGCATAGTGTGCGTACCCTGAGCGACTCTGCAGACCAAAAAGCCATTTGTGCCACGCTAAGCGGCGGAATTTTAGTGGCCTCCATGACAGCGGGTGGAAGTCTTGGTGGGTATGGCTTGGGGCCAAGTCGTGTGTCCAGACTTTGTGGGGGGGAACCATGGACTCGCCATGCCGAACAACGTCCCAGGGAGAAGAGGGCCGTGCAGGGGGGGGGGGGGGGAGGGCAGTGCCAAGACGTGCATACCGATCAGAGGCCTCGTTGAACTCATGGCCCACGTGTCCTTCAACCCACTCTGGCCGTTGCCCTTTTGCGGAGAGGGAGTGGCGGACCTTCTGTACCCAACCCGCTTGCCTGATCGGGCGCTTTTGGCCGAGCGCTGAAGCGATAGCACCCTGGCAATCCAGGCGAATTTTCTCTCCCTCCCCAGAAAAGTGAGACCCAAGTAGCATCCCCACCAACTCAGCTTTGTACGAGTTGGGTACCCCTGGGACCCTGCAGACAGCAATGCGACCACCCGGCATAATGGCAGCTGCCCCAGATGCGGGGGGAACTCCTAGCTTGCTGCCGTCAGTATATGTGCACTCGGGGCGCAACTTGGAGGGCACTACGAACACGACAAGCCCAGCCACTGACATGACCGCTGTAGCCTCGCGCTGCAGTTTGCTGGCCTCCCAGCTGATAAACACAGGGGGGACCGTAGAGGTGGACGGGGGCCCCATTACGGTAAGTGCGGAGCAGAACATGGAGTAGGGGGTCATGGAGCAACGGGGGTGCAGAGAGAAGGCATGCAGAAACTGGTTCCGGTGCAGGAGATCCAGGACACGCGTCGGATGGAGGACCGGGAAGTATCCCATGCCTAAACCTCGGGAGCGGTGGGTGTATAGTGTCTTCTTCGCCACAACCATGGGTAACCCGACGACACCGAAGACGAAACGCTCAAGTACGACACCAAATTGCGTGGTCTGCTCAGCCGTCAGGGGGAGGCACTCCGTCCTGTACAGCAGGCGGGGAAGGACCATGCTGTTGACCAGTAAGACCCGATCTAGCACCTGTATGGGATGGGAGTGCAATTCGTTCAGTTGAGCTTTGAGCTCGCTGGTGATGACAGTAACGGCGTGAGGGATATGTAGACGGGCTGGCAGTGGGTGTCCCAAATGCATCAGGCATGCTGTGCGGGTGAAGGGTCGGGGGACCTCGTCAGCCCACGGCGGCACATCGGCAGAGATAGGCAGCCAAATAGTATCGGGGTGCACCTGGAGGGCGTCAGGAGGGTGTAGGTATTTGGGCAGCACAGCCAGGGGCGGCGGGGAACTAGACATTGACAGTGACTCGCTTTTGGTAACGTTAAGTTGGCATCCTATCAAACTCAGCGCTAGCTGGACAAGAGAGGCATGCGTTTGACTGGCAGTGCGGGGGGCCGGGGAGGAGATGTCGTCAACGTAAGCGGAGAAGACAACGCCATGGTGGGAGAGGTAACGCAGGGGGATGTCGAAGACCAATACAAACAGAAAACATGACATGGGACAGCCCTGTTTAACCCCATGGGAGGTACGAAACACTTCACCTTCAGCACCCCTGATAAATGTGGCACCCCTCTCAAGCACCAGGGAAAGAATACGCAGTAGCTTGAGTGGGGTGCCCATTCGGTCGAGGACCTGGTGGATTAGGTATTTCGGGGGGCTGTCAAATGCGTGATAAACATCAAATGCCAATATGGCCTCAACCGAGTCAAGTCTGTCCATGTCGTCCAGGAACGTGTGTGTGGCGTGCGCAGTGGATGTGCCCTGACGACCACCGAACTGCCGGCAGTGTAGCTGAGGGGAGAGTAGAGGGTAGACCGCATTGTGGACCCAGCGCATGAGCAACCGGTAGATGGAGTTACTCATGGCTATCGGTCTCCATCGATCAGGATCCTGCCACTGACCTTTGCCTTTGAATAGGCAGAAGGTCTCCGAGATAAGCCAGTGTTCAGGCACTGACCCTTCGTCATAGCACCGGCAGATACACTGGTGCACGATAGAGAATACGGGGTCAGGCAGGGAGGCGATGAGGTATGGTGGGACACCATCTGGTCCTGGGGATTTACGGCGGGATGCCTTGGCCAGAGACCGTAGCTCTGTGACTGTAGGAGGGGGCAGGTCATCCAAACGGGGCTGGACATTGACCCAGTCTAGTGCCCGGGCAGACCATGGGTTGTTCCTCTGTAGGATGCGCTGTATTTTGCGGGTGGGTGTTGGCAGTGTAGACGGCGTGGGAGGTGTCAGTAGCGTGTGTTTTACCCGCCGGTAGAACAACTTGGACCTGCGCTTTGCCTGCTTGGCAAGCTGACGCACTACATCGGACCAGTCAGTGACATCAATCTTGTTTTTTGGCACTTCCTTTTTTTCTTCGTTCACTTCGCGCATGGCCGACAACATTGATGTCACAAGGGTATCATAGACGGTTCCAGCCTGTCGGGCGTCCTGGGGGGCACAGAGTGACGCCGCTGACTCGCTTATTTTTTTTTGGAATCGGGTCACGTCCCTGCGGTTCCACATGGCACACCGCGGTTCAGGTACGTGGGGCGTGGCCCAAGGGATTGTATGTACGATGATAGGGTCGTGATCCTGGACACCGTACACCCGCGAAAAGTCAAGTACACCGGCGGCTTCAGACTGGTACAGGGCTACAAACATCCTAGATCCGTAGGCCCTATCGATATAACTCTTCGTCCCTCCATACCTCCTCACCCTCGTGTACGGCTGGGCATCACAGTGGGGGCGGACTAGGTCAATCATGGCCCCGGACCTCTCCCTAGCAATCAACCAGGGCCACAGGTTGGGGTGGAGAGTGGTGGCGTCGGACGACCGTGTCACTCCATTGTAGTCCCCTAGTATGATGGAACACTTCTGCAGCAAGGAGGCAAGGACTTTCTCGCACTGTAACCGCTCGCGGGCTGTATGTGGTCCGTAGAAGGAACACACTGTGACGGGAGGCATCAATGGATCCGTGTGCAGCGCAACCTGGGTCGATATCAGCCGTCCAGGGAGGTGTACTGTGGGTGTGGGTTTACCAGGGGAGATTGACGTGTGGATCAGTAGAGCAACACCCTCTTTAGAGGACGGCGAGCTCAGTAACATGTGGTAGCCCCAATAGAGGGCAACCCTCACGTGATCTCTGGTGGTAGAGAGGGAGCTAGGCCTGTATTCCTGCAGGGAGAGAACATGGGGGAGAGTACCGTAACCACCCAGCAAGTGGCATAGTCTGTTTGGTGTAATCTCCACGCCGCCAACATTCAAGGAACTGTATGTAAGTGTGTCGTGTGTAGGCACGCGTGCTCCAGCTGTGGGGTCGGGGGGCAGGGGGCGACCTGTGGCTGGACCAGGCACATCGTAGGCGGCCGTACGGCGCGTCCTTAGCGAAGCGAAGACCATCGGAAGCCAAGCCAAGAAGAAAAGAATGTTGCAGGCCGTGAGCACGAGGTTATGTATAGTGTGGATGGCACTGAGACGCAAGATATTGAGCATGGTGTGTGTAGTATCCATGGGTTGCGGTGCGTTAAGCAGTAATGTGTGCGCGGGTGGGGGCACTGATCGCAGCGAGAAAAGCCGGCATGCGGAGTGCAGGGCCACAGCACAGTGTACAGATGATACCACATAGAGGCGTTTATAAAGGGCCAGGAAAGACAGCAAACAGGCGAATTCAAATGCATTTGAACCGTAGGTCAGGCTGTCGAGGCAGGGCGCTTGAGCAGACATATGGGGGCAGGATGGCATGGCTTGGGGGTCGGCGAAACCCGTTCCGGTAACACGTAAACTATGGGGCCGATTCGAAAACTCACTGAGATCAACAGCATGTCCAGCGGGTACTAGACGGCAATGCCGCGCAGACAAGTGCGTAACGCTGTGAAGGAGGGCGAAAACTCTGAGAATCGTGGCTGTGACAGCACGCACCCTAACGTAGACATGCCTGAAAAGAATGCACAGCGCAAAAAGGTGGGGGTAGGTCCATCCACCAAGTCGCAGCTGGAGCAGCATACTTCGGAGCTCGTGGTAGGAAAAAACTCGGAGGCGCGCGTTCTCCAGCAGGGAGTGTAAGGGCACTGGCAATTGGGCATTCCCATGTGGGCATGGCGCATCGTTGATGACATCTGTGGATATAGGGGCAGGGGAGCATTGGAGAAAGGGTGTGTTAGGGTGTAAGGGCGGGTTGGGGAAATGAGCATTCACTGTGCCTGGCGTCTGAAGTAGGGCTGACGGGGGCTGATGCCTCTGGAATTGCCGACGGCACTGGTGACGCGGAGCCTCGAGTGCGGATATCAGGTACGTTGAAGGGTGGCACAGTGCTACCCGCCACAGCGGCTAGGTTATGCTCGTTGAGTACGGGCAGGGGCAGACCAGACAGAGATATGGCACTCAGACGCTGAGTAAGGCCCTCAGTGGTATCATTCTCTGGATTTCCGGACGTGAAATACACGGGCCCAGGGAGGGTGGCCCCGTAGGACGCACGCGCCGAAACGTCCGACTGATATCGGATCAACAATATACCAGATTGCTGGAAGATCTGGTGCCCCTGGACCGGGCCAAAGGTGGCCGCAGATCGCATGATCTCGGGGATGGCATACGTGGGTGGGAATCTGACCAACGTGTAGGGCGGGGTCACAGTCCTGGACACCTCTTTGGCCATCAGTCTCTGCTGTGTCGTGGCACAAATGACTATCATGTCGCCCAGATTTTCAATTTCCTGCACGGCGGGCTGGATCAGCATGCGCTCGTGCACCATGGCAAAAATGTCGTATTTATTGAGCAAGACAATAAAAGCGAATTTTTTCCTAAGAGATGAGTTCATCTCAATCGCATCCCGAATTTCCGGAGACGGCATTTTCTTCTTTTTCGGGCCGCCCTTTTGGAAACGTGGCTGGTGAGTAATCACCAGTGCGTTATCTTTGACCGACTCGTGCAATAGTCCCATGGAGACTCGCATTTCACCTAGGGCGTCTTGCTCCTCGTAAAAACGGGACAAGACATCTAGGGGCACGTGGAAGTCAAAGATTTTGTGGGTGTCTGGGGAGGAGTTGACGGGTATGGGCCAATGGTCTTTGGTGATCCTCGGGACCACTATGTCTCTAAGGACGGTGGAAGTGTCGTCCGGCCCGAGGCCATTGAGCATGAGCATGAGGGGGAGGGTGCCGGTAATGTCCCAAACCACCTCGGTGCCTTCAACATCTAGAACAACTTTGTTGGGCACGTCGATTCTCAATTGGAAGAGTGATGGGTGGGGTTCATACACCTTGTCTGCTGTTTCGGTTGGCGTGAGGCGCGGGAAAAATTCCACCGTTTTGGCATGGTGCTTTTTGGGCAGTTGGATGGATGTAAGGTGCATCAAAATCAACGGTTGGTCCAAAGGGCTGACATTCTCAACTATGGTGTTCGTGGTGGAGTCCCTAGACGCAAGGTGTATGATGGGACAAACGACCGTCAGGTAGAGAAAAGACAAGGCGGGAATCAAGTCGATGCGGCGGTCCAGAAGGGTTGCAAAGCTGCTATCTGCTACATTTGAGCGGGTGACGTAGGCCAACCAAACATTGGTTGTTTTGTTTTGTTTTTTGGCCTGTCGGAGCAAGGACACAACTTGTCTAACAATGGTTTTGTGCGAAAAAAATGGGGGCTCATCTTCGAAAGGGGCGAATGATGGCAACATGACAAAAATCGTCAGGCCTATGAATTTGGTCCACTCCATGGAGGCCAAATCCGCAATGGAGAAGGATCTCAAGAACCCTTTATAAGGTAGACCGTCTCCGTATAGAAGTATTTGGGGAACGGGGCTCAAGGACGCCAAAAGGCAGGGAGGCGGCAAAGGCGTGGTATCATGGTATGCAAGAGGGGCGGGGGTCAGGACATCAACCCTCGAAAACCTAGACTGTCCGCGCACTGGAATTTTCCCTGCCTGCACATCCTTGCTAAGGTCA